>JABSTQ010011435.1:322500-1060592 GCA_013358835.2 Ixodes persulcatus | reverse complement strand
CATAGACATCTCTAGAAACCAGAACGGCGCCTTCGTTGCTTTCGTGCACAACTTTGGTCTGCTACTCGTGCATCGACATGGTGTTCCACAGACATTCAAACGGCTTGCGATGCACCAGACACGTCTGCTTCTTCTCGTACCATCGTCTTATATGCTCGCTGTTCTGTGATTTCTATCGCTCTACACACTTATCTAATTTCTACACAAATAAACGATGACTTCATATATCACCCCCTCCCCTTTCGTGTGTCACTCAACCGTAGTTGTACGGAATTTTATGCTGCATACTGCACCTACGCACCTACCAATTTCTTACAGTGCGTTCAAAACCTCAGTTTACCCTTTTTCGCAGTGGAGTTTAGTCGGTCTGTTTACTCTGGAACATCTGGGTAGGATTCCGCTTTTCTCGCTCGTTGTATGCAAAGAGCAGAAATCAGAACCGTTTACATGGTGAAGCCCCACACCATAAAAAAAAAAAAAACACACGTGTGAAGCAAAAACATAATTTATGCAACTTTCTTTTTTTTTTCGGTAGAAAGTTTTATATGTTTTATTGTTTAGTCGACCTTCGAAGTCCTTGAGCGAAAACACGTCGGCGACACGAAAGGTACCAAAACGTTTATGTGACCACTCAGTGCATGACTAAGCAAATTAGGATGATGACTCAACACATTAAGAAGGATGACTCAGCACATTCAGAAGGATAACTGAGGACATTAAGAGGGATGACTCAGCACATTAAGAGGAATGACTCAGCGAGTAAATCATCTGTCTGTCTTTAATGCATCGGAGCTTGGGCTTTCGCGTTCAAGTTGTCTTAGGGATGAAAAAGACCCTGAGAATTTTCTTTTTTAGTACAGCGGCACTTTTTAAGTTACTAATAGTGGGGCCGTAAAACGGGTATGCCCCTCTCTGCCTGCTCTCGGCTAGAGTTCCTGTATAGGCTCCCTACGGGAGCCAGAGTTGCGCGTTTGATTCCACGTACCGCGTGCCGCCCTCGCCGCTATTCGCCGAGATCCGATCACGTAAGGAGCCGGATCAAGTGTCGTGCAGCAAAGTAGACGTTGCACGCGCCCCGGCGTACGTTCCCCGGCTTTTGAGCGCGCCGCGCGCCTCGAACGCGCGGCGCTGCTATTCAGTCACGTGAGGAGCTGGATCCACATGCCATGCATGAACGCGCGAGGAACTCTACTCTCGGCGAGACAGTAGCGCCACTAGCGGCAGCCATCGACCTTGTACCAAGCTTTGACCCAAGTTTCGTGACCAGTATAGGGTATTGAAGGACTCCGTTAATAGTCTCCCACCATAGGGTTCTTCGCAATGTAATCGGCGGAATTAAGCATTCATGGCAGAATGATTTCGATGTATATAGTCGGCAGCAAAGCACCGCAGAAACACAGTCCTCTTCGTTTCTGTTCCAACCAGCGGTCGCTTTACTTAGTGTGCGTCAACAGATAAAACGAGCAGTATACACTGCAGAGCTTCCCACCCCCGTCGAGGTATGTGTAAGCTCGTCACCTTAGGAGTTAGGCGATACACCAACATGCGCCCCCTGACGTCACGCAGCAGTGGTGCCGCTGCCATCGACGCGGCTGGCGCATGCGCAAATTATCACACTTGACGCGGATCTGGTTCCTGCGCAGGCGCAGTGCCCACACCACGTGTGGGCGAACGCGGCCTCGTTTGCATACGAATGCCGATGAACAAATTACGTAGACAAAGGCCTGGGGACTACCAATTTACGTACGAGTTTCAAGGCGAGTATATAGTTGGGCGAGTCGGTGCATGATCCAGGCACGTAGCCAGGGGGGGGGGGGGGGGGGGGGAGGGGGGGTACCTTCCCAATTTGCCGACCTATACGTTCAAAGCGAGGATACTGAAAGAGAAATAGATGGAGTCCCCTTTGACTCTTTCGAGATGAAGCCGAAGAAGCCGGGGTTGAGAGTATCCGAGATTGAGTGGCAGGGATACTGGGAAGAGATATTCTTGCTTCCTGTCGTTTCACTTTGCTCTCTTTCTTTCTCCCTCTTTCCCTGCTGACCTAAACCACGGCAAAAACTATTCAGAGGGCTACTGCACTGGGTAGACTGATACCCCCCTTCTTCCACACGAGGAAGGACCCAAAGATTGAGAATATTTTTATACAGGAGAGAGGGACGTCAGTGCCGACATTTGGCTCTGGACGCATTAAAAAAAAAAAAAAAAAAACATCGGGTGTGGGTGTGTTTACACAGCCTAGAACTTAGTCTGCCACAACGGGCGACTTTTCTCCCAGCTGTAGATGAGAAATTTAGCCGATGCAGTACGACCGCTAGCTTCGGGGTCTTCAACGTGCATCACGTTGTAGTGATACACGACCGCACGTCGGTACGATACTCATCCAGATCGAAACGGGCACGGATGGGGATTGAACCCTGGACCCTGGGTTCTGCAGCCGCGATCTTTCGCTCCACGTGCTCCCGATCCCCCCTCTTGTAAATCGGGCTCGGTTTCCGATTTTCCGATATCTTTCAATTACTCCTGAAGGGGCATATGTCTAGAGTGAACCCTCGGCATGACAAAGTACGCGTTCTCGCCGTTGGCAGAACAGAAAAACGGCCCCCGCAGTGATGCGGAGAATCGCGAGAAGCCGCTTGCACCGAAGGGCATCGACGCGGCTTTGGCCGCTTCATACGTGCGGGAACGTTGACTGCTGCTTATTGTAACCGAAAATGTGTTTACAGTACACGGAGGGCCTGTTGGAGGGACGCGAAAGGCCCGATTTGCGTGGCTCTCCCCAAAACAGACTTCAGTGAGTCGCTAAACTCGTCAGAGACAACTTTCTTTGTGTTATGACATAGCGGGGGGAGGAGCCGAAAGATTGCAGCGAAGTTTTCTTTTCTCACAAACCCGCAGATCCGTATATCTTCGTGACGTTTTTCATTGAAGGGGCGAAAAATCCCTACTACTCCCTACGCGCCGAGCTATAGAGCAGCACGAGAAAGCACGCGGAGACCAACGTGGTTCGTATACGTATAATGTCACGATGAAGATTATCAGCGGCGACCTTGATGGTCTCTAAAAAGCACAGCGGAGGCTTGGGTAATTGCATTCTAAAATCAACACCGTCAAAGTTGATAGTCTGATATCGTTCTTATTTCCGCCGATAAAGCAGAATTTACTAAAAAACGTCCCTGTCGTCCCTTTTATTTACCTCGGCCCTTTGAATCAGAGTGTAGCCCGACGTGGCTAGGTCACAACCAGCCGAGTAGCATTGTCCACCTTTCGACGGATTTCGCTTCCGGGCAGTTGTCCCCCATCAGCGGGAGATAAAATCATTTTATGATAGACTTTCAAAGATTAGCCAAACTGGGATTAATTCTGCCTTCATCAACTGAAATAAGAGTGACGTCAGTTTGTCAATATTGACGGTGATGTTTCGAGAACTCGAGGGCACCAAGCTTTCATCGTACACAACCAAACTTTTCACCGTTGACTCGAACACGCACCATCAAATTTGTCGTTCACAACTGATCATCCTGATCCTGACGTCAAAGTTATGAACTATAAAAGCACGTCACTGAACGAGCTTGCACACAACGAGCCCTGGCACGAGCCTCTCGATTGGAAGCCTGTCATGGCCGCTCGTAAGTTCATCGAACGCGCCCCGCTTTAATTCCAGAATTTCTAGAACCATAACTTCGAAAATTGCACGCTGTGCTGTTCCTCGTCAACGCTCAGTTGGAACGCCTCTAAGCAGGGTTGTCGAAACAGAAGAACGGGAGGGGGGCGATTCATCCCCCCCCCAAGTGGCGTCGAAAAAGGGGGCGCAAAGGGCATAAGGGGGGGGGGGGGATATCGCCCCAAGCCCCGGACTATTGCATTTCAGAGAGTTACAATAAAAAAGACAGATGTTTATCAGTTCTCTGTAATGTCGAATTAAAGTGCAGCTCTTGAGGAGGTGGAGGGGAGGGTACGGAGGGGAGGGTATGCCCCTCCGCCCCGCCCCCCCTTCTCCTATCCTGCTCCCCTCTCATTTAGCAGGGAAACCTAATTGGTGTTAAGGTCACGTGACGTCAATTTCCCCACTAAATTTAGTGAAAAAACGTCCCATAATGCAACGCGCGCGCGGTTACGCCGACGGCGACGCTGCTTAAGCTCGAAACAGGGTGCATATAGAGTTGCGCTCTAAAAATTCGGGGGAAGGGATATCCCCCTTCTTCACTACTATCACCCCACCCCCCTCTCTCTCTCCCGAACAATTTCTACGGCCCTTCCTGACCCCTTTTTGAGTGTGTGTTTGTGTTGGTTATACCTTTCTTTTCCCCTTTCCACAGCTTTTTCTCGCCATCCCCCCTAACCTCTCAGTCATTACCGACGTCTCTATACATAACGCCTGTGGGTGACACCGCGGTGACGTTTTTGACAGTGGCGAAAGATGAGCTCTAAAACCGCATACACTGCGCACGGCTTCACAATATCACAAAGTTCAATCTTCGCCTCGATTCCGAAGCGAAGATTTTGGCCTCAAATATCTCCTTCCCAAAGTTGTGAAACGTCACTTTGTCGTCAGCAATAACTTCCACAAATGACGATCTTGCGACGACAAAGTTCAGAGTATTTACCGCCCGCCTAGGTACAATCTACGTTTCATTGACTCTATCGCGGCGTAGGGATGTAGGGACACGCGGGCGCGACGTCATCAGTGCAGCCGTTCAATCGGCTGGCCCCACGGTGTTGCTCGCGCGCGCTCCGATGAAGCTCGCTACAACTTTGTGCCTAACATTCTCGCTGGAATTTGAGCACCGAGAGAGCTTGGATGATTGACATCTCGTCCCGCGTGACGCCAATGTCGCGAGAGTCCAATCAGCACGCCCTGCGAACTTCGTGCCCAACTTTGTGTTTGACGAGTTTAGCATTCCAGAAGGTAGGAATTAGGCCCACTTCGGCCTTCCTGCTTGGCAGCCACTGGAGACGTGAGCGTGCAGGCTGCAATGTTCACCAACGCCGGAGCTCAAGGGCCCTTCTTCGGCGGACAGAAGAGCTTCCCCTGAGACGAAAGCACGTCGCCGTTCTGCCGGCGCGATGCCCTTGTGTGTTTAAAGTTGGCCCCGCAGCAAACGGTTAATCTTGAATGTCATTTGCATATCCTAAAAGATGCCCGTCTGACGTAGGTATTAGACCACACGGGTAATTGTGTAGAAGGGCCATGCGTATTTTGCAGCGACAGTAAAGGAGCACGCGTGAAATCCTTGTGAGAGGGGTGAGGGCTTCCTTGGCCTCTACATTCAAATACTTGTCTCAAAATTTGTTGGCTGTATTATCCCACCACTGTGCGTTATCGTACGTCCAATCAAATTTTTACGACACAAAGGACCGTTCCATGAAACACTAGAGATTAACCCGAAGCTAGTATTTTCGCAGAAAATGAGAAAAACTGGTCAATTTTAAATTTCTCGAACGAACCTGGTACAACTCTGGACGAATTGGCTATGGAAAACAGAGTAACTTAAAAAAAAAGGTAACTTACAACAAAATGTCGCATAGTCTTTAATTTAAAAAGGCACTCCTGAGGAGAAAGAGTATCTATGAAAAACAAAAAAAAAGGTTATGAAAAAATATATTTTTACGTTAAAGGAAAATAATTTTGTGTCCACAAAAAGTAGTGAGCAACTGTAAAAAAATTAGACGTTTACAGCTCCCTGTAATGACGAATTAGAGCGCAGCTCTTTAGGAGGAGGAGGGGAGGTACGGAGGGGAGGGTATGCCCCTCCTTCCCTCCCCTCGTCCTCTCTTGCTCCCATCCCATTTAGCGAGAAATTTTCGCTACACTTCACGCTAAATTCAGCGGGGAAATATTTCCGCTAAACATAGCGGGGAATTTATTTCCGCTAAATTTAGCGGTGAATTTTTTCCGCTAAATTTAGCGTGAAATTGTTCCGCTAAATTTAGCGGCGATTTTTTTTCCGCTAAATCTAGCGGAGAAATTTTCATGCAAAGTTTGGCGAGTAATTTTTTCCACTAAATTTAGCGGGGAAATTCGTCCGCAAAGTTTAGCGGGAAGTTTTTCCTTCGCTAAATTTAGCGGGAGATTTTTTTCGCTAAATTTAGCAAGGAAATTTTCCCCCCACATTTAGGGGGAAAAAAATCCGTCCTCCTCCTGCTTGTTCGTGACGTCAGACGTGACGTCATGTGTGACCTAATTATGGGAAACGTCCCCTAATGCAACGCGCGGTTATGCCGACGGCGACGCCACTCAAGCCGGAAACGGGCGCCTAAGAGCTGCACTCTAAAAAAAAAAAAAGTGAATGCTAAATTTAACCTGATGTAGCTGTTCTGCTGACTTTTTGGAACAGGCGGTGGGCGGGCTGTATCTGCTGATTTGGCGGTAGGCCGTGTTTTTGTTGAGACGAGACTAAGCGCGCGCTTGTCCTGTGTGCTTCTTCGTCTTTTTGTCCCGTCTTTTTTGCGCTATTTTAATATGAATGCTAAATTCAGCTGCATCGTGAAAGTCTCACGATGAATTACGTGCCCAGTCATTGTAACATAAGCCCTCCACTAACAAGTAACTGGGTAGCGGAGTTGCTTAAAAAAAAAAAAAAATATTGGATAGCGGAGTCTGGTCATTTCAGCGACCCAGAAAAGAACCAAAAGTAAAACAGCTAATATCGGGCGTTTAGCACAAAATCCCCTAAATTTTGTCTAGAACAGTCGACTGATACCTTGTCCCTAATTTCATCTCCTTTTTGCGGTGTGCCTTTGGATGCGTTTAGGTGCCTCATTAAGTTCAACGATGCTCGGAAAAATGTCGGATTTCAGACAAGCCTTTTTTAGGAACCAAACCCACACGTTGCTCTTGTATACGCTCCGTCCGACACACGTTCCGAACAGAAAACAATACACTTGTTGGGCTCAAACTTCTCTATAGACCCCTTTCAAAATACGGTACTCTGCTCGCAGCTGTGAAATCCCTGTACAATGGCGGACTAAAACCTCAACGTCACGGCACACTAAAAAAAAACACCCATTAAAAAAGGTGATGATCGCAGTGACGTTGCACTTTCGACGCTGTTTGATTGGATGGTCGACTCGTAGTGTTGACCGCGCCCCGACGTTCGCTATCTTATGGAATGACTTGCACGTTCCTCGATGCAGTCGCTCCGCCATTGTGAAGTGGTTCCGACCCTCTAATAATCGGCACGTGATTTTTGAAAGGGGTCTATTTTCACAGCGGGAACACACCTCTTTGACATCTCGGTGTCCGCGTGAAAAGGGCAGTATAAGCGGAAAGAGCAACGAACTCAGTTTGTGCAGCCGACGGCTATACGCGGGAGTAGAAATCAAGTAGATCGTCGGTCTAGTTGGTTTTGGAAATTGGAATATACATTTTAGGGCTCAAAACACGAGGACACAAAGATGACAATCAGACACCACAGTGCGCTACTAACAACTGATTTTATTACATGAAACGTTACTTAAATAGACCTTTTCTGTGTACTCTCGTCCCCAACCACCTAATAGGCGTATCCGGTATGGGCGACGAAAAAATACTAAAACGTTTCAACCTGTAGCTAGTAAAAAAAAATAGAGGGGAGGCAAAACGATAATGTGTGACGGTTACGCTTATATCCTAAGTGTCTTCTACCGGCGTGGCGACGGCAAAACAATGTTTTCGCCCATACTGGAAGTGACGACATTTCAAGATGGCGGCGCCCTTTCCGTGTTTCTGATATCCCCCATCACTAGCCAACCCGACGCCAATGTGGTGTCTGATTCTCGTCTTTTTTGTCCTTGTGTTTTGAGCGCTAAAATGTATTCCGAGTATGAGTCAGCAGCTTCGGTGTCACGAAAATTCCGCAATCCCTTTGAGCGAGCAAGAAAACTATAAACATTTCTGGCGATCGAATCATCGATAGCGCCACTGGTCGACGGATAAAAAAAGCGAGCGTCATGCAGCGGCAGAACGACGTGAACGTCAGCAGCCTCCACGAGAGAAGCGCGCCCTACCCCGCGGCGTGTCCCCCAAACAGTTCCTTTCGTGACGTCGACAGGCGGGATTCCTCCTCTCTCCCCTTTCTCTCTCCCTCGGAGGGGCGTGGTTTCGGCGCTACTTTGAATGCGAATTTTTCTGGCTAATCCGCTCAAAAAATGATCGAACGAATGTGATATTCGTAATGGCTGGGAGCTAGTTAACGAGGTGCGAGTGTTTTTTGTCGTATCTAAAACCGCTTCATGCAGCTTAATGGCACGGAAGTTTTTTGTTGTTTTTTAGTATGTTTTTTTTAAGAATTTTTTGTAACCGTTATTCCGTAGAGCATACAGTCACTGGCAGCTGAAGAAACGGGAGGTGTGACGGCATTCTCCTGTAGCTCCGTAGGCAATAAAGTTGCGGCAGCAACCGATAAAAACACCGAACAACGAATCGTGAAGCGAGACGTGTGACCATTGATATGCCACGTCCCGAACTCCCTAACCTCCGACGGACTGTAGAAACAAACGCCTGTCGCATAAATCAGATAAAACTCGGGCATCGCGTTTAGGTGCAGTATTTAGCGAAGTCGAGGAAACAACCTTTTCTAGTTCCATTTACAGCTGCCGCTAAGGAGGAACCCCCAAGTTTACCGCACACATCCGGATCACCATTCCCTCCCTCCCCGGTGATCATCAGATGACACAACATGCACCAACTAACTCAGGTGTCGATGCCACTCGACTCAACAAATTTCGAGAACCAAGGCCAACAACCTTTAGTCCTTTTATCGATTCATTGATTTCCTTTCGAGTCGGTGTACCGCACGGTAAGGCCCCGTTCACCCCCTATACGATGATAGTGCGGTGGAAGCTATGGGCGTTCGTCGGGCCGGTCACATATACGTTCATCTTTGTCACGTGATCAGGACCCCCCCCCCCCCCCCCCCTGTCCCCGCGGGAAGCGTGGCGATGCGTGAATGTTTAGACAATGGGAAGTCTGGCACACCCAGTGGGCGTCTGAAATCTCTGTTGTACATGAGTAATTCAGAGCCAATGCTGTACCACTGCCAGCCCGGGGTCTTAAACGTTTATCACGCGGTACTGAGACCGGTTATAACCGACGTCGGTTATAACGAAATAGCGGCTACAGCGAAGCGATCACGATTTCCCATTCCCTTTTGCACTTCGTTATAACCCAAGTCGGTTATAACGGCTTTATCGAAGCAATCATGGCTTCCCATTCCTTTTTGCACTTCGTTATAACCGAAGTCGGTTATAACGAAATAGCGGATATAGCGAAGTGATTTCCGATTTCCCTTGACTTTGTTATAAGCAGTCTCGACAGTAGTAATTAATACCCGCCTGCAAGCAGCCACGACAATCATCCAGATCCAAACGGGCCGGGAGGGGTCACGTGATGAAACGGAGACGGTTGATTGGTCCGGTGACCGCGTAGCTCCCACCGCACTGTCAGCTTAGGAGGGTGAACCGAGTCACGCGGGCCTCCGAGGTTTTGTGCTTTTTTTTCCCCCGACATTTAACCGGGTAATGAAGTTATCTTTCGTCGGGAACTCCAGGGCTGCGTGTTTATGCAAAAAAACAAAAACAAAAAAACTTGCAGCGCGCGGGATTCATCAGCGCGCAGAAATTTCGCAAGTGGAGCGCGTGCGGGACATTGTTGTTTCCCCCCTCCGTTGGGAATATATCTGTCTGACCCCGTCTCGACGTCTCTGCCCGCGTGCCTCGGTGACCTCTCGTCCACGAGGGAGGGAAGCGAACGTTCAAGACCATCGTCGCGCCAGTCTTATAACCCATTCAAATCCTCGGCACCGTAGTTATACAGACTCAGAGTATGCCAGTGTCGTACACGTGACTCGAAAAGATTGATATCGATTACAATTACAATTACTCTTGATTAAAAAGTATTCGATTATCTCACTTATTTAGAAATAAAAGTAATTTGTGGTTACTTGAAAAAGTAAGCCTTACTTTTCCCATTACTAGACAGGTTTTCAAAACGACGGATTTTTCTGCCGGTTTGAAAACGGATCTTTTGTACTTTCCATTATCGGAATCAAATCACCGAATTTTTAACTGGCTATTTTCTTCCTCCACCGGTCTTGGGTCGAGGGGCACCATTAGAAAGGGGTGGGGAAAATAGTAACTGCGACGAGTAATTTTAGTACTTGCAAAGGTAATCAGATTACTCGCGCGATAACTTCATAACAAAAGTAATCAAATTATTACAAAGTTACTTCAGAGAGTAATTGATTAAAAGTAATTTGATTACCTGTAATGAGTAGCGCACAAGTCTGCTGAGAACTCGCTAGATTTTTCAGTAACTCACTAACGTGTTTGTTTTTAACGAGTAAAGTATTTTCATTATTTTTACGAAATTGCATACACAATAACGTTGCTGCCTAGTTTTTATAGACATTTTTCTTAGTCTAGCATTAACAAGAAATAAAAACTTAATTCGCACTTTGTAAATGGCGCTGAAAAGGGGCAATTTAATTTTGTTCGCTGCATCGTTTGGAAATCCTTCAGTGAGACAAATGGCGTTCCCTCCTTAGTGTAACAAAATAAGTCACAATGGTGTGACTTATTTTGGGTGTTTACCGAAATCCCTCGTTACGCAGTCTAAAATTAAAATCCCAAGTAACGCAAAAGCAACGTTCGTTAGATTGGAAAGTAACTGTAACTGTAATTTCGTTACTTTTGCGGGGCGGCCGCGAATATCGGCGACGCGTTAGTTTTCGACGAATTAACGAGTAGCGCTATCTAGTTCCTTATTTTAGGTAACGGCCACTACACAGAAGAGTACCACAAGTCAATTTTATTTAGCTAGCAAAAATGGTGGCTCGCAAAGCCTCGGTGACACCATTAATACATCGTACAAAAGGCAGTCTGGAAACACTGTCTGAGGCGTGTCTTGTATGACGCCACATGACGTCACATCTGCAGACACGTTCGAAGCCTACACTTTTATCGTAGGGAAGTATCTTCTAATTCCAAGATGTTCGCCTGTATATGAATAGCGCAGAAACATCGACATGACGTAATCTATTCTGCCTCGCTATGCGCTTGTAGAGAGCATGGAAACATTGCAAGTCACGTGGGGGGGGGGGGGTGGCAATAAGTATCCTGCCCTTATCAGCTGTTCTTGGTCCCAGCAAATGTCAATCGTTATTTTCCGCTGAAGGTAATTGCGGTTTATAACTTTTACGCAGATCAGAGCAGCAAAATATTTTATTTACTTATTTACACTCTTAGCCCTATCACAGAGCTGTTACAGGAGCGGAAGATATAAAAAAAAAATAATAAAAGCACATTCATATATACACGCCACGCAAAGAAATAAAAAATAAAGCTGTACAGCCGACTCGTGTTTAAAAGACCATGCCGGCACGTGGTGATTAAACACAGTAGTGTTTAATGACTCACATAAAGTTAAATGCTTTCAATGGAAGGTCACAGACGATGTTGAAGTCACAGTTTCAATCGGAAAATAAGCGTTAAAAAATATTTGGTATTTTACGCTCTGTCGTTGATTTCTGCAGCTGTTGTACGCAGCTCGTCTCTAATACTGAACTTTGACACCTAAAAGAAAAGTACGGCGCACCTTAATATTTGGCAAACGTTTGTCATGACAGAGTCACGTTAAACATAGCCAGGCTGTCCAAATGTAAGCTTGTCCGCTGCGGCGCTAGTGAGGGGTGTAAAACGAAGAAAAACGGAATTATGCGTTATTATGTCCGCCCCTTATGAAGATTCCGGTGTGCAAAGCCTCTAAGGCTTTGGTACACGTAACATTAAAAACAATTCCACGAGATAAACACCAGCAATCTCGGGTGGTCGACGCAGTCACGTCTTTCAAACGCCTCGCATCCGTCGTGTCGTCTGCTATACTGCAGAGATGGCAAAATTACTTTCAAAAAGTAATTAAGTTACAGTACTAATTACTTTTCTGAAAAATGCAAAAATGTAATTAAATTACATTACAAATTACCGCAGGCTAAAGGTAACGACATTACATTACAATTACTTTCCAAAAGTAATGAAATTACTTTGACATTACTTTTGAATACCTTGAGGCAGTAACTCGCGCACATTTTATTTACCGTATACACAGTCGACTCACCGGTTTCACTGTTCATTCAACGGCGAAGCTTCTTACTAAAAGGGTGATATGTTTCCTTCTTCGTGATTTAGAAGTTGTAGTCCATGTCAGTTTGTTAAGTCGGGCAATGGCAGCTTGTTCTTACAAGGAGTCGTCATGTGAAACGTTTCTCTTCCGCCTCGGACGCAATCGAATTCTATTCTCCCGAGATCACTATACTCGGCGATAACTTTTCTTTGCAATGCAGTGGAGAGAAGGAGAGCCCACGCACAGCTTTATTCAGCGCTCAAAATTGGAGAGGGAAAGCCTGCCTGTACCCTGCACTGCATTGCCAAGAAAAGTGGTCGCCGAGTGTATAGTTGACCTATTCTCGGTCATTCCTTTTAAGGAGCATTTTTGTTGTTACATTGTTACACAAAGGGCCTGGATAATTGCTAAGCTGAAGCGTCGCCAGTAGGGGAATGGCGCGAGCTTCCTAAATTGTGCACTTTCCCAACAAACGGGGGGCGATATCTCCTTGTAGGCTTATTCCCGAATAAACTTCCCGAGGGAAGGCAGCGAGGCATACCGCGAGCGGCACCTGCTTTGCTCGAGGACGCACGAAACTTCATGGGGCTTTGACAAGGCATTTGGAATTAACCTTTCATTCGGGTCGTTTGTTGTTCACAATGATCGAAGCTTACGGTTTGACCTTGATTGACGAAAGTACAAGGCTGGGGATGTGTTTGTCCTGTCCTCTCAGGTTTTAAATTATGTTTAA
The DNA here is from genome assembly GCA_013358835.2 of Ixodes persulcatus. Taxonomy (NCBI): domain Eukaryota; kingdom Metazoa; phylum Arthropoda; class Arachnida; order Ixodida; family Ixodidae; genus Ixodes; species Ixodes persulcatus. Next base: position 1,047,762 of record JABSTQ010011435.1, on the reverse strand, counting down.
CTCACTGGTGATGTGCCCGTCGCCTTGTAGCCTATGAGCCGTTATTCTCCAAGCTGACAGTGCGGTGGAAGCTACGTCCTTGTTTGAACAGTCACGCGTCTATCTTTCGCCACGTAACCACGCTCTCGTTCATACCTACGCGCAGAGAAAGGGACGGGACACGTGATTAAAAGAAGGTGTTTAATTGGTTCTGGTAAGCTTGCAGCTCCCACAGCACTGTCAGCTTAGGGATGAACGAAGTATGGTATCGTCGTGATGACGCGACGCCGTGAATCTGTCGTGCCTGGAGTTCGTAAGCCGTTGCCTTCCAGCGATGTCTACACGCAAGCTTTTCTCCTTCGCCTTTCCAGCCCTCCTTTGTGCGTCTGTCCAGCTCTTCGTACGAGGCTTTGCACTCAGGTGGCCGTCGATTATTTCCTCTGATGCTCTTTCACAACATTTCACCATGCAAAATAATTTTTCTTTTCTTTCGTATAGCTTGCAAACGAATTTTCTAATTTAGGACAATAGTAATTTCAAAAGTAATGAGTAATTTTCTCGAAATTACTGCCTGAAAGTAATTCATTACATTACTAAATTACTAGCCTAGAGATGTAATTCATTACATTACTCATTACTCCAAAAAGTAATTTAATTACTGTAATTCCAATACAGTAATGTCATTACTGCCATCTCTGCCATAGTGATCCTAACGCGGTACGTGGCGCTCCCCCAAAGGCGTTACGGCGACGGCGCGCAACTTCTTCGACTGCCAGGCCTTATTGTATTCGGGGGCCGTCTGGCAGGCGCAGAGTATACAGGAGGCTTTGATGCAGCAAACAAGTTTCTAAACATGCTTAAGACGTATCCGTGGATAATCTTGTCATCATTCCTCCCGAGAACACCGTGTGTCTTTACGCTGTGTGAGCGGTGGACTTGGACTTAATACATTTAAGACTTAATTACTGTACTTGTTCTCGTCTTGTTCTTTTTCTTTTTCAACCTATGCGGAGAGCAAGTCGTCTGCTTCTTGCGCAGGAGTTACGGTGACCTCAGAACGACGCCTGGCTCTTATTGGCTGATTGAAGAAAATAGTGGGCAGACCTCAAGGCATCGAACACTGAGGTCTACCCACTATTTTCTTCAATCAGCCAATGAGAGGTAGGCGTCGTTCTCATGTCACCGCCACCCCTGCGCCAGAAGCAGACGACTTGCGTTCCGCACATAGCGACGCCCGGTCGGGGTCAGGTGTTAAAAGAATGTAAATAGGCGTAATGCTTTTCCCTGAACACCTGCACACCTACTGTGCGAGAAAAGTGCAATAACATACGATACAATACAACTACAATATGTCTTCCTTGCATGACGTCACGTCACATTGATCATACAAAACTTGCCCACAGACATGTTGTGACTTTGAAGTGGCGCTATGATTTGACTTACGACGAAACGAATTGTATTCAACTTTAAGTTATATTTCTATGTGTCTCCTATAGGTACAAGGTGAAGAAGAAAGGATTTGAGGCGGGTGCTTCTGGAAGGCTCTCCCTATCTACAAAAGATGAGGAAGGCATCGAATAAAAAGTATCAAAACACGAGCACGCAAATTATAGACAATGACACGTTAATAAACGCGGGGGCTTGGCTCATTATGGTGGAGCCTTCTTGCTTTGTAATTTTTACTTCTGTGATATACGACAGTTTTGAAATCTGCCCCTGCTTGGCAAGCACGCTGTCGGCGTTCACCGGTATTGAATCACTAATGAATAAGATCAGGTCTTATATGCAGATATCACAATGGTACCAAGCAACAACAGCATACAGATCACGCCACATGTATTTCGACCAATCAAGAGCAGGAGCAAGTTATAGACCCGTTGCTCTCGGGCAGGGGGCGCGAGCGCGTCCGCAAGACGCGACCATGTCATGCTGGCAGCACTATCCAGGCGGCGCTGTAACGTTCGATTTTGCACGTGCCACGTTCGAATGCAAGCATCTGTCAGCATCTGTAGACGCGCGATAACAAAACGTCTAAAAAAATATAAAAAAATTATGCAGCTCGTGGCCTCAGCGTCTTATTCAGCTTTATTATTTTATTGAGTTATTTCATAGCTTCCGTGAGCCCGTACGTTTCACTTTACATGATAGCGAAGCTGAAGCTACTTGCAAAAACATGTTGCCCCGAACGATGCTGGCACTGCACGAGCGCGCGTGCTTGGAAGGGACACTGCAAGCTCGGAGCTCGCTCTTGTAGCCTCTGCTACGCTGGCACTTCGAATGGAACGAAGTATAAAAAACTAGTGGGGAAGCGTGATGACGCACGTTCGAAACGCGAGCCAAATATTCTATTTTGCTCGCCTGGAGCGCTGCTAAAAACTTGAGAGCTATGGGCCTATAGACCTTTCCAATGTTTACAAAATCACAGTCCAGCGTGCGATCTTCACAGCCCAGCACGTGCGCGTTCGTCGCTTCGGAAAGCGAGCTAAGCACGCGCCATACGCACAAACAGCCAAAATGGCACCGGCCACACGCTCTTTTCTGGAAAGGTCTATATGGTACACAAAGAATGTATCTTCGAATTTCGCGACTGTGTACGGCGAGCGAGTGTTCTAGAATTCTAGAATGCGCCCTTGACGCAACAATGCGCCATGGGGGCAAATGGAAAGAGAGAACGCGCGATGACAAGGCAGCCAAGCGCGCGCAATCATTTGTGTGTGTGTGTGTGTGTGTGTGTGTGTGTGTGTGTGTGTGTGTGTGTCTGTGCGTGTGTGTTTGTCTGTGTGTTTGTGTGTGTGTGTGCGCGCGCGTGCGTGTGCGTGTGCGCGTGCGTGCGTGTGTGTGTGAGTGTGTTAAAGGGTAAACAAACGTACGAGGTGCGCAAGGAGCAGGTGAATTTGCACACCGTATTTCAACACGGACCCAGAAATAATGTAGATGATTCATAGCGCCAAAACGGTACCTGTATTTCAAGACATTTAAGGAAAAATTTCCTACCTGTAGCATAAAACGCTTAAATAACTCAGGCATGTTAAGAGTGTTATTATATATATTGTCACGAAGGAACCAGTCAAGGAAACAAAAAATAACTGGGGGAAACTGAAACGTTTAATGGGGCGAACTTGTGCCCAAAAATAAAAAGGAAACAGAAGATAACAGGAGAGCGTCGCGGGCGTCGAAGTCGGCGTAACAGCAGAGTCGAACGCTGGGGCGAGACTGACTGCAGATCGCCACGCGGAGCCCCTTATGTACGCGCGCTGGTTTCTGGAACAATCGACCTGGAAGGTTCGGCGACTAGAACATTCGTACCCTGAACAAGCAACAGAGTTCTCGAATTCACCAGAACATTAAACTGCAAGAATAAATAAAAGGACGCGTAACTCCCGGGAATCGAACCCTGGCTCTTCGCGTGGGAGGCAAGCACAATAACGGCCGCGCTGCCTCCAGCGCGCGCGGCAATAGTGTATTCCTTAGTTCCATATATATAAAAAAAGCACTCTGTATCTGTTAAAATTCACATTAAGTGAGGTTCTGTTTGTTCTATCTTTTTTTATTTATCTTTCTTATTTGCTGTGGTGTTCAAGCGTACATGGGGATGGGGCCTAGTCGCCAGCTGACGTCACCAATCAGACAGCGTCAAAAGCGCATCATCATGGTATTCGTCATGTTTTTGTACGAGTTCTATCATCGCTGAACCAATCATAGAAAAAAAAGGCCTATCTACTTGCGTTTTTTGACGCTGCTTGATTATTCCATGGCGTCACAAAGAAAGGGAGGGGGAGAGGGGAGGGACCGCGCCGCGTACAGCGCCCAGGGGGGTGCAGTGAAAGGGGGCGGGGGGGGGGGGGGGTTTGCCGCTGACCCAGTGACGCCACTGCTCGGTAGTGTCGGCCGTGTCTAGACTTAAACTGAAAGTAAGTATAGACGTGCACATTCCTTTTTTTTTTTTCTTTGGCGGACGATTGTGACGATTTCTATCTGCCCGCGCACTCAAATTTTTCAGTCATCGCAACTGCGACTTAGCGCGGTCGGATATTGAACACGACCACTGCGTCAACGTATACGGCCGGGACTCGCGTCCAACGGACGCGTTCGGTGCCGATCTCCGTCCAGTCGTCGCGTTGGCGTCGTCGTAATGCAACGACGCTCCAAAAGAAAAAAAAAAAAAAGATGACGAGCAAAAACAAAAAAAAAAACATGACAAAAAAAAAAACAGGTAAGGTGCTTCCACCCAGAGGAGAAGTGACCGCATCGCATAACGAACCGCGAATACCAGCCGCGAAATAGTAACGCTGCCAAAGAAAAACTAAATGCCGCTAACAATTTGACAACTCGGTGTTTTCTTTTTCCCCTCTTGTCGCTCGTGGCGACTGCCAACTGATCTTTATATCGACGAGCACTACGGGACCCGCATGCCACTCTATGCTTCCGAGCCAAACAAGCACACACATACAAACATCGGGAGAACAACGAACAAACACAACCGAAGTCGGCCGCCATTGACCATATACACTCCGTTTCACCCGACTGCGGACCGCATACAGCGGACGTTACGAGTCACCGCAGCCAATCGCATGAGGCAAATGACCGTCACGTGACCTTCAAGACGGGCACGCAGCGACCCGCGGGGCCCTTAGTCACGTGACAGAATTCCCATCGCCTCCATTGGCTGGGATCAGATGGTCGCGTGTGACGTGCGTCTGAAAAGGTCGACTGGCTCCCGAGGGGGCGGCCGCCCCCTTCGTTCCCAAACGAGAAGTCGCGAGAGAGTCGATAAATTTGGGACGCCCGTCGTCGACTTCGTTTATCATTCGGGCGCCGGTGCGCCGGCTACGACCGTGTCCCACAGGTGTCGCCCTACGCGCTGCGGTTTCTTTTCAAGTAGCAGACGGCATTCGTTTTTGTTCCTTTTTTTTTTCCCCTTTCTTCTCGAAGAATATTTTTAACCGTCGCCCGTTACGACTAAAGTCACCGGATCCCGGGGAAGTAGTGTCATTGCTTTCCCTGCCTGCTAGCCGGACACAAACAAATGTTAAGATAAAGACGACAAAAATCTCGCAAGGCGATTGGCTGTTCGGTCTCAGGTTACCATGGCAATCGCCATTTCGGTCCATTCAAATCTTCGAAGTTCGTAAAGAGTATTTTTGAACCAGTCGCGCCAAGCTCACTATGGAGCATCAGCGTATACTGCGAGTGTTCCTCGCCAATATAAGTGTCTTTGGCACTTTGCGTGCAATCAACTTATCAATCATGCTGATCTCCGCAGATCTCTTATAATGGTGTTGTTTTTCTTGCTTATTTCAACGCAGGAAACGTATTTTTTCAATGGTGCGAAGCACCAGCGCCGGATGTGGTGGGTGTGCGAAAATGTGCGCTTGTTTCGCCGGAGTGTGGATAAAAATAATAAATACCCGCCACCCGCGAATTTAGATCGGCTCGCCAGGGATGTAGAGGTCAAGGGAGAAACTGCTCCTTCCATGAACCAAAATGGTGACCATACGCGTAGCGATACTTTCCCCAGATCCAGTATTATTAATTCTTAAGAACTCAAAATCGTGCAGCACGAAAAGGTCGCCTAGACAAGATACACCACCAATATATTTCCCTTAACAGAATGCCGCTTTTCACAAAAAAAAAGAAAAAAAAAAAGTAGGTAGACAAGCATTTCTGTGTTAGTAGCACTTACACATTTGTACAGTCGAAGTGGCGAAACGCACTGAAAAGCCCGTATATGTGTATTAGGATCGAAATATATGGGCAAGCGAGAGCAAGTTTCAATACTCTCGTCCACGAAACGAACGAGAAACATAACCTTCATATCAAATGTGTGCAGTTGAATTTCTTAATTGTAGAAAGAAACAAAAACTGATGTCCATGCACAGTTGCATGACGCACCTACGGAAATATTTGTGAAAAAAGAAAGCGACTTTTACACCGGAAATTACGGTACAAATGTTTAGTCTCTCCGTAGTTCTTTGCAAGATACAAACAATATCTACACGCCTCTCATACGCAGTCCCCGCTAACCCACGACTATAATGAACACCTATAAAGACCGCCTTCCCAATACTTGGTGCCGCAATCGGGCGGCAAAAAGACAGGTCCGGCACCCGTTAGAAAAACAAAAAGCTTCCGCAGAAAATAACGAATATAAAGAAATAGAAAGCAGGACGTAGTGAAAAAACACAAAACAAAAAAAGATTAGATAGTTGCGCAGTTTACAACCACAGCCAGCTAGTCAGCCAGGCAGCTAAACAAGCAAACAGCAGAAACAACATTTTGATGACTCTCTCGGATGTATGTTGGGTCACAGCAGTATTCATAATTAAATAAACAAATAAAGTTTACCCTAAGTGCCTCCGTTCAACGATCCTGGGTAACCTGGTCGCGTGACCAATCCATCTTGTTGTAACCCCACCGCTTCGAGCGTGTATTTACCCCTCACCTCTACTATATCAACAAACAACCTAAAGCCTCTCTTGGTTTTTATTTTTTTGTAGTTGATGTTTTGTTTTTTTCAACAACCAGGTGTTTTGTCCCAGTGAGCGATCATCCCCGTGGCAAACGAGTTTACCACAAATAAAATTACCAGAAGAGAAAGTGAGCAAACAAAGAAAACGTTCAATGCTTCGATGTTCCGTATTTTCTTGATTATAGTCCGCAGGAGCAAATTTCGGTTGAAAAAAAAAGAAAGCTTTTCCTTCTACACTCCGTTTACCCTTGAGCCGAGACTGTTTTCAAAGCAGAGACTTGGTGCTCTCCTGCTTGTGGCACTGGCTGCAGTCTCAGCTTAAGGTTGAACTGAGTATAGGAAGTATTCACTGTCGGCCTTTAAATCTGTGCGCGCGGTTGCTGGGCACGTGCTGACGGCGATCTTCCGCAGTTCTTTTGCGACGTGCATTCCACACCATCGAGATTGCCCGTCTTGGCAACCTATTGATATGAGCTCGTTCTGAGCATGCGCTCTACACAGCACCCTCAAATATGGCGGAAGCATGACGCCGCCACTGGTGCCCTATGTATGCAAGCGCGTGAAGAGTGCGTAGCTTGGGCAAGCTTGCTTGTGCACGGACTGGTTCGCACGAGCAGAGACATGGCGGCGGCCTGTTCGCCCACTTGTGATTGTCCACGGGTAAAGTGGAAGCTCCTGCCACCCCTTTCCACTTTAGGAGAGCGAACGCTCGAGAGGAAGCGTTCGTTCTGCTAATGTGGAAAGGGGTGGGAGGAGCTTCCACTTCGTCCTTGGCCTGTCACCAACTGTAGATATTCCGCACCCGGCACATAGTTCTCACCTGGTGACTAGCCAGCGAGTAAAACGTCCTCTTACACAACACACCTTGACAAATACCTGCATTGTAAGCTCTGTTAACACACTCGGTCATTTACAAAATCTATCACCTCTTCTTATAATAAACAGTCTGTAAAAAAAAAAAAAAAAATCCTCGCTTAGTCCGGATCCGTGCATGAACCGCACCAGGTAAAATTTTCGACTTTTAAGCGTGTATAGTCCATGGACTATATAGTCGGGAAAATGCGGTATCCAGATCGAAACGCTTCATGGCAGCTTTAGAAGAATCGGGCAGAAAACTTTCTCCTAGAATGTAAATTGTCGGATTGACAACGGAAGGCTATAAAATCAGCCTTGTGCACGTTACTCAAAAAAGTAACCGATTACAATTACAATTACTCTCGCTTAAAAACGTATTAATTAGATTACTCGAGTACTTGACAAGAAAAGGTAATTGGCCGTTACTTGAAAAAAAGTAACAGTTACTTCCCCGACTACTTCAGATTTTCAAAACGACAGAGTTTTATGCCGGTTTGAAAACGGGTCTTTCGTAGTGTCCATTATTTAAATGGAATAGTCGAATTATCAATCAATCAATCATTTCACTTTTCTTTCACCATGAAAAATGGTAGCTGGGGCAAAAGCTGCAACACGTGCAGCTTGACAAGGCCCTAGCTTCAAGACAGCAGCGCGCGTACAGGGCTTCGTTCACAAAACCAAATCAAAAATGAAGATTTTCTTCAAGTTCAGAAGGGCGCAAAGAGAAAATAGTCACAAGACTCTAATCATAACCTCCTATATGTTGACAAAGTCTGGCACATTGCCACGACAAGCGGCCGCCGAAATAGAAAACGTAGAGCGGCAGACAACGGATAAGAGGAGAGCCACGTGACTGGCTCCCTGCTGCGGCGAGACGCCGAAACACACTTCTCCCGAGTGAACAAGTGTGTTTCGGGTCCTCGTCGCTGCAAAAGCTGTGCGCTGAATACCTGACTCCCCGAGAAATGCTCTGTGCTACCAGATCCTCGCGCTCCAAATCTGCGACCGGGTACTCTATGGCTCCAACGTCCAACTGCCAGGCTTTGTGAGTACAAAGGAGGCTATGCTCCATTGTAACATATAACATTACTTGACACAGTACACATAAAACACGAAGCCTGAAGTTCACAACGTGGACTGTATCATCATTAAAGCTTCAAATGGTAAGCTATGGCTAAAATTTGTTTTGACATTCAGCTTGTTCAAAAAAGATGGCAGTATGTATGCAATCGATGTCAGTCCATAGTTTGTCCGGGGGGTGGGTACACTCCACTCTTCACTTCGCCATGTGTTATAAACGCTAGTGTTTTTTTTTTAATTTGCTATTTGTAGAAAACCAGTATTTTTATTTTATTTTTTGCGCTGTTTTATAAGGTACAAGAAGGCGGTAGTAAGGTAGGTGTGTTATTTTGACAACATTAAATCGGGCAAAAAAAAAAAGCATCTGTATGGTAAAAAGAGGACACATGTGCAACCACTCTTGTAGTTCTTTTTTTTTTTTTTTTAGTTAGTTTTTATTTTGAGTGGTAGTGGTACCCCATACGAGGTTGAAATATTGAAAATATGACTGCACGAGCTTTTCTGGCTTTTTTTATGTATGTATTGTATGGGCTCATCCCATGATAAATTATTTGAAAAGATTACACCTAATATCTTGGATGACTTTAATATCTCTATTGCTTTTCCGGCTATAGTAGTGATATTTGGGTTAGAATGAACACTCACGTTTTTATTTTTGGCTTGGAGCAGCATGCACTTAGTTTTGCTTATGTTGATACGTAATCTATTTATTTCTGTCCAGTGACGAGCTACCTATCTTTTTAATCCACCAAATCCGGTAAATCATCCTCCTCTCGGAAACTTGGTTCGATGATTCCTTGGTAGGAAACTTGTACGAACAAAGGGTACCATTAAAAGGGAGGGGGGGGGGAGAGAAAATAGTAATGCTTCCAATTAATTTTAATACCTTCAACAGTAATCAGATTATGATGATATGTCTCATTAATAGAGAGTTTTAGGGTACCCTCTTTTGCACATCCGATATACGGTGCTGTGGGCCTTCCGGTTGGAACTGCGCATGCGCAACCACAGAAGACTCGCACATGCGCAATTCGTACCTGACGGCCCATCATATACCGTATCGAATGTTCGAAAATGGTTCCCTAACACTTTCTTATACTGACACCTTCGTTCCCGAAAAATCGTCTATAATGTGAGTTGTCCATTATAACGAGAGAAAAATGCACGCATTTTCCCAGGTTTATTTTTCCCGAAAATTGTGTCTATATAGCGGCGTCCATCTTAAAGAAACATGACTACTCTTGTCTTCCTAATAAATGTAATCAAATTAGTACAAAGTTACAAAAAAAACTAATCGATTATAAGTAATTTGATTACTTGTACATAATGAGTAGTGCTTTCTACTCGTGTTGTGGTTCCTACTCGTCCTTATAAAACATCGCTTTCGATTGGCCGCCGATCTGCCTAAAAACAAAGCCGGTAAACCTGCGACAGCGGCAGAAATACGAAACACGATAGAAAAGAATGGACTTCTTCCAAAACCGACGCGCTCCATCGCGGCGAAATACCACGCAGTGCACACTGGGAACTAGTTGGCCACTCAGTTTCGGTTTCGACTGGGCAGCTTCATCTCATGCTATCATGCCGCGACCGACTTGCGTTTTCGATTATCTGACTTTTCACGAACGTACAATACACTCATTCTCAAGCGATACAAAACGAAGACCGGGGCACTTTCCTTGGTTCCCGAAACACCGGATATTATGAGTGCGTATATGCAAACGTAGTAAGACGTGGCTTAGTCACCTCACCCCACGAGTGCATCTTTGAGTTCAATTTCAATAATCTCGTCTAGTACCAGTGAACTACAACTGAAATTTGGTCATCTGGAGCCTTACACGTATTTTGTTTGCCAAACGTCCGCTTCTTGTTACTTCATTGGGCGAAAAGCAAGCCGCATCCTCACAGGAGTATCAAAGTTGAGCCCAGCGTTGACGCATGAACTTTTAAGGAAACGCAATAAATTCGACCTCACTACTGCACAAACGTTACTATGATGTCTTCCTCGTGTCATAATATATCTCCCACTCAAATTTTATGCTGATAGAGGATTAAGTTTTCGCAAACACTGAGATCGGCTAGCTACGACGGAGGCCCTAACAAGCGTCCCCTACTTCTTGCTAAGCCTTTTGGGCGAGCTTTTACTGACGCCCAAGATCTGTGCCTGATCGGTGCGTCTGAAATTATATCGGCATACTCAGGCAGGAAGAAAGCAAATATTTCCCGAGCTTCGCAGCGTCGAGATTCCCAGCACTGGCTCGTCCACATACCTCGATTGGAACGCTAACAGAAAGGCTCAGGTACAAAAACACAACAGGCATGTGTTAAGACAAGCTATACGTCTCGGGCTTGTGGTAAAGCTCTCGGGACCAGAAAACATGAGATAATGGCCGTTAATAGTCCACGCTCTGTGTATAACCTCTTGTCGACGTGCCGATCGAAACCGAAACCATGCCACCCTCCTCCCTGGCCAACTAGTTCCCAGAGTGCAACGCGCGCCGTGTTGCATGCAGGGCTTTATGGAAGTAGTCTATTGCCATTCTGACTACTTTCATCGTTCAGTTCTCAAAAGCTGCGTGCCTTTTTGTCACGTGTGAAGCGCTACGAATAGATTTATTGTGTGTGCGGGCGACACGCAGTGCATTTCCTGCCACGAGGCTCGCAGCTACGCTCCGAAATTTGTAATGCCATGATCAATTAAACGTGTCTTTTTGTATGTTTTTTTTACTGATAGCAAACAGCGCAGGGATACGGGCAGAGTAGAAGACGGAAGACAAACACGGCGCTGTTTTACAACTGTTTTACAACAGCGCTTGTGTGTCCTGCATGTTCCTTTTCTCTGTCCTCGTCCTTTTGTGCGCTGTTCTGTTCATCATGTCATCATACCAACTCGCCCAACTTACAACACTTCTGCAATTTACAACTGTGCCTTAATGAATTGTACAACGCATATAAATGCAAAGCTTGCCCGAACCGAAAGCAAAGAAGGGACCTGAATCTCCTATTTTTAGCTTCGTGTCAAGATTTCGCAAAACCCAACATTTCCCTCTTTCGCTCGGTGGCACGACCCACCGCTTGTGATACGTCGTTGAACTGTGTCTTTCGCTTGGTGTCGGCTAACCGGTTCTGGTGACGTCATTCAGCCGTGTCGTTTTGTGACGACGTCATTTACCTGTCCTATCGCTTCGTGAGAACCCACCGTTTGTGATGACGTCATTTAACTGTGTCAACTGTAATTTTCCTCGGTGACAAGCCACCGTTTTGTGACGACGTCATAGAACCGCGTTCTGTGCTTGGTGTCGACCCACCGTTTCTGATGACGTCACCAACAGGAAGACTCCCGCATTCCTTACGCCGCGGCGCCGGAGGTCGCAAGCTGTGGTGCGCGACTGAGCAGCCGAGGAATGCTTTTAGATAAGATGACCGCAGAAGCCATAAAAAGGTCCGTTTTTTTTGTTTTCTTCGTTAAAGCATTCCGCAACGATACAGCACGTGCAAAGGTACTAAAAAAAAAAACATTTAAATGCCATTTAGCTTGGCCTAGCTCTGCATACCACAATAATATTTAGAAAAGTCAGCAAGCGGGCACGTACGCAAGCGATCGCCGTGACTAAGAATAAGTGTTTCGATGTGTCCTCGTAAACAAACAAACAAACGTTCCAAGGACCACCCTCAAGCAACACTCCGTTTCACCTTCCGACGGACCGCCGCGGACGCTGCGAGCCAAGCCCAACCAATCCGGCGCTGCGAGCGTATCACGTGACTTTGTGTCACGTGACGAACACACACACATACATTGTTATGCCTGTTCCGAAAGGTCACGTGATACTCACGTGACATTTCATTGGCTTTCGCTGCTTGCAGCATCCCCCGCGGTCCACCGTAAGTTGAGAAAGAGCAGAGAGACCCGGAGGCCGGTCCGCAAACAGACCGCCAGACGGCTTCGCGCCACTTGCTGACAGCTCTTCAGACACACATGGACACGCGTCGGTTCGTCTGCCAAAAACCGCGTCAAAACAAAAAGAAACGGCAACGACAACGCGACCAACGTTTCGCTTTTAGATGCTATCTGGACTCTGGAGCAACGAACCAAAAACAGACTCGATTCCGACAGCGGCCTGCTGAGGCGATTCAACTGCGACGGGCGTTGCGCGAGGAGCGTAGGTTGCCTCCAGAAGGCCACCGGGGGAGAGGGTGTTTTAACAACCCTCCCCCTTTCCCCCTCGTCCTCTTCTCCTTTCCCTCTATACCCCCAAATTTTGAGCCATCGTCAATGGTTCCCCCCTCACGCCACTCAAAACAGCGTCGGCGATAGTTCGCTGCTATATCTCTCCGCCGGAGTGGAGGACGTGGTGGGTCCTGAAGACCTCCTTCAGTACAGAGCTCTGAAAGGTTCGTTCATGGAGTTCTAGTGAAAGTTCGCGAGAAAGACTTGCTGCGGGGGGTGGTGCTGCTGAAGAGACCTAGTCAGGAAGTGCGCCGAAGAAGCCAGTGGGAAGGTCCAAACTCCGGGCCTTGTCAAAGGATGCTGCTGAAGACACCTGCGGAAGATGTGCGCTGAAGCGTCCGCAACCGTCGGGGCTGTTGTGAACTGAGGTTAGTTGGCGAAGGTTTCCAAAGAGATACATTTAAAGACACGCATATCGAAATATTGTTGCTGAATAGAGCTCCCCTTTGCTGGAAAGTTGCGCTGAACAGCCTATATTTAATGGTGCTAGAGCGAATCGTGGCCGTGCGACTAAGACTGAGGAAAGTTATTTTGACATACGTAAAATCGCAAGTCTCGCTGAAGTACTCCAAAACAGTAACTGTGCGCTGAAATATGTCCTAGAGGTATGAGAAGGACTTGGTGTAGACAAACAGTGCTACTGAACAAGACTGTCGAAGGAACGTGGTATTATTTTGTTCTAAGGAGTCCACGCGGCGATCGGCGTTCAGGTAAACCGCAGTTAGTTTATAAAGATACATGAGAGAGGTTTCTGCAAAAGCGTTTCCCGGTGACGGATATCATTTCAGCACAATCGCAAGAGGACGGGCGCTCCTTGAAGAGCTGCGTTGAGGAGCTAGCTCCCTTGACGTGAGATATTTGAAACTCGTGTTTTCAGCGTTTCAACGGCTGTTCAGGATAAAGCCCGAAAACGTATATTGCAAACTCCGTAAAATCTATGCCTCTTTTTCTTCTTTTTTTTTCCACTAAATATTACATGCTGAATAATTCCAGGGTGCGAAAATCTAGACTGAGGAGTAGCGAAAAATTGAAGTGATTCGCCAGTGAAGGCCGAAGTAAGCCTCTGAGATTACACACAAGGTCGGCTACACATTTGGTTACTCGTGGTAACTATTTTTCACAGAAGGAAGTTTTTTTGTTGCTTTTTATTACCCCAATAATATTTTTATGAGGTGGTGTAAAGAATTGCTAAAGGACTACGCAAACGTTATTATTCAAGTCTACAATCACTTTTTGTTGAACAATCTATTCGCACAAAGAAAGCTATATTCAAAACCGTTTCTCCGCAGTCTTTGATTGCAAACATTGCTGTAACAACGCAAATTTAAATGGTATTATCAGTGAATGTTTTCTTCGGGCCACAATTGATGGCATAACAATCTTCTAGTTGTCAATGCAGCACAGAGCATATAACCCGAACATGGCGAAGAGCTTCATAGAATGTGCAGGTGAAAGGTTCTGCGAAGATATAGACACAAATACTTTTTGAAGAATCCACAGTGAATAGGCAACGTATTTCCGAGGGCAGACTCAAGTCAACAAGCTGCGCTTAAATCACCAAGCCGGTGACGAGTGTGCTGACAGCGGCATAGCAACTGGGCAAATAAATACCTTGAGAGCTACAGCCATTGAGTGCTTCAACCATTGAGTACTTTTCACCTATATTTACCAATATTTTCCTCATAGTAGTTTACTTTAGCAATCAGCGTCCCCGTTAAATTATCTACGAAAGCCGAAACGTAGTACACACACAAAAAAAAATAAATATATACAGTGTAAATCTATAGTACAAAAAGACAGTGGCGAAGGAAGGGTCCTGAAACCTGAATTTACTAACTTTGACGGGCGCGTGTCGGCCTTGACAAAGTGTGTGAAGTGCCAGTGTCAACAGCCATCTGTCTTCAAAGCTACAAGGATCACGCATAAAAGAACTTGGAACAGCATTAATTTCAACGTCTGACGCTCCCAGACTACAGCGATTGTCGTACGACGACGTTCGATATTTGGGGGGAGCACCGTTTCATCCAAATACTAAAAGTGCTGCGTCACGGTGTTGTTTAGGTGACTCGGTGAAAGGGTCCATAAACTCCGGACACCATGAAACCTGCGGAGGCAGAAGCCGTTGAGCACGCGGTGTGGATACTGCAGCTTCTGGAGTTACACTGAAACCACTGGTAAGCTGGACTGGAATTCCATGCCCAATGTTTTCATTAGGTTCTACTCATAATAATCTTTGTCTGATAAGAAAAAAAAAAAGCAAAACAAAAACATTTCACTAGAAAGTAAGTGGCAGGTACATGGCACAGGTGAGATTATATGTCCAATTTTTTTTTTATTAGGCTTTAGTCAAAAAAAAAAATTGTCTGACCCCCCCCCCCCCCCCCCAAAAAAAAAAAAAAAAAAACAATTCTAGGAAGCAAGCGACAGGCATATCAATAGACGGATCTTCTCCTCGTGTTAGCGAATGTGACTTTAATAGAAAGGAAACTGACAAGATATTAGATTGCCCACCCGCCTAGTTTAATGTTTACTGTGTTACTTGACATGGGTGGTTTCGATGTCATAAGACGTGTGAGTATTTCATGTTGCGTGCTCTACAACAAAGCTAGCGAGTATACATACCAGAAACCCCTTTGAAGTAATTTATGTGGATAAGTCTCCTCAAGTGTAAATAGTATGGTTCCTTTCCATGTTCCTTCTTTGATAATGTTTTTTTTTTTTTTTTTTCACGCGCAGCATGGATATCTACGTGTTTATTTTTAGCGATTTCCTTTTATCAGAACGCGTACACTTTAAGAAAAAGTCAGTGAGTTCACTTTCCCGCGCAACGCGGAGACAGCCAGTCAGAGCGTTCAATAAAAAGATCCCAGCGAATGATGAAGTTCGAAATACAATTAGACTAAACCAATGCGATGGGTGCAGGGACATATGCATGACGCTTCATTTGCTCATTGTACCCTGCTCACAATGTTTTCAATTTTAGTCGAATTTTGAGCATTTGTTATTTGCTGATAAGTTTCTGTTGTTGGGCGTGATTGACTCTTTCCATGTCCTACAAAAAATGAGCTCAAAGGTTTTTTAGTTTTTTTTTAGAATACAGTATGTATTACGTACAACTCCCAACAATGTGAGTTGAAACACCCTATCTAGATGCACTCTAAAAAAAAAAAAAAAAAAACGTGCGTATACTTTCCCGCAGAACACTCGGAGAGCCAATCACCGCAACTTACTGAGGCAACTCAGCGAATGACGATACCGAAACATATGTTTAGACCAAAAAACGCAGTCTGAGTTGTGACATTAAACAATGCAAGCATGACGTTTTGCATTGCTTAATGCCACAACTCAGATTACGTTTTTTGGTCTAAACATATGTTTCGGCATCGTCATTCGCTGAGCTGCCTCAGTAAGTTGCGGTGATTGGCTCTCCGAGTGTTGTGCGGGAAAGCAGACGCACAGGCTTTTTTTAGAGTGTGTTTGCTGGGCCAACCGTTCCCACAAGCTCCAGCATTATATTTCGAATTGTCAGAGTTCAAAGATTGAGACATATAAGCAGGGTTTTAAAGTACCTAGGTACAAGTAACTGGAAATCAGTATCTAGGTACTTTTGTTGTACCTGAGGTACAAACCTAGGTACTTTCATTTCTCGATATCTGTATCTGTATCTTAGGTACATTTTCCAGTAACTTGTAACTGAGTTAAGTTACTTTTTACAGGTACTTTTCTATTCGCTTCGTCAAAATGGTAGAAACTATAAATCTGAAAGTTTTAACACACTACCATGTGCCGTGATTAACAGTGAGTTGGGTATGACCTGGGAGGCACTAACTTGATCGAACGACGTTTTAGCGAACGAAGCCCCGCCCATAATACTTCATCGAACGACACTTTAGCGAATGGCTCTGTTCATTTGAGCGAACGGTGGATTAGCGATGCCGTTCTAGCGACATAAATTGATCGAATCGCTTCGGAACTCCGTTTGGGGAAAGTAACGACCTGCTTCCTTCATCTGAAACCGAAATCGAAAAAGATAACCTGTCCTAGAATGCTCATGTCGATGCGGTTTTTCTTATTTCTCACATTGACACCAATAAGGCAGATTTATCGAACTCGTTTTTGTGTGCATCCTTAGTATAAAAAGCTTTACTTCCAATATATTTTGACGAATTTGGGGAAAATAAATAAAGAAAGTATCTTTAAAGTAACTGTACCTGTGCCTAGGTACATTTTTAAGCGAGTACCTAGATACATACCTAGGTACCTTTTCGTGTGAGTAACTGTAACTGTATCTTAGGTACATTTTTGAAGTAACTTTTACAACCCTGCATATAAGCCTCGCGTTCCAACACGCTAAGAAATGCCTGCGCGTCTACTTACACGCAAAACACTCAAAGACCCAATCTTTGCGATCTACGAAATCAGCTCAGCGAATGACGAGGCCGAACATCCGTTTAAACCTAAAAATGAAGTCTGCGCTGTGCCATTACGCAATGCAAAGCGTCATGCTTGCATTGCCTAATGCCACAGCGCAGGCTTAATTTTGAGGTCTAAAACAGATGTTCCGCCTCATCATTCGCTGAGCTGATTTCGTAGATCGCAGAGATTGGCTCTTTGAGTGTTTTGCGGGAAAGTAGACGCTCAGGCATTTCTTATAGTGAAGTGAGAACCAAAGCTTCTTTCAAGACTGAGAGGAAAGCTGAAGGATCATATGGAAGGCTATTTCAGCTCATAGCGTCGCCCTTGTACAATCAAGATGTAACGCATATTGCTTTTAATGAGCATAGCTTGAATCGCCCATGAAAAGTGGCAAAGTAAGTTGACGCTGTAGAAGGGTGTAATGAAACCTCACTAACCCTGTGTTCGAAAGTGGTGAGAGAGAGAGAGCTAGAGAACCGATAGCCAAAAGGTTTGTGTTCTCGAAGCATCTGAGGCCATACTGGTGTGCCACAACCATCTATTCGATTTCGGTAAGAATTAGAAGCAGGTGCCTCCCTTAGAGTGAGTAATTCGATCAAACGGTAATCCCGTGAAGGGCCACTTGAATTCTAGTGGCGTTTGAAATAGAGAGATTTGCATAAACAGTCGGCGATACAACGTACTTTAAATTGGTTGAAACGCGAACTGCATCCGTAATGCAGGTTTAGCGAACCCAAATAAAGCAAACGAGACGTCATATGAGCTTTTTCCCCGGCATTTAAGATGCTAAAAAAATACATTAAAGTCGAAACTTTTTTCATTGCGAAGTTTTACGTTTGTGAGAGCAAATGCGGTCATTTTATTATATTAACGACACATTTACCCATAAAAAAGGAAGTCACTTTCCAACATTGAAAGAAAAGAACATCACAATCAAAATCATTTGCCGATACGTTGGCCTGTATAATGTCAGTTACTTTATTTTTACTTGATAATTAGCACAGTATGATGAAAAACACGGTAAAACTATAAAAAAATGCCTTTCCTCTTGCTCGTTCAAACGCCCGTGTCATAAGGTTGCTTTCTGTTAAGTTTTAGTAAGTGTTGCCTGCCCGCATATGAGGTGCCCGACTTTGTTAGAGATATATTAGCCGAGAAAATATTTAAATAAAGTTTAATAAAGGTAATGAAACTCAGTGCTATCCATTCCACAATGCTGAAAACGAAATATTCCTAACCCTTTCATTTGAGCAGTGGTTGAATCTCAAAGAGAATTTCACTCGTGTCTCGATTTTGGGGACTATTATACCTTATTTTAAACTCATACATCTGTTTTTACTATCCCTAATCAATATGCCCTAAATAATTTAACTTAATTATTCATAGATAGCGTTCACTAACAGATGCATTACGATGTTTAACCTTCACTTATTAAAAACCCCTATCGTGTTCTGAGTTCTCATATTATTTCTCAGTCTCATGTAATGTTGAAACTGAGGTGCATTGTTCCCCATTTTGTTTGTCTCGCCATTGCAAACTCTCCGACGGGTAAATGCCCGTTCACACACTTGCGATCTCATAGAACCGGGTGGCTTGGAACCTCTTAATATCTCTTACAACGAGAGGACACACTGGCGCCATCTATTGTGTAGCAGTGTAAACTTGACTGTCCGGCAGATTTTCTATTTTTCTCACGCATTATCCTTTCTTTCTTGGCTCAAAAACTTTTGTCAGCGTTATAAACGTGCCCGCAAAACCTTCGCTCTTGTGAAATGCAGTTCCAGGGTCACAGCATAGTTAGCGCCAGCGTGCCAGTGTGCTCTCTCGTCCTAAGAAATTCTAAGAGGTTTCAACAGGTCTCGTCTTTCTCGGTCGTACTCGGTTGCAAGTGTGTAAACGGGCCTTAATGTGGTAATACTAAATAAATATAACTTATAATAATAATAAACGCATATTTTCCTTTCAGATTGCAAGACCAAACTCCGAAAGGAAGTCAGCGCAACGCAAGATAAAGAGCTTCGCGTATATTAACAACAGTAACATCAGACAAAAGAAAACAAAAAAAAAACACGAACTCAAAGAACTCCTCAGTCGCGAGTACATGTACTAAGCAGCAATTATCAGACCAAATCAGCTGGTCGCTATGTTCCGCAGCAAAACTAACTACGAAAGTCAGCCGGTCGGTTGTTGACCCGCAATCCACGTCAACGTTTTCCGAAGGCATCGAACCATCGACGAAATACTACACCAATGCAAACCAGACAAGACGGAGCACGAAAGCGTAACGCATTCATAACCCTGCCTAAGGATAGCCTCAGTTGCGTAATCCCAGTCTGCACTGAAGATTTCACATATTGTCTTTCGTCGTTGTTATTGTGATATCTTAATTAAAAAATGCAGTGACGTTCGTTTTTTTTATTGAAATGCGTGGTTAAAATAAGCTTATGAAGACAGACTTATTCAAAACTAACTCCCACGTTATCGTCATATAATCTCCATTGTACAACCTAAAAAAAATACAAATTTAATGTGTTGGTTTTAGAAGCTTAGGGGACAGCGGGACAGACGTTCATAAAAACCACACAGACAGATTTGTTTTAATAAGCGTTTTTTTATTGTTTGTTGTTGTTTTTTTCTCGAAAAAACAGAACAATGAGAGTCGTGTTTTAGAAGAGGAGCGCGGGTCGACATTTATTGGGTTTGGGTTCATTTAATTTTTCGCTCTGTCCGGAAGTTTTTTTTACAGCGAATTTGTTTCTGTTTGCGTGCGCAGGCATTTTAGAGGAAATCCGCATACGTCTTCAATAAACATACATGACACACAAAAATACAACAAAAATACAAACAAAAAAGTGCAACAAATACACAATCGAGCTTACTAGTGTGACAAAGAGAATGAAACTGCAGCAAATTCTCGTCCTTCTATAAAATACTGCGCGACAAAAAATAGACTTAAAAAAAGCCGCAAGAAACACTACAACTTAGAAAGCAAGCAACAATATAAGCTTGGCTTGTCGTGAATAAATTTGTCTAAAGAGTTAGCGACTTCACAAGCTTTTTTTTTTTTTTTGAATATCGATTGTACAAACATAATAAACAAACTTTTTTTTTCTTTTCCTACGAAAATATTTACGTCAGAGTACTTTTTTTTTCATATTTAGCTGAAGAGGTTTTCAATGCTAGACTTCACGGACCAAGCCGAGAAAATTCCAGGTACGATCATTTTGATGGAAGTATCGAACTAAGCTACCTAAGTGAACCTTAAAGTTCACACAAACACACACAAAAAAAAACGAATTCAACATTAAAGTTTTTTTTTTTTCTGGAGGAAGCGTTAATTTCGAATGAATGCACCTTCGAAGCGAAGTCAAATAAGCGGCGCCGAAAACAAACTTTTTTTTTTTTTGTTTTCTAGTTTAGTGATTGCATAGAGTGCAGTACCGTCCCATTGAAATATCAGTCTCGTCACATCTTTTGTGAAACATTTTTGCGACGTCAAAGGACACTGACTGACGCCTAAGGGTAGACAAACAACAGCTCGCATTCAATCCCCACGAAAGGTAGCGAAGCACCCGTAAAATCAAAATTTGTAAAAAAAAAGAAGGAATAAATAAATCGTGTACGTAGTTTTAAAAAGGACAAGCGTTATATTTAGACACCCCGGAAGACATTTTGACGTATGTGATATTTAGGCGACTGCGAAGACGCGCCAGCGTTAATATTGGACGAGCGCTTGACGTCTCACGCGAGGGCACAAAAAAGATTTTAAGGGGCAATTTTGAAGCGGTCAGACGCAACAAAGTTCGAAGCTTCCGCTACCTGGCGCCAAATATTAGATCGCTAAACCAGGCTGGAAACTTTGCTCAACGTCTAGAGCGACGCTGTCAACGTCAAAACAAGTGCTGGTGCTCGCACGCTTTATTTGGAAGCTATACTCATAAATTATCGAGAATAAATATAGAATATCATCTTTTAAACAACTATAGTGGGCTTATAAGTCTATCGGGCTTATTTCAAAACACCAATCGCGATTATCTTTATTATTTTGAGCACTGTAGCTCTAGTTGAGACTTGGTTGACCTGCAAAACCGTAAAGCCCAACTTAAACGACGAAATATTGATTCCAAATCCCACACACCTTCAGCCACTGTCCTATGGTCGCTAAACTCAAGTAAGACAAATAAAAAAAATGTTTTAATTCTGCCAGTTTCAAACTCCATGCTGCAAACTTTTTTCACCAAAAACTTCAAAGGCCATACAAGGCCCCACTATTTTCGCAAGGCGAAAAGAAACACTCGCGTACACACGAGCAAACAATAAAAAATATATTACATAAACGAGGCACCACGAATCAAGCTACCTACCCATAATCCATTTGCTTTTCAACCGTAAATAGACCAAACTCAAATCCTAACAAAGACTGTCGTTGGTTAGAATCGCGGAAATAAAAGGCCAAACCACGCCCCCCCCCCCCCCCCCCTAAAAATAACTCGTCAAAAGGTTAAAATCATTCCCCTAACAAGTATACGAAAGCACTAATCCTACACTTCCCTAAAGAGAGATCCCTAATCCCCACGACACAAATCTCGTCTGTCCCAAAACGTCCGTTCAGATGTCAAACCAACCCGCACATTTTAACAATAACAAACACTGCACGAATCGGAGAAGCGCATTTCGTACAAAGTCCGAAAAGAGGGAAACAAAAGAGAGGAAGACAGCGACATAGAAAGGAGGAGGGAAAGAGCCAGGAACCCGTCCCACCTCCGCCTGTTGCTTGACGCGTCCACAGGTGTCCCTTCGCGGAAGACGTATCCGCGCACGCGCACGACCGATACCCTCTCCCCTTTAGGTGAGGCCCGAGCGCTCCTCTTCGTCTAGGAGCATCCCACATCCAGCACCTGATCCGGATGCTGGATAAAGGATGCGACAGAACAAGGCAGCGCTCCAACCCGCCTGACGCGCGAAGCAGACGACGCGCACACTGTTCAAACCAAGGTTCGCGAGAAGAAGAAACAGAAGCTACGTTAAGAACGTTAGCGAACACGTTGGGCTTCGTCTTTCGTTAACCACCGACTATCATTCGTTACTGTTACTGTTGTTAATATCGTTCGTAAAACTCGCCGTGGTTCCTCAAATTGAACCGGGGAAAACTCTCATGAGTTTGTCGGCGTCGCGGACAACGCCGAACGCGACGTTTGTCCCTTGTCGCTGCCGTGTTTGGCACGCTGCAAGATAGTGAGAACTTTTGTTCGGAGCGACTGAGAGTGCTGTTCTGACTCAGGACGACGGAATGAGAGTCAACTGGCTTGCGTTGGTGGCGGTGAGTTGTGACTTCTCGCTATTTTTTCTCTGCATGTTTGATTCTATGACAGTACGAGCGGCATTCACCCTTACATCTTTGCCGGCGGAAATGGTGCTAAGAAGGAAAACACCCATCCTGCTTTTGGGCAGTGGCTAGCTTGGTGGCTATTTTCGGAGGAGAGAGCGGTTTTTGCGCCATCTTAGGAACGCAGAAAGTTGTGTCGAAAATACGCTACGGATTGTCTGCGTTTAAGGAGTAAGGTTTGAAACCTTACCATAATCTTTGGCAAAAGTAGCATGCCTTACAGTGTGACACCGATGCAGTGTTGTGATTGATCCCAGTTATTTTAGAGCACATTTTCGAGCATCTATAAGCTTATATGTGAGCGGGAATAAGAACTTTGGAAGGAGAAGCATAGGCTTTAATCTTTTTCGCGCCACTGAAAATTTAAAGTTAAGATTTTCGTTGACCTGTTAACCCAAAAAGAAATCCTTTTTATTCTTTCCTTGTTGAGCTATTCATCATCCTTTATTAGCGCAGTAGATTATTCTATTTCCCAATCACTCAGTTAGTTTCGCTTAAAAGCACAAGACACAGCAAAGTGGAGACAACGTTTTTGCTGATAAAGGCCGATTGCAACATCTACTTTTAAAGTTCGTGTTGATTTTGTTTTAAATACAACATGAAGTTCATTTTTACTTCAGGTGCAGAATCGAAAGTAAACCAAATATTACTATGTTGAAGTAAGCTGAGTAAATTAATTTAAAATACTAAATATTTTTAGCTCTGAAAGTTGCATAAAAACGGTAAAATTCTTCATTTAGTTAGAAAAACAAAGCTTAGTCACTTAACAATGCACATCAATTGCGTCGGAGATGATAATTCAGAATTAGGCACATCGGTGGTAAAAATTAACATCGAAAACTATCCAGCTGAACTCTTCAAGACTGTTCCCACTTGGCGAAGAAGAGCGTCTATGTTATGCTCCGTTGCATCTTGTTTTTCGTGTATTTTTAATTTCTAAAATTCAAAAACATTCCATTACAAAACCGAATTTATTTTTAGTTTGAACTTTATCTATTGTGGCCTCAAACAGTTCCTAGCTCGATATTGAGGTGCGACCTAAACGAGTGATTTGACATAAGAATTACAAGTACTAGTTATTGTACATGAAATCATCGCTTCCCTGCTGTACCTGATCAAGTTTTTTATTAGGAATATTTTTAGTGTATGTAAATATTCATCCTTAAATCTCGATTTAAAAATTAGTTTTGACCAATTACACGCTGCACTTGCCAGGTAATCGCAGTATGCCGCGTACACTTCAAACACGCACCGCGGTTTCATACAAGGAAGTTTACTGCAATGTAGAATCGGCGCATTAATATTCACCAAGTCCGTTTTATCTTTTTTTTTTTTTAATGCTGGACGCGTGAGTGTTCACCATCTCGCTCTGGAAGTGTGCGTTTCCCCTGAGCGCGCAGCTGCACGGCGGCGAACTAATGCACGCATTGCCACGATGACCGCTCTGTGGGGGCCGCACCTCCGCAACGCACCGGTGCGCGGCGGGAAGCGCACTCAACGAAGCCAACTAATTAGTCCTGTGCGAATAGTGGATTTTGACTTAGAAGGGATATTCGAAGCGAATAGTGGTTATGGCCGAATATTTTCCATTCGAATATCGAGTAGTTTTTCCACGCCTCTCACTACCAGTTGCAACATGGTTAAACGAAACCCGGCTAAACTCGCGAAGGTTGTTCCACTTAGTTCACTTTTAAGCTAAGTTTAATCTATCTATGTTTATGAACTGTGACCTCAGAAGGCTTGGTGTCTTGGGATGGCAAGTAAACGACGGATTTGAGATAAAATGAATGCTATAGAGATAGCAAACCATACTCAATTGAGTGAATTGGAAAATCTTGCTATATAAAATACTTTTTATTTAATATCGAGTTAAACGAAGGAATCGCGCATGATGAACGCATGTTGTAAGGGCATCTCTGCTTAACATAAACTCTTTCATAACAGTCAGTTTAATTTTTAAAAGTTTACTACAATGTAGTTATACACATTCACAAAAATTTCATTCATTTAAAAAAAAAAAAAAACACCCGGCAAGCGTGCACCATCCCGCTTTGAATGTATGATTTTCTTCCGAGCAGGCAATTACGATATTTCTGCTTTTCGAAGTGTTTATCGCGGCGGGTTACCCCGTTGAGTGCGCTTCTTACCAAGGCCCGATGTAATGCAGAAAAGAAACACCCGCGAAGATCGCGTCCGCGGGTATTGCTTCTCGACAGTGCACCGGTGCTCCGTAAGAAGTGCGCACAACGGGGCTAACCCGACGCAATCAACATTTTGAAAAACTGCGAACAGTGCAATTCTTCTCGAACCCAAGGATCCTGGGTTCAATCCCCACCCCTGCCCGTTTCGAATCTGGATATGAGCATCGTACCGGCGTGCGGTCGTGTATCACTACTGCGTGATGCACGTAAAGACCCTAGGCTAGCGGTTGTACTGCACTGGCGAAATTGCTCATCTACAGCGAGTGACTCGTCGCAACTTTCAAATGGCTAAACAACTGCACGCTGTATAAATATCCACGCAACCCAAATTATTATTATTCTCGAAGCGAATATCAAATAGCGTATTATTCGAAACTACTATTAGAAATTTCGAATATTCGCACAACCATACAGTGAACTAACCCGTTCGAACGAAAAACGAATGATGAACGATATACGCGGAAATTCCTGTGTCCACTCAAAAACGTACGCACTCACTTTTCTGCGAAGAACGAAAATAGCCAAATGATGCGAACAATACAAGCGTCCCAGTGAATTACGAAGCTCACAATATAATAAGGCCCGAAAATGCGATGTGCGCAGGTGCAATGCGCATGACATTTCACTTTCTCAATGTTCCTGAGCACATATCTCAGTTTTTCAGGTTTAATCGCATTCTGAAGTTCACCATTCACAATCCTCCAGGTGTTCGTCATGGTTCGCTGTCTCTGTCTTCTACGGAAAAGTGAACAAACATACTTTTGGGAGTTTACACTCAGAGTTTGATACGACGATCAGCTCCCATATCGCGTTATTCCAATGAATAATAAACTTGCAAGATTCGCACGAACATACCGCAACGATCCGGCTGTGTTGCTTATACTTAGGGTTTCGTGTTTTCGGGGTTCATTTTTCGGTGAATTCGGGGCTTGTTTTTTCGGGTTTTTATTCTTCCAAGAAATTCTTTGTTTTTCGGTGTTAATTTTCGGCGTCGAACAAGAAGTCAGTGTGTATGAGGCCTTACGTTGAGGAAACAGGACGTGGAATTAACCCTTTCACAAATTCAGTGCCACCTAGTGCTTCAAACATCAGTCTACATTTCTGTGCGCTAATGGTGGTTAAAATCTAGTAACTATTCATCAACGGCAGACGTACAAAAAAGGTTACGGTGTTCTTCGTTCTACAAGCTTTTCTTTATTTGTTTAATTTTCGATGGTGTCAAGAAACTACCGCTATGCACGAGGGGCTTAGTTTAGTAAAACTATGATGTTAATGCAAATAATGCAAGTGTGCTGTGAGCTGGACAATGAATAGCAATAATAATCCCTGGAGAAGGGGAACAAGGAAAACAAAGGACAAACACAAATCTTTAAACACAGCTAGGTGACTAATGCGTGACTGAAAGAATCCGCCTGGTCCTGGTATCGAACCAGGGACTGCTCCATTTCAGTTGTGCACCAGTATCCTAGCTGTGTTTGGAGATTTGTGTTTGTCCTTTGTCCCCCTTGTTCCCCCTCTCCAGGGATTATTATTGTTATTCTTGTCCAGCTTGCGGTCCCCTTGCTTTAATAGCGTTAACATCCTGACTAAATATCAGGCCGTTCACCCTTGTTGGTGTTAGGATGGTGGCAAGTGGTAAAACCAGTTTGCTCTACTGGCGTCTAACTCCTTGTCAGCTCAGTCGGTATAAAGCGCTCCACTGGGGGATGAAGAGGTCCCTGGTTCGATACCAGGACCAGGCGAATTTTTTCAGTTGCGCACGAGTTCCCTATTTGTGTTTGGAGATTCGTGCTTGGCCTCTGTCCACCTTTCTCCCCCTTTCCAGGGATTAATATTGTTAGTAAAACTCTTCATAACTCTCGTTCCGAGGACTTACATGGCACCCTAAAATGCGTAGCGCACATAAGCTTCTAGGTCTCGTCATGGGTACAACGAACAATAACACAACGAGCTATCATCTGGAATGTTCAAGCTCCGCATAGGTGCCTGTCCTCAATTTCTTTCTTCAGCATGCACCAACAGGCCGCCATTAGCATGTACAGATGGTATACACTTAGGCGATGATAGTTATCAAAGAATTCGGGAAGGGGTCTATTTTTCGACCTCAAGAGTACATGCTCGTGACCCAAATCCTTGGGAAAACCTTACCGATGAGAGAAGAAAACAGGAACGAGGGGCGTAGTTTCAAAGAAACACAAAAACTTTCAGCCTTTCCACTCTGGTGAAGAAGGAAGACCAGCGGAGTTGAACAATGGAAAGTAATGGCCGGCTGCAAGTCGGCAAGCCAGAGTCATAGAGATCATACATACTAACTCTAGAGGAAAAGGTCCGCCATTTTCCCATGCATTCTGGCTGCCGCAAGCGGCGGAGCATGCAGGCAGACCCTCGGGGTCCCACACATGGTTACCGACTGCCTTCGATTTGACGAATATAATTATATCATCAGAGCGGTTTCATGAACTTCAGCAATCCACGAACTTACCGGTGGAAAGATATTCGCGTTCCTTTCGAAGCTTTCTTTTTGCATAGTGCGCAGATGTACGGCCTCCCGTCAACACTAAACTAAACCAGATAACCGGCTTCGCGGGTGGCCGCGCCCCAGGAATACGAAACCGCGCAACCACCAGATTTCCGAGATTTCGACAGAAGGGAAGTTAATGCAGCGTAATGAGTATACTGCTTTTCACAAGCGTTAGAATAGCTCAGAATTTAGTTTACAACGTTAAGTTATCACTGTTTATATTGCTGAGAGTTTTCAGTCTTCGCGATTACCATTGCGACTGTCGTCCTTCAGCTGGCAACATTGGTTTCTTTATTTCGTGTTCTGTCGCTCTCTTTCGCGATCTTTCACTCGGGACCCAGGATGTCGCCGCACGGGATTTGCCACTGCTTCTCACCCACCTTTACCCCCCTGGCCAGAGTGGAAAGGCTGCCGCCATCTATGAATGACGGCGGCAACCAGATGCGTGGCTTGCCGCCGTCGCTCATAGATGGCGGTAGGTGTCCAGAGTTCGGTGTCTTCAATTCTTTGCTGGGGGCCCGTGCCGGGGAAACTAGCCCTTAACAGGTCCGCCGTAAAAACATCGCGGATAGTTCAGTAGGGCTGCGTTCCGGGTCAACGGAAAATAAAGCTGTAACTGAAGATTTCTTTCCGTGGAGCTTAGGTTTTTTTTTTTTTCTTCGAGGACAGCTCTAATTCGAGGCTTTTCGGTTTTCTCCGATTTGGAGGAAACCGATTCAGCGGTTAATTTTCGAAGTTTTTTGCGGTACTTACCGAAAACCCGGAACGCTACAAGTGTTTCTGAATTTTGTTTTCTTTAGTTTCGTGCAGTTTGGCGGAAATATCTTAGATATCACATCACTGCCAGATACATTGTCGCCACAACCTATATGGCACCTTTAAAAGAAGCACCACACATCGGTACATTTGTTTTTTATGCGATGGGGTAAATTAGTGCGGTTTGTTGAATTTTCGCCCGGTTAAGTTTTACAGCGATTACTGTATAACTATATAGCGTCGTTGAAAAAATAGAGAAAGCTAACGTAGAAAAAAACGTAGCCTAACATGAACCTCCGTAACGGTAATCTAGAAAACCACTATACGTTTTGTTTTTGTTTTTTTTAATATCTTGACGAGAGTTTATCATGCTGGTTCGAAAACAATTGCGCTTTCAGTTTTAAACAACAAGTATTTCCCTCGAGCTATATTATAAGTTACAGTGTCAGTGGCTCACGATCGAACTTTCTTGTTCATATTCATATAACGAAATTGCCTAAAGCACTTTCTGGGGAAAGTGATCTCCTTAAATAAATGACAGCAAGAAACAACGCTTAAATAAAGTATGTAGTTATAGAAGTGTTAATACACTCCAAGAAACGATACGATGCTCCTCCTCCACAGATTCCCCCAAATAGCTCGTTGCCACGCTGGTCCTACACGCGAAAAAAATAAATAGTAAAATAGGGGGCGGTCTTTTTTAGATGTCCTCGTCTTGGCGCTTCCAGTTCCCGTTGGTTTCGTTGTTCGAACTGACAAGTATGCGGCGAGAGACTGAGGGAGAGGAGAAAATGAGAACGCGCGTTGGGACGCCCGAAAGCCGAGGTCTGATTGGAAGGATCAGTGGGCCGACTTAAAATAGTCGGCCTGAGCAAAACATAAAAACAAAAAAGCACGGATGTCGTGACCGTTGCGCTAACTCTTCCGCGCAATGTACACAGCTGATCGCAATTGTTCGAGTACACAACTCTAGCGATAAATCACGAGTAATCTGGAAAGTAAGAAGGAAAAGACGAATTTTAAGATCGCTCGAGAAGGTTTAGACTACGACGCACATTATACCCAGTTATCGTTAGTAGTCGACTAAGAAAACAAAAATCCTTCGTTGATTTGGAGTAAAGTACTCGGATATGGGGCATTGTATAGAACTTTTGTTTATTCTAGATCAACTTCGTTGCAGAATTCTGTCGCGTAACATTCGAAACATTTTTATGTAACTTTTACTGTATAATAATTGTAAAAAAACTGTAAAAGTGTAAAGATTAAGTGTGAAGTAAAAGTGTAAAAACTCTCGTACTTCATAGCGTGCACAGAGGCAGTCAAAAGACAATAAATACTCTACAATACTGCCGTTCGACGAAAGTTCAACGACACGCTAAGACATTCCTGGGCTCTCCGCAGATCGCACGAACCCTTCGCCCGTCTCTATCCAGCCAATGCGTCAACTTCAAACTATGAGTGGGCCAAAATCCGAGAACAAACACTACCGACGCCATAGCGACTGCGAAGAGTGAGACCCTCAAGAGTTGAAGTCGAGAGCGTACGGTTTTGTTTCTTTCCCGCCCTATAGCGTGGATGAAGTGTGTACTTTAGTACCGGAAACTGTCGCCGCATTACTCGTAGTGCGTGACACATTACGTGACGGTCCGGATAATGTAAACTTTCCACCGTTCGTTCACGACGACTCCCGCGGTCCATTCTGATAATCGCCTTCTGCGCGCAGCCATCTTTGGCTATCTGGGCTGTTGAACACGGTTCTGACGACGCGCGTTAGCTTTCTTTTGTAGAGCTACTATACTTCGTCTCACCTTAGCATGGACTATTGTTAGCCGCGCATGCTAAAAGCGCGAGCTATAGTTGCTTCGGATGAAGCCTCGGCGGTTGCACGGGCGCTCGTGCAGCGAGTGCTCCAGCCAAGGCAGTCAAGGCTGACCGCTCGCGCTTGCACAGCCTTCGCAGTTAGTCCATGCTAAGGTGAGACGAAGTATAGAAGTAAAGATTGGGCGAGAGTTTCGATTTAGGTTGAAAAAAGGTTCGAATTAAGCGAGTTCTCGCTTTAGATTCAGTTTTTATGCGACAGATGAGACCGTTGATGTAAAAGTAAGTTGTCTTTACTTAAGCACTTCTACAAAGAAAGCATACGCAATCGCGACTAAAATTCGCAATAATCTAAACCTATCGTCGTATTTGAAGATACCTCGTACAAGCGGTGAAAAATATATATATATATGAAAAGTGTTAGTGTTTTTTAAAAAAAACTAAGCTCAAGAACTGGCCCGACGGAACAATTAGAGGGCCAGTAAATCTCAATATTTAAATAAAAAAAAAAACATTCGTGACCATTTGTATTCAATAAAAAGATAATTTTCGTTAAGTGCTTGCATGTTACCTACTGTGTTCTAAAATTACCCCCCCCCCCCCCCCCCCCCCCTCTTTAAGGAAAACACGCAATATTTCCGTTGCAAGGTTGATTTCGAGCTAGGAACAATTCCGAAACAGGCTTCTACTTCGAGACGTCGATGTTGAAACGTACCTGATTCACACGGTGCCATCTTACTTGCGATTTCGCAGTTGCAAATTTCACTCGTGGTGCAAAAAAAAAAAGCGTGTTGGAAGTCGTCTGTTTTCTGTCGTATCTGCGACATCGCGAGCGAAATCGCACGATCTGAATCGGTCCGTCACAGAATCGCTCCTAACTCAAAATATGACTCGCAACGTAAATTTCCGCTATTCTCTTTTTTTTTTTTATTTCGTGCCACATGCGTTTAGTAAAACACTCCAATGACCCGCCCCCCCCCCCCCCCCCAACCTTTTTCTTTTTTTTTTGCGGGTTGAGGGGAGGGGAGGGGGGAGTTTAGTGTTTCTTTAAGCTCACCCCACTTTCGATGTGTGCCACAAGGCGCACATTCTTCAATGACGACACAGCTTGACGCCGGTTCTAGCCCGATTGTTTGAGGTACCTTCTTCGGTAGCCCGTATGCATCGACGGCGTGTTTGCCAAAGCGGGCTTTGAACCGTCGGCGACTCCTCCTCCTCCTCAGCAGCGTCAATCATCTTCGAGTCCGCGTGTAAGCCTCGACGACACGGTTGTTGTCACTGACGGAATGGAAACGACAGGGAGGTCTTCCCTGTCGTCTCGCCTTCAGCGCCGCCGTCGCTGACACGATGAGAACTGCGGGTCGCCTCTTTCCAATGCCCGACCTCCACCACGCGCTCGTCGCCTTCGGTGGTGCTTTGGATACGCGTGCACGTTCGAAAGCTCGCGCTGGAGGCGGAATCATGCTGAACGACTTCCTTTCCGTTCTAATCCTGTAAGTTTCTATAGCTTTGATAACACATCCGCGTCGTGGGCGAGCGTGTGCTATAAAGGCCGAGCGTTCAAAGCAAACGCCCTGCCATTCTCATCGTTCCAGTGATTATAGTCATAGCCTCCTCTATAATAACACAAAGCCTAGCAGTTGGACAACGGGGTCATAGAGTGCATGGTCGCAGATTTGGAGCGCGAGGATCTGGTAGCACAGAGCAGCAAAGAGCCATTTCTCGGGGAACCTGGACATCAGCAACCAGCTTTTGTAGCGGCGAGGACCCGAAACACACTCGCTCACTCGAGAGAAGTGTGTTTCGGCGTCTCGCCGCAGCAGGGCGCCAGTCACGTGGCTCTCCTCTCATCCGTTGTCTGCCGCTCCACCTTTTTCTATTTCGGCGGCCGCTTCTCGTGGCGATCTGCCAGGCTTTGCCAGTATAGAGGAGGCCATGTTATAATATTCCGGGGATCATCAATAACAACCCATTTGGGAGAAGAAATGGAATACAATATCGTGCGACTTGGGCGTAAATGCTGTTACTAAAGAAAACGTCTCCGAAGTAGATAATCGCTGAGTAATTGTACGTTCTTTTTATGTTTTGAGCTGAATTTTGTAGTGAAATGACTAGCCGAAGTAATTTCGGAGTAGCCAATAGTACATGTTCAAAAAGTGAGAAGGTGTTTTAGAGCACATGCATTGAACTCGACAGTTCGACTGAGAATTGATGAGTTTGGGAAGAGTTTTGTTTCAACTTTTGCCAATGGCCCGTGCGAGAGAAAATTGTACGTCTGTTTTTTAACTATGCTTCGTTACGGTCACTCGGGCAACGTCATTCACTGAAATGGCACCCCTCTTGATTTCCGACTCCAAAAACACAAATTTAGTTTCTTTGTTCTTTAGCTGCGTCAAACGTCTCGGTTGTGTTAGCGCACCGCTGTTCGGAGCACGGGGGACGGAAGCTCGCGCTGCAGAACCCGGGGATCTTGGGTTCAATTGTTCAAATCCCCACCCCTGAGCGTTTCGAACACTAGCATCGTACCGGCGTGCGGTGGTGAATTACTGCCGCCTTATTCACGTTAAATGAGCCATGAAACGTTTGTTTCTACTTTCGTTGAATACTACTTAGAATCACTCCCTAACGTTAATGACCGAATAAACTTGCCTTGGTGTTTTTTTGTTTTTTTTCTAAACAAGTTCCGAAAGAAAAAATCGAGAAATATGAGCATTGTTTATTCCCTCAACTAGGAGCCAGAACAAGCGGCCACGTCATAGAGTTATTACAATAAACGCTAGAGGCTCAGCTGGCGCTAGTGTCTACGGGACTTCCGGTTGCAAGTCGAAGCAGACAGCAAACAGTCTACTTTTCCAGTCTTCCTGTGTATTCCAATGGTAAAACGTACGTGATATTTTTCTCTTCGCCAGGAAATAATAGAAATCAGCGTGTTTTCTTTACTCGTAACGGATACTATGTAGCTTCACTCGCATTATAAAAGTGTACTTTATTTAGTTAATGGCTTCTTTTTTTCATTACTGAGCGATGTTTAAATCAGCGAATATTGAGGCCCAGGTCTATGTTGTACAGCATGATATGTCAATACAAGGTATCATTTTAAGTAAAAAGAACAACAATCGTATTTATTTAAGAGCAACAACACTCGGTTACTGCTTTATTTTGATTACCCATGCACAGTTCGTTACTAATGCAATACGCGTTCTTCGTTCCATAACACCATTCTTCATTCTTGTCGTCTGTTTTGATTGTTTGATTTGGCATATATTAGCATCCTTTTGGAGTTTTATCAAGCTGATTCACTCTGTGTGCTTCATAGCAATCACTATATGCGTAAATGCGTACCCTATAATAGCAGTCTGCAACGTCTACACGTATTATGCATGTGTATTGGGCCTATTTTAGCGCAGTGTTCAACGCCATGAATTCCAAAAAAAAAAAAACGCTCGACACATATTTTTGTACATCCGATTGTAAAACGTTCCAAACTTTGGATTCTGTCACAACACTAAGCAATATTTTCTCTTATAATCGAGCGCGAAGAGAAAACGCATTTGCGTTTTCCCATGGAATGTATTACCGGAAGTAAAATTTAGAGCTGGTTGCTGTCTGCTTCAAAATGCAACAGCACACAAGCGCCACCTGAACCTCTAGCGTTCATTGTAATAACTCTATGGTCCACAGGAGATCCGTGGCCGAGTGGCTCTAGCGCACACCAGCTCGGAGCACGTGGAGCGAAAGCTCGCGCTGCAGAACCCAGAGATCCTGGGTTCAATCCCCACCCCTGCCCGTTTCGATCTGGATGAGCATCGTACCGGCTTGCGTTCGTGTATCACTACTGTGTGGCACACGTTAAAGACCCCAGGCTAGTGGTTGTACCGCACTGGCTAAATTGCTCCTCTACAGTGGGTAACAATGTCGCCATGTTCTGGCAGACTAACCTCCTGCTGTATAAACAACTAACGACTAATTTGACTTTTGACTGTCTATGGGCCACGTGGCCTGGTACCTATCCTGTGCCGCCAGCGTTAGAGCCACTACTCCATTCCCCGACATTGTTGTGGCCACCGCCAATTTGGTGCTTGTGCAGAGCAGACGCAATTGCCGATCGTCATGATTCAAAAGTGCGACTTCCTCAGCATTAGATTCGGTGTTTTGCTCTGTCGCGAACTGTTTAAACATGTCTGGAGGACGGAAAAGCGTTTCCTGTGATTTCAGATAAAGCTTAAGATAACTGGCCACCATGATTTTAAGCCACAATATGGCCAAGTGTCGTTAGTCTGAAGCGTAGCTTATTTAGTGGCACTAGCCAGCATTAATCATAGCCACGTGCTGGTGTTGGCGAAGTAGAAGAAGCGTGCTGAGCGCCAGGCACTGCTATAGACCTTTCCAAAAACGAGCTTGTGGCCGGTGCCATTTTGAGCGTTCGTGCGTATGGCGCGTGCTTTGCTCGCTTTCCGAAGCGACGAACACGCACGTGCTGGGCTGTGAAGATCGCACGCTGGACTGTGATTTTGTAAACATTGGAAAGGTCTATACTCTGTTTCACCTTATGATGTACCGCAGGAAAGGCTACAAGCGCGAGCTCCTTGCTCTAGGGCACATCTCGGCGGCACAAGCTCTCGTGCGTTAAGAGCAGCTCCCAACGCTATGAGCTCGCGCTTCTAGCCTCCTCTGCGGTACAACATAAGGTGAAACGGAGTATAGGATTCGGTTATTTTCATCACCAC
This sequence comes from Ixodes persulcatus, assembly GCA_013358835.2. Lineage (NCBI taxonomy): Eukaryota > Metazoa > Arthropoda > Arachnida > Ixodida > Ixodidae > Ixodes > Ixodes persulcatus. The sequence continues at coordinate 1,013,326 of JABSTQ010011435.1, read as the reverse complement.
AGTGGTTGGACACGAGCCACTACCGGAGTGTCCGCCGAGGCATTGATCGTTACGACCCGAAAGTCGAGGGCTCACGCAGTTCTCGTGTCCCATTCATGAGCCGCGCTCGACTGTCGTCAGGCGTGTGGTTTCGATACAACAATCACGTCATCAAGCTTTGCGATTGCAAGACTGAAAGATCTAGTGCCTTTTTATCCTCGTAATTTCGCCGCGACAAAGGGGCTTCTGAATCAGTGGCGGTCTGCGCGAGTAGACTCGGGCCAGACTAGGACCAGTACTCATATGCAAAGTCACGAATATTCCAACCCAATCTCTTTTCATGACCCCTTTAAAAATTGACCGCATCTCCACGTGGTGAATGATGTTGATTGGGGCGAAGCTCTGGTGGTGCTTGTCTGCGTAGACGTTGAGCCGCAGCATGCCGAGCCTTTCGTTCGTTTTCATCCATGTCAGAAAGAGAATGTGTGGTATGGAACGTGGTTATATACGCATTTGAGCATTTGACCGCAGCACCCTCTCGTCTATAAACGTTGAGCCAATGCATGCAAATTTTAACGCGATTATATACGCATTTGACCACAGCACCCTCTCCTGTACAGACGTTGAGCGGCTACATGCAACGTTTCATCCATGACATCCCCAGCTCTTGAGTTACTACCACATCTCAGAGCCCCCTACTCGTTCCGCAGTCGTGGCCGAGTGGTTATGGCGATGGACTAGAAATCCATTGGGGTCTCCCCGCACAGGTTCGAATCCTGTCGACTGCGCAAACATATTTTTTTTCATCATTTTTTTTTTTTTTTGCCCTACACGAGCACTTGAGCACGTTAGCTCACGCCGAACTCTGATTGGCTCAATCAGAGCCAATCAGAGTTCGGAGCACCGGACGCCGGATGGACGGACGGACATGGCTAGCCCCTAAAGTGCCCTCCACCGATTGGCCGGGAGACAGGAACGCCCTATTACGTCACAGCGCGCTTTCGTGCGCGTTCAGAAAGAAGTTGAAATTATCCAACTTTTTTATGCGCTCCCGGAAGAAGCAAAGAATCGGCGCGACGTCACGAAATACGTCACATCCGGCGGGCGCACGACCTACAGCCGCAAAAAGACGCGTTCGCCCCTAAAACGCCAGGCTAGCACTGGTATACTGGAGTGGATAAATCCCTCTCACAGCGGAAACGCCGGACGCCCACCGGGGCTAACTTCCCGCTGGCTAAACACACACACAGCACGATTTTACAAAGGTCCCTACCTTTACAGTGGCATTGACAAGGCCATATGTGTGTAAATTACTTTCGAAATGCAATTTCCTCAAGTATGGTGGACGGCCCAGGGGATCCCATGGGCTCAAGGATCCCGCTACAGAGCCCTGGGATCCGGGGCTCAATCACCACCCCCTCCGATCTCGGAGGGTTCAAAAAGGGAGTCTGGTATACACTCCGTTTCGCCTTACGATGGACCGTCACGGACGCTACCAGCCATTCCAGCCAATCAAGCACTGCTAACTTGTCACGTGACAGAGCGCCCTACGCGTCGCTGTGCCTCTGCCGAAGCCCACGTGGTACTCAAACGTCATCAGGCTGGTTCCAATGGCTCCTCCTAGCGTCCTCTGCCGTTCATCGTAAGATGAAAATGCAATATGAAAGCTGGTTGCCAGCAGGCCGTCAACGGCTGCGCTATGGTGGTACGACTCTGACACACAGGAGCATTCCCTAGCACGCCGTACGCTGGTCTATGTCTCGTGTTTGTTTTCACAGCATCCGCAGCATGAGAGAGTGAGAATGAGTGAGAAAGGAAGAGAGCGAAGAAAAAAAAAGAAACACTCACCCACGCAGTTTCATTCGAATGAAAAGAGCTTCTGTCAGTCTTTCTATGGCCCCGCCACTACCAGTTCGCTCCTTCCCCCCTTTCCCCACCCCCCTTCCCCAGTCCAAGGTTGTCAGAGATAGAAATCTCGCGGCGTCGGTCGACGACACCATAAAATGCGGGAACGTGGGCCCGTCTAGCCACAATGGGCAACAAAAAAAAAAAGACTAGATGAAAAACAATCGAAAATTACGACCGCTACAGTAGTAAAAATAACAATGACGGATTCATTCATCGCGTGCACGTGGGTGACAGCTCACTGTAACGCCTGTTGTCAGTTGTTTGGTTTGTATGACCGGGTCACGTGGATACGTCTGAATGGTGAGCGTGGCCATACGTACTTTTTTTTTTCTTTTAATACAGAATTGCATTTTTATTGATGCTAACTCTGAATTAGCTTTGGAAAGGGAAGCATACCACGGTCGAAGAGAGTTCGCCGGCTGCCAAACGGATGAATCGCAATTGATAAGATTGTCATCCGCGTATTCGCATTGCCAGCCTTCCGCTTGCCCCACGAGCGGTAACTTTAGCGCCCCCCCCCCCCCCCCCCTTGCTTCACACGTGCTTCGGGTATTTATCAAATATACGGATCTTGTGGTTTTTGATGACGCTAATTGAAATCATATGTTTATTTTCAGTAATTAAACAGCTAATGAACAAATATTAGTTATTGTGACGATTAGCCGCGTATAGTGTGTCCTTCTTGCTGTATCACTGCACCTGCAAAGACGGCATTAGTATGCATTACGTTTCAACTAACTTGTGCCAGGACTTTAAAAAAAAAATGCTGGTGTACGCTGTACATGACGATCCAAATGCAGTATTCTTCAAAGTCTTGTTGAGCACGTCAAGGTATTTATTACAATGGGCCAAACTGGCAAATTAAAACACATTAAGTAACTGTATTTGAATGTTAATTTGTGGACAAACTCTCCAATACGAAAGTTGAAGAGTGTGATCAAAAACATCCTCCCGCGCGGATTCCATAAAGGTAGCCTTTGTGTACTTAAATGTCTCATGTGTTTTTTTTTTCTTTTTTTTTGCTTTAAAGAAAGCTTAAAGGGAAGCTGAAGCGGTTTTGAATTCGATTAAAAACACTCGGATTCTTTTTTATCCCACTTCAAGCATCACGAATATAACTAAAATTAGGCTGTCGTGCAAGGGAGTAAAAAGAGAAGGTAAAAACATCACGTCACAAAATGACCCTCGCGCGTGCTCCTCGGCTCGCAGAGCCAGCGTCGTGCGTCGTCGATACTTGCTGCGACTGCTTGTAGCTGAGCTAGTTGGTAAATCATGCTTCTGAAAGATGCCAACTGAACGTAGCAAGATACACGAAGAGAGAGAGAGAGAGAGAGAGAAAAAGACAAACACACTGCTGGACTAGCAACCATTTACTGAAGATAAATCTTTCCTTCTTCTACGCCCATTCGTTTCATATCCCGGAACTAATACCTCCTAAACCGACGTTGCGGTGAGAGCTACGCACTCGCTGGACGCCTAGGACAATATCTGCCGACTGCCTTTTGTATGAACAGTGTGTCCGCATGTTTAGGGGGAACAGAGTCGAGGCCTGCAATACTTGGTCGTGCAATAACGCCATGTATCACTCAGATGCAGGTAGGATCAGATTTTAATGGCGCAAGAACGCCCAAGGCTATATACTTTGCGACAAAGAGGCGTGTAGCTATGACAACCAACCTAACCGGGGTCTATTACTGAGAGACAATTAGAGCCCCCCCCCCCCCCCCCCTCTCTCTCTCTCTCTCGAATGGAATAAGCAGTATGTTTAAAAAAAAATAAGAAAAAAGTTCAATTTTTATTTTTTTTTAACAAAGCAAGTGTTAGTCCTTGTCTCCCTTCGTTAAAAAGTTTTTGTCTATTGAATATCTATACGAACACGATCTAAAAACTATCCTCGTTTACGAATTTTTGAGATTATACTGTCCAACTCTGTTAAACGTCTGTAATGGTTTCCAGTTTCCGAACCTTCGAATTGCGACACAAATACAACGCAAGTTCGAGTGGGGATGCTGCACATATTCCTCGAAAAAACAAAAAAAACTTCATTAGACAAAAATCAATTGAAATAATCACGGTTCAGACAATCACTGCAGGCAGTAGGGTGTAGTAACAGTGTGACCACGTGTTAACTTGTGTTAGGTACATTGTCTGCAATGCGTTCACACAACCCATTTGACGGCAACAAAGAAACTGTCCCCAGAGTTGCTTGGTCGAAATGCCAATGACACAACGCCCCCGTAACAAAAAGAAATTGATTGAATAGGGGAGAGGTTTCTTGGCTATTCCGCCTCAACAGCCAAATCGGCACGCGCTCGAGAGCACGTCCTGATCATCGCCGTAATTAAGCTGCTCCGGACGACGTGCTTAATGTTCGCGATCGACTAATGCCCAACAAATTATCGCGTACTTATACTAACGAGTGGGCGTTCGGTTCGGCCGCGTCTTTTATCCCCACTGACCGGCTGCGTCTGTGCGGGAGTCGACCTATGCTCTCTGTCCAACCACGCTTTTGTCAAGTCTACGCCTCAGCCGTGGTTAGCTGCCATCGGAATTACCCCATTTGAATCTTTCAATCCCCCCTCACAAAAAATCATCAATGAGTTTGAATTGAGTTTCTATTGTACTCTACAAGATTACAATAGAAACTCAATTGAAACTTAATGATAATTTTGGTAAGGACCCGTTACAGCTCACTTCCGTTTCCAACCGCTTCCCAGCAATGCGCCTTTTTTCCCCATAAAAATGACATCAAGCGGCGAAAGCTCAAACTACGATTGGCGTCCGGAGAAAGTGAGTTGCGCTACCTTTCCTGCCTCCTCCGCGACCCGTCTGACTCTCGCAAGAGGCAACAGGTAGCGCAAATCACCTTCCTGAGACGCCGACCGTAGTTCGAGTTTTTGCCGCTGCGCGGTAAGGGGCCGCGCATACGCAGAACTCTTCTCGAGGAAGGACCGCTAGAGCTAGCACGAGGTCTGCACGCGTGTGCAATTTTATATGACCCGCGGGCACCACCATCCTGCTGCACGGTGTGCCTGAGGTCCGTCTGAGAGTCGAGACATGGATGGATAGGTGGATAGATGGATGTTAATGGCGTAGCGGGTGGTAGCTTGCGCCACCTAGCCTACTAAGTTTAAAAAGACAACCATGGGATTCCTCCCACCATCCTAAGCCAATTTTCTCCCCCCAACTATCACCGGGCAAAGGTAACGTCGTTAGTTGCTAAGGGCGCGCCCACAGTTGCCAGGTTTTTGCTCCAACGAAGTGTTTTCCACCCACTGTGGCCAGACTAGAAAAGCAGGGCGTGGTGAGTCACGTGCATTTAATTACCGATCCGCATCCGATAAGAAAGCAGAAGAACCAATCACGAAGCAACAAGCGTGAATACAATATGTGTACGGCCGCTAAATAAAGGGGGAGGCGCACTAATTTTTATGTAAGCAGTTTTTTTTTTAATTTCAATAACTCTTTTTAAAGACAATGAAGTACTCTGCTACGCTGTAGATTGGTCAACATCTCCATTGATTTCATATTTTTCCCCATAATGAAAATGGGGAGATTTTGACTGAGAATTGTATAGTACAGGGGAAACTGCAACCTCTGAAACACGGTAACGCGTAATGATTTGGTGCGATTCAAATAGGAGAGCGAGCGCTACGGCCTCCTCGGGCCAATCAGAGCGACAAAGGCGGAGCACGTGACCGCCCTTACCAAAGGTAATTAGGGATGGCGAGAAGGAGCACCTTGACTCTTGCCTAGGCTTTCTCTTGTTTGTCCAACGTCGCTTTTCTATACCTCGTCTCATCCTACGATGAACTAAAGGCCAAAGTTACAGACTGCCAGGTCCAATCACGAGCCAGATAGAAACCAGGAGGTGCACCGCCCCGACCTGCGTACCACTACAGTGCCTTAAAGGGGGTAGTGTAGTTACCGCGCAGCCTCCACCATGCTTCGGGAACGGCCGCTCCTTGGAAGACGGTGTAGGTGGCGCTTCGATCCGCAGCTCCGTTAGGGTGCCTCAATCGGCAGGCAGATAGAGGCACCCTAACACGCTTCATAACTAATATAAATACCTCAAAAACAATTATTTGTTTCCATTGAACTTCCAACGACATGATTTGTGTTTGAAGGTGAATAAAAATCTGAAACTAGCAGACGACAGTGTAGTCGACCATAGAGTTATTACAATAAACGCTAGAGGCTCAGCTGGCGCTAGTGTCTACGGAACTTCCGGTTGCAAATTGAAGCAGACAGCATGCAGTCTACATTTCCAGCCTCCCTGTGTATTCCTATGGGAAAACGCGCGTGAATTTTGTCTCTTCGCCGGGAAATAACAGGAATAACTTTTGTCATTTCGGTTGTACCGGATAGTATGTACCTTTATTTGTATTGTGAAAGTGTAATTGCTTGAGTTACAGCATTTCTCTTTACCACTGAACGATGTTAAACTTCGCTCTATTTCAGGCCCAAACCTCTGTTCCATGGCAGGTATGTAGAAACGAGCGACGATTCTAAGCAAAATAACGATCGAAAGGAATGTCAAGTGTGTTCAAGGTTCGCCAGCATTCCGTTGGTTCTTACTAATGTCCCCGTCCTGTCACTATATGAAAATGACCCCGTCGTGCATCTTTACGAGTGGTAAAAAGAAACGTTCTAAACGTAGAGAATAAAGTACGTGGGCTACTAAAGGTGTGTTTTCTTATTATTTCCTATGTCGGGCAGTTTTTATCGGGCACCTGTTCTTGGAGCGTGCGGGTGATGACTTGAACCCAGAACAAGCATCTTCGCACATATTCACGAGCAGAAAGAATAAAGCAGTACTTATTTATTGCAAATCGGACTATATTACGTGACTTTCAATTTATTTTGATCGTCTGCAAACACAAGGAGTTACTTATCCAGTGTTACTGCGTAGTTCTCGCCGTCTCTCTTGGTTTTCCATATGTCCTTCGTTCGTTTGGCAGGTATATCCCCCATGCTGGAAAGCGCCGACGCCGTGTTCGCGCTAACAGTGTCCGACAGTGCACATAAATACACGTACGAAGTGGTTTTAGCACCGTTTTTCATGCCACGAATTTCAAATAAAAATGCTGTAACTGGCCAATTATTTTGCCTGCGTGACTGAGAAATGTTCCAATGTGCCTCGTACGTACAAATTATTCGTGATATTTGCTCTTATAATCGAGCGTAGAGAGAAAATGCACTCGCTTTTTCCCATAGAAATGCATTACCGGAAGTCAATTTCTGACTGCTTGCTGTCTGCTTCAAAATGCAACAGCACACTAGCGCCAGTTGAGCCTCTAGCGTTTATTGTAATAACTCTATGTAGTCGACAGCTGCGAATCGGCCGGAGCTGGCCGGAGCCAAGCTGACCAAGCGACCAAGCCGGAGCCATAGCCGGAACGACGGTGCTGCAAGCGCCAGCGCCACCCGCGGCCGTCTTCCAACGCTGTGCCGCTTCTCCGGTTTCGTTCGTTACGCTACCCCCTTTAAGCCACTGTAGTACCACTGCACAAGTCTCGGAGATTCGCACGCCGGAAAAACACGTGGTTCCTAACTGACTCGTGACTGGACCAGGCAGCCTGTAGTTTTGGCCTTTAGTTCATCGTGGGGTGAGACGAGGTTTACACTCAAACTTCAAACAAAAGCTGCTTTTCTCTCTTTCCCGGTTGTAGCGATTCATCAGCACAGCGCGCACCTAGTGAGCTAGAGTATAGTCACGTGTCTCCTTTCAACGCGCTGATTGGCTCACTGGGACCGTAGCCTTCGCCGTCTGCCAAGTTACCGCAAAGAGGAGTACAGAAAGCGCTCAAGCACGCCGCATTCCATAGCAAGCTGGCGAGTGACTCGACAAAACAAGGGCCGTGTTATAAAACGCGGACAATCTCATGCGAGCGGCAGCTTACACTTTACGCTGCAGAAAACCAGTATCGAATAAGTTGCTTTAAAAAAATTAATTCGTTATAACATGATGACAAATAACGCACAAAGGGCATGACCACATCATACAGTCTCAATACCAACTGGCCCAACTCACCTCATTGCTCCACCTTAATTCGTTACAGTTACGTTTAGAAAGCAAATTGACGGCGACCTTTACCATGTCAGTCTATAATGCGTGAAATGCATTACAGGACTTTGAATTCATTTTTTTTTTTCGCTAAATTTAGCGGGGAAACTACATTGGTGTATAGTTCACGTGACGCCAGCTTACGTGACATCAATTTCCCCGCCAAATCTAGCTGAGAAATCGAATTGGTTTATAGGTCCCGTGACAACGGGTCCCGCGACATCACCTTTCTGGCCAAATTTAGCGGGAAAACTGAAATGGCGTATAGGACATGTGACGTCAATTTTCCCGCTAAATTTAACGGGAAATGCACGTACGGATGTACAAAATTTTGGGATAGGGGTAGTGACAAAAAGCATTTCATTCTTTAAATTTAAAGTAGCGAAGTTTTCGTTACAGGTACCACAATGAAAAAGTAACTCGTTGCTGTTACACTTACTTAAAAAAAAAGGCAGCGAAGTTACCTTTTAGTTACTGTTTATATCAGGTGTGTAAAAATAAGGTTTCATTGACATGGCGCGATTTCGCTTGCGATTTCGCAACTGCGACGTCGATATCCGCAGCTTCCAGCACGCTTTTCTTTTTTTTTTTGTTTGCCGAATGAGCCGCGTCGCAATAGCGAAATTGCAAGTGAAATGGCACACCGTGAATCCGGCTCAACTTGAAGGTTTCGCATCAAATTCACACGTGGCTATAGCCGGGCCGTGACTCGTGAGAAACTACGTATTCGCAAGTCGGCGCGGACGCGAACAGGACTCTCAAAATATCGGAACCCGTCATTAGGAAAGTGCAAGGAATCGCTAGACCGTATACTCGTTGAACGATATCTTAATCCTAAAGAAACTGTAAAAATTGACGACAAAGGTTACGTCGCTGCATGCATCGTCACTTCAGAAAAAGTAAGAGAGCTACACTTACAAGTTACATGATTACGACAGAAAACAATTAACGATGTTAGAGTAACATTGTAGTGCGTTGCGCCACACATGTTAAACAGATAGTCACAAAAGGAACCCCCCCAAAGTGGGAAAGCAACATTTCTGCGAAAAATCCAACTTCAGTGCGTAGAATAAGCGAGGGAAAAATAGCTACGTGTGCGCAAATGCATTGCTGCCTAAACCTGCCGTTGGTGTCGCATCAGAAATGTGACACTTCGAACGCTCAAGTGATCAATAGCGACTCTTGAGCTCATTTTCATACGAGGCTAGAAGAACAGAAACGCGGTAACAATACATGCTGCAATAACGATCGCGGTTTCATGACCTATATTTTGCTTTTTCGCTCATTCGCGAGAAAGTAAATACTTATTAACTTCACCGGTTAGTGATGTTCACTTGTTCACATCGAGGACCAGAACCTTTCAACGCGTACAGATAGACACTATGACTATTTACCTTTGCGCGCGCGAAGCCACTTGCACACACAAGGATACACACACAAACGCGCGCACACGCACGCGCGTACTCACAAACACACACACACGCGCGCGCAAACACACACACAAGAAAACAAAAAGAAAACAACGTGTAATCGGATGTGTCATTTTGATGACGTTCGATCCATCTATATCGAAGTTTATTTGGTCAGGTGTGGATCATCCAAAGAAATGCAGTTACCGATGCTTACCATGCTCATATCAAGATCCATAACCTTTTACTGCATACAGTTATAAACTATAGTTATTTAGAGCTTCAAAATACACGAGTAAATAAATCGACAGAAGTGTAATTTTGATCAAGTTCATTTCATGATTTGGTTTATTTCCTCAAACCCAACTTACCCTAAAAAAAAGAAGAAAAAAAAAAGTACTCGGCAGTTGTTATGTTCCCCTTTTCGCCAGAACCAGGGCTTTTCGTCGACTAATGTCATAAACTCCGAGTACTTGACGCTGCAAGCAAAAAAAAAAAAAAAGGAAATCAAATAGACAGATGTGTAATTTTGGTGAAGCTCATTCTATTTCAATCAACGACTTCAAATTTAGATGGGGAAGTATCAGATAGTACAAAGAAAGTAACATATGGAGCAAACGTGGTCGTGGCGACACGGCACGTTGATCTAAGTGGATATTTTCACTTGCTCGCTTTATTAAAGCATGAAATGCTTTTTAACACTACCCCCCCCCCCCCCCCCGAACCACTGCCAAACTTTTGTCCGTCCGTTCGTGAATTTGCCGCTAAATTTAGCGGGGAAAGTGGCGTCACGTGAGGTCACCTGCCGTCACGTAAGCGTTACACATTGGGAAAATTAACGGCACGTGTCCTACAGCGTCAATTCAGTTTTCCCGCTAAATTTAGCGGGAGATTGACGTCACGCGACTTATACACCGATTCAGTCCCCCGCTAAATTTAGCGGGAAAATTAATGTTCTGTGAACTATACACCAGTCCAGTTTCCCCGCTATATTTAGCGGGGGAAATCGACGTCACGTGGCCTGATGTCAAGTGACCTGACGTCACGTTACCTATACAACCATTCTGTTTCTCCGCTAGATTTAACGGAAAAATGTAGATCACGTGACAGATCAATTTCCTTATAATGCGTTTCATACATCATCCGACTTTAAAAAGATAAAGGTCTCCGCCATTTTTTTTATTTTTACCTACGAATCATTTAGCACAATATTTTATTAAAATACGTAAATGTAACGTTAAAGTAACGAGGCGTTCCACTCTTAGAAATGTAACGGGAACGCGTTCCTTTAGACTGCCGAAACTGGTAACGGGAAGTCGTACCAAGATTGCGAAGGAAAGATAACCGTGCTTTTGTTGCTGCTTTGGAGGAACGCGTACGACACCGACCTGTTCATATCGAGAACCAGAACCTTTCACTGTCTACTGGAATAAACGATGACTATTTACAGTTCCCGGACAATTTAAGAAACGCTATGTATAGACCAGCACGCAGTTAACAAACAGGTCCGCGTTTGCCCACACCAATTGGGGGCAGTGCGTGTGCGCACAAGCCAGATCTGGGAGAAGGGAAGCTTCTGCGCATAGTCGCGGTGCCGACAGCAGCGCCGCCGCAGTCGCGTGACGTCAGAGTTGAGTTGCTGCACATAGCACCGGACACAAACAAACAAATAAACGAAAAATCATGAGCCGTTCCGCTCTGTGAAGGTGGAACACCAGCGAAGCTGTTTAGCACGCGACACAGACCCGCACCGAGGAACCGGCGGAAAGTAGACACGCGCGACGGGATCGCCACCCCGGGAGAGCGGAAGAAAAGGAAACTAGGCACGCAAGCGCTTCGAACGACGACAAAGAGAGGGCGGTGCGAGCGTAGACTTGGCCGACCAACGAGGTAGAGGGGCTTAGAGTGATAAATAGGGGTGTCGCGAACCGGCCGAGGTTCGAGTTCGACCAGGTTCGACTTTTTCGAACTTTTAGTGGAAAATTCGACGAACCTTGTATTGAGGTTCGACTCGTGTGCGCATGCGCGGCAGGCTGGCCAGTTGGCTTCGGATTGGATGGTGATGGCTAAGGGATGAATTAAGAGCAGCGCTGATTGGTTATTTCAGTTAATACAGTACAAAAAAATTAAGTTATTAACTTCTTCAGTGATTAGAATTAGTTTCTTTTACCTGCAACTGTTTATGAAATAAAATAACCCTTTTCATAAAAAAAAAAAAATTCGACAAACCTAGACATGCTTGTATCAAGGTCTGGCCACACTGTCCACGAAGTCGAACCAGTCGAATCTGGTGAAAAGTTCGAAGGTTCGTCGAACCGGTTCGACACAGTCGAACCCCGAAAGTTCGACCTAAAAATCTGGTTCGACAAAAGTTCGCGACACCCCTAGTGATAAACCAGAAGTTCGGAAGTGGCACCCCCCCCCCCCCGGTTGCCGCCATGTTGTACGCAAAAGTAACCACTCGTCACGTGACCTCACAAGAGCCGTGACGTCATCGGTAAGATGGCAGCGCCGAGAGCTGGCGGAATGCGAGCTTGTTCGGTGCGCGGTATCCGTGATGTGCAGCTGCTTTCCGACGACTTCGGGGCTTCTTCGTGCTCGCTGACGCAGGTATAATGTGAAAATATGAAAGAATGAGACTTTATGCCCTTTTTGCGCAAGATCGCTCTGTTTCATCTGGATATTAACACCTGTGAGACAGCATCAGCCGTATCGCCGTACCGGTGCTCGGATTCCCGGATGTGTTCGAGGATCGATATAACTTTGAGTGCTTTTAGCATGAAATTTTCGCATTCTCTTAGCTTTGTTTTAACGTTGGAATGTCTGAGAATCGATGCGAAATGTATGCGTCGGACTTAGGGCCTAGGGGAATTTGTTTCAGCCCTAGGCAACTGCATAATCACAGCAACTTCTAGCGAGGAAGCTCCTGCGATCTTTACGTTTTGTACTAATCAACAATTTTACGATTTAACTTCTAGCATGGAATTTTCGCGTTTTCTTAGCTTTGTTTAAACGTTGGAATGTCTGAGAATCGAAGCGAAAGGTGTAAGTCCCGTTAGGGCCTAGGAGAAGTTGTTTCAGCTCTGCGTCACCGAATAATCATAGCAACTTATAGCGTGGAAGCTCCTGCGATCTTAAACCTTTTGTGCTAATCGACGACTTTAAATTCGACCGCAATACTTTTTTGAAGTGATAAGCTGGCGTTTGCTTAATTGACGTGCGCGCGAACTCTTACAAAGCATTCGAAACAATCATTCAGAAAAAAGGTTCATTACCTATGTTCATAAAACAGTGTATTTGTCCCCTTGGAACTCAGAACACAGCAAGTCTTCACATTTTTGATCGATCAGTCCACAAAATGTTGCATTCGATGTCCCTTAGAAATTAGTATTAGTAGGCTCTTCACCTTGCCGATCGGTATCAATAGTCCACAGTAACCTACATGTGTACGATCATACTCCTCTTAGATGGTTGTCTAATCCATCATTCTAACATCTAGAATTTAAAAAAATGCAGCCCCACTCTTTAGAGGTCCAGAGGTAGAACCACACATATCAGCAATTCGTTAATTAAATGTAATGCAACTCTGAAATAGAAGATTAACTGCACACTTTTTTCTTTCGTCGGGACATCGGGAAGAACCTACACTGGTTCTTCCCGATGTCGGAAATGCTTCGGCGTTGGGGTGTCTTGTTGAATTAGCATTGAATACTAACGGGTAGCCGGTGGCGGTCGTCGTGACTTTGAGGCATTGGTCGCCCTCGGTTTGTCAGAGGCCGCTTCGCTCGAATAAGACTCCAGTTGAAATTGCTGTCGAACTTGTTCCGAAACAATCTCGGCGATCAAAATAAAAGTCGGGCAACTGATGGCAGGAAGTAGCTTCCTGATCTCCGCCCGGACAACGTCGTGGATGATGTCGCGGATGCCTGGGAGGCTGGCGTCAAAGTTGCAGCTGGACGTTTCGAGTGTCGAAACTAGGGATGCCGCGAACTTTTTTCGAACCAAAGGTTCGATGATCAAATCAAGCGGTTCGAAAGGTTCCAAAGATTTCGAAATTTCGAACTTTCCATATCGAGAAATTCGACGCAAGTCGAATTTTCGAACTTTTTAAACTAAGAAGTTCGGCGCGTTTCAAAATTTCGAACTTATTACGCTGCAAAATTCGATGCTTGTCGAACTTTCGAACTTGATAGACTAAAAAATTCGATGTTTTTCGAACTTTCGATTTTCTTGCACTTAAAAGTTCGAAGCTTTTCGAACTTTCGAACTTCCTACTCTAAGAAATTCGATAATTTTTGAACTTTCGAACTTATTAATCTAAAGAATTCGAAAATTGTCGAACTTTTGATTCCTGAAAAGTCAAAAGTTCGACGAACTTCGAATTTTTGGGGTCGAACTTCGAAAGACGGGTGGGTGATTTCATTTGGATTATTTTCACAAAATGCGCCGCAAGACAAGGACAGAGTAAGTAGGACAACACGAAGCGCTGCATAAATTGTGACAGATGGGCCTGTCCTTGTCTTGCGGCGCATTTTGGGAAAATAAGTCATGTACCAACTGGCCCATCTGTCACTATTCATTCATTTGGATTCAAGCAGTGAGGTACATTCGTAATTTTTTTTTCTCGCATTTTTACATGCGGTGCCGCATTCCTTGCGAAAGACAATGCCGTTTATTACAATCATCTGGCATGCTTGGTTTGAAAGAAATAGATTCCCGAAGGAGCGAGGAAGGACGACGGGTTTTTGACAATTGTCGTTTGTGCCATATTTGAAGCGCGCTATAGCCGAAGCTATTTATGGTAGAGATGTTAAACTTTTTAAAAATGATCTATGTATAGCCTAGGTAAGTGTCGTCTTAAGATATGATTATTGTTGTTCAAGACGAGTTTCGAAGAAATATCCAAACATGGATCTACGGGCAATTATACCCTAAACTTGGTAATTTTTTTCGTCGCAATCGTTTGAGGTATCGCATTTAAATCAACACCACAGACAGTACATATCATTACCATCTTCAGAATACAAATTAATGTATCTATTGTTCTTTTCATGTTGAGGAATAAATTAACTCAGGGAAAAAGATTTCTAATACTGTTCAAATTCGGCACGTCATTACAAAAAGAAAATGTATTATTTTTTTTATTTCACGTTTTTGTGACGTGTTTCTTTTAGCCTGTACACATTTTGGTAGGAGAAACTTGTTTCGTAGTTCTGGGCCTCTGAATATGCTAGAATACAACACTTCCGGTGGATTCTTGATAGTTTTTTTTTTCTCCAGCTTTTTATTTTTTGCATTTATTGTTATGTTTATTTATTTATTATTTTTTACCAATGGCACAGTTATTTAGGTCAAAAAGACATAGCTTTGAACTCCCGAACCACCGAGCATGTGACGAGTAGTGCCTTCTGACAACGAGTTTCTAACAATGACCATCTACGCGATCTTTTATGCAGTGAAGAGCGACAGTAGCTATACATATGCATAAATAATTTCAGATTAAAATAAGCTCGACCATGCCCTCTTTCCCCGTATTATTTTCTTTAACAGTCCGAAATATCTGGGGGGGGGGGGGGGGGGAGACTGGATCCCTCCCCCCCCCCCCCCCCCCCTGTTTTTCCTCTTCCGACGCCACTGGTATGGTAGAACGCTCCTCGACCTCAAGTTGTGTCAGCTTCTGTTATTTTTGCTCGGCGTTTCTTTTGTCTCGGAAAATAAACCTCCAAAGCAATTACAAACTAAAAAATTGTCAAGGTGCAGGCGAGCTGGTGTATGTTGATCAGGATGCAAACTCCCGAGACTGGGAATAAAATTCGAAAGAAATAGTTTAAGAAGAAAGAAAAAAGGGGACAGGACAACGTCTCAAAATCGCTGAGTTGAGTTTGAGACGTTGTACTGGGCTGAGTTTTCAGCTGAGTTGAGTTTGAGACGTTGTCCTGAGCTGAGTTTGAGACGTTGTGCTGTACCCTTTTTTCTGTCTTCTCACACTTTTTCTTTCAAATTTCATTCCCAGAGCTGAGTATGAGGCGTTGTCCTGTCCCCTTTTTTCTGTCTTCTTACACTTTTTTTTCTTAAAATTTCATTCCCAGTATCAGCATTTTGCATCATGTAGAAACTAAACTTACTATATGCCAGCGTCACTCGGGCGGCGTTCGAGCGGATTACTACCAGCGTGCAAGGGGGTGGTAGGGAGGCAGTTTGCCAGATCGCTTCAAGGTTTTTCTGAGCCTCAACCGCCTGCCTGCCCCTGGCCGTTTCGAACTGGATGAGTGTTCGTGTGATCCCTACTGCGTGATGCACGTTAAAGACACCCCCCCCCCCCCCCCCAGGCTACTGATCTGCACACGTCACTCTGCACTGGCAAATATTCCAGCACATGCGGGACACTTGTCGTCTCATTTAATTGCCTGACCAACTTGGCGGAGTCTAAATATCACGCCCTAACTTTTCTAAACCTGATTTCGTGAAAACCAGTGAGGCGTGAAAACGTTACTTGAAACTGAAACTCTGGCGGAACATGAAAACAGGACTTCGACACTTGAACTTAAAAAAAATTCGAAACCTTCGAAGTTTTCTTTTTTTTTCAAATTAGCCCTAAAAGAGAATCGAAACCTTCGAACTTTATGTACAAAGAAATTCGAAATCTTTGAACTTATCGAACTTTATGTTCATAAGAATTCGAAACGTTCGAAGTTTTCGAATTTCAGATCTAAAGAAATTCGAAACATTCGATTCTCTCAAATTTCGTGTTAGGAAAGTTCGAAATTTTCGAATTTTCTCGAACCTCAAGTGAAAAGATATTCTAAATAATCAAACCCGAACTTTTAGAAACCGTGAAAGCTTCGAACCTTTCGAATTCGAAACTCCACAATTTTTGAAAGTTGCGAATTTTTCGAATTCGAATCTCCGTACGGTCGAAAATATCGAAACCTTTTAATTTCGAACATCAGTTCGGTTCGAAAATATCGAAACATTTCGAATTCGAACCTAGGGTGGTTCGCGGCATCCCTAGTCGAAACGCTGGGGAGTTGTTGATAGTGACAGGCTCGGGCTTGCAGTGTACATTCAATGTTGGAAGCCTCGGTGATATGAACCCTTCGAATGTTGTCGTGGGGTTGCGGACAAGGCTGTCGAAGGTGTTGTCCCTCACATGAGGGACATGGTATTCTTAGCTTCTTGTCTTTTGCAGCATCAGGGTTGGCGTGGGTGCCCGATCAGGCGCAAAACATCCTCCACGAAGGCGGTGACGCTCTCGTTGGGGCCGTGTCCTGGACAGAATCAAGAATTCGGCTCTCTCTTGTCAATGTTGGCTGATGAACGAGCACTTCAGCTCGATCGTGCGAACTTCCCACGACGTTAAGGAGGATTCGTGGTTCTCAAACCAGTGCCTGGCAGTTTCTCCCACGAGAAGTATAGGTTCTGCAGGAGCTGGTTGTGTGTCCACCCACTGTGGTGGGCGACACGGTCATATATTTCAATCCAACCCTCGACGTCTTCCTACACCTTGCGTGAAAGGGCGTCGGAGTGTGAGGTGCGACAGGCATGCAAACAATGGTGGGAGCGGACGAGGTTTGCTGCTACAGGTTTGTCATTGTTGGCTTAGTCAGCTTTGGTTTTTCTGGCAAAAGACTGAATGCCAGTGGTTCTTGCTGGTAGCAGCGACTGGCTTGGATGTCAGGTTCTTCGCGGTGTATTTCCGAGGTTCGTCCTTGAGGTACTCGCTTGTCTTGCGGTTTAACGGGACGCTAACCGCAAGACGAGTGATAACGGGACGCGGGATAGTCCGCCACCCGTGTCCCATTAACGATCAACTCGGCTGAGGAGCCGCCAGGGTGCACACAGAGTGAAGCGCTATGGGTAAAGTACCCAGCACCCCCACCAGAACATACGATGACAGCTGAGCATGGCCTGGAACTTTCCAGAATAGTAAATATCGATAGAAGATAAGACTCGAGCAAGCATCCATGACAATATAATAAAACTGAAAGAAGAGAGTCTATCCTGACCACTAAAGAAGCTGCATTGCTTTAGTGGCATTCTGTCCGAATAAATTCCTCTCCTTCGGGGTGTGGCGAC
Organism: Ixodes persulcatus; assembly: GCA_013358835.2. Classification (NCBI taxonomy): domain Eukaryota; kingdom Metazoa; phylum Arthropoda; class Arachnida; order Ixodida; family Ixodidae; genus Ixodes; species Ixodes persulcatus. The sequence continues at coordinate 995,887 of JABSTQ010011435.1, read as the reverse complement.
TGCCGTGGACGAACTGAACTGAAATGGATGTGGGACCACTTTTCTGGTAATGAGCCGCTGCAGACTGTCGTCGCAAAGTGGCGTGAATGGGTGGACTGGGTAGGTAAAGGTGTATCCACACGACGGACCAAATTGCTGTTTTGGTCCGCGGGCCGCGCATCACGTGATCTTACGTCACCGGTCTTCGAGGTCCGCCGGCGGTCCGCGGCCCGCGCTTCTGAGAAATGCCAAGTGACTTTTCTCGCCCGGACCCTGGCGGCGGACCGCGGCGTTTTTAGTATAATTGAAGCGCTAAGTCTGGCAACAAGCTGACTGTTGTTGTTTGGATTGGAATCCAAATCCAAAGTCGTTTTCTTTTGGCGCCAAATGTTGAAGACGAAGAAGACGAACCTTTTGTTGTGCGACGATGGCGGCATGGTGCGACGATGCAACTTTTTACTTCATCGCGCTCGTGGAGCAATTCCCCGCTCTGTGGGATTGCCCTTTTCGGTTCACTTAAGTCCTCCTCGTCCTCAATAGTCAACGCCAGGGCCACCGCGGCCAAACGTCTCTTTCGTTCAACCTCCATCTTGGATCCTTACAAATAGCCTCAAAGCAGCTCGCTGCATGCGTTTGGCGGAGCTGTGAGGTCGAGAATTAGACCGGCCCGTTCGCTCTGTCGTCTGCTCTTTTGGTCCGCCGTGTGGATGCTCATTGCAGCCGGGCGGCCCGCGGGCCCCGCATCACGTGATCAATCGGTCCGCGGCCCGGTCCGTCGTGTGGATACACCATGTCCATACAGCTAGCGATTCGCATAACGAGTGTTGGTGAAACGTTTGTTTCGACGAAACGTGCGACATACAAGCGGAATCAATGCCAACTGGAACACCTGTGCTCCATGAAAGTGCACGTCAACGCTGGAACAATTTGGGAAGCAGCACAGCATCATTTAGCACGGCACGGGAACTGCCAGCTTCAAGGCAGATCTCCGGTGCGCCGCACAACCGAAGTGAGCCTTCGGTCATTTGAACCAAGCGGCACCACGATTGCACAGTGCCAAGCACGACTCACGCAATTTCCGTCGCTAAACTGTGTATCAAAATATATTGCACACGCTTCACTGCAGACCTCGAAGATTCCGATGGTCACCGAGAGCACAGAAACGTCACCTTAAAATTTATCCTAGCGGTATCCAAATCAATCTGAGGTCCGAGCAACGCCGGGCCGATTGTCTCTTTCGTGGTCATATCCCCGTCAATCACCAGCGAAAGGCACACCGTTCCTCCGTATTTTCACGTTATACCTACGTCAGACACCACGCTGAACTCTGAAGTCGCTTTCGACCGGCCTCATATCACGGCTTCCGCGTCTGAAATCAACTCGCCGAGACGAACGACAACAAACAAGCATCCGACAAGCTCCGGCTCAGCTGGGGCCAGCCGTTGCCTGGGCGCTGCCATCTTTCCTGTGACGTCACGTATTTGGTTTGGTCACGTGACGAGTGGTTAAATTTGCGTACAATGGCAGCGGCCTTATGGGGGTCACTTTCGAGTGCAGACCGGAACCCCGGTTTATCGCTCTAAGCCTCTCTACCTCGTTGTGGCCGACGCGGGTCGCACAGCGGCAAATCTTTGAGAAACCTTTATTATCTACCTCAGAGCCTACTGATCTTTAAAATGGCGCCTATGGATAACTAATCTACTAACTAACGCTATTGCTAAATTACCCAACCATCAAGGAGGATGCAGGGAATGGTGTTCCACGCGACGCACGTGCCTGCGTCTGCAGCATTAACTGTTCTAAAGCAAAATGCCTAAAACAAATGGCATCTTGCACGCGCGTTCGTCAACGCTTTATTTTGGTTATTTACTTCGAATCTTTTATACGGGGAAGGCGTGCACGTGCGGCGCGTGCGAGCGAAGGGTTTTTAGTCACTGTACACGAAAAAATCCACGAATCCCTATACTTCGTCTCACCTTAGCATGGACTAACTGCGAAGGCTGTGCAAGCGCGAGCGGGTAGCCTTGACTGCCTTGACTGTAGCACCCGCTGCACGAGCGCCCGTGCAGCCGCCGAGACTTTATCCATAGCAACTAGCTCGCGCTTTTAGCATGCACGGCTAACAATAGTCCATGCTAAGGTGAGACGAAGTTTTTTTTGTTTTTTTTATAGCCATAAACAGCTCCGCTGTAAAACGAATAGAAAGGTTTGTAATTTTGATGTAAGGATTACGTCATCGAGCGGTACAAATTTAGCAGGCGCGTTCATTAACACCGTACGCGAGGCGCCTCCGTGTGTTTACTCGACTTGCGCAAATAGAATTCGCGAGCAACCCGCTGACTCGGAAATGCGTAGTAGTGAATTTTAGGGCAGAACCACTGATCTCTATTTCAGTAGGCTGGATCGCGGATCGGGAGCCCGTCGGTGTCGCCACCGGCGGCCATTGCTTGACACCAGGCAATACACGCGAGTCTATGGGAGAAACGCACAAAAGTAAGAATATTGAAGCATGTACGCTGTGCTCGGAGGCGAGTATTTTATGGTGTGCTGCGATCCTTATGTCGGGTGTTTGGAGATCGAATCGGTGTTTGTCAAACGTCCGGTCGCCGAATAAAAAAATCAAACGTACCGGAGCACCTACGGCTGAGCTGGCAAGCTTGCTCTCGTAGTGGAGTAAACAAAGGAACTTGCCGTCAATAAGACCGTACTTAGGGAAGCCCAGAAGTTGATGAATAACAAAGAAGTTCCATCTCGACAGCGGCTTTCCGGGAGTGAGCGAATTCCGCGTAGCAAAGCCTTCGAGCTTGTCGTCTGCTAAACCCAACTCAACAAAACCGCCACCGACTCCGCGGTAACTCTAAGTGACTCTCGCCTCATTGTGCTGCACTACAGCGGAGTCACTCTCGACCACAAATTATTTATTTATAAGAACTGCGAGGGCTGTCAGTTTTAATGTTTGTACGCAAGCTATTTGACGGGCTTATCGAAAAGCATCCAAAACGTTTCAGTGCTGACAACAGCTTAGAAACAGAAGAAAACGTCCCTTTTTCTCGTTCTTCCCGTAGAGTCCCATGCATTGGCTGGTGTCAATCAATGGCCGCCGGTGGCGACACTCGGCCCCAGCTGCCGAGACCGCGGTCCGCGATCCAGCCTACTACAATAGAGATCAGTGGGCAGAACGCTTTCCTGCCGGCGGAGATTTCCCGACGCCGACCATAGAAATTATTGAGTCCAAGTGAATTTGGTATAGCAGTTCTAAATCAGGCCCATTCCAGTTTTTTTGAGGTAGCCTATGAGCTTTACGCCGACACTCTGTATTACGCATGTGGGGCTATATATATATATCTTCGGATACGCACGAACGAGCATGTTGGGATTCCTTTTCGTGAAGTGCTTGTAGATCAAACTTAACGGGTGCTAAACAAGGCGGTAAGGCAGTAAGGTTTGTTTTTTGGATGGTGTACGGTTATGGTGAACAGCAGCGCGATCAAATATGAGCTTCAGTTCCACTCTCCGCGTGTATTCAAGCAGATAATGCTGACGTTTTTTGTTCTTGTTTTTTTCGCTTAAAATAATCGGATTGGCGTATTAAGCGATCAACAGCGAGAAAACTACTTACCCGCAGAACACTCAAAGAGCCAATCTCTGCGATCTGCGAAATCAGCTCAGCGAATGATGAGGCGGAACATCCGTTTAGACCTAAAAATGAGCTCTGCGCTGTGGAATTACGCATTGCAAAGCGTCATGCTTGCATTCCGTAATGCTACAGCGCAGCCTTCATTTTGAGGTCTTATGTTCCGCTTCATCATTCGCTGAGCTGATTTCATAGATCGCCGAGATTGTCTGTTCGAGCGTTTTGCGGGCAAGTAGACGTTAAGGCATTTCTTAGAGTGTATAGATTATTTACCAAAAGTCGCGAAATTTTTGAAATTTCCCAATTGCATCGTAAAATAGATGATTAAAAAAAAAAAACTCGCTTTGCCGAGTATACAGTTGTAAAGTAAAGTATGCCACCTTTGCTGATATTGTTTCCATGCTTCGGAACAATCTTTATTTTCACAGTCTTTTAAGTCACCATGATTGATTGATTGATTTGAGAGCAGAGTTTATTTGCTATACATACTTCGAATGCACTCTACAACTCTCGTACAAGAACTAACTCACACGTGACTATAGGGGCACGGACATTGCTGTTCACTAACCGGTAGTCACGTGGAATTTTTTTTTTTTTTTTTTAAATCTCGCACACTTTCTTCAAAGATATCAAAAAATAAAATTAGAGACGCGAAGGCTACCTTTATGAAAGCGACAAGATGGGACGTTTCTCAGCACGCTCCGCAACTTCTGTATCGAATATTTTGCGCGCAAATAAATATTTAAAAAGTTAGCTAATTGATTTGTGTTCACTGGCACATCGCACAAATACGTTGACTCGCTCGGTAGAAGTACGAACGGTACTGCGTTTGTTGGACAGGCCTGCACCACTACTTTTTTTTATAATATATTTTAAGTCTTGGCAGAAGTCCGCTGCGACGCAAAGCAGACGACTGTAATTGCCCCATATTATTACCATTTAGTTGGGAGAACAGCAAAAGCGACTAACCTAAAACAACGTAATCTACCTTTTTATAAAATGGACAGCGACCTTTATTTGCAAAGTCCTTTGATGCTTGAAATGCAGTAATCGAGGAGCGATTGCTTAAATTTGTTGAAGGCATGAAACAGTCTCATCAGAGAGTGAAAAACCTGTATCTTTATGATTTTCCTCGCTAAACTTAAAGCGGCACTGAATTCGATTCTGACATCGTCCTTTTGTGGTGACAACTTAATCTAGACGCTGTAACTATCCCAACAAACCCCACATCACAATCGTGTGTCGCTTATTTCCTCTTAAGGCCTGTTCACACATGCAGCGGAGCGCTACAAGCATAGCGCTAACCTCGCGCTAAGCGCGTGCTGACCGGAGCGTTCACCAGCTTTGTATCGCACCGCCAAAACTGTTGCTCGAGGCAGGCGATAAGTAGCTGACTGCACGTGAGGAGCGCTACATCAGCGCTTCGCTTCATGTGAGAACCTTAAAAGGGTGTTCAAAGATGGCGACGGGCCCTTTTTGGGAAGAATTTTCTTCCGAGTGAAGTGGTCGACGAAGGGCGCTTGTCGGCGAGTTGCAAGCGATGGCTTCGCCCGCGGAGAAAAAGAGGAGTTTTATCCGAATCTTTACCTACCAGTAGAGTAGATTGTTGGGCTAGTTGGTTTTGGAACTTGGAATACATTTTAGCGCTCAAAAACAAGAACAAAAAGACGAGAATCAGACACCACAGTGCGCACTGTGGTGTCTGATTCTCGTCTTTTCGTCCTTGTTTTTGAGCGCTAAAATGTATTCCAAATTTACTTATCAGACTTTCTTCGAAACGAGTTATAATAAAATCATTCGGAATCTGCGCGTATTGTAGGGCTTTCCTTGGGCCACACAATGTAGTCCGCGAGAAAAAAGAGTCCCCACGTTTTTCTATTGTCCTGAGATGAATAGGCGGTTTTGTAATATAGGGCTTGGTATATGCGGGAACTAACACATTTTAAACAATATAAGATCAAAAACGACCTTTTTCAAAAATGACTTCAGTGCCCTTTTAAGGGGGGAAACTGACTTGGTACAAGAACACGTGACGTCAGTTCCCCCCCGCTAAATTTGGCGAGAAACTAAATTGGCGGACGGACAACACTTTTGGATTACGGGATTTTGTTAAAAAGCATTTCGTGCTTTAAAAATCTAGTTTGGAGTGCCACGAATCTCGCGTATGAGGCACGCTTATACAAACTATTCAGAATTGTTTACTCCATTTCGGTTTTTTTCGTCCTCAATGATCACTCCTTCGTTTTAGTTCGCACAACAGGCAGTAAAGTGAACATTTTCCTCATCGACCCCATGACAAATACGAGTCATGCGTTCGATTGCAGGGTCCGCGCGTTAAGCTATTCTTTGCAATTACCGGAACGTTCGTACGAAGTATGAAAGTTCCGGTAATTTGAGGTTTATCTCGACGTAAAACAGTCAAATGCCACTAAACGCTATATACTCTGTGAAGGGGCCTTCAAACAAAACTGGGTGAATGTGGCTTTGGTGGACTTCTGTGATGAAGTTACGGAAACTCTGCCCTTCTGTGTTTTTATTACACTCTAAAAAAATTTTAAAAAATCCGCCCTTGAAAGGTTTTTTTTACGCCCCAAGAACTCGTTCAGTTCGTGAAAAACGGTTTCGCACCAAGCACTATCGTCCCCTGGGGCATTAGAAAGGCAACTGGGCGACAAAGAAATTTTTGCATAAAAAAAGCAGCTTAAAAGAACCCCTTATAGGTTTTGCATGAAGAACCCTTTAAGGTGGTGCTTAAAATAACTTTTTAGGGTGCAAAATATCAGTGTTCGGAGGTACTTTAAGTACATTTTATTTAAACTACTACTTCAAGTCCATGTAGAAAACTTGTACTTTACTTGAAGTACGTTTTCTGAGTGTGTACTTGTAATGTACTAAAAGATTTTTTTTTTTTTTTTTGGTAAGTGCAACTCCCAACTTCAAAGTACATTCCCCAAAACAAAAACATGGTACATATCGTCATGTAAAAATCCGCTGTCGTCTTTCGAGACGCCATCTGGTCATTTCTCCGAGTGAGGTAATGGCGGCTATAAGACCGATAGAAATAAGTGAATACGTTGATTATGTTAAATAGTTCGCCAGCGAACAACTACACCGCGGCAACTTAAAGGGGCCCACCAACACTTTTTTGACTGGTTTGAAGTTCGCGCTGAAACGGAGCTCCATGAAAGCAGGAACACCGAGGGAAAAAAATATTACAGAAATTCGCAATATTTTGTGAGTTATTAGCAAATTAAATATTGCAGAAAACAACTTTAAATAAGCAAAACATTGCGCTTCATGACGTAAAATGAAACAGTTTAGCGATTGGAGCAAAGCGGTTGGCCAATTGGACGCGAGTTTGGTTGATAGCCCGTCGGCCCGGTCGGCCATTAGGCCTCGCTGCAACCATCGTAGCTTTGGAATCGGGTTGCCATCATCGATGCATTTACCGGGCTTATCGGATTTTGAGCGCCGAATTCTTAAAAAGGAGTGCGGAGCTGGGCGTCGCGCCGTACGAGGACACACCACGCAAGCGCCGCGACGAGTCCGCTTCGACAGCCGCGGAAGCCTCGTCTCCCGCAACTCCGCCACCGGAGCCACCTCGGCGAGTAGGAGGTACTCCGCCGCTGGGAGGCGCGCATGAGCGACGAGGCGTTGTTTTCGCCCTTTTTGAACTTTACTTTGCAACTTTATTAGCTCTATAAAAACGACTTTTTAGAGAAATAATGACGGTTAACGTGTGATATACTTTATTCCGCTTCAAAATTTCTGGGACGGCTCTCGCCAATCACGAAACCCAGTGAATGTGACGTATAGTGAAAGGGAGCGCCGTTATGCGCGCGCATTCGGCACCTCGCGGCGCCACCGTCGGAGGAGGTGTTTTCGAGTTGTCAAATTAAAATATGATGCGCTAATATTTTTAAACTCTTTTGTTGTCCACTGGGTTTCCGGGACCACTAGCGTGGAGAAACCGCAAAAAAAAAAAAAAGTAGACGCTCAAATACTGTTGGAGGGCCCCTTTAACTTTATCCAAGATTTCCCGCCGTTTACGCTAATAACTGATGCACCCCCATTTCTCCTGGAACAATGCATACCAAGTTGCAAAAAACAAAAACATTGTATAAGGGAGTGAAATGGCATCACGAAAAACTGTGTTAAAAAGTACTTGTACTTTACTTTGAAAGTACATTCTACCTAATATACTTTACTTCTACTACATGCATGCCTGGTGTACTTAACACTTTATTTGAAGCACATAACCTCTCATTTACTTTGTACTTTACTTGAAATACTCTTTATTTGTAAGTGTTTTACCCAACGCTTCAAAATATAGACAAGCCGAAGAACGCCTAAGTGCTCTTTTACAAACAGTTTTTTTTTTTTTTTTTTTTTTTTTGTATGACGTTTAAGTTGGCGACGGCCGACACAGGCTGCGGCTTCGATGTTGGCGAGAGGATGGGACAACTCTAGGAGCCGCTTTGTCTACCTTGTCTCCCGTAGAGCTCGGTGTTGCCGGTTTCTCCTATTCGGCTTACGCCACGGAAGTCCCAACTCTGCGGCGTTACGCTGAACCCCTCAAACGGGTTCGTCATCGCGACGCTTGCTCTGTACTGGGAGCGCAAGTCAAACGCCAGACGCGTTCACAACAGTGAATACGTTTATTATAAATACGACACTACTATACGCTGGACGGACGCCGCCGAAGTCGGAACCGTCCGACGGTCGAACGGTCGGTCTGAACACGAGCCGTCCAATCACCGAATAGCTGGTCGCGGTCCCCCCGAACGTTCTTCCCCCGCGCGTTCCTGGCTCCCGCGCGACGAGCCGAAGCTGCCGCGCCAGGAGCCCCGAACCCAAGGGACCGTTCCTTGTGGCTCCCGCGGGCTCTGTTGGAGTAACCGGGGGCTAAGTGGTCAATAGGAGCGAAGTTGCGTGTTGTTCCTATTGCTCGGGATGTACACCCGTAGCGGCGAGAGGGAGGGCCGTAGGCGACCAGACGCGAGTGCCATACGGCAATCAATCAATCAATCGATCGATGAAACAATCAATCAATCAATCAATCCTTTATTTCACATCAGAAACTGATATAGGTTGCAGGGGCTAAAAGTCAAAGGTGTCAAGGCCTCTGCATCTATATACAATTGGCACACGGCGACATAGGTACTACACATCAAGTGTTAATATTTAGTTTTCAGGTTTTTAACATTTCAAAAAGGACAAAAAGAACTGCATCAATTAATCACACTATCAAAGATATCAAATAAACAATATATATTAGGCAGATGACGACATATTTAGGTACATGACAGGACTGTGAAGATAATAATCATATCACCTCAAGGATAACAGAAATATACAGAAATGTACAGAGCACAGGACCCCAGAATACAAGCCAAATTTTAATGCTTAAAAAACGAAGTGTTCGGAACCACAGTTCCCCCCCCCCCCCACACACACACACACACACACAGGGCTTACCGAACACAAGGCACGTGGGCTGGATTATTTACTTCATGTATCTCAATCCAGCGCGCAGCACAAAACAAGACTGCGTCCGTGTTTGTTTGGGACTTGTGTATAACCGGTGCTTCGCGGATCGAACACGAGCTCTGGATGCTGACGTAAACTTCGGCTATACGTCGTCCGAGCGCTGCCACGGAACGCAACTAATGCATGTTGTTGGAGACGCCTTCCTCGCGTCAACTGACTCTGCGCGTCGGTAGAGGGGCGAGAGCGTGATCACGTGGTGAAATATCGGCGTATGACTGGTCCAACGAGCTCGTAGCTTCCGCTGTATAGACTCAGCCTGACGCCAATCCGCCATTTTTGTTGTCAGATGTCAGCGTGATGACACTTGCAAGCTTTTGTGCCCCACAGATTTGAAGGTGTGATGTGAATCTTCGGGGCGTTTGCCCTCTGCACGCGCCAGACTGCTCATAAACACGAAATGGTAGAAACACCCTATCTAGACGTTTTCTGTTTCCTGTCCTCCTCAGTCACGTAGGTTCCGTATCCGGTGTGCGGGACGAAAAAACAAAACAAAAAACATTTCGACCTGGAATATGCGAGAAAATATAGGTGAGGCGAAACAAGAATGTCTGACAATCACGCGTTTCTCGTAAACACTTCCCAGCGGCGTGGAGAGACCAAAACGATGTTTTACCGCATAGCAGAAGTGACGACATTCAAGATGGCTGCGCCCTTGAGGAAAAGCTGTATAGCAAGCGCTCGCCTATACTTAGTTTCGCCAAACGTCCAGACGGCGGTATACGAACTGATGTCACCAATCAGACAGCGTCCAAAAGCGCACAGCCATGGTGTTCGTCATATTTGTGTACGTGTTTTATCACCCCTGAATCAATCATAAACAGAAAAGACATTTCGCTTATGGCGCTGCTTGACTAATCCCATAACATCGTAACGTCGGCTGTGCCTGGACTTAAGCTGAAACGAAGTATACTTCGTTTCTAAGTATAGTTAAGTATAGTCTATAGACTATACTTACTTTTACGTGAAATCCGACCCAGCGTGTAAGGTAGGCAGGTGGGGAAACGAGAGCCGATTGGGCGACCCGATTGTGTCCATGCTTCAGGGAGGTTCGTGGCACTCCCCATAGATGGCGCCACGCGAAGAAGAAACGAAAATCAAAATATTCTTATTAGTCAATGCGACCCACTGTCCGTTTGTTTCGTAAACTGTGCATGAACCACGCAAGTTTAGTCGAGAAAACTAATATATTTAAAGGAAACATGATACGATTTTTCCAATTTCGCAAAATACTACTTAAAATCATAGAAATTACGGAGAAGATGCAAGCGAGCTGGTGAACTTTCAACATTGTAAAATCCGCGACGTAGGACAAAAAAAGAGAAGAAAAAAGGGGACAACACAGACACAGGTCTCACTGTGTCTGTGTTGTCCCCTTTTTTCTTCTCTTTTTATTTTGTCCTACTTAGAATCATTCACTAACATTAATGACCGATTAAACTTGCCTTAGTGATTTGTTTTGTTTTTGTTTTGTTTTTCTGGGCAGTGGCAGTCCCTACTAAAATTCGAGAAATATGAGCTTCGTTTATTTTCTCAACTCGGAGCCAGAACAAGCAGCCACGTGGCCTGGTGCTTACCCTATGCCGCCAATGTTAATCATATAGCCACGCGCTGGGGTTGGCAAAGTAGAAAACGCGCATTGTTAGAGTTCAGCAATTCTTATCACCGCAATGGTTGGACACAAGCCACTACCCGAGTGTCCGCCGAGGCATCGATTGTTACGATCCGAAGTCGAGTGTCACGCAGTTCTCGTGTCCAATCCACGAGCCGCGCTCGACTGTCGTCAGGCGGGTGGTTTCGATCAACGTTATTAGATTAACTCAGTTACGGAACTGTTCATAGACGCTGCATGCACGAACAGTACCCCCCTCACTCACCACGACCCGCCCGGAGTCGCTCGACGCGCCGCCGGACGGCTGCTTTGGTAACTGAATCGGGATACGTTCGTTTCAACGTTACGAGAAACGTAAAAACCAACGGAAAAAACTCTTTTTTTTTTTTTTATTGGAGTTTAGTACAAAATAGGGGGCGCGTGATGTTTTCTAAAATTTTTAGTTTGCAAGGTTTTGCAGCACAATTAATATTGTTTTTATACAAGCATGCCTCAGCGGGGATTTCAGGTAGCGCGTCCCGACCTATGCGCATTTTAACTTCGGTAATGTGTCGCGGCGCGTCCGCTGGGGATACGGGGTGGCACCCTTGTAACCCTTTCCACTGTATCTGTTTCGGCTCCGAAATGGCCGATTGAAGCCAAAATGGATGTCACGTGCAGTTCCTCGAGTGACCGCTGCGGGAGAAATGGCGGCGTTGTGATCGCCATTTGGCGCTTCAGCTGTGCCCTTTAGAATGCAAAGTTATGAAACGAAAATATAGATGGCGGTTCGAACGACTCCAGGCGGATTGAAGTGAGTGAGGGCGGGTACCCCCTTCCGCGGGAGTTCCACAACTGAGGTAATCTAGTAACGTTGGTTTCAATCCCACAATTACGTCATCGAGCTTTGCGAAAGCAACGCTGAAAATAAATAGCCTCCTTTTATCCTCGCAATTTCACCGCGGCAGGGAAGCCTCTGAATCGGTGGCGGTCCGTGTGAATATACTTGGGCCAGACTAGGACCAGAACGCCTCTGCGCTGTCACGAACATTCCAACCCGATATTGTTTCATAGCCCCTTTAAAGGGATGGTGAACAGGACATTTCAGTGTCTATAATAAGCGGCGCACTATCTTTTCATGAGTCAGCAGCCGCCGGTGTGCGCGAATACACGCAACGAAATTGACGTCATATCCCCCATTCGAGCTTATTAAGCGTGATTGAGGGATGTGATGACGGTCAATTTCGTTGCGTGAGCTCGAGCACACGAGGGGCTGCAGACTCATGAAAAAAGATAGTGCGCCGCTTATTATAGACACTGAAATGTCCGGTTCACCATCCTTTTAACGTATAGGTTCTGTTTCGCCGTTCTTACATTACAAGTTAAAAGTAACTCAGGGGGCGCGCAGCGAGATAAAATGAAGGCGAGCTGCATGAGAAGTCAGTCGTCGGAAATGCGCCTTGGCTGGCGATTCAACTCCGCCCGCAGATGTATGAGTTTCCGCTGTTTACGTGCAAGCGAGCCAAGTTTTAATTCGTCGTGACTGGAAGCCAGTGGTAATAAAAGTGCATCGTCGCGGCGTCCGTCGCCTTTGTACGGTTGCCATCGCAGACTAATCCAACCATGTGACAGCTAAATACGGCGGCGATTCCGTGCTTTCTTTCTGCGCGCGATTAACTGGTGTAGCCATAGCCTCCTATATACTGACAATGCCTGGCAGATGGCCATGAGAAGCGGCCGCCGAAATGGAAAAAAGGTGGAGCAGCAGACAACGGATGAGAGGAGAGCCACGTGCGTGACTGGTGCACCGCTGTGGCGAGACGCCGAAACACACTTCTCCCGAGCGAACAAGTGTGTTTCGGGTCCTCGCCGCTGCAAAAGCTGTACGCTGACGTCCATGGTTCCCCGAGAAATGGCTCTTCGATGCTCTGTGCTACCAGATCCTCGCGCTCTAAATCTGCGACCGGGCACCCCATGGCTCCGTCGTCCAACTGCATGCCAGGCTTTGTGAGTATAGACGAGGCTATGGTTTAGCCGGTGATATATCATATTCGAAAAAAGACAAGCGCCATGACAATTCGTTATTGACGTCACTTAATTGACCCCAGTAAATCGTATACGGGAGGCTGCTGTCTGACTTAAAGCGAAACGGAGTATATACCTGCGTGAGTCCTCACTTCCATTTAGCCGAAACGGAGTGCGCAGATTGTGTACGCGCGTGGTCTAGAAAACAATGTGGGAACGATTAGGCTAAAAATAAAAACGTGGCGACACGACAGCGGCGTCGCAAGTCGGCGGTGCCAGCGCGGGACACAACACCTTTAGAGAGAGTCAAAACCACACGGACGCTGACGCCGCGGAGACGTTCCTTTGTCTATGAGCGGACAACAAAGGGCCGCTTTTAACGATCTCAAAAAACCAACCATTTGTCATGCTCCGCCTGTAAACAAGTCGCCGGCAGGATTATAAGCCTATTTTGGTACGCTGCGGCGCAGCACAACACGGCCGATTGTTTAGGGCACTGTTAACCGTGATCAGACCTATTTTGTTCATTTTAAAGTGCCGCGCACGCGCGCGTAGCTCGTTTTCGCCGTCCTATACATTCCAGCGTACCTAAATATACAGCCGAGGTGCAATGCGGGAGGGTGACGTCTTTCGAAAGTCAGGTCACGTGGGAAGTGACCTGGATGGGCCCGTCTTTGATTGGCTGCAGCTTGTCCGATCGCACTGGTCTCTAAAAATAGCTATCCTTGTATTGCGTGCGAAAAAAAACGCTGTAGCTCCACTGAATTATAGGTGCTCGTTCCTGGTTCCAGCACTGCGCGACACTGTTAGTGCGAACAAGCACGACACCGGAGCTTTAAAAAAAAAAAAAATTCTGAAAGAACATTGTGAAGCACGATATTTTACCTCTTATTTTAGTACCCCAATTTTTTAAGTATATGGGTTTTGCACCAGACCAGTAGTTTTGATAGCAGCCCTATGATGCTAAAAGAAGGAAAGAAAATTACAGGAGGACACTTAAGACTGCTTACCTGTAGAAATGCGGAAGCATTCGTACACGCAGCGCATTCCTAGAAGCAGCGCGCCGCGCTGTCCTCCGCAGAGGCATATTCGCATTAACAAAAACGGCAATCGTTTGTTTGTGCTAACAGTCTTCCGCTATGTAATGCCTACATAACAAAGCAAAGAAAATTGAGGTGGACAAAACACAGAAGCAGGAAAAAATCTAAAAACATTTTTAAATCTTATCATTTAGGTTCAGTGAAGAAAAAATAAACAAAAGGCAGTGATAAACTGCAAGATAATGACACATATTTCAACTAAACATTGGGCAGATACAGATATGCACAGAAGGAACAAAGCAAATTAAACGCGGGGAACTACAGAAAATCAAATTAGTGCAAGTAATTCGGGATTCACGGTGACTCCGAGGCAAAAGTGCCGTCCTACGGATCCCCAGATGGCGGGTTCGAATCCCGGCCCAGGTTCCCGCAATCTGACGGAGGCTAATTGCGGAGAAGGCGACGTGTAACCGAAATTTCGGTTGCAGGTGAGAAATGAATCCCTCCGCTGGAGCGCTCTAGGTGCCCTTGGTTGGTTTGGTGGTACGCAAAGCCCCCAAATTTATACTTGACTTTACAAATCGACTGGGGTCGAGAACTGGGCTAGTCGGTAATCGCGAGAACCAATTTGGCGCAAAAGACGAGGACGAGAAAGGGACACAAACAAGGCGCTATAACTTACAACTGAAGCTTCATTCGTGTTGGCATCCGGTGTACATACTACCGACGCCAACCAAACGAGCCAGGGAGGATTGTGCAGAGCTTAACAATCACAAAGACAGAATCCCTCGAGAGATCTTAGAGGCTCGTGAAATTGGAAGATTAGGGCCAAAGTCTTCAGCGCACACCCACTGTTGTTGTCGGACAAGCTAGGAGCCTGTACACGTACTTTAGCCTTTTAGTTTGTGTGTTGTTTTTCTTCTCTGGCTCGTTTTTGTTAGCGTCGTATAGTATTTCTGCCGGATCCCAACACGAACAAAGCTTCGGTTGTAAGCAGCGCCGTATTTGTGTGCCTTTATTTGTCCTCGTCTTTTTGCGCTGAATCTTCTGTTTCGCGAGTCCTTCATTAGGACGTTTCTGCCGGCTCACGTTCGCGTATGAACGGACGTTTTGCGAACTCGCGCTTGTTTGTCAACAGAGAGCGTTGTATGAAGGCCAGAGCGCGATGACCAATTAAGTGACGCAGTTCGACTAATAATTCATCACGATTGCGACAACGGATTATGAGCCCTCCTGCCGAACATAGTTCTCCTTTCCCTAAAGTAGGAAAAGAAAATTTTCCCATAAACGCTCCCAGCAACTGTGCCTATTTTCACCCGAGTTAATTCCCTCACGTTATCCAAGTCCCAACATTATAACAATACCTACAAATGCACGCACACATATATGAACTCCTCGTCGTCCGTCCCTACAATCACAGCGCCCCGTTTGGAATGGTTGACAAATTTCGGGGACGTTTCCAACAGTCCCGTAGGTTATTTTCGTCGCACACTTTTCCGCCATACGCTCCCCTAGTGAATGAAAGCAGTTGGTTCGTCAGCTTGCTGGACTAAATCCCACCGAATCCCAAACGTCAAGTGGTGCGCTTTAGAAATATACAGAGTTCGGAGCTCGGTGACACTCGTTAATTATCGACTCAGAGCAAGGACATTTATTGAGTACCGTCACCGTCTCGTGTTTCTTGTGGGCCGAGCGAACTCATATACAGTCTCGCATCGTTAATAGGAACCCTTTTAAGGTGGCGCTGCTGTCGGCGTTACGCACGCGCAGGGGGTTTATCTCACTCGAATTTGATTTCTGCGGACGCACGGTGCCCAACCTGCTGGTGTAAGCAGCGTGTCGGCCGTACATACAAGGTTTTCAAGGACGAACTGTGTAGATACAGGCATTTCTGTCTTCTCATTACCGACTAATTGTTTAAAAAGCGAGAAACAAGACGCGAAGACAACGGGACAGGCGCTATCCCTGTCCTGTTGTCTTTGTGTGTTTCCTTCCGTTTGGTTCGCGCTTTTTAAACCTTTTAATGAGTATGGGCCAACTAGCCAAAACCAAGTTTTAATGCAATTATTACAAACAACTCACATTTTGATTTTTTTTTTTTTTTCAAGGGAGAGGGGGAAGGGGAGGGCTGTCCAAATTACCGAAACATGACTGTAACACGGTCGATCCCGCGTAAATTTTCGTTTCTGCGTATAAACAAGCACGCATCCAATCAGTCGGCTGCGTGCGCTAGAAGCATGTGACAGTTTTAGACGAATCGGAAAAGCAACCCAAAAATAAAAAAAATCGGGTAGGCCGTACCGGCGGGCACCCAGCCGCAGTGAGGAACGTGAGGTGTCTTGCGCGTGCTGCAGAGAGTGTCTATGGGCACAGAAATGACGCAAATACGCAACTTACGTTTATTCGCGCGTTACAAAGCTTACATGCTTAACTTATGTTACAGCTAGTGGGGGGTCTTACGTTCTAATCGTGCAAGTATGCTTGCTCCCTGGTTTTTTTTTTTTTTTTTTTTTTTCTGTGGTGACGGACACGTGATCCGCTGTGGCCATAAGGGGGTGGGCGAGGATCGCCATCCCACTATCTTGCTGCCCGAGTCGCTTCGGGCAGCGAAGACGCTATTCAACTAGCAGTTTGCACGCGTTTTTTTTTTTTTTTTTTTAATATCATTTTGCATGTTCAGGGTGTTCAAATTTTTAATTTAAACATGTATTACAAAAAAACGTAAAAGGAACAGTAATGCGGTTTGTGCTGGTAAGGTGTACGTCCAGGGGGACATTAAACAGGCGGCTAATCTGCACGATAAGTCGAATAATTACCTAAACTTTCTTAATTGGCTTGAACTTTTTAATTTGTGAAACTACGCATATATGGTTTCAATCAGAAACTTGCTGAGCGTCATCAAAACACAAAAAATCAGGTAATTTTTACGGAGATTTCAAGCACGTGGGAAACGCGGAGCTGCGCCAAACGTTACCTCTCGTGGTACGTGCAGCACGTGCAAAGCTAGCGGAAGGTTAATTAATTAATTAGCTTATCATCCGCGTTTTTCCACCGTAATATTTTTTTTTAATATTACCTAATACATTTTTCGTTGGTATTGAAGTTTTATATATGGTATGAGAAGCTCTACTTGCAACACTGAAAACGTGACGGCAGATGTTGTAAAGTTTGATGGTTTCAAATGAATGCTGGTTAAACTCACGCCAGGAAAAAAAAAAGATATGTGCAAAATACTATTTTTTTAGACTGTCTGCGTGACTTGCAATTTATACAACATGTGGCTTCATCCGATTGGAAAACCTATAATGTTGGTTTTGGCATAACCTTCATGTGCCGATGTTCAACTTAGGAGATAACAAATAGCATGCCGGGAGGTGCAAAGCATGGGTATTCCGAAAATATGTTCAGTCATGGGTAGTTTAAAAGACCTCAGGAAAACTGAAGCAGCTTTGTATTAGAAAAAAAAAAACACTTAAATCGTCTTTATTTGGCCTACAGGATTACGAATATCAAGATTATATTCCTGACAAACGACGCCAAGTTGCCACAACAGCGCTTTCAAATATGCACGGAAGCCCCTCCTTTCCGCCGCGTTCCGAGCTCTGTTACGTCACGGCGCGCAAGCGCGTCGGGCGCACTTCCGGTATAAAGCTGTGGGCGGAAGTCACCAGAAGTCACCATGCGGGACGTGCATTCCGGTGTTGTTTCGGAAGAGACCAAACAAGACTCTGCCTTCTCATTAAAAGGCCGCGACTGGAGCTGTACCAAAAGAATCGGGAAAAGTTTGAAGGTCAGTCTTGATGCATGTGTTACCCGCCTGCTCGGTTCGTCCGTGGACGGGGTCAGGGGGTGCGAAAAGGGAAAACCAGACGCCGTCGGACCACGATTGCTTGTGCAGGAAGCACTTTTTGTTGAGTTCACGGATACTTCTGGTGGTCAGATTTATTTGTCTTGTTCCAACATGAACGCGTGAAAACCGTCAAGTTGAACGGACCAACTGCGAACTACGTTCAGTGCGTCTTCAAGTTCAAACGGCCCCTTGATTGTTCGAACTGTCGTTTGCTCTTTCAAACGTTTCTGCTTGTTCGAGCGACAGCGCCCCGTACACCACACGTTGACCCGGTACTTGCCATAAGAAGTAAGTTCAGGCCTCAAAAGACATTTAAGTTTAAAGATTGGTTGGGGTAAGTATAGGCTCGGTGTAAACAGTAGGTACAATGAGATGTTGATCGTTCTTACCTGTGGCCATCACCGACTTGTTAGGCCCGATTCACTTGGTCCGATCCTGTTTGAGATTTTCAGTATCGACGTCGAGTCACGGATCACGCTTTTGCAGCCCGAGCGACGTCACGACTGAAGATACCGAGCAGGAATCTCATCATGCGAATCAGTCTTTAGCGTCCACTCTGCGGCGTCCACGCGGAATGAATCGCTACATGTCACATTACTCACGCCAAGTTTTACGGTGTAACGAGCCTCTTTAATTTCGGTGAGGCCGCTCAAGTAGTCAGACATCGCCAGGAAGACGTAGTATCAACAATTCCAACGCGAAAGAGAACGCGGGGACCCACACCGACGCCGACAACATCGCATTTCAATGGTCTGTTTATGGGCGACGGCAAACTCCGTGCCCACACTCCATCGCGCATGCGCGGCGCGCTCCGGTTTGTTTGTAAACATGAGTTGGTGTATACCTTGTTGTTGTTGTTGTTTTTCTTTCTTTTAAATAGTCTTTTAAGCTTGCCCTTAAGCTGTCAGTTACGATAGACAGCACGCGCTGGAGACGGGACCATTACTGCAGGACCATTTACGAAACGTTTGCCGCGCACTCTTGTCAACGCCGCGAAAAGCTTCCATCGAACCGATCTCGAGATGCGGCTACTTTCCTTACGCCGATAAAAAGATCGAGGGAGGTGTCACTCTAACCAGCGAGCTTCGCATCCTCCGCGTAAAGTACCGAAGGTGCGCGCTACACAAAGCGGCAAGCACCGTGGGAAACTGAAGGCGGAGTCAACGCCGCCGTATTCGGTCATCCCACGCCGTCTGAAGCGCAAACATTGGCGGCGCATAACTGCGCTCCCACCTGCGTGCTTTTGTGTATGCGCAAGACCCATGTCCGGTAGCCCGCTTATATACGCTATATTCTGCTGCTCCGCGAGATAACGAAATCATAAGCAAACCAGAAAACGGGAAGGAGGCGATTAGGCTTATGAGAGGGAAATTATATACGGACAAGCCGCGGGAAGATGTAGCCTCGATTCCGTTTCACGCATCTAATGACAAATGTTTGTTTCTTTCTTCTTTTTTTTTCACTTTTTTTCCAGGACAATAACTGCATGGATCAGTTGTCTGATTATTGTGGATAGTTCAAATGTAGACAAAGTTCGCCGCAAATTTGGGAATTGCGTCCTCGTGAAAATGTTTTGTTACCGATTAACTTAATCCTTGCTAGGTGATTTTATAAAGTGAAACGTTCTTTGGCTAGGTGCTCCGGATTTCCTGAGGCCGCATATCGTGAAGCCGCCCCATAATGCAACGCGCGCGGTGTTGCATTATGATACGTCAAAGACCTACACAGCAGTTCAACTTCCCCGCTAAATTTAGCGGGGAAATGAACGTCACGTGACGTATACGGAAATCTAGTTCCTCGTCTTGATTTAGCGGGAAAATGAAAGTCACGGTACCTACACACCTATTCAGTTTCCCCGCTAAATTTAGCGGAAAAAGTGACTTCACGTGACCTAATGTCACGTGATACGAGAACGTTTCTCGTATGCAATGCAATGCGGAGAGCAAGTCGTCTGCTTTTTTTTTTTCGCAGAGGTTGCGGTGACGTCAGAACGACGCCGAGCTCTGATTGGCTTCGATTCAGCCAATAAGAGCTCGGCGTTCTGACATCACGCAACCCCTGTGCAAGAAGCAGACGAACTTGCGGTCCCCATTATTTGTATGCCTCGTTGTATTTGCGTTCCTAGTGTGTGTGTGTGTTTGTGTGTGTGCGTTTGTGAATGTGCGTGTGTGTGTGTTTTATTTTAATAAGTGTAACTGTGCAGGTGAGCTCGTAAACGATCATAGTGAAAAAAAAAATATAAAAAGCCTTGAGACTAGGGACAAAAGTTCGACAGTACAACTACGCCTCAAATGACAGGGTCTCGAGTTGTGTTGTCCAATTTTCGTCTCTAGAGTCCTAAGGTTTCTCTTTTTCTTTTTTTACTATGCTATGCACGAAATTTCGCGAATCGGGGTGGTGAGCATGCCTTGTATTTCCGACCATAAGGTTTTGAGACCTGGGCTAGTTGTTAGTTGTTAAGAATAATGATATAAAAGGTCGCAAAAAAAAAAAAAAAAGGTGCAAAAAAAGAGAGAGACATTCTTAGGGCTCTCTCCTGTCCGGTTTGTCTCTTCCTTTTTGTGCATTTTTTTTTTTTTGCGCTGCTTTATCTCATTACGTTTGGCTACCATAGGGAAACATATCGGCGGGGCCTATTTTTCGCCACATTGTACGAGTCACAAAGTCCACGAAAATTATGTTCTCGCGAAAATTATTTAGTTTTTACTGTAAATAAATAAATAAAAAAAAAACTTAGGTCCGACTGCAGCCAATAGCTTCGATCCAACGGAACCAAATCAGGCTTGCCATAAGTTCATCGTCACTGCGCATGTTCACTTTGTTTGTGTTGTTGCTTTCACCGAACAAACAAATCACACACAGAAAAAAAAAAAAGAAGAAAACGCAGGACCACTGTACGTGATTGGTTTACTCGACGACAAGAAGGGCACAAAGACGATAACTGCCATGACGATGCAGTTTTGCAATGCTTGATCGGCCCCGTCGAACCGTAGCGTCGTCTGCGCGTCGGACATCGGTCAATGCGGCAACCTCATTGGCTGCGGTGCGGGCCAATAGGAAGATCGGGACATCGTCACACCCGTGTAATTAATTGCTTTTATATTGCGCAAACAATAACATTTTATTAGTTTTCTTTTTTTTTTAGATGTGCTAAAATATGAATTATTTCTTCCAAAAATACGTTTCTTTTTTCTGTGTCGAGGTCGGACAACACTGACAAAATGTCGAACTTTGTCGAACTTTGGCAAAACGTTCGAAAGGTTCGCCGAACTAGCCGAACCTCAATTTTTGACATGAAATCCGACAGCAAACTCTAAAGCGCTTATGCATTTACTAAGAGAGGGGAAAAAAAAAGGAATTTTGAGTATTTGATAGGCCTAAAAGCGGCATGCTCAATTTTTTATGTGGTCACATTTTCCGTCCATTTCGGGAAACGTGGGGCGTGATAATATTTTTCTTCCGCGAAACGAAGGCGTGCACTCCCATTCGACGACCCCAATCATTCTAAAATCGGCGCAGACAAACATTTTTTTTTTTTCTAAAACGTGTACGGAACAAGATGCTGGTATTTTCTAAATAGTATATGTAACGGGTTACATATACACGTCTGGAGCTTTAGTTTCTGCGACGTCTGAAAGAAGCGAACAATTTCAGAACATTTAAATACTGGTGGACTTGGATATCCTATCTGACATCGGAAACGAAATAGCGGAACCAATTAATGGATAGATGGTATTGCCGCAAGCTAAAAGGGGTGGTAGCTTGTGCCACGTAGCAGGCAGTGTGTGTGGGTGTACGCACACAAATGTGTGTGTGCGTGTGTGTTTATGTTTTCTGTTCAAGAAACGCTTTTTACGAGGTTGTGACCGGTTACCTCTGGTTATATCCATATACCCGTGGCGTTAAAAATACCTTTTCAGCGTATGCTTCGGACTAAAATTCCAGGACAGATGCATAGTGGCGTCAAAAGAAAAAAAAAAAAGAAAAGCGACCATTTCTAATAGACATGGCATCGCTTTTATCTCAGAGATACCGCAAAACTTACAGTGTAGTTGTACACAGATCGTAGGTATGTGTTCTAGGCCTACCCCATAGGTGGCGCCAGTGTGTGTTCTTTGATCGCAAGCAGTTACCAGCAACTGCAATATACGTGCGAATCTGAGAGCCATTTTTAAGGAAAGACACTACCTTAAAACTGCATTTTCTTAATCACGTTTTAAGCAAGTATAGACCTGTATCCGCTCTGTTCCATGGCAGGGATGTCGCGAACCGGGCGAGGTTCGAGTTTGACCAGGTTCGACTTTTTCGAACTACTCGTGAAAAGTTCGACAAATGATCGATTCAGGTTCGACGTCTATGCGCAAGCGCGACAGGCTGGCCAGTTGGCTTCGGAGTGGATGGTGATGGATAAGGGATGAATTAAGGGCAGCACTGATTGATAATTTTAGTTAAAACAGTAAAACAAAAAATTAAATTATTAACTTCTTCAGTGATTTTAATTAGTTTATGTTAATTGGAACTGTTCATAAGATAAAAACAACCCTTTGAGTAAAAAAAATTCTCTAAACCTAGACATGCCTGTATCAAGGTCTGGCCACACTGTCCACAGAGTCGAACTAGTCGAATCTGGTTAGACGTTCAAAGGTTCGTCGAACCTGTGGAACCCCGAAAGTTCGACATAAAAATCTGGTTCGACATAAGTTCGCGACATAGTATAGAGAGAGTTTGGTCAATGGGAGGCGCGGGCAGAGCCAGGACGTGCACCAGACGCAGAATGCTCTCTTGGCCAATCAAAATCCGAAAAGAATCCCCTAGCCGTGGTTGCGAGAAACAGTTTTAATCATAGGTACTGTATATGGTTTTAATAAGCGCGTAAGAGTTAAATGTAGTAATTTTTCCTGGTTCAAAATAGGGTGCACGTCATGTTTCGATCATGATCACGCAGAAAGATATAAGAAGCGAATGTGCCGCTCACCTCTGCTTTGCTCGTACAGAGTGTGACCGCTCGGACGGCAGATTCCTGGCCCTCAGCGTACGGATTATGTCAATCGTTCTGCTAGTCGCGCTCTTCCACCAGGATATTGGATGACCGTGATCGAAACATCACATTCACCATATTGTCAATCACCGAGAGTTACTCCGACGCACCTGTTAAGTTTGTTTATCGCGACCACCGCCAGGGTATTATTTCCGGTTTCTGGTTGGCAACATTCGAATTTGTGGAAGCGCCCTGGAACACGCCCAGGCCGATTTCGGCCAATGTCGACTCTTATGCTTCCCAATGAATGGCCCAAACTCTCTACATATACGACTCTGTTCCATAGGTGCCGCCGTGTTTGTTTATGCTGACGCCATCGATGACACACTAGGGGGGCTGCGCTTTTTCTATGACTAAATTTGCTTTAGTAACCTTCGCACACATCGTAGTCCAAGAACGTCAGAAATTCATAGTCACGAAGCTCTAAGAGCAAGACCGATGCCACGAGTGCTATAAAAAGCAAAAAAATTAAAAAAAATCTTGTTTTTGGCGCCGCCCCGCTCTTCACGTTGGAGCCTGCGTTTGAGATTATCATATCCCATTTTTATCGCTGGTGGCTAGGATTTCGAGCACTGGTCTATGCTTTTATCCGCTGACAAATATTATGATGGATGCTATCAGAAAATTTTACTCTCTAAATAAATCTTTCTCTTTTTATTCAATAAATTATTTTCGACATGTCGGCACCATCTAATGTGCAGCTTTCGGAACTTGCAAACGCGTTTATCTCACGGTTTCACTTTTTGGCATCATATTTCGGTTAGGGAAAACTATTTTTAATTATTTATTTATTTCACTTAACCTTCAAGATCCCCTCGGGGAGGGTATTACAAAAAACACACTCCTGTTCTTAAAAAAAAAAAAGAGTGAGCACACACAATATAATATATGGTAAGGAATTGGTAATCATAATGGTAATGAATTGATGTGTGGAGCAAGTTTTCGAAGTTTCTGTACTGAAATGCTGTAAGGAGGAACACGGCTGTGAGCTTTGGTCCTGCATTTTATGGTCCTTTGTTATGAAAAGCTACAGTGTCTTCAATCTTCAACCTAACGCAAACCAAAACAAAAAATCACCTTTTTGAATTTAGTGATTTTTTCATTTATTTTTCTAGCTGCGTGAAACGGGTGTTATTAAGCTGTATGTTTCACCAAAAGAACTGGTCATTCAACTTTTCTCAGTCAGATCTTTTTTTTTTTTTTTTTTTCAGGGGCCGCGGTGCTTGTTTTATGTACTTTTGCGTAACTCTTTGAAGGATAAGCTCACAAAGTTAAAACTGTGCCTGTCATTCTCTTTCCCAGCTATGAATTTGCCTGCAAATTCCATACAAATACGACTAAGGGTTAACATTTTGACCGTCCAGAGTAGTGTAGCGCATCTTCAATCTTCAACCTAACAAATTAAAAAAAAAAATCACATTATTATTTTTTATTGTAAATTTTATAATTTTTTGCTAATTTTGTTTTATAGCCACATGACGCAGGTGTGATACATATCCTGTATGTTTTACCAAAAGAACTGGTCATTACCCTTATCTTTTCTAAATGATAGTTTTTCTCAGGGGGACGCAGTGCCTACTTTATGTACTTTTGCGTAACTCTTTGAAGAATAAACTTCTAAACTTAAAACTTGGCCTGTCATTCTCTTTCCCAGCTATGAATTTGCCCCACGAAGTCCATACAAATACGACTAAGGGTAAACATTTTCGCCTTTCCGAGTAGTGGCATAGTGCACACGAAGACACCTTTATAGCGGAGGAAATACAATCTCCGATGGGATCGAATCATCGAACGAAGTGACCGTTGTTGTGAACGCTCGGATCGACCCATTCGTGGTTCGGTTAGTTACACTGGCTTCCGCATCCCTCCAGGTGTACAAGCGCGCGACACTCGGGAAATCACTGGGAGCGATGACGCGGTTCGTTTATTCAATCGAACCGCTTCGGACGTCAGGCATCGAATACCGGGGGGATAGCGGTTACAGTTGTCATCGCACCCGTGACAGTCCCTCACGCGCAGACGCCAAGCATGCTGCCGAGCATCGGCCACTCTGTACGAATAAAGAAATAGAGAGCGCGTCCTGCGGCTTTGGTGGTCAAAGAACGGTGAAAAAACGCCTTCGGTGCAAGTTAGATATGCAGATGCTCCACTGCAGTCGCTTTTAAATTTTTTTTTTCTTTTGGGGAGGGGGGAGGGGGGGAGATGGGGGATGAGTGATAGTTTGATTTACACGCCTAATTTGTCCTTACTACGTTTCACATTAGCCTCCTATACTGACAAAGCCTGGCAGATCGCCACGAGAAGCGGCCGCCGAAATGGAAAAGGTGGAGCAGCAGACAACGGATGAGAGCAGAGCCACGTGACTGGCGCCCCGCTGCGGCGAGACGTCGGAATACACTTCTCCCGAGAGAACAAGTGCGTTTCGGGTCATCGCCGCTTCAAAAGCTCTGCGCTGACGTCCAGGTTCCCCCGAGAAGTGGCTCTTTGGCGTTCTATGCTAGCAGATCCTCGCGCTCCAAATCTGCGACCGGTCACTCTATGGCTCCGTCGTCCAACTGCCAGGCTTTGTAAGTATAGAGGATGCTGTGGCTTCCCATCATGTCCGACCGCAGCGTTCTGATGGAGTTGCAAGCAGGCATCGCAAAAGGTGCATCGTCACGACGTTCGTCGTCTTTGTGCGCTTGTTATAGACGTATGCAGTTATCAGGTTTGTTTCTCGCGACCACCGCCAGGGTATTATTTCCGGCTTCTGGTTGGTCACATTCGAATTTCTGAAGACGCCCTGGAACACGCGCAGCCCGCTTTCGGCCAATGGCGCCTCCTCATTTGTCTCCTATACTACCCAACGAATGGCCAAACTCTCTACATATAGACCTTTCTAGCAAGGGTGCCGCCATCTTGAATTGTCGTCACTTCCAGTATGGGCGAAAACATTGCTTTGCCGTCGCCACGCCAATAGATGACATTTAGGATATAAGTGTAGCCATCACACATTCTCATTTTGCCTCCCCTCTATTTTTTTCACTATTTGCAGGTTAAACCTTTTATTATTTATTCGTCGCCCATACCGGATACGCCTATTAGGTGGCTGGGGACGGGAGTACACGAAAGAGGTCTATACGGCTCTGCTCCAGCCCACCGCTCGCACTCTCGCGGACGAACGAAGAACGAGGGGAGCGGGGGACGGCGGCGGCGCGGAGACGACGGCAGGGACTGTCGGCCTTGGTGCCTCGGTGCTGCTATTACCGCATGGTTCTGGTCGGGGTGCTCGTGCGTGAAGCAGTTTTAACGAAAAAGTAGCGCGTTAAAATAGGAATTTTAATGTTCCGCCTCGCAGCAGCGTTGTACGAAGGGACCACGATATCTAATTGCATTGGGGACTTTTCGTGTATCATATAGCATACGCTGCGGATTTCCGGTCTTGTGGTCGCCAGCTCAATTTGTGCTCAACGTGACGGCATACGCTCCTTCTAGTAGCGTGGGGCTCTAGCATACAGTGAACGAAAAGGCTGTTCTTTGCCGTAAAAGAAAGCTGGTCGCGCAACGATACGTCGAGCGATAGATAGACATCGGGAATGGGTTCGCGTTTTCAGGCCGTTACGAAGGACCTGACCATTTTCTCCAAGCACTTTCAAAAGACAGAATACGCGTACTTCCTTTTAGGTAACTGCAATCAATAGGGAGTTTTCGTAGACCGCGTTTCCCCCTCCGCTAAGCCCTCCGCAACGAAGCAGCCGCTACTGCGCCGGCGCGCCGATGGCCTTGACTGTAGGGTTCGGGCTAGCGTAGCTGGTTGCGGAGAGCGTTGCGGGACAGCGGAAACGATCTACGAAAACTCCCTAATGCTCGAAGCCTTTTAAGCGCGTCTGTGTCAGCCAGCCGTTCGTGACGATAGCTTTTAACGGGCAGTTTTGGCGAGGAGGGTAGCAACGTTGCAAATAACACGGTACACAAACGCACGGTATATTCAAATGTCTTTTTTTTTATAGAGCAATAAATAAAAGTACTAAACACGCCGATGACGTTATAAGGCAGTTTTAGCGTATAGCGTTACCGCGGGCGCCTGCAAGGCTCCTGGCGCGCGCTTAAAATTATGCTTCAAAGGCGTAGCGCGAACTTCCGGTTGCGATGCTTCACCGTATACGGTATCCCACCGTAACACTATTTTAAAGCTTCCTAGCAATAACCATAGCGCATTTTGATCACGTGCCGCAGCACACTAAACCCGCGACTGTGAGCAGCGAGTTGTGAGAACGCTGCTCAACCGGAGCTTGACGGTCACCGTGCGCGGCTCACATTTTAGAGCACTCATGGCCAGGCAAAGTGCAAGCACCACGATATCTTCGACACGCTCAAATATATTTTGCCACAAACAGAGTCACTGGCCATTGCCCAAAAAGCGTTCACCCTCCAAAGCTTCGCAAGTTGAAGTTTCCGCAACTTTTTAAATATCCGCATGCTCGTTTTCCTAACGCACATCAACATCTCCGTCACCTGTGCTTTGCTCCTATAGCCTGACCGCTTCGAATTTGTAGACAAAGAAATTACAAAGTTTGAGGGAACCGTTTTTGCACGTCCGATACGGTATACGATGGGCCCTCCGGTCCGAACAGCACATGCGCTATCACATAAGACTCACATATGCGCAGTTTCCCATCGTACCGTTTCGGACGTGCAAAAAGGGTTCCCTAAAAGTCTCTCATATTTTTTGCGCGCTGCCCAGCGTCAGCGATAACAATGCGGTCCACGCGCAAAGGCACCTGCGGAGTATACGAGTTATCGGAGTTATCAGAACGGTCTTCTAAAACTCCCAACTATGAAACGGAGTATACGGAGAGCACAAAATAACAATGATATACGTCGACCCTTTCTCGTTGATACCCTTAACCAAACATCGCCCCACGCCGTTCTTTTTCTTTTTTTTTTAGATATTTTAGTAAAAAGGGCGTGCCACAATGTTTGGGCACTATTTTAATAGGAAGAAAGGTGACGCGTACGATCGTTAATTTCGGTCAATACTTCGCCTTGGCCGAGTTCGTGAATCATGCTAACACTTCAGAGCGCACAAAAAACAACACACTATATGTAGTCTTATGGTGTGTTGTTTTTGTGCGCGGTGAAGTGTTAGATCGTTATTTTAATAAGCCTCGTGTAGGTTTATTTTTCTATGACGGCCGCGTATTTTACGACACAATCGAAACGAACAAATTCGAGTGAAGAAAACAAATTACCAACAATCAGTTAATCAATTGCACGTCAATAATTAACTTAAAATCAAATCCTTTTTTTTTTTTTGTAACGGTGAAAAGCAACGGTTGTCAAGTTACGATGACTTTATTATAGGAGGCTACAAGGTATCACGATCGACGAGCTGGGTTCGAGTACTTAGGGTCAAATTTCATTAATGATTTTCGTTGGAACACACATATCGTAGCGCATCATGGAAAGTCAACACGACATTGTGATACATCTTCAGTTACTCAAATGAAATTCAAAAACAAAAAACAGCTTTTTTAAAGGAGCACTAAACCACTTTCTGCGATAGTCTATTTATGGTCATAACTCAATCTATAGCCTCTAAGTAGCCTAAAAAAAGAAAATTACATTCATGCGTTTTTTTTTTTTTTTTTTTTTTTGTTAGGATGCTTAGAGTTCATGATCGGTTTACGACTGTAAATAGACTATTGCAAAGTGTGGTTTATTGCCCTTTGTAAGACTAAAGTCCCTCGATGCTTCTTCTAACAAGCAACAACAACCCATGCAAATGACAAAGTACATTCCGCTGTAACAAAATGGCGTCATTCAGTTCAGTTCTCTGCTTTGCGCCGCCATTCGCTTCCTAAAACCTAAAAATGCAGTCGGCGCTTCAAAGAATGTTGCTATTTGTAGGAAGCTCTCATCTACGAACTTTAGGCAGAGCGCTTTGAGCTTCTTCTTTTCGGCCCACGGCCAATGAGACCGCGGCATCAGCGGATAAGGGCACCTAAGAACCAATCGCGAAGCCACAAGTGAGAACATGGATGAGCCGCACCCTCCGCTGCTTCAACTATGTGCGTGACTCTAGTTGAGACTTGAGAGTGGGAAAGCAAATGGTGGCGCGGTTCTAATCAAGAAACCGAGATATCGTCGAATTGCCGTTGGTAGTGCACAAGACGGCTTACCTTTTCTTTTCCCGCTGGCGCAGGTAGTGTCCCTAGCGGCATGCCTAGCGTCCAGAGCAACGGAGGCCCGCAACAACAGGTCTCCGCCCAAGAAGCACAGACGCATCCTGTGAGTATATATGCAAAAAATAAAAATAAAACACCTTGTTTATTACACGCCACGGTTTTTGAAAGAGCCGGCTCCAGTTGGAGGAGCTGCTGTTAGTGACTCCAACAGGAGCGCGTTGTATATTAGAAGGCCTGGTATGCGCCCAAAGCCAAGTGACTCGGCAGTTTTTGCCTAACACGTTTAGCTCTAGAATGGTGTATAATACCGGATAAATTGAAATTGACCCGCAACTAAAGCAGACATTGTACGGTACTGAATACGAGTAATCAAATTACTTGTAACCCATTACTTTCTGGAGTCATTTTGTAATCATTCGAATACATGCAGTCACCAGGCTCGATCTAAAATGGACCGTAAAAATCGACGCCTGCACGAAGCAATCTAAACTTTTCGTCAAATATGTATTTCACAGGTTCGTTCTTGAAATATTACGAAGCGTAGCTCCCTTTCTGTAAAAAAATAGGGACAAAAGAACTTGCCAGGTTCAACGGCGGGCGGCGACGCAGACGACTGAGTCGAGCGGCGGGGCGCGTTTGGCGCACGTATTGATAGATGGCGCTACCTCCTTATCGAGACTGCTCGCGACGACCGTAACTTACTAAAATGAAGATAACCTTTTTGTAGCGTACCTTTGGTTTAAACATAAATGCGGACAATAAAAGCAAAACTTCAAGTTAAAAAAAAAATGCGGTTGCCCGGTTGCACAACGACGGGGTTCTAGCTACCGACGGATTGCGTCTGCGTGTCGTCTGCTTTATTTCGCTGGTCGGCTACACCTTCCGACGCAGCTCCCGACGCCATCTATCAATACGCGCGCCAAACGCGCCCGCCGTTCGACTTGGTCGTCTGCATCGCCGTCCGCGCCGTTGACCCTGGCAAGTGTTTTGACCCTATTTTTTTTTTATTTTTTTTTTTTTACAGAAAGGGAGCTTCGCTTTGTAATTTTACAGGAAAAAAAAACGACCTTTGAAATACACCTCTGACTAAAAGTTTAGATCACTTGGCGCAGGCGTCGATTTTTACGGTCCATTTTAGATCGAGCCTGGTGACTTCAGATACCCTGTATTAGGGAGTAATTCCGAGAGTAATCCGATTACTTTTTTGAGTACTCGTAACTGTTACTATTTGTTGCTTCCCCTTTCTAGTGACGTCCTTGTGCGTACAAGTTTCCTACCCAGGAATCCTCGAACCAGCTATCTGACAGGAAGATGGTTTCAAAATTGGTGGATTAAGAAGATAATTAGTGCATAATATACGGTGGTTCTAAGCCAGTAACGGAGAGTACAAGAGACCCGTTTCCACACCGGTCGATAACTCTGTCGTTTTGAACATCTGAAGTAATCGAAAAAGCCACAGTTACTTTTTCAAGTAAGGGCCAGTTACTTTTCTTTTCAAGTAATTTGATTGAATACTTTTTAACCAAGGGTAATTCTAGTCGATTATTTTTTCAAGTGGCATGTATGAATAGAAGCAGGTCTCGAGCGAGCATAAAACCCCACTGCCAATACATCATACAAAAGGCAGTCTGCAGACAATAGCTGCGTTCGATGAACCTGCACCTTCTGCACCAGTGCAGAAAAGTGTAGGGCAGTCTACTTCGGGTATGCGTATTGAGACAGGACCGGAAGTACACCGCCCCACACTCTGCACCGCTGCAGAAAATACAGGTTAGTCGAACGCAGCCACTGTCTGAAGCGTGTTTCTTCCTTGGACGACGGATCTGTCACATTGGCCATAAGATAACTGTCTGCAGGCATGATCGAAACATACATATGTATAAAAAAAACATAATTTGAAAGTGCTAGAGCATAGCCTCCTATATACTGACAAAACCTGGCAGATCGTCACGAGAAGTGGCCGCCGAAATGGAAAAGGCGGAGCGGCAGACAACGGATGAGAGGATGGATAGATGGATGGATGATGGATGGATGAATACGGCTGAGCCCTTTGGATCGGGCGGTAGCTTACGCCACCTAGCCATTTTGTCTTACCATTTAAGCTTAGGAGAGCCACGTGACTCGCGCCCCGCCGCGGCGATACGCCGAAACACACTTCTCCCGAGCGAACAAGTGTGGGTCCTCGCCGCTGCAAAAGCTGCGCGCTGACGTCCAGGTTCCCCGAGAAATGGCTCTTTGATGCTCTGTGCTACCCGATCCTCGCGCTCCAAGTCTGCGACCGGGCACTCTATGGCTCCGTCGTCGAACTGCCAGGCTTTGTGAGTAGAAAGAAGGCTATGCCACGACGCGTGGCGTTAGTGGTGGCGTAATGAAGCTGGATGTGAGATCGGTTTGTTCTGTCATCGTGTCTGTAGCGAACGCCGTGTCGTTTGTACGGTGTATGACAGCGGCTTTTACACTCTTTGAATGGAATCGCTACACCCAGGGACCTGCCGATGGCGTGGGCACGGGCCCGGAGACGCGACCCTACCCTGCCTCCGGTCATCGTCGAGCCGATGCCCTACTCCAGGCCGAGCGAGTGCTGTCCCTCGGTCACCGAAGCCATCCAACCGCTAGGCGGCGTCTCCATCACCGGCCGAATCCTGGAGCTGTACCGGGAAGTCAACGCCACGCAACGCTTCTACCAGACCTCTTGCAGGGACCACGTCAGGGGAAGGCCCTGCCGGTTCATGCGCTCAAAGTACGAGCCCCACTCGCGCTGCGTCCAGACCTACAGCTACATGTACGCCCTGGTACGAGAGTTCCAGTCGGACGCGCCATGGAGACTGGATTACATCCGATACCGGAACGGCTGCACCTGCCAGATACAACGGCCCAGGACCTACGCTCCTGGTCCCATGGGTAGGCCTTGATGGCCGAGGACAAGGCCGCTTCGTGGGGGTAGTGTCGGGTGGTGATCTGTCAATGGCTTCGTCGTGGTCGATGATGTAGAAGCTGATGGGAGGTCTACGGTAGTGCACGTCGAGTCGTGGTGACCTGAAGGACATATTTCAACGCGAGGACTGACTGCTACTCGTGGGGGTCAACGGTAACGATGTCGAAGCTGACGGTACTTTCAGTTTCACGGTAGTTTACGTCGAGCCGACGTGACCCGAAGAACGCAGTTCAACGTGAGGACTGACTGCTACTAGTGAGGATCATGGGGAACGGGGCCTCCGAAACCAGGAGACCTAGCAGACTTCGATGGCAGGAAGAAAGGACCAGGTCCCTGGCGCGGTTGAAGACTTCAGGCTGTTCGCGACCAGACTGTGTTATCATGATAGCCTGGTGACGTTGTCATGAATAGATTCAAAAAAGTTGATAATTGAGGGTTCGTTACCAAATTTGTTCAGCGTTCGATCTGGTGATTGTAAGCTCTGCGAGGACCGAACTGCGGACTGCGATGACCAGAAGAAACAAAAAAAAAGAAAAACAACGTCGATATATGGTTTTTCATTATTTTTAAGTTTTTGTTTGAGGGGGGGATCAGGAAGAGCACGGTCGTATGTGATGTAGATTTGTGTGAATAATTTAAACTTCAGGACCTGGGTGTCCCTGCGTTTTCTGAACCTCGCTTCCTCAACGGTGTTAACCTCCAATTAACAGCCAAAATGAACAGCCCCGAAGTGTGTGTATAGATGTGCGTAGAAACTCTACACGCTTGCTGTTCGAAACCACTTTCTGCAGCAGCGTGGCGCATGTCGCGAGTGCGCCACAATCACCTGTGATGTAGGGAACGTCGTGACAGCGTCCTGTAAAAACCGAGCGAGTCCACAAAGTGTTCAAGTTCATGAAGCATACTATACCGATCAGTGTTTCAAATAAAATCGACACATTTCTTTAAAGCGTGTGCGCGCACTGAAGCCCTGAGCCTGGACAAGGAAGCGACCAGAAACTTCCCTTAGGTTCGTGTCTAGGTCATGTTGTTTGATTGCAGTCCGGAGCCTCCCGAAAGAACGTATCTACGGTAATGAATATCTGGACGGTGAGCCGTTCGTAATACCAGCTTCCGCCGCTAGCAGCGCTTAGCGGCACCTCTTCCGCTAAGTGCTGCTGGGAATGCGGTGAGCGGACGTGTTTCCTGGTTCTCCTCGAGCATCCAAAGCTAAGTGCCAGTTTTTTTTTTTTCTTTTTTCTCTCTTTGTGAGAGTTTATTGGAAGGGATTATGCGGTAGCAGTGTTAGGTTTGAACAGCAGCAGTTGAGATTAGTCGAGGCTACTAAGAAGTTAGTTTCGCAAAGTAGGCTCTGTTGGAAGTTTTGGCGGGAAGTGGCGGTTTGTTCCCGGTCCTAGATATGGGTCGGCAGGACAAGGGTGGGGACGGGTTGGTGCAGTGCGAGGGGTGTGGGTGGTGGTGTTACCTAGGGTGCCTACATGTTTCCGCTCCACTTTAGGGTGGCGCCAACTTCTTGTTACCCTTTCCCAGATCCTCTCCCGGCGCCATGTTTTCTCACTTATATTTCGCTAAACGTAAACAACGTTCCTGTAGCTTCGAAACACCAGCAACACTGTGAGGCCACTTCCGTTTCCGTTCATAAGAGGAGTCGGAGGCTCAGCGAGATGGCGGTCGTGGTGGCTGTCGCTCTCTTTATTCGGGTGTTTCACATTTTGAAGTTGCGAGCAGGAAGTGTGCGTTGCTTTTAATGAAACGCGAGTTACCGCGACAAGATGGAACGCAACAGACCGGCATTGAGGAGGAGGAAAAACTTTATTTGTCTTAGGGTGATTGTTGAG
The DNA here is from genome assembly GCA_013358835.2 of Ixodes persulcatus. NCBI lineage: Eukaryota > Metazoa > Arthropoda > Arachnida > Ixodida > Ixodidae > Ixodes > Ixodes persulcatus. The sequence continues at coordinate 962,243 of JABSTQ010011435.1, read as the reverse complement.
CGGGCAGGATAGGGAGCTTATCCCCGCCTGGTGGCTAGGAGTCCATGGACCCCAGCGACCCACTCAGCCCGTTGGGTGACCCTGTCCTGAAGGACCGGGTCCAAGCTGAGCAGCGTGGCCTCCCACTGCCCCAGGGTAGCAATGCCAGGCCCGTCGGACCAAGGGTCCTTCGGGCAGTTCCAAATGATATGGGTTAGGTCTGCCCTCCCATGGCATAGCGCACAAGAGGGGGTGAAGAGGCCTGGGTGTATATGGGAGTAGAGGACTGGATTGGGGTACGAGTTGGTCTGGAGCTGTCGCCACGTAGTGGCTTGAGCTCGAGGTAGGGAAGGGTGTGGGGAGGGTAGATGCGCCGCCTTAGTCGATAATGGTTAGTGATCTCGTGAAAGGTGACCAATCGGTCCCGGGCCGTGCGAAACTCCATCCCAGGAGGTGCGGGGTCCCCAGCCCGGTCGGTGAGTCCTCGGGCGGAAGTGTGGGCGGCCTCGTTGCCAGGAAGGGAGGAGTGCGCAGGGGTCCAGATGTGGTGGACGGAATGGTGAGGAGGGTGTTTAGTGAGAAGGCGGAGGGTGTAGGGGGAAACTCGCCCCTTCATGAAATTACGGATAGCTGTTTTGGAATCGCTAACGATTGTGGTGGCGGAGGTGTTGGTCATCGCCAGAGCAATGGCGAACTCTTCCGCCTCTTCTGAAAGTGTAGTGTAAAGAGTTGCGGAGGTCAGAAGGGAGCCTGCATTGTTAACCGCCGAGAGGGCAAACGCCTCTCGGCGGGTGTATTCAGCGGCGTCGACGTAGGCCACGTCCTCTCGGCCGCCTAGGCGCCTATGGAGGGCCTCGGCGCGTTTAAGGCGCCTCTGTTCGTGATATTGAGGGTGCATGTTTCGTGGGATAGGAGAAACCTGGAGTGATTGGCGGATATCGAGGGGTAGGGAGCATTTGTGAGATGGGTTGGATGGGAAGTTAATCTGCAGTGACGTGAGGATGTGTCGGCCCGCCTGAGTAGTGGATAGCCGTTCGCATTGCGCGGTGAGGTGGGCCTCAGCTAATTCCTCGGCCGTGTTATGGACTCCTAATTTAAGGAGTCTATCGGTGGAGGTAGAGGGCGAGAGGCTGAGGGCCGCCTTGTAGGTTTTTCTAATAAGGGCGTTAACTTTGTCGAGCTCTGCTCGTTGTAGGGGAAGGTAGGGAGTGGAGAAGACAAGTCGGCTGATCACAAAGGCTTGAACCAGCCGAAGCATCTCCTGCTCCTTGAGGCCATGATGTCGTGGGGAGATTCGATGAATGAGTCGGAGCGTTTGATCTACGCTTATTTGTAGTTTTTGTAATGCTTGTGCATTCTTGCCGTTGTTTTGGATTAAGAGGCCCAGAACTCGTATGGTAGGAACTTCAGGGATGAGATGGTTGTTTACTTGCAATCTGATTTCGGGAGGGGTCGTGGCCACTCTGCTGGGGCGCAGTAGGAGGAGTTCTGACTTTTGTGGAGAGCAAGATAAGTTGGCCGCTCCCGCGTGTACTGCTATGATGTCCACGGCGGACTGTAGCGTGGCCTCGATGTGTCCATCGCTGCCACCTCCCATCCACAGCGTAATGTCGTCTGCGTAGAGACTATAATGAAGTCCCGGAAGGTTGTTAAGTTTAGCCGGAAGGGGTAAAAGGGCTAAGTTGAAAAGAAAGGGGGAAAGTACGGAGCCTTGGGGGTACCGTAGCTTCCCAGTTGTATGGGATCGGAGGTGAGGGACCCTAGTGTGATGGTTGCCTGCCTGTCAGTTAAGAAAGCCTCGATGTACCCGTACATGCGGGGGCCTGGGTTAATGGCGGCTAGGTTAGTAAGGATTGCCTCGTGCGCGACATTGTCAAAAGCCTCGGTGAGGTCGAGGCCTAGGATGGCTCGGGTGTCGCGAGAGGTAGTAGGTTATAGGATTTGATGCTTAAGTTGTAGCATCACATCCTGGATTGAGAGGCCGGCTCGAAAGCCCACCATCTGCGGAGGGAGGAGATGGTTGTCCTCCACGAATGCCACGAGGCGATTCAGGGTGACGTGCTCCATCACCTTCCCGGCGCAAGACGTGAGCGAGATCGGCCGGAGGTTTTCTAAGGCGAGGGTCTTACCCGGCTTCGGGATAAAGATAATTTTTGCGGTTTTCCAGGCGGGGGGAAGATTGCCTGTTCTCCAGCATTCATTCATGTATTTCGTGAGGGCTTCTATGGATGTGTCATCCAGGTTGCGAAGGGCTTTGTTAGTGATTTGGTCGGGGCCGGGTGTCGAGTTGGTAGGGAGCTGAAGCAGAGCCGCACTAACCTCGGGGACCGTAATGTCCGAATCCAGGAGGGGGTTACTGGACCCTGCATACGGGGGCAAGTAAGTAGTCCGGGGGACGCCTATGTATCGAGATTGGAGTTCCTGGAGGAGTTCGTCCTCAGTCCCTGGCCACTAGTGCAGGAATTTATTAAGTCGATGCTGCTGCCCGTGCTTGCTTGAGGTAGGATCAAGGAGGTGACGAAGCAGAAGCTATGTGCGCTTAAGCCCCGATTGCCCTTGCATCTTGTCGCATATCTGGCCCCATTGTTGGGTTAGTAACTGCAGGGAATATTGTTCAATTTCTCTATCTAAGTAGGCTATTTTGCGGCGTAACTTGCGGTTGTGCCGCTGGGTTTTCCATCGCTTATGTAGGCTGGACCTCGCCTCCCAGAGATGAAGGAGGCGGGCGTCTATTGCCTCTAAGTGGGCTTCGTCAGGGATGTCCGTGGTGTTCAGTTGAATGTCTGTCAGGAGAGTGGAGGTCCACTCTTCTAGGTAGGTAATGGTTTCGGTTCCAGATGCCTCTCTACTGGCCCTAAAGTCGTCCCATTTAGTAATGCGGAGGCGGTTGCGACGGGATTTCCCAAGGCACCCCCCTACCGTGGTTTCTAGAATGTAGTGGTCACTACCTAGCGGTTCTCCGAGATTTCGCCACTTTAAGAGGGCTGTGTTGTGTGTGAACGTTAGGTCCGGTGTCGTGTCGACCGTTACGCTGGTACTTATTCGTGTTTGCTGGAGGGGGTCGGTTACCAGGGTGACATGGCGTTGTTGTGCTTGGGTCCATATATCCCGACCCTTAGGAGTGCATGTCCTGTAACCCCATGCCGTGTGGGAGGCATTGAAGTCTCCCACTATCACCAGGCCGTGAGGACCCGCCTCCCTTAGGGCACGGGAAAAGAGAACGCCAAATCTGTGTTTGCGAGCCGACGGGGGGCTGTATACGTTTAGTATATAGAGACGGGGGTCGCCTTTCCACTGGGGAAGGATCTCTAAGAAGTCGTGCTCAACGTCAACTCCGCCAAGGCTTTTGTATGAAGCGGTTAGATGTCTACGTGTGAGGATGGCGGTATTGGGTTCCTTATTGTCAGGATTTTGGAAAGTTCTATAGCCGGCAAGCTTGACCGGGCCGCGGGTTTCCTGAATTGCTATGATATCGGGGGGTGTTTCGAGGGATTGTATGTAGTGTTGCAGATTGCCACGCTTCCGTCGGAAGCTGCGGCAGTTCCATTGCCAGATAGTGGTTTGGTGTCTACTGAGGCGTGGCGGGTGGGGGAGAGGTAAAGCCATATTCAGGGATGCACTGTTGGAGGTAGGGTATGGATTGTGGGGGTGGTGGAGGATTGGAGGACTCCGCCTGGGATGAGAGGTTGGTGAGTTGGTCCATTTGAGCGGTGAGTTGGGCCAATTCAGAATGCTACTCTTTGCTTACTCAAAGTGCTTGCCTGCGTTATTCTAATTAGGAAGTTTTTGTAGACCGCGTTTCCCCTTTCGCTAAGACCTCCGCAACGGAGAAGCCGCTACTGCGCCTGCGCGCCGATGGCCTTGACATAGGGAGTTTACGTAGATTGTTTTGGCCGTCCCGCAACGCCCTCCGCAACCCGCTACGATACCCGGAACTCTGCAGTCAAGGCTATCGGCGCGCAGGCGCAGTAGCAACTTCTTCGTTGCGGAGGGCCTAGCGGAGGGGGAAACGCGGTCTCGGTATCGTAGCGGGTTGCGGAGAGCGTCGCGTGACGGCGAAAACGGTCTCCGAAAGCTTCCTGTTATTGTACAGAGCGAGACACCGTTAGCGCGAACAAGCGATTGTTGGTTTTAGCTGTTTGACTAAAAAAAAATAAAAAAACTGCCATTAATATTTATAGTGTGTTTGAAAGTGCTCATCTGGGCCACTAACCTAAGCGGTAAAATTTGGTACCTTCTAATACCATTGCGAAGTAAAATTCGAAAAATCGCCAACGTCCTGTTCGTGGTAACGTTATCGCGCAGTGTACATACTCCATTTCGTTTTGGGGACCATCTTGAAAGAAACATTTTAAGTGGTTCAAGCAGAAATATATTTAATTGAAGTTTGTCTGAAAGTATTGCATATTTTAAGAATACGTTTGCAAGCAAAAATATTTCACAACATAACTGAATAGCTCGCCTATACCTTTGCATTAATTGAATTAACATGATTTCGGGACATATTCTTAAGCAGAAAAACTGCGCAAACCAGGATTAGAACGATGGACACTTTACGCGAAGAGGTTGAGATGTGCGGGGCTTTATACCAACGGGTTCAATCGGGACGAATTCAAACGTAATAAATGTCTTGGCTACGGGTTCAAATATGAGGGCGTTTCGGGAACGGGTTGAAACGGGACAGGTTCAAACGGGAAGGTCGTTTCGGGAATGGGTCGAAACGGGACGGGTTCAAACGGGAAGGTCGTTTCGGGAATGGGTCAAAACGGGATGGGTTCAAACGGGAATGGGTTGTTTCGGGCTACACCCGATAGGAGTGGGTGCTGGAGGGGTAACCTCTTTCTGTTTAATTAGGGTTCGTAATTCTGTATTTTCCTTCTGAACGACAGTGATTAATTGCGTGAGGGTTCGGACCTCTCGCCGTAGAGCCACGAGCTCGTTGTCTCTGGCATGACCACCCGGGGGGCCGGAGGCCACACTAGCCCAGCTCACCTGTTTGGGGGCCGCTGGTGGTCGGGGCGGCTCGTCTTGAGGGGCCTGGCGCGGTTTGGACCTGGATCGGGATCGTGGTCGGGGTCTAGAGTGAGTACGGGACCGGGATCTGAATCCGGGCTTGGAGGGTATTGATTTGCGTTCCTTGGACCTGCCACGGGGGTTCGGTGGGGTTGAACTCTTGCTGGAATCGTTCACTGGGTGTTGTGCCTGACGGCGGCGTATGGCAGGGTGTTCTTGAAGGCGTTTCTTGCACCTCGGGGATCCCGTGGGGTGGGGTCCTCGGCATACGGCGCATTTCACCTCACAGTCGTGGTCAGTGGGCGGATTGTCCATTCCGCAGCGTGGGCACTTATTGGTTCTCGGTGAGGGACACACATCTGCCCTATGCCCGATCTTCCAGCAGATATTGCAGGCCTCCGTCTTGTGTTTGAAGAGTACGCAGCGGTAGGGGGCCCCGTGGTAGCTGACCCAGTGGGGCACCTCCGGGCTGTCGAAGACTATTTGCACGGAGTTAGTTTTTCCCATCCGGCGGGCAAGGAGAATAGCCGGGTCGTGATTGTAGTCGATTAGGTATCGGCTGATGTTCTCCGGTGTATCGTATTCTGGAACATCAAAGATGATGCCGCGTGAGGTGTTAGCAGGATCTGCCACGTATGTGGCCAGGGGATAGTTCTCTTCCCCGATGCGTAGGGTGTGAAGGTTGAAGTACGTGCGCGCCCGCTCTTCGGAGGGGGTGCTGATTAGTATAGAGTTTTGAGTGGCGTTGATTCGGATTTGGTCGGCGCGTGCGGCGTCGTAGTTGGTCTGGGCAGTGTTGAAGATAAGGTCTTGCAGCTTGCCTGTGCTCATGGAGCTTAGGTTGAGGCCACCACGTGGACGAATGACGATCTTGTAGTCGTCGTCAGGTAGTCTTGGGAGCTGCGGCGGGCGCGGCTTGAAGCCGGGCCTTGGCGAGCTGCGGGAAGCCAGACGCTCGGTTGGGTTGGATGGCTTCGGTGAGGGTATTTTCGGCTGTCGAGCCTTCTTTCTGGCCGTATGGACTGGGATCCAGTCCGCATTGAGGTCCTCCGGGGCGATGACTTCTCCCTCGACAACGACCTCCATGTTGGAACAAAGGGCTGGCAGATCCCGGCATTGAACGCCGAAACCTCGCCGTCGGAACGAGAGCGGTGAGCGTTCCCTAGCCCTAACAAGGATTAGCGGCGTAGTGCGAGCGCGCGACCGGCCAGTGTGACAAAATGGTCGACGAAAACAGCGGAGGTTGCCATGGTAACGAGGTAGGCAACACTGATTTGTCGGCAACAGGTATCACAAACTTTTTCGCCACCCTAAACAGCGGAGCGGCGGAAGCATCTAGGCACCCTAGTGTTACCTAGAGGAGACGGGTTTTGGGAGTCTGGAGGAGGCGGCGGGGATGAGTTTCGAGTGTCGGCTTTGTGTGAAGCTTAAGCAGGTAACTGAAGAATGGGAGGGTAGAGTTCGGGAGATTGAGGCCGAGCTTAAGGCAGAAGGAGAGAAGCGGGTAGGTCTCGAGGCCCAGGTTGAGGAGCTGACTAGGCAGCTTAATCATGAGAGGGAGCAGCGTGTCGGCCTCGAGAAGCAGGTCGAAGAGCTGGGGGAAGCATCGAAGGCGGGTTCAGAGGAGCGTAAGAGGGAGTGTGACAGTACGGTAGAGCGCCTGGAAGGGGTAATCCGAGGGAGTGAGAGTAGCGAGGGAAGAAAGCAGGAAGTGTCAGTTCTAGTGGGACGAACCACCAGTCTGCAGGCTGGGGTCACTGGTGGTCTGGAGTCTGTATCGGCCATTGGCCTAGCACGACCGAGCAGCATGGGGGGCTGGCTTGACGTGCGAATAAAAAAGAGCACGCGCTGTTCCAACCAGCAGCAGCAGCCATGGCCACACCGATTTGCTTCTCTGTCCTTTTTATCTAAACGATACATGGTGTCAGAAGTGTCAGAACTTTCCGCCTAAAGGTGAGAGTTGAGATTCCGCATGGCTGAGCTGAAGCCACCAGAAGGACTGCGGCTATCTGAAAATGCTGCCGAAAACTGGAAGCGGTTCAAGCAACAGATGGAGCTTTACTTCGCAGCCACGGAGACTAAGGAGCCAAGAACGCAATACCAAAAGGCTGCAACCTTCCTGCACATTGCCGGTCAAGAAGCAATCGACGTGTTCAACACATTCCAGTTGACAGAAGAGGAGAAGAAAAACTACGATGTGTTGGTGAACCAGTTCGAAGAATATTGCCTCCCGAGGGTCAACGAAACCTATGAGCGATACATCTTCCGAACCAGAGTCCAGGAGCCTGGAGAAGGTTTCGAGACTTTCTTTCTTGGCCTGAAGACGAAGGCAAGCCCCTGCAACTTCGGGGATTTGTCTGATTCCATGCTGCGTGACCAGATTGTATATGGCACATCCAACAAAAAACTTTGGGAATGGCTTCTGCGAGAAAAGGATCTGACCCTTGTCAAGGCAGTTGATTTCTGCAAGTCCGCCGAAATATCCGAGCGCCAGAACAAAGCCTTCGAGCAGCTGGAACAAATTTGTCGAGCCCGTCGCTCGTAACGAAAAGCGCCAAGCGAGAAGAGAGTGCAAGTACTGCAGCTTTGTTCATGAGCCCCGCAGATGCCCAGCATATGGCGAGATTTGCAAACAGTGTGGAAAGAGGAATCACTTCGCCAAGGTATGCAACAGCTCAAAGAAGTCCGTTGACAACGTGCTAGATCCAGCAACGAGCTCGGACGGGGACACCGATGATTTTGACTAGAGATGCCGCGAACTTTTTTCGAATCGAAGTTTCGATGATCGAATGAAGCGATTCGGAAGGTTCGAAAGATTTCGCATTTTCGAATTTTCTAAATCGTAAAATTCGACGGAAGTCGAATTTTCGAACTTGTTTAGCTAAGAAGTTCGACGCTTTTCGAACCGTCGAACTTATTATGCTAAAAAATTCGATCCTTTTCGAACTTTCGAACTTATCACACTGCAAAATTCGATGCTTGTCGAACTTCCGAACTTGACTGACCAAAAAATTCGATGATTTTCGAACTTTCGAATTTCTTACACTAAAAAGTTCGAAGCTGTTCGAACTTTCGAATTTCCTATGCTAAGGAAATCGATAATTTTCGAACTTTCGAACTTATTTATCAATAGAATTCGAAAAGTTTCGAACTTTCGAATCCTGAAAAGTCAGAAGTTCGACGAACCTCGAACTTTTAGGGTAAAACTTCGACGTTCGTCGAACTTCGAAAGACCGGCGGACGGTTTCATTTGAATTCAAGTAGTGAGGTACATTCATAATTTTTTTTTTCTCGAACTTTTACATGCGGTGTTCCGTTCTTTACGAAAGACAATGTCGTTTATTTCAATGTTCTGGCATGCTTAGTTTTAAAGAAATAAATTCCCGAAGGAGCGAGGAAGGATGACGGGTTTTTGACGATTATCGTTTATGCCAGATTTGAAGCGCGATGTAGCCGAAGCTATTTATGGTAAAGATGTTAAACTGTTTTAAGAATGATCTATGTATAGCCTAGATAAGTGTCGTCTTAAGAGATGACTATTGTTATTCAAGGTGAGTTTCGAAGAAATGTCCAAACATGTATCTACATGCAATTATGCCCTAAACTTGGTATTTATTTTCGTCTAAGTTGTTTGAGGTATCGCATTTAAATTAACATCACAGACAGTACATATCATTGCCATCTGCAGAATACAAAATAATGTATTTATTGTTTTTTCACGTTAAGGAATAAATTAACTCATGGGAGAAGATTTTCTAATATTGTTCAGGTTCAGCACGTCATTAAAAGAAAACATTTTTTTTTTTTTCGCTTCACGTTCCTGGGACGTGTTTCTTTTAGCCTGTACACATTTTGGTAGGAGAAAGTTGTTTCGAAGTTCTGAACCTCTGAATATGCAAGAATACAACACATCCGGCGAGTTCTTGATAGTTTTTTCTTTCTCCAGCTTTTTATCCCCGCATTTATTATTATTATTTTTTTTTTTTTTTTTACCATGGCACAGTTATTTAGGTCGTAAAGATATAGCTTTGAACTTCCGAACCACTAAGCATGTGACGAGTAGTGCCTTCTGACAACGAGTTTCTAACAATGACCATCTACGCGATCTTTTATGCAGTGAAGAGCGACAGTAGCTATACATAGGCATAAATAATTTCAGATTAAAATAAGCTCGACCACGCCCTCTTTCCCCGTATTGTTTTCTTTAACAGTCCGAAATATCTGGAAGGGGAAAAGAGGGGCTGAGGCCCCCCCCCCCCCCTTCCCCCTCCCCTCTTCCCTCCAACGTTTTTCCTCTTCCGACGCCACTTGTATGGTAGAACGCTCCTCGACCTCGAGTTGTGTCGGCTTCTGTGCTTTTTGCGAGGCGATTCCTCCGTCCCAGAAAATAAACCTCCAGGACAATTACAAACTTAACTTACTATATGCCAGCGTCACTCGGGCGGCATTCGATCGGATTACTACCAGCGTGCAAGGGGTGGGGAGCTAGTTTGCCAGGTCGCTTCAAGGTGTTTCTGAGCCTCAACCTCCTGCCCGCCCCTGGCCATTTCGAACTGGGTGAGTATCGTAAAACAGTGTGTTCGTGTGATCACTACTGCGTGATGCACGTTAAAGAACCCCCCCCCCCCCCTCGGGCTGGCGGTCACAATTACTGATCTATGGTCACACGTCACTCTGCACTGGCAAATATTCCAGCACATCCGGGACACTTGTCGTCTCATTTAATTGCCTGACCAACTTCGCAGAGCCTAGGTATCACAGCCTAACTTTTCTAAACTTGATTTCGTGAAAACCAGTGAGTCGTGAAAACGTTATTTGAAACTGAAACTATGGAGGAACTTGAAAACTGGACTTCGAACTTTGAAAACTTGGACTTGAAAAAAATTCAAAATCTTCGAAGTTTTTTTTTTTTTTTTTCGAATTCAGCGTTAAAAGAGAATCGAAACTTTCGAACTTTTCGAACTTTATGCAGAAAGAAATTCGAAATCTTCGAATTGTTCGAACTTCATGTCTATAAAAATTCGAAGCGTTCGAAGTTTTCGAATTTTATTTCCAGAGAATTTCGAAATCTTCGAACTTTTCGAACTTCAGATCTTAAGAAATTCAGATTTTTCGAATATCTCGAATTTCAAGTTCGGAAAGTTCGAAATCTTCGAATTTATCGAACCTCAAGTAAAAAAATATACGAAATATTCGAACCCGAAATTTTAGAAACCGTGAAAGCTTCGAACTTTTCGAATTCGAAACTCTACTGTGATCAAAAGTTGCGAATTTTTCGAATTCGAACCTCGGTCGGTACGAAAATATCGAAATGTTTCGAAATCGAACCTCAGTTCGCTTCGCAAATATCGAAACCTTTCGAAATCGAACCTAGGGTGGTTCGCGACATCCCTATTTTGACATTCTAAGGGTGAACGGAAAAAAGTCAATAGAACGTGACTGGATCATCACCGCGAAGTTGGGAGGCCACGACGCCCGCTTAAAAGTTGACACCGGTGCCCAAGCTAATTTGCTACCACTCTCAATGTTCAAGGGAGTACGTCTGTCAACAACACCGGTGCACAGTTCCACCACTTTACGTTCTTGCGGAGGGTCACCACTGGTGCACGTTGGAAAAGTTTCTCTCGAAGTTAAAATTCACGGACGAAGAGGTCGACTTAGCTTTTTTGTCATGAAGAAAGGGAAGCAGGCCCTTCTCGGCCTTGAAGCCTGTGAACAGTTTGGGCTAGTTAACAGAGTGGACTCAATAAGTGACCACAGCGGCTTAAAGCAGCGAGTGATGTCTGAATTCCCAGGACTGTTCCAGGGCCTCGGAAGAACCAAAAGGGAGTACCAGATGGTACTCAAAAAAGACTCACAACCAGTAGTTATACCAGCCCGACGTGTTCCACATGCTCTCAGGGACCCCTTGAAGGCTGAGCTTGAGAGGATGGTCGCAGGCGGTATAATCACCAAGGTCCAGGAGCCCACTGACAAGCCCGTTAGTTGTAGTAAGGAAGAAAAATGGGAAGATCCGTGTTTGTATGGACCCCAAGCACGTAAATGCCACCTTAAAAAGAGAACATTTTCAGTTGCCGCGTCGAGAAGATATGAAGCAAAATTGACAGGTGCAAAATATTTCAGCAAGTTAGACGCAAATAACGGGTTTCATCAAATTCCACTTAACAGTTACACGTCCCAAATTTGTACATTTGCGACACCCTTTGGGCGCTACCGTTATTTAAGACTTCCATTCGACATTGCTTCAGCACCCGAGGTTTTTCAAAAGGCCATGAGCCAAATATTTGACGATCTTCCAGGTGTCAGAGTTTATATTGACGATGTTCTTGTTTGGGGCTCTTCACGTGAAGAGCATGACTTGCGACTAAGAGCAGCACTGAGAGCTGCAAGATCAGGCAGAATAACACTCAACGCTGAGAAATGCCAGTTTGGTGTCCAAGCGATACGCTACCATGGCGACGACATAAGCTGGAGGGGAATCACACCAGACCCTGAACTCATACAGTGCCTTCAGGACCTCCCACTTCCCAAGAACAAGAAGGAGGTTCAACGCCTTTTGGGAGCAGTTAATTACTTCGGAAAGTTTCTTCCTAATTTATCCGATAGAACAACTCTGCTTAGAGCCTTGATTAAAGAAGACTCAGTCTTCGAATGGAGCAGTGCACATACGGGTGAGGGGTGTGCATTAAAGCGAATGCTGACAGAAGCTCCAGTATTGGCTATTTTGACCCTTCCAAACCAATTAAACTGTCAACAGACGCATCAAAAGTAGCACTAGGGGCCTGCCTTGTTCCAGCAACACGGGAAAGAATGGCGCCCAGTAGGATTTGCATCACGTGTACTGACAGGCAGTGAGAGTAGATATTCACAAATTGAAAAAGAAAATCTGGGCATAGTCTATGGATGCGAAAAGTTCCACCAGTTTGTGTACGGTCAGTTCATCACCATCGAAACGGACCATCGTCCGTTACTAGCAATAGCAAAAAAAGCTATTGGAGACATGCCACCACGACTTCAGCGATTTTTTTTACGACTGATGCGATACGACTTTACGTTACAGTTTGTCCCCGGCAAGCAACTTGTACTGGCCGATGCGCTGTCCCGGCTAAACACAAGAACCACAGATTCAACTACAGACGATGTCGAGGTTCACGCAGCAGCTGTACTAGCCACCCTTGTCAGCGACAAGACCAGGACACGACTCATCAAGGAAACGGCACAAGATGGCGAACTGCAAGACGTCATCAACGCCCTTATGAATAAAGCACCACTGCAAGGCAAGTTTAAGCCATTCCTATCGGAACTTTCAGTGATTGATGGCATACTGCTGAAGGGCACTAAAGTTATTGTACCACCAAGTCTAAGACGCAAGATGCTACATCGTGTACATAGCGGACATCTAGGAATAGGGAAATGCAAATCTCGTGCACGGCAATTGATGTTTTGGCCAGGAATGACAGCTGACATTGTTGCGTGGATAAGCAAGTGTTCCACCTGTAAATATTTTGCGTATCAACACCCAGATAAACCACTGATGATGCGAGAAACACCTAGGCAGCCATGGGCGAGAGTTGGAGTAGACCTGTGTCAGTACGCAGGTAAGACCTATCTAGTCGTCTACGATTCCTACTCGAATTTTCCGGAAGTTGCGGAGCTGCCGGACACGACGTCTAAAACAGTTATTGACGTTCTGTCAAGCATTTTTTCAAGACACGGAATACCTATGGAAGTATGCACAGATGGGGGACCACAATTCACTGCACGAGAGTTCACAAATTTTGCTGCGCGTTTTGACTTCGTGCATGTGACCTCTAGTCCCTACTTTCCCAGGTCGAACGGTCTCGCCGAGAAAGGTGTTCAAATAGTAAAAAGGCTTCTAAAAAAATTTCTACATTCCGGCGAAGATTTTTGGCTAGGTTTACTTAACTATAGAGCGACGCCACTCGAGTGTGGAGAAGCGCCTTCAGAGCTACTGATGAAGCGCAGGCCGCGTACTCTTCTTCCCGACTTCACAACCCGGCCCGCTCGTACCGTGCGCAAGGATGCTCAGAACTTGCATCAGGGACACCAACTACCCCCACTGGAAGATGGAGATTGTGTTAACGTCAGAGGCCCTAAATCATGGGACACGAAAGCGCGGGTGGTAGGCAGCGGAGGACTAAGATCCTACCGAGTTTACACGGAAAGAGGACGAGAAATGCGCCGGAATCGTCAACATCTTTTAAAAATTCAACAAAAGGCCTCTTTTTCAGATGAAAGTGGTTTTGACGGGTACGACACTGCAGACGAAACTGTGCCACCACAGATGGCTCCTCCAGGCAGCGGTCTTGGTAGCACCATCAGTCAGCATCCGGAAACCCCACCATCGTTGCCTCCGCCCCGAAGATCATCCCGACGAGTGTGTCCTCCGCATCGTCTAACCTATGACAAGAACTTTGAGCAAGAGGGATAGTTCGTTTGTTTTGTATGTGTAAAGCCTGGTTCAGACAGTTGCGTTTGACTGCGTTTTACTGCGTTGCGGCAGCGAGAAACCAGGACATTCCCGCTGCTTATATCGCGTGCCAAGATGATTCCTTGAATTGGATTCCACGCTTCATACGAAGCGCAGATGTGCCGGTGACTCGCTTTCGGTTCTCGACGCAACGCAGTCAAACGCACTCAAACGCGAGTGTCTGAACCCGACTTAATGTATATATGTATCAAAGTTTTATTTCATTTTTTTTAAAGAAAGGAAGGTGTATCGGCCATTGGCCCAGCACGACCGAGCAGCACGGGGGGCTGGCTTCACGTGCTAATAAAAAAGAGCACGCGCTGTTCCAACCAGCAGCAGCAGCCATGGCCACACCGATTTGCTTCTCTGTCCTTTTTATCTAAACGATACAGAGTCCAGCCTGTTGACCGGCGGGCTCGACGACGCTGGAGAGCTGAGTGACCCTAAACTCAATAGCGCCGTCCAGCAGCAGGCGTCGGGCAGTCAGGTGACAGGAGATAAGTCGCAGGACAAGGGCGCGAAGGTACCAGGGGGATCTAAGGTAGTGGTAGTGGGGAGCTCTAAGCTCTAACGTAGCGCGGGTTAAGAGGGGTGTACAGGGTGAAGGGAGACCAGGGGGTAACCGTAAAGGTCCAGCCAGGGAAGTGTATGGTGGATGCTATGACCACAGCATGTGAGGGGGTGTGGGATAACCGGGAGGGAAGGAACCTAGTAATAGTTCATGCGGGGCTTAATGATGTGCTCAAGGGCAGGAGCCAGAACCTCGGAAAGCAGCTAAACGTGGAGATGCGGAAGCTGAGGGACGTGTCTGAGAATGTGCACGTGGTTGTGTGCACCGTTCCAGAAGTTCGGGGGCAGTCCGGCGTAATGGAGAGGAGGGTTGTCGAAGCCAATAGAGTAATTAAGGGTATGAGTCGACAGCTTCGGTACGACGTAATGGAAGTGAACAGGGAAGTGTACGAGGCTGGCTCCCGCCCTTTTGCAGATGGCATTCACTACAGTGAGGCCACGGGTTAGAGGGTGGGAGATTGGTTGGGCCGCAAGGTGACTGCTTTTTTGGGGGGACCGAGGGCCCTGGGGCACTGAAGTAACTGAAAACTCAACAACGTCAGGAGAGGCACGCAGGGTTAAAAAGAGGGGAAAACGTAAGAACAGGTATAAACAGACAGCACAATCAGATATTGGATTTATTAACATGCAGGGTGGTAGAAATAGGTCAAAATGGGAAGAGGTAGAGGAGCAACTAAGAAAGGATGATTTAGTGGTGTATGGGTTTGTGGAAACACATCTCAGAGACATGGAGCAGCCACCTTTCAACCCTGACAATGTGTGGGAAGAATGCAACAGAATGGAGGGAACGAGGAAGGGAGGTGGAATTGGAGCGTTTATTAAGAAGAACATGAACTTTCAAAGAATCAGAAAGGAGTGCGCCGAACATTTGTGGCCGAATGGAAAAATCGCTAGGGAATCAACAGTCCTTGGAGTTGTTTACTTATGGACAGGGACAGGTGCTAAAGAGAAAAACAGAAAAATGATTGATTGCATATCAAGAGACATTAGTGAGCTAGGGGAAGGCTCTGAAATAATTATTATGGGAGACATGAATGCCCATATGGAGGGTCTGGATGGGTATACGGACTCAACTGGAAGCATATTACTAGAACTGGTAGAAAAGCATGACTTAGTTTTATGTAATACCAGTCAGAAGTGCGACGGACACATAACGTGGGAAACTGGCAATCTACATTCAACTATAGATTACGTACTCATGTAACACAAAATATATGGTAAGTTACAAGTAATGAAAATAGATGAAGAAGGTTCCAAAAGTCTTGGTAGTGATCACAAACGTATTAAGCTGAATTTCGCCAGAGAAGTAAATGCTGAAACTAGACAACGTAATTCAAAGCACACTTTCTGCAGCGACAAAGAGTTGGAAATAGTCGCTGAAAGAATAGGGGAAGCAGTTTCAGAGCAACGGTATACAGATTGGACCTATGAGAGCCTAACTGGGCTTTTTGTTCTGGAACTAGACAAAGTTCAGAGTAAACGAAAGGGAAAGCGAAGACATAGACCAAAAAGCTGGTGGGACAAAGAAGTGAAGCAAGCGATACAAAAACGTCAGGAAGCTTCTAGTGAACACAGGCATTCCAAGCGTAGTGGGGAGTCAGAAACGGAAGTAAAAAACAAATGGGACACTTTTATAACATGTCGACGAGAGGCATCCAGTTTGATTAATGCAAAAATTCAGAGAAAGGGTGAAGAATGGATGAGTAATGTAAGCAAGAAAGATAGAAACGCAGCCAAGAAGTTTTAGGAGCACTTAAACTCACTCAGTCAAACGACGCAAGCTAAACAGAGGTTCATACTCTCGCATCAGGGATATCAGTTAGAGGGAGATGATGCGATACGACATATAGGAGCAGTGATGGAGGAGAAATTTCGGGAACGGGTACATGTGGAAGATAGAAGAACCGAAGGAAGTAGCAGTCCAGCTTGTGACATCGCGGATTTCGGACAAAGAGAATGGGAAAAGGCGGAACGAAGAGTCCCTAGTGGCACGTTCGACAGGCACAGATGGTATCCCAATCAAGCTGGTGAAGAATTTGTGTCCTAAATCTAAGGCAAACCTAAGGGAGCTAGTGAGCACTATGATAACAAAAGGAAATATTCCAGATGAATGGAGGCTTAGTAGGATGAGTATGACATATAAGGGAAAGGGACATAAGTCTGATATTAGGAATTATCGTCCCATAACCGTGACACCAGTTATTTACAGGTTGGTAATGCAGATTATAAAGAACAGACTGGAGGAATGGGTAGATTGCGAGGGCATGCTGGGCGAGTTACAGAATGGGTTTCGGAAACAAAGAAGGTTGGAGGACAATATAATTTCTCTAACACAGTGTATAGAAATAGCGCAAAAAGAAAACAGACAGCTCTGGCTGGCATTTCTAGATATCAAGGGTGCCTATGACAATGTTAACCAAAGGAATCTGTGGGACATAGTGGAGAGCTAGATGAAGGACTAACAGCGATATTAAGGAACATTTACAAAGATAATGAGGTGATTATAACATGGGAAGGAAAGACAACGGGGGAAATAGAGATAAGACGATCCCTTAGGCAGGGGTGCCCGTTATCGCCTTTGCTGTTTATGTTGTATCTGAGAGGATTGGAGGATAGACTGGAGAAGAGTGGGCTTGGATTCGACCTTTCGTACATTAAGCTAGGCCAAAAAATGCAGCAATCCTTACCGGGATTGATGTATGCGGATGATATCGTACTAATGGCTAACAACAGCATAGATTTGTAGGAATTAATGAGCATCTGTGGTAGGGAAAGAGAGGAATTAGGTTTAGAATTCAGTAGTGAAAAATGAGCAGTCATGATTTTTAACAACAATGATGAAGTTGAGAGGCTGAAGATACAGAATATTACAGTTGAGAGAGCTAGTAAATACAAGTATAGGAGTATGGATATGTGATAGTGCACAATATCTCAGTGAGCATGAAAAGTATATAATAGGTAAGGGCAACAGAAATGCAGCTGTAATGAAAAATAGAGCACTTTGGAATTACAACAGGTATGAGGTGGTGAAAGAGATTTGGAAAGGGGTCATGGTGCCTGGCTTGACTTTTGGAAACGCAGTGCTATACATGAAATCCGAAGTGCATGCAAGACTAGAAATAAAACAGCGCGGAGTAGGTAGGCTGGCTTTGGGGGCATATTGCAAAACGCCAAACCAGGGAGTACAAGGAGACATGGGATGGGCGTCATTTGAGGGCAGGGAAGCTGTGAGCAAGATAGAATTTGAGGATCGGTTGAGGCAAATGTATGGGGAGCAATGGGCACGAAAGGTTTTCAGCTATTTACACATGAAGAGTATAGACACAAAGTGGAGACAGAGCACTAGGAAATTAAGAGGAAAGTTTTTAGGCTATAGTGGAGTTACGGAAGAGCAGGTATCAGTTAAGAAGAAAGTTAAGGCCACAAAAAGAGATCGTTGGCTAGAGGGAATGCATGCAGACAAAGACGGCTCTGGAAAGCTATAGATTAAACAAAACAGTTATTGTCAAAGAAAGCATTTATGACAATTCTAGGGGAAGCTCATTGTTGTTTGAGGCAAGGACAGGTGTTTTGCGAACCAGAACATACAGAACGAAGTACCAGGAAATTGATACAGTGTGCGCTGCTTGTGGAGAGGAGGATGAGACGGCTGAGCACTTGATACTCTGCTGTAAAGGGCTTTACCCTATGCCTACCGAAGACAACATAGACTTAATAAAGTCATTGGGTTTTAGAGACAGCGAAGGAAAAGTGGATTTCAAGACAGTAGAGATTACCAGGCAAAGATTAAGTCAATGGTGGCAGAAAGCGAGAGAAAACTAGGTATTTTCTCATTAACTAATGGCAAGGGGGTTCTATAGCCTCACTTTCTTTTCAGTGCGGAGTGAATATAGTTTTCACATTTAAATATTCTAAGCTTAAATGGTAAAACAAAATGGTTAGGTGGCGTAAGCTACCGCCCGATCCAAAGGGCTCAGCCGGATTCATCCATCCATCCATCCATCCATCCATCCGACTAGGTCAGCCAACTGGCATCGTATACAAAGGTTCTAGCGGCATGTTGCGAATTATATTCTCAGACGCATCAAAATCATTATTTTTTTATTTTTTTTGCAATGTCTGACTTGAAGGACCTTTTACGTCCACAAAACATTTTTCTTTCACGATTTTTTTTATGTAAGCGAACGGAAAAAAAAAAAAAAAAAAAAAAAGTCACACAGGGCGAGGTCCGGTGAATAGGGAGAATGGAGAAGTGGTGTTGTTCAAAAATTGTTGCACTGACAGGGCAGTTGGGGCATTGTCGTGATGGAACTACCACCCCACCTCTCCCACAAACCGGGGCGTTTTTGCCTTACTGAATTGCGCAAGCGTCGCGAAACTCCCAGGTAAAACACCTGATTCGTAGTTTCACCAGGAGGTACAAACTCGGTGTAAACAATGCTCGAATTTTCTCGATGTTGTCATCATTTGAGGGGGTTGAAGATCGCACTGAGCGAGGTTGGTCGTCGATCAATAAATCACCGTGCTTGAAGCGACAAAAGTACTCGTAGACCTGCGATTTCTTCGTAGCATCTTTTTTATAAGCTGTCTGAAGCATTACAAGGGCTTCCACCACCGTTTTCCCTAAACGAAGACAGCATTTCACGACCGCACGCTGTTCCTTCAAATCATACATTGCAAAAAACGAGGAATGATTTTGAAGCGCTTGGGTAAAACATTCGCAGCATGCCGCAAGAACTTTAGCAGAAGACGCCGGTCAGCAAACTGTGGAAGTGGTTTTGAAGCGCTTGGGTAAACAATTTACAACATGCCGCTAGACGTTTAGCAGACGACGCCGGTCGGCAAACTGACACGGAAGTGGTGGCGCTAAGCACTGCTAGCGGGAGCTGGTACTTCAAACGGCCCGCCCTCCAGACATTGACTCCCCCCCCCCCCCCCCCTCCCCCATCGTTTAGAAGCTTTCATGCAGCTGTCATGGGCGCCGCCATAACCGACCTTCAGTTTTGTTTCCTCTCATTCCGTTCACTTCACTTCATCATTGCCACAGCAGGAAAGGTTATTGCCACTTAAGGTGCTACTCTGTCCTTCTCCTCTGCATAGGCCTTCGTGGAGGCTCCTCAACGTCCGCTTCAGTGGCTCGGCAAATCTCGGTAAGACAAGAGAAGGTCGGCAATGGCGGCTCTAATCTGGCACGTGTTTAAAGAGATACTTCAACGAAATTTTAAATATACCAGTCGTGTTCAGAAATAGGTTGAATATGATCCACAATATCCGTGAATGGCAATCGCACGTTTGTATTTTGAGCCTGATGGCTGTATTTTTCGTTATAAACGGCCACTCTGGCAAGCGCTCGGAAAACAGCCAGCGGAGAGCACGTGACATCCGGCGCAATCGCGACGTAATCTGTCTCGGAATGAGCAAAGCTGCGGCTAGGCTGACGTCGTCAGGATGCCCTAGCCGTTCCAGCCACCGAAGTGGTCGAAGCACGCCAGCCATCGGGCCAGCGCAACTAACCGCAAATCTGATTTCGTGTGACTTTTGAGTGACGGGTTAATCTTCTATAATCCTGTTGAGGAAGAATAGCAACGTCTGGGACACACAAAACCGAGTCCTTAAGGGGGGTTCCTCTCTCCCCTCTTTTCTTGTGCTGGCCGCAGAGCTGTCGGGTTGACGTCAGGTTCAAAGCATGAATAGCTCTAGGCGAGACAGTTATCGTCACTACCTGTCAAGGTTCCTAGACGGGCATTACAAACGAGGCTTTAGCGAAATTCACCAGGTGCTCTTCGCTAATCGTTTAACTTGTTTTAATATTTTAAACGCTTTAAATGGATACTACAACGAAATTTCGCCGCTTCCTTCTTGGTCTATTCGTGTTCAAGGGAGAATTATCACATCAGACACACCAATTTCTTGTTGAAAAAAACACGGAAGGAACTTTAAAACAAATTAAACGATTAGCAAAGAGCACCTGGTGGATGTCGCTAACGCCTCGTTTGTAATGCCCGTCTAGGAACCTTGACGGGTAGTGACGAAAACTGTCTCGCCTCCGGCCACGACGAGAGAAAAGCTGACGGAGGAACTCCCCTCTCCCCGAGACTCTCTTGTGTGTGTCCCAGAAGTCGCTATTGTTCCTCTACAAGATTATAGAAGATTAACCCGTCACTCAAAATTCGTACAGAGGCAGCTTTGGGGTTACTTGCGGTGGCCCGATCGCTGGTGTGCTTCGGCTGCTTTCAGCGGATGCTACGAGCCATCGGGGCCTATCTAATGGTGAATTCCACTGGTCGTTTTGGAGCGCGCCGGGATCGACTTTTCTGGAGCGAGCTTATTTCACTGGGCGATCGGGATCGAGACGGACGTGTTCCACTTGTCGTTTCGGATGAGCTCCCGCTCCAGATCTCGATCTGGATCCGAGAAACGTCGCTCCGACGATTTCGGCGGATTCAACCGGAAGCCAGCCGGGCCAGCCCTCGGCGCGCACACGTGACTTCCTTTCTCGCGGGACATCTCGCCTGATCTCGCCCATCTCGCCTCAGAAGAATTCGTAATGGCCGCTTGCTTACCCCTTGGCTCGACAGCCGGTTCGTTTTCCAGGAAGGAAAAGGGAAGGCTTTGCCGCGCTACGGGAATTCCGGCAATCTTTGCTAGAAGCTCCTGAGCCATTCCTGCCACTCGTGCGTTGAACGGGCCGTGTTAGCGCCGCGATTGCGAAAACGTCCTCGAAACGACGGCGGCGGCCGCGGAAAGGGGATTCCCGGGCAGGTGAATGACGGGAAGGCATCCGCCGATCCCGGAGCTGTGGTCATGCTCCACTGGGGATCCGTAGGCGGCGCGACCCCGTTCGGATCGTGTGCTCCATTCCGGATCTGGTCAACTGATCCCGGCGCGCTCCAAAACGCCCAGTGGAATTCGCCATAAGGCCGCGTGAATGTCACGTGACCTTGGAGAGGGGGCACAGCGACGCGCGGAAAGCGTATCACGGGCTGCGTCCACAGAGCGGGATTGGCTGGGACAGCTCGCAGCGTCCGCTGCGTCCGGACGTAAGGTCCCGAGACAAACTACGTCACGATTGCGGCGGATGTGACATGCTCTCCGCTGGCTGTTCTCCGAGCGTTTGCCAGAGTGGGCCATTTATAACGAAAAATACAGCCATCAGGCTCAAAATACAAACGTGCGATTGTCATTCACGGATATTGTGGGTCATATTCGGCGTCCTTTTGAACACGACGGGTATATTTCGAATTTTTTTTCAAGTATCCCTTTAAAGCGTCTGTAGACTCACCAACACAGTGCGTCGTGGAACTATGGCTATAGCCACCATAGTGTAACTTGCCAGCTGCTTGCGCTTCCGTTCGTGGCCATGTTAGTGGTCAACCTAAAGAATAGAGAGGATATTTTTTTCTATGGTACAACCGAGGGGTTACACTGCGCGACACTGTTAGCGCGAACAATTCGGCACTTTTTCGCATATTACTTTGAAAGGCACTGGCTGACATCAAAATTTACACTTTAGCTTACCCCAACAGAACACAACCAGCACTATATAGTACTAGGTGGGTCAATGGGCTCAATGGCTGTTTGAAGGGACCGCAAAAATCGGTTTGGGAAAGCATTGAGGTACAATTCTCTCCAGAGGTTACCGAAGAACGTGCATTACAAACATTACAATTTTAACAGAACCAACTGACCTCAGTAAAGAGGTAGAAGTAAAAAAACTTGAAATCCCAACCTACGGCCTTCGTCTGCTAAGGAAAGGCGTCTGATTAGTAAGCCAGGTGAACCAAGACACTTTTAGATTGGGGCGTATACTATAGAAGAGTGCCTCTGGTTCCGTAATAAAATAAAAAGGTTCATTTCTGAAGTCCACGGCCATTGAGAGGTTCCGTATTGCAGCAGAGTCTCTCCCACATTGGCATCGACAGATGGCGGCACGTAAGATATCAGGCGGCCATTACGGGCGCTTCCCTCGATCTCGGTCTCGGCAATAGCAGACGACCTTTCTGAGCCGGAAACGATGCGTTCTTTTTCTGCGCAAATTGTCAGGATAGGATTATTTTATTCTAATAATAAAACATGAAAAGATAAGGTAAAACAAGAACAACCAAACAGATGTGTTCTCTAGTTGTGTGTGTGTGTGTGTGGGGGGGGGGGGGGGGGCGCGCGCGCGCGCGCGCGCGCGTGCGTGCGTGCGTGCGTGCGTGCGTGCGTGCGTGCGTGCGTGCGTGCGTGCGTGCGTGCGTGCGTGCGTGCGTGCGTGCGTGCGTGTGTGCGTGCGTGTGTGTGTGTGTGTGTGTGTGTGTGTGTGTGTGTGTGTGTGTGTGTGTGTGTGTGTGTGTGTGTTTCGACAATAATTTTTGTCTGCATACGTCGTCTGCTTTCCACTTTTTGGTTGTTGCCGCGTCTCTTTTCTTGTCTGGAACTTTCATCCGTGCTTTTTTGGGGTGCGAGTCATTTCTCTCTGGGACGGGGAGTGCCATACTCCTAAAAGAGGCCCGCCGACGTTTTCGGGAGGAGTTTTGGCAGCGACTTCAGAGCTCCTCGACAATCCTATGGTGGGTGAGTTGCCTCTACGAGAAGGGAACCCCCAAAACACGCCACCGGCAACAGAAACCGTGGCTTCATCACCGGAGCGGACGCTGAAGAATGCGGTACTCGGTGCCCTACTTGTCGACGCGGAGAGCACTGCCAACATCTTCCGGTTGTTGCGCCAATCAGACACCTCTGGTTAGCACACGGCCGCCGTAAGTAGGAATTTCAAATTTCTTTTTTTTTTTTTTGTATTACAGCGAAGCTGTATATGGCTAGAGTTCCATTCATTTTGGGTATCCGTGTGCCAAAACAGAAGTCAGAAATTGCATGTAAGAGCGCTCCATTGTTTGGAAATCCAGATACGCCCGGTCACCTCGATATGCATTTTGAAAAGGAAAGACGTCCAACCCTGTGATAATGAATGGAGATACATCCGAGACAATGGACCAATTCTCCCGCTCGAGTAGGGGGACGTGACGTCACTGCTTTACACATCTAAAAGCAGCAGCCTTTATATATGTCAAGCTCTATATGTATAGATTTAACTTTAGCAAAGAATCTCGCCACAGTTGTAATGGAACCCACTAGTGTATATCATAGTGATCACAAAGCAATCGTCACCACCGTTTCAAAATGATGTATATGTATAATGAAAATCAGCATTTGGTGAAGTACTTTTGTGTGTCTCTTGGTGGAACACTTGTGGTGGTGCTCTACAGCTTCCCTGGTCCACCACCTCCAAAGAGTGGAATGGCTCACAATTTTTTTTTCAAACTTTTTACTCGGGTAGGTTTGTTCAGTGAAATTTGTATGCCCTTACTGTATGTCCTTCAACCACTTCTGTGCAAAGCCTTAGCACGATACGTCCAGAAACCGATTTATTCCGTCCCTTCATACAGCCATCAATCCCTTTTGCTTACCCTGTAATTCTGATGGTGGTCTTCCAATACCCTTCGCGCTAACCGTGTCATAGGTGTACAAAGGTCAACAACCGTAACCCCCCGTCATTTCAGATATATTTTTTTTTCTACGGTTATGTTCTTATGTTTTTTTGCGATTCCTTTTGCTCTGAATGGTTGATTACGGCGGGGGTGGTCGGAAGGAAACGTCATTCCATTCGGGGGCCGACTGCAACGACGGAAGTACCTCTTATCAAAGTGGCGTCGCGGTCTTGGCGTCCGCCAGCGACATCCGACGCATAAACGCAGGGACAAGCACACCGTCCTCGTCTCCTCGTACCGCAAGACCAAACGGCGTGCCGCTTACCGTTCTCGTGATGGCGGAAACCAAACCAGACAAGGGAGCCGGTAGTATTCCGGCACGATGAGAGTTCCTACTTCACGCAAGAAAGAAACGCACATTGTGTTCCAAAGGGCGGGTTAGGTAGCACCCGAAGAGCTATTTATATTCCGTTTCATGCTAAGTTTCAGCGCAGCCGACGATCAGACGGAGGCGATCAAGCGTCTCAAAAGGTGCAACTTCGCGGCACCCGTGGTTTTTGTCGGTAAACCGGAACCTATGGCCTGCAGTGGAAATG
The DNA here is from genome assembly GCA_013358835.2 of Ixodes persulcatus. NCBI lineage: Eukaryota > Metazoa > Arthropoda > Arachnida > Ixodida > Ixodidae > Ixodes > Ixodes persulcatus. The sequence continues at coordinate 938,124 of JABSTQ010011435.1, read as the reverse complement.
GCACCCCACCGCTTGCCGCCATCTTGCCTGTTTGCCACATTAGTGATCACGTGACGATAAGATGGCTGCGCCCAGAGGTGGGCCAGATCAGATTGGCCAGATCATGATCAGCAGATGGGCCATCTGGGGTTGTGTTCCAATCTTTATCCGCGTCCAGCGGAATTTACTCTTTCTCACTCTTGGGTAAAGGTCTTGTACCCGTTGCGTTCGAAAACCTACCCGCGTCCAGCATTGATGTATCTGTCTTGTCACGTGACTTGATCCACAGAAATAACTCTGATCCATTTAAGTAAGAGTGGAACACAACCCCAGAGGGCCCATCTGCTGACCATGATCATGGTCAATCTGATCTGGCCCACCTCTGGGCGCAGCCATCTTAAAGGGGCCCTGCAATCATATTTAAGCGTTTAACTTTTTTGCGGTTTCCACGTCTCTCGGGGTTTGGGCAAGCCAGCGGGCACGGAGTGAGTAACTAAGTATCAGTGCGTCATATTTTAAGCGGACGCCGCGGAAACCTCCTCCACCTACGGGGGCGACCCGCGTTGCCGAAAGCGCGACTGCACCACAATAAAATGCAAAACGGACTCTATAGGCTGGTTCACACAGTTGCGTTTGGTTCCGCTCGAGTACGACGCGTGCCTTTCAAGCTCAGGCATGTCTATGCTCGACGCAACTGTAGCCATAGCAACCTATGGTTGTAAACCGGCGCAAGTGGTTGCAGTCGCAGTCAAACCAAAATGTGTGAACCAGCCTTCAATCGCTCCCAACCGCGTAAGCAAAATCAAAAACACACCAAAAACGAAAAACAATTGGAGTGGAGCGATCAATGGGATTTCTCCGATGGAAATGCGTGAGCGTTAGTTCTTCCTCACCCCCTTCGTGTCACGTAGCACGAAATCATGTAATCGTACGTGATAACGTGACACGAAAACGTCATCTTACGTGATCACTTCAAGCGAACTGACGTCATCTTACGTGATCACGTTACACGAAATTACGTCATCTTACTTGATCACGTTACACGAAATCACGTCATCTTACGTGATCACGCGACGCGTCATCTTACGTGATCACGTAACACGTCATCTTGTAAGTCAACCTCTCCCCATAGCAGCGCGCTCCGCGCTTCCCGGGCCCGTGCAGTGCGTGCGTCTACATCCCTGCAACTATAACAGGGCCAGGGGAATGAACCACCAGGCTGACCTTTTGGGGGATAGGGGATATACAAACAAAAGAAAAAAAGGAAAACGCACCCCCGTTGTCAACGGCTAAACCAGGGCTGACCAAACTGCGACTCATCAGCCGCGGGTCCAAGCGCGACTCGCCGTAGGAAGAAAGAGAAGAAACACAATCCAAATACAGCTCGAGTCTGGACTGCCTCGTGACGCCGAACAGCTTGCCGGCCAGAAAGTTCGATCGATATTCGGATACTGCCGCGAACCACCCTCCTCGGCAACGTACACGCGGTAAGATCAAGACAGCATGCAACCCTGACGGACAACAAGCCTGACCGAGTTGCTCGGGACTTGCAACGACGTCATTCAACCTCAAGCTACTTGTTTCGGGAATGGGGAAGCACCATAAAAAAAAAAAACATAATGACCAATCGCTTTATGAGTATAAATCGCTGCAGCCATCAAATAAGATAAAAAATGAAGAAAAAAAAAACTCTCACGCCTATTTATTTTTTTACCGCTTTTTACTTAGAATTGTTCTCTTTTATGGCTCTCTAGCCAGACCATGACGTATCGCTTTTACGGCCAAACATTCGTCTGGCCATCCCTGGGTTAAACCAATCGCGCACAGTAAACGGGCCGTCATCATGCGTTTCTGTTGTGCACGGATTAGGTTTAGCAGGTTATAGCAAACTCGCAAAGATGACAGGCGCCGTGACGATGCACTTTTTGGCGCGCGGGTCCTGCCTCTGTCAGATCGCAACGTCGGCTGCGCTCGAACGTATCGTGAAGAGGAGTACAGCGATGCTGCGTCAGCCGATAGTGGGCTGCAACGCTATACGCCCCGATGATCATTCTGACCAGTGACGACCGATTATTTATCTCGAGCGAGTAACTCGCTGGGGGACCCTAATACCTGTGCCACACGGGCAACTCGAATGCCATTTACAATGAATGACATTTGAACGATCGGCCAATCAGCGCGCGACACTGAAAGCGTAGCGCGTTCCACGCGCGACATATCGCGAGCCGATTCGTCGATCACACGAATGTCATTCGTTGTAAATGGCATTCGAGTTGCCCGTAGACCACACTCTGACGGGGATAGTCGGCGAGTGTCAAGCACGCCCCCGACTATGTCCCCCGCTCCCCCTCGGTGAAACACTAAAACTTCCAAGATTTTCCTTTTTTTCTTAGTTTTTTTGTTTGCCGGGTAACAACACTGCCCGGAACACGCTTGAACGAGTACAGGCATCAGATAATCAAACAAACAAAAAATGTCGCGAGTGTTTTTCTGTTTATTTCCGGCTTGCCAAAGTAAACAAAACAAAAATGAAAGACGTTTACAATTCCCTGTAATGCCGAATTAGAGCGCAGCTCTTGAGGAGGAGGAGGGAAGGGTACGGAGAGGAGGGTATGGCCACTCCTCCCCCTCCGTACCCTCTCCTCCTCTCCCCTCCTCTCATTCACCTCCCCTCCTCCTCCCTTCCCTCCCTCCCTCCCTCGTGACGTCACTCTCGTGACGCCACTTGTGAAGGCCTCATGAAGGTCGTGACCTTCCTCGTGACCTTCGTGACGTCACTCGTGACCCTAGTGACCCTCGTGACGTCATTATGGGAACGTCCTATAATGCAACGCGCGGTTACGCCGACGGCGACGCCGCTCACGCCGGAAACGGGCACCTCAGAGCTGCGCTTTAAAAAGAGTTCTGACCTGAATTGCCCAGAGATTCTTGAGATATGGGAACAAGTCAAACCATGGAGTGCGGAATGCGTTGAGGGCCTTTTGAAAGGTCCGCGCCATCAATGCGTGGTCACGTCCTCTGAGCATGTATTGGACACGAATGCTGCCTCGGCGTTCGGCGTCAACTCGGATCCAATCGAACCGGTCGGGGTTCGAGTTCAAGCAGTTTCGACTTTTTCGAACTTTTTGTGAAAAGTTCGACAAAGGTTCGACTCAGGTTCGACTGCTATGCGCATGCGGGACAGGCGGGTCCGTTGGCTTCGGATTGGATGGTGATGGCTAAGGGATGAATTAAGGGCAGCACTGATTGGTTATTTCAGTTAAGATAGTACAAAAAAATTAAGTTATTAACCTCTTCAGTGATTAGAATTAGTTTATTTTAATTGCAACTGATCCTAAAATCAAAATAACCCTTTGCATAAAAAGATATTTTCCAAACCTAGACATGCTTGTATCAAGGTCTGGCCACACTGTCCACAAATTCGAACCGGTCGACTCTGGTTAAAAGTAGGGGTGTCGCGAACTTTTGTCGAACCAGATTTTTAGGTCGAACTTTCGGGGTTCGACTGTGTCGAACCGGTTCGACGAACCTTCGAACTTTTCACCAGATTCGACCGGTTCGAATTTGTGGACAGTGTAGCCAGACCTTGATACAAGCATGTCTAGGTTTGGCGAATTTTTTTTTTTTTATGAAAAGGGTTATTTTGTTTTATAAACAGTTGAAAATAAAATTAACTAATTTTAATCACTGAAGAAGTTAATAACTTAATTTTTTTGTACTGTATTAACTGAAATAACCAATCAGCGCTGCCCTTAATTAATCCCTTAGCCATCACCATCCAATCCGAAGCCAACTGGCCAGCCTGTCGCGCATGCGCATACGAGTCGAACCTCAATACAAGGTTCGTCGAATTTTCCACTAAAAGTTCGAAAAAGTCGAACCTGGTCGAACTCGAACCTCGGCCGGTTCGCGACACCCCTAGTTAAAAGTGCGAAGGTTCGTCCAACCGGTTCGGCCCAGTCGAATCCCGAACGTTCGACCAAAAAATCCAGTTCGACAAAAGTTCGCGACAGCCCTAACGCTCTACTTGCCTGACAAAATGGCGACCATCAATATTGCTCGACAGACTTTTGAAAAAGGCTCCATTTAACGGCGGACGTCTCCAGCGAATATAAAATTAAAAACTGAGAAAACAAAAATTAGGCGAACATTGAATTAGTAAAAAGGTATTTCGACGGTCAGCGGTGACTCGGGTAGTCAACGCCAAGATCTTTGCAGTTAATGAAAGTACCGATTGATTATTATTTCTGTTTTCTCCATATTGTGCTGTTTACTGATCCTGTATTTTTCTGCATACTACTTGGGCTTGAATTATCTGCAGTGTCATTTAAAAAAAAAAAGAAAAAGAATGCGATTTACCGCCAGAAAAAAAAAAAAAAGGAATCCAAGACCTTGAAGGGACGCTGGATGAAAACTGACAAAGCAGCCGTCCCTGAAAATAAACGCCATTGAGATTGAAGTTTCCAAGATTCGGAAACTGCGCAACCAGCGGATGTCGTGAACTTTTGGGAAGATATGCTTACGAGTTCATGCCAACAGCATGACTGCTGTCATGACATTACAAACATAGTTCCGAAGTCGCCACCCGAGTCGGTTCAGCCGCGTCGAAAGATAGAAGGATTCACCCTGAACCATTCATCCTTCCTCTAAAGAGCTAAATATCAGGATATAAAAATTGCTAAACGATTTTCAACTTCAAAGTCCCGTTACGCATGGTACGCATTATTTAAGCGATCGTATAAATGTTTTTCTAAGGCTACATTAGGTTGTCGTTCGGGGGTAACGAAATATTACCGTTGTCCATTGATTGGTATCACCCCCTTCAACAACATCACACCATGCACTGCGGGACAGTATCGGCACGTGAGCCGTAGTATGAGAAGTAGGGCATTCACCTTCTACGCCAGCTAGCACTTCCGGTACACGCGCCAAATGCGAACTGCTGGTACTAAAAACACTGGCTAGATGGCGCGAGCCTCCGCCTGATTTTTAGGGCTCAGCCGTACGCATCTATCCATCTATGCTACGGCAAGTGCAGAAATGACGACAATAAAGTTAAAGTGAACTAGAGGAGGGGTAGTGAGATCAGGCGCCGAGGCGCGCCATGCATTGCTGTGAGGCGGCGCGTGTGGAAAGTTCCCGGATGTACGCGGTGGCGCTGCGGACGTAGTGGCTGTAAAGCCCCTCTATACAGGGACTTTAAGTGGCTGTAGTAGGATCCGACCGCTTCCGAGCGTTCCGAAGGCCCTGGACGAGCAGAGTTGGCTTGCGTTTTTGGCAGCTCGAAGTGGCCCCCATTCTGAACCGCTCTTTACCCCGTAAAAACGGTTAAAGTGCAGGCGAGCTGGTGTAAGTTATACATGATGGCTGAAACCTGAGACTGCGGTTTGAAAAACGGAAACTTTTGAAGTAGGAAGAAAAATGAACAGACAACGTCTCAATTGTCGTTGCTTTGTTGTTGACGTTGTCTGTCTATTTTTCTTCCTACTTCAAAAGTTTCCCTTTTTCGAACCACAGTCTCAGGTTTCAATCATCATGTATAACTTTACCCCATGTTACCCGTGTCTGCTGTCGTTTATGGCCATTGAAGTGTCATGCCGAATCGACGTTGACAACGCCACTGCTTCGCTCCGGGGTGCCAGAGGGGCTATCAGTGGCGGAAAGGTGAGCAGCCGTCGCTGTTCTCAGTACCTTAGGAGAAAGAACAAAAAAAGTTTGGGAACGGAACTTGCCTCGCCAGGATAAGCTCCTGGACGAGACGTGTTCGGTGTGTGAGCTTCATTTTGAGCCATCGTTTATAACGCGAGACTTCGTTCACATTATAAACGATGAAGAGGTGCGCATTCCGCGTAGAAAGCCGCAGCTCTTGCCAGGCGCTGTGCTGACGTTGCTTCCGCATGCTCCGATGCTCCGAGTTACCGATCAAAGAAAGCGTCGTAGCCAAGGCAAACGAGAAAGCGAAAAAACGCCGATGCTTCCTCAGTTGACGGTAAAAAAAATGCCAAACACTGCCTCTCCAACTGCCTGCAGCAGTACTGGCAGCACCACACCGGCTGCACCACACCGGCTGCAGCCGATACCGGGGCGTTTGATGAAGCCTGTATGCCCGAAAAATACTCCACGCTGCGTGTCCCCTCCGAGTACTGGAGCCGTCACCGAGTTCCGAGCATCAGTGGTTTTGTGTATTGTAAACTGTAAAATGTGTGACAATGAAGTTTTATCCGAGAGAGTAGTGATTTTTTTTCATAAGACAGCATGCCTGGTGTTGTATACACTGTTCATCTTTGCGACCGCATGGCTGAAGGAGGACGCGTCGTCAGCTGCGAGGAAGCGGAGGTTCTTCTCCGAGACGTCGACTACTATACCGTCACTGTGGAGGTGCCGTGCCGACGAAAAATAGGTCCCGCGAACAATTCCGGTAAAATGTCCCACCGCGTCGCGAAAATTATAACCCACGACTTATTTCAAAACTTTAGCTTCGACCTAAATCGCCAAATATTGAGCCCGCGAAAAATAAGCCGTTTACAGTATTCTGTTTGTGCTGAGTTTAACTAATAAAAAGTGTATTCATGTATGAATAACAGGGTTTGCTGTCACACGAGTTCTTTTTGTCCAGCAGTATTTATCCAACAGTTTCTTTGAAATTGGCTTAACGAGACACATAATGGTGAATCAATAAAGGAGATTAAACCTTGGGGGTAGCTATATGCACGGTTTCAATACAAGGTATACTAAGGAGTGCCCTGTTAAAACGATTGCATGCCATGAAACATCAATATGATCCTGTCTCAATATAACTAGCCATTTATGCCCGTGAGTCAAGGACTTTTTGCCCCTTAAATAGCTTAACCCTGTTTCTACTGAGAGACTCCTAACAAGCCCACCTGCCATAAAAAAAAATAAAAAAAATTGCACGAACATTTTCGTTTCGAAACGCCGCCCAGGAAATTGAACTGGCGGTGTTTGCCTTCCACGTCGCGCATTTCTGCTTCGTACCCCGCGCAAAGCGAACACGGCCAGACGAATTGCGTCAATTTTGTGTCGCGTATTTCTTTTATGGGATTCGGACCTAAAACGGCAAATATTTCGAGCCGAAAAGCTTCAACAAAAAGTGTTTAGTCGCGCAGCAAATGCAATGCGAGCCGCCCTGGTCACCCGTTTCATCCAGCCCATGCATTCGCTGCGCCCTCTCGAGCTGTCGACACGAAGTGCGGCCGCCGTCAGCGCTCGCTGAGCTCACTACCCCTCCTAGTTCACTTTAATAAAGTCACGACACCCCGGACTAATGATCTCCACTAGAGGGCTGGATGCAACGTTACTAAAACCCTCAGTTGGGAAACTCACCCTTGAAACCTGGGTCGCTGGCGTCCACCGAGACCGAGCTAAATACGATAACAGCGCCACCCTTTAGCGACGAGTTGAAACATAAAAGTTGCTTTATATAGCTACTGCGATATGACCCTGCGAGATGGCGCCACCGGCCCTTGCCCGATTCGACGTGCAGTCGTGCAGTTCCCGGAGTGGACGCTGCTGGAGAAATGGCGGTGTTGCGATCGCCATTAGCTCGGTTCTCGAGTACGGATCGGAGCCACTTTGTAAAGCAGGCTCTATGGCAGTTTCCCAACTGAGTGGTTCTAGTAACGTTGGCTGGATGGCACATTGAGAAAACAGGTATGAAGCCACCGGAAGTGAGCGGGTTGTCCCGGAAGTGAGCGCTTGACGGGCTCTCCCTCTCTTACGAGCGGTGGTCCAAACACTGTCCAAGGCGGTTGGTTTGCTTTTGTTCTATCAAGGGAGCCTACTTGTTGCGCAATAACAGCTCATGCAGGCCCGAGAAGTATTCTTGGAAGCCATTTGATGTGTGAGAATTTCGAGAATATACACGCCCAACGTTCAAATGCCTCATTCTCAAGGTTGAATATTGAAAGGGATTATTAAAACCCACGTAAAGACGCAAGAAAGCGTGAACCAAAACAGTTACTAAATGCACTATAAAACCCAGCAGACACTCGACTTCCGGGACAAGCATCCAACTTCCGGTGGCTTCACTCGCGCCCGACGCGGAGCATGGCTAAGCTTTTGGTGGCGTCGCAGTTCGCGGGCGCCCTCCCGTGACGCAGCTGGTAGAATGCGAGCAGACGACGCGCTATGTCAAAGCACGGAGTGGCTATGTTAGTTAGCATCTATGCCGATTAAAAACGGCTTACAGTATTTAATAAAGAATCGCATACAATGTTTTTTCTGAGTTTTCTTTATAATGAATAACAGCACCTCGAAGTTGCTTTTGATATTCGAAACACTTTAAAATGTTCAAAAACAAGCCTTGAGCTTCAGATTACAGCTTGCGTGGCGTGCGTCACAGCTATTCACAGCCTCTCTGATTCTTGTTTTTTTCGGATCTGTGGAGGCTGCTGTGGAAAAAACGTTTTGCATTCACCAGAGTAAATGACGTGCTGCCTTCTTAGCTGTGTCCGCGCGCACAGTTGTGTCCCTTTCGAAATACTGCCCTCTGTTGGCAGCGCAAGAATCCCTGCATAATGGTGGACTAAAACCGCAACGTCACGGCACACTTTATGTGTTTGGGTGGAGCAGAAAGAGAAACACACCGACAGAAAAAGGTGATGAGCGCAGTGACGTCGCACTTTCGACGCTGGTTGATTGGCTCGTTGGCGCTTCGCTATCTTATGGAATGACTTGCACGTTCCACGATGTCACTTGTTCCGCCGCCATTGTGCAGTGGTTCCGACCTTCTAATAACCGGAACGCGAATTTCGAAAGGGGTCCATAGCTACATTGAGCTTGCCGATACCGATGCTTCAATCCAGGTGTGACTCGACAGTTGCTGCCGAGCAAATGCTCGTCAGCAGCTGACGCTTAGCTCCTCCCGCATCGAATACGTGGCAAAGAAGTTTGTCACACGGCGACCTTTGCTCGAAAGAAAAGCAGAAATCTTCTTAAATTGTCGGCAATGGCCTGGCAAATTCAGACGATTGATTAATTTGTTCTATACTATTTGTACTAAGAATTGTTTACAAATTGAAAATCGCTCGCTGAGAAGCACATCACGCATTATGCGCATTTGGGTCCGCAGAAGTTATACATACAAAGGGTAGTAATTCATAGCTGGTGCATTCCTAATTTTTTGGTACGCTGAAGTGTCACCGACTTCTGAAGTGTTCACTACACACGCAAAAGATTCTCGAATTTCGCTTTCCTATTTTCAGTTTGGTGAGATATTCCTTTCTTAGTTTTATTTTGTCCGAATCATAATAAAAGATAACCCTATTCGCCGTGGCAGAAGTTGTAGTGGGATGAAGCGCTGCATATTCTATTTTCATCATCCAGCCTTTTTGTACTGGGATGAGAACAGCACAGGACCATCCCAGTGCTTCGACACCTCAGTGCCAAAAGCGTTTGTTAGCACGATTTCGCGTGCCACGGTTTCACACTTTTGGTAAAATGTCCTACTACAAATATCACTTCGCCAAATAAACACAACGCGTGAGACAGGCTTTGCCGCGCGTTACCCAAACAGCGCATGAAGCGACCTGACTAGCCGAGGGATCCAAAATCTGCGCTATCTATCCCAGTCTCTCCTACCCGTGACGTCACAAACGATGATGTTGATAGCTAGAGAAGCGCCCTCTCTACTTCGCACACACTCAGTGCCCCGGACGCCTCATTGGCCATGCCCGGCCCCAAAGCCTTGGCTGCAGTCAAGCAGAACGCGAGCAGAGGCAATACCCCCTAAAAGCCAAGGCCTGCCCGTGACGTCATCGTTAGTGGCTCCACGACCCACCCTAAGCGGCAAACACCATTCGACGAGAGTACGCCGCGAAGCAGCAGATGCGTTCGTGGGCGTCGCCGTGTTCTAGCATCGCGCTGGCGGCGACGCTGCCTGGATCCACTACTGATGACGTCAGGCGAAGAATGCTGCAGGCCCTGTCTTCTAGGCGCGTTGGTTCGGCACCAAGCTCGGATAGATCCTCTCCCACATTCTACAATCCGTTCACCCCTCTAAGCTGACAGTGCGGTGGAAGCTACCAGCTCGGTGGACCAGTCATACTTACGTATTTTACCATGTGATCCAGCTCTCCCGCTCATACCCTCGTGCAGAGATGTGTGTTCCGTGGTCAAAGAGAGAAAGAGAGGGGGGGGGGGGGGGGGGGGGGGCGTAAGCCTTCACCTTACTTACAGATTAGGGGTAAACCTTTTTTTCTCTTTTTTTTTCTTTGTTCATATATTTGAAGGGCAGAGAAAGGGACAAAGCAGTTTGGCCTTGTTCCAAGCTGAGCCTTCCACAAAAGCCCGGACCCTCCCGGAACAATCTCCTTTTCCCCAGGTTACTCATCGCACTATCACACCTGTACTACTGCGAGTCAGCGTGTCACACAAACTGGTCTCGACACACTCCTTCACAATCCCCACTTATAAACGGAGTCATAATAAGCGGAGATGTTCTTCCAAACGGTGTTGACAATACGGGGTGTATCTAGCATCCGGAAATAATAGAGAAAGGGGATCTCTGCGTCCGTCCGCTCGGTTTTCCACGCGAACACTTCTGTTGCAGACGGCACCTGGGTTAGCGGACAAACAGCGTCGGCGCCATGAAGCCGCCATGTTGGTTACTCCACGTGCAGCGGCGCGTCTGACAAGATCGCTACTGGTCATTCTTCTCGTCGCAGCGGGCGTCGAGACGTCGCCCAAGGCTGCGTGCGCCAGGGCGACCCGCGAAGACCTGGAAAGGCTTCTGGGATCGGCGTTCAACGCCCGCTACATGGCCATCGACAAGCCAGACCCGGAACCGACGTCGAGTCGACTCACCGCCCGGCATTCGGAGGACCCACTCAGCGACCAGGCCGACCTGGAGGCAGGCGGTTTTAGCGTCGACGCCGACTTCAGACAAGACTTGCCGGGTGAGCGAAGACGTGTACGCGAGAAGAGGTCGGAGACGGCCAAGCCCTGGGGCTGTGCATCCAGGCTGGAGTGGGAGGACCTCGGAGACGATCGGTTCCCAAGGTACCTCCGGAACGTCAAGTGCCTCGGAGGTGACTGCTGGTTTGGGAAGTTCCGTTGCAAGGCGCGGGCTTTTACCGTGAAGGTGCTCAGGCGCAAGAGTGGCAAGGAGAAAGATGGCGATTGTGTTGTGAGTGCGTCGACGGCTGATTTGCCCGCAGAGCTTCGGGAACACTGGGAATTCGAGGAGCGCGCGGTGGCGTTCTGTTGTGACTGTTCGGTGGACGACTGAGCCCTCTTCTTTGGAACTGTCTTCAACGATGACTTGCAGTCTTCATTGATCAGGTGAAAGGATGTGTTGCCCGGAGTGTCCACCAAATGCACGGTGGCATTCTGATCAAACTGTTCTCTGGATGACTTGTAGTTATTAATTACGTAAAAGAATGTGTTGCGAGGTCGTCTGGAGGGTGCACTAGTGGCCGCTTGTTTCTTTTCCATGAATGGGTATTGAAGGGCCGATTTCATTTTGTGCTTCGTGCGTTTTCATTTTATTTCTTTGTGGGCAACTTGTACATCGATTAGTCATGCTACTGGTACCGCGAAACTGTTGGAAAGATTAGCCATCGATCTGCGTGCCCAATCTCAGTGCAGCTTAATAAAAAGTATACTGTACGATGCACGACTCCTCCACTGGCGTATTATGACTTGCGAAGACGTACTGCATGCTGGTGTTATGGCCGTTCGTCTCGCAGTCTTTTAGTCCCTGTAGAAGCAATAAGCTCCTCACCCTCATTAAGATAAAATACTGCACATTACTCCGGAGGAAAGAACACATTTAATAACTATACTATAATCGCTATCACACTAAAGGAGCCTCATTAACCGCCTTATCTCGGTGGGTCAGTGTCTTCGACGACTCAACCAGAGCGCCTGGCGCAACAGCACCCCGCGGCCACCAAAGTGACCGACGAAGCATTCCTTCTGACGGTCGACGCCTCAAGAAAAGTAAGCTATCCACACATGCTCGGTGCCTTGATGTCCCGCTGGCACTCTACTCCGTGGCACTAGTCGCGCGCAGTACAGGCGAAGGCACCGCCAGGCGAGGGGAGAAAGGGCCAGCGCTAGGAAGGCTGGGGACGAGGAGATAAACCTACTCTCCTCTGTAACGTTCGTCCCCTCGCGGCAGGCACTGCTAATACATCATACAAAAAACAGACTGTAGACACTGTCTGAGGCATGTTTTGTCCTTGTACGACGGTCCTGTTAAGTCATACAACACTGTCTGCCGACAAGTTCGAAGCATGCATGCTTCGAGGATGCTTTAGAAATTAGGCGTGTCAGATATATTCTGTCATCCCGTCTTTTGTTATGACGAGCAGTGGGACTCCGGCGGCGCTGTACCGCACAAACTTCCCAGGGCATGCAATGCACGAGCCAATCGAACTCTTGCGACCAGAGGACACACTGGCGCCATCTATTGGGTAGCAGTGTAAACTCGGCGGTCCGGCATATTTTTTTATTTCTCTCGCGCATTATCCTTTCTTTCTTGGCTCGAAAAACTTTTGTCAATGTTATAAACGAGCCTTTCTATAGGTATTACGCACATTTGACCTCGGAAATCCCGCAAAACCTTCGCTCTTGTGAAATGCAGTTCCAGGGTCACCGCATAGATGGCGCCACAATGCCAGTGTGTGTCCTCGTTCTAAAAAAAAATTAATAAGTTTTAAGAGATCTCGTCTCTCTCAGTCGTACTCGGTCGCAAGAGTGTGAACGGGCCTTCATAGTCATGGCAGGATGAGAAAGGCAGGGAGGCCTTTGCCTTGTTCTAGCCCCCAGCGCGAGCATCGATGATGACACTTCGGCGTCTCGATAAGCTCCGAGCGTGCACGCGCAGCCGAAGCACGACGGAAGGCGTCGAGCGCATGCCGGACGTATCCGAGGGGGGCGCCCTGCCGTTCTGGTTCTGTCAATGTTCCCGATGCGGTACACGCAGAAACTCTATTCAGACGTTATCCGCTGCCCTGAAGAATTCCCACACAATATAGACGTTTGCAAGCAAGGCGACTGGCCGCAGCCATGTCTCAGCTCGTGCGGATAAGCCCATGCAAGTGGAAGGCCAAAGCTAAGTTCACGCGCAAGCTGCAGGTGCTCGCACGCACAGTGCTGCTCGTGCCGTTACTTTGGGCCGCAGATTGGGCAAGCGCCCGCTGGGCGTGTTGGCTCGGCCCGCTATCCGCAGCGTATGCGATCTACTAATACTCTTTCAGCATAGATCGTACGCTAGAGCATAGCCTCCTCTATACTGACGAAGCCTGGCAGATCGCCACGAGAAGCGGCCGCCGAAATGAAAAAGGTGGAGCGGCAGACAACGGATGAGAGGAGAGCCACGTGACTGGCGCCCCGCTGCGGCGAGACGCCGAAACACACTTCTCCCGAGCGCAGAAGTGTGTTTCGGGTCCTCGACGCTGCAAAAGGCTGTACGCTCACGTCCAGGTTCCCAGAGAAATGGCTCTTTGCTGCTCCGTGCTACCAGATCCTCACGCTCCAAATCTGCGACCGGGCACTCCACGGCTCCGTCGTCGAACTGCCAGTTTTTGCGAGTACAGAGGAGGCTATGATTGAGCACGTACCCGCTGGGCCCGCTTTCTGCAACGTACGATCTACAGCGTGGGCGAAATGGATTGAACGCGCATTGAACTGACCGCGTAAATCGGTTTCTTAACTTATCGCGCTGGAATTAACCACAGAGGTGCCTGAAGTTGGTGGAAGCTTTCGCTAAAAAGATGGAAAGATTGACTCACCCCAGTAAATCAAGAAAAATCAAAAACTATGTGTTCTCTATACCTTGCATGTACACTAAAACAAATATCACGTGTTACTGTGGCGCTTACTTGGGCCAAATAATGTGAAGAATAGGTAATTAATTTCTATTTTCTTTTCATTTCCCAAATGTTTCAATCGTAGTAAACGCCTGAATGGCCCACAACAATTTTCTGATGATTTTGAGGTAAAAAGCTTAGCGATAATTTTTCCAAAGAAAAAAACATTTTTTTTTTTTATTTTCTTTATTTTGACTCCGGAGGCATAGCCTCCTCTATACGGAGAAAGCCTGGCACGTCGCGAGAAGAGCCGGCCGCCGTAAAAGGGAAAGGGGGGGGGGCGGGGAAACGGGGAGTGGAGGGATGATAATGGCCTGTTCACACATGCAGCGGAGCGCTACAAGCATAGCGCTAACCTCGCGCTAAGCGCGTGCTGACCGGAGCATTCACCAGCTTTGTATCGCACCGCCAAAACTGTTGCTCGTGGCAGGCGATAAGTAGCTGACGGCACGTGAGGAGCGCTACATCAGCGCTTCGCTTCATGTGAGAACCGGCCTTTAGGGTGCCTACATGTCTGTCTGCCTCAGGGTGAAGACATATATTGTTGCCCTGAATGTGCCAGCGCGTGGCGCTCTCGCGCACACGGTGCGTGACTTGGGCGGTAAAATGGCATCTATGCATTAGCCAAAATTACGCGCTCGAGCTGAGTGACACCAGATTGTGCGCACTTCAAAATGCATAAAAAAACGATTGGGCGCAAAAATGGCCGAGATGTCACCACTCAAGCAAAAGCGCGCGTGTGTATGAAAGGCACTCTAGGGATGATTGCCTGCTAGCGCCACACAAGAGCGAGCGGCCAAACGCAGAAACAGTTTTTTTTTTTCCTCTTTTCTTTTCGGTATGGTGGAGAGGAGAAACTCAACGTCAACCCTTTCCCGCTTCTCCCTGCGCCCGCATCTCCGCACCGGTCTTTGAACGCGAAACCGACGGTCGCGGCCCAACGTAGCGTCGACGGGCGCGGCGTAGCGCAGCGCGCACAGATACTGATTGGTCGCAGATACCGAGTTTCTAATTGCCGGCCAATGAAAGGCGCGCGTTCTGCGCTACGCTGCGTTCACTGCGCTCAACGTCGGAGTATAAACAGCTTTTTAGTCAAAACTGCATGCTTCTTCCGCGGCATGATACGATACGATGGTCCGACGACGACGCCCGACAGCTCCGCCGACACCACAGCCATGGTGCATTGTTGCCAGCGCCCTTTCGAATCGCCGCCGCCGTTTCTCCCGGAGTACGAAAACGACGGTGACGAAAACCACGGCCGGACTCGACGCTCCTTCCGCGGAGCGCGCGGAAGGATCGTCGAGTCCGGCCGTGCGAAAACAAACGTGGTTCGGGGAGCGGCCGCTCATGACCCAAGCGCTCGCACCCAATCTCTGCTAGAGTTCCTCTATAGACGTTTCCACTGTTTACAAAAATCACAGTCCACACGTGTTAAATCACAGTCCAGAACGCGCACGTTCGTCGCTTCGGAAAGCGAGCAAATCACGCGCCATACGCACGAACACTGAAAATGGAACCTGCCAAGTGCCCTTTTTTGGAAAGGTCTATAGACCTTTTCCGCTTACTCTCGCCTCCGACCGCCAAGTAGGCATATCCGGTATGGGCGACGAAAAAATATTCAAACATTTCAACCTGCAAGTAGTAAAAAAATAGAGGGGAGAGAAAACGAGAATGGGTGACAGTTACGTTTATCTCCTAAATGCATTCTATTGGCGTGACGACGGCAAAACAATGTTTGCGCCCATACTGGAAGTGACGACAATTCAAGATGGCGGCGCCCTTGAAGAAAGGGTCTATATGCTCCCCCGAAGGGGGAGCAGAGTTGCGCATTTGTTTTTCCCGCGCCGCCACGCCGCTATTCGCCGAGATCCATCACGTGAGGAGCAAAGCATCCGGCGCCGTGCAAGAAAGCCACCTTTAAGCGCGAAACACATGTACGACGAAGCCGTCCGATCCGACGTGCGGACTGCCGGAATGACCTTGGGGGGGGGGGGGCGAGGGTTTTCGTAGCACCGGAGAGCGTTGAAAACCCTCGCCTCCGACCGTCGTATTGCCTGATCGGACGTCGGATCGGACGTCGGATCGGACGGTTTCGTCGTACATGTGTTTCGCGCTTTACGGTCGCTCCACCGACGCTGCTCGCGCCCCGGTAGCGTATATACATTTCACTGGGAGCACAGAGCCGCGAGGGTGAAAAAGAGAGAGAGAGGAGGAAAGGGGGAGAGAGGCCGCCGTTGATTGGCCCTTGCAGTCACGTGGTACGCCCGCCCGGCTGTTCCGGCCGCCACCGCCCGCAAGCCGCTCCCGCCCGCGAGCAGACGCCGCCGCCGGCGATGTTTTTGTCGCGTTACGGCACTGGCGCAGCACAGCGCGGTGCCGCTAGCTAGTTTGCGTTTCCGAGCTCATGCCGCTCGGGCAAACCTTTTCGAACGGCGCGTGTATCACTGGGGAGCTCGTTAACACAGCCCCCCGCCTGCGTTCACGCCGCTTCGCGGCGACAGTATTGGCTGCTAATTACAAAACTTAACCAGTACACGCCGCTTCGCGGCGTCCAGCCGGCAACCCAAGGCCCGCAGTCCCCGATCGCACCTCTGGAAAAGTTTCGTCGACAACATTCGGTTGTTTTAGTGTTCATCGCGAAAAAGAAATGTCGTAAGTATCGTCAAATGCCTCGACAAAAAAAAAAAAATGTTCGAGAAAAAAAAAATAAAGTGGGCCCACCGAGGATCGAACCCGCGTCCCATTGCGTAGAAAGCGGACACCTTAACCGCTATGCTATGCCATCGCTTAGTAAACTGGTCCTGACTTTACCCATTATCAAACGCGGCATCGGCGTGGGCAGCGGGGGATGACGCTGCAACAGCCGGGCCGGCGTACCACGTGACTACAAGGGCCAATCAACGGCGGCCTCTCTCCCCCTTTCCTCCTCTCTCTCTCTTTTTCTTCCTCGCGGCTCTGTGCTCCCAGCGAAATGTATATACGCGCCCCGGTATGGTCCCGGCGTATGTTCCCCTGCTTTCGCCCTCCTTCTCCTCCTCTCCTGTTTTCCATGCGCGGCGGCGCGGTGTGCAGGGTGTGCAGGAAAGCCGGCGCTACGGCCGCCCGCCGAGGCTGAATGCGCAACTCTGCTACCGTAGGTAGCTATATACAGGAACTCTAATCTCTGCCCTTTCTGCTCTGCGCTACCATATTAATCACCGCTTCGCGCGCTCCTCCTCTCCTTTTTTCTGCGGCCGCGCGCCCTATGGCTCCATCGTCGATGTGCCAGGCTTTCTCCGTATTAGCGGCGAGTTGTTTTGGTGGCGCCCTCCTATAGATAGATAGATAGAAAATCGTTTTTATTAGAAAGAAAGTCACGTGGCTGAAGCCGATAGCCTTCCAGGAAAGGGAAATTAAGGGGTAACTAGGTCAGATGGTTCCCCCTTGTGACGTCATTACCTTGCAAACAACAAGTTCGATGGTGTTTGTTATTAGCATGGTGGAAGCTTGAAATCATTGCGCTCTCAAAGGAACACTGCCAACACCGTCAAAATTAAAGTCCTTTCCTTCCTCTTATTCCGTCGATGATAAATCCCCTTTCCGACGTCATAGTCAGCGTTCGGCCAATCATGGAAGGCCGACCACAGCGACGCTTTCGGTCGCGCACGGGGCTAATAGACCTTTCCAATAAAGAGCGTATGGCCGGTGCCATTTCCTGTGTTTGCGCGTATGGCGCATGCTTTGCTCGTTTTCCGGAGCGACGCACACGCGCGTGCTGAGCTGTGGAGATCGCACGCTGGGCTGTGGATTTGTAAACATTGGAAAGGTCTATAGACCTTTCCAATGTTTACAAAATCACAGTCCAGCGTGCGATCTTCACAGTCCAGCGCGTGCGTGTTCGTCGCTTCGGAAAGCGAGCAAAGCACGCGCCATACGCACGAACGCTCAAAATGGCACCGGCCACAAGCTCGTTTTGGGAAAGGTCTATAGAGGAGGCTATGCCGGAGGTTTCATATTCATACTCTCCATTAATGAAGGCAGCAGTTTCGAGCACCTTTGTAGTAAATTTTAGCACGATAAGTTAAGAAATCGATTTATGCGGTCAGTTTGCAGCCAATGCCACAAGCACGAGAGCTAGAGATCGCTGTTTTGAAGCGTTCTTCCGCACAACGAGCGCTCGCGCTAGAAATGCATGTCTCAAAGCCAGGAGCGCGGGAAAGCTACCGCTTTAATAAAGGGGCACTGAAGTCATTTTTGAAAAAGGTCGTTTTTGATCTTATATTGTTTAAAATCTGTTAGTTCCCATATATACCAAGTCCTATATGACAGAACCGCCTATTCATCTCAGGGCAATAGAAAAACATGATGACTCTTTTTTTCTCGCGGACTACAATGTGTGGACCAATGAAAGCCCTGTACTATACGCGCAGATTCCGAATGATTTTATTATAACTGGTTTCGAAGAGAGTCTGATAGGTGCACATTCGGATAAGACTCCTCTTTTTCTTCGCGGGCGAAGCCTTCGCTTGCAACTCGCCGACCAGCACCCTTCGTCGACCACTTTACTCGGAAGAAACTTCTTCCCAAAAAGAGCGTGTCACGATCTTTGAACACGCTTCTAACGAGGAAATAAGCTACGCACGGCTCTGGTTTCGGGTTTGTTGGGATGCTTAGAGCGTCTAGATTGAGTTGTCACCACAAAATGACGATCTCAGAATCGACTTCAGTGTCCCTTGAAAGCTCCAGCTGCAGTCTCAGCTTAAAGATGAAACGGAGTACAAAACTACCAATGCCAAGGTATCAAACCGTAGGAGTGACCACGCCGTTCGTCCCTTTTCGGCGGAGCGTATGCGCATATGTGAATCGCCATACGGTTTAATGGTGTCGACGTCGATGAACCAATAAAACCGTAGGACCACGCTGTGAACAAGGTAAAGAGGAACAAACCTAACATTCCAACCGATCAAGTGCATAGCCGGAGCGTCGCGCGCTTTAGAGCTCCTTGAGAACGTCCCGAAGTAGAGTTTCGACGTTCCGCAGGTACATCAGCTTGGCCAGTGCGACGCAGGCCCGTTCCAGGTCGTCCTTCTGGAAAAAGGAGTCCATCTGCTCGTTGAGGAGCGAGATCTCGACGCGGACCGTCTGCAGGAGTTCCCTGGCCGTGTCCTGGTCTCGGGCTGGGTCCATGTCGGCCACCCGCTCGTTCAGTTCCATCATACGGTCCAGGAACGGCGCGTCCAGTTGGATCGCCTGCAGGTCGACGCCGTGCAGTTCGAGCAGGTAGCGGGCCCGCTTCTCGGGCCTGGATAGGATCTGGTACGCCTGGTTCACCAGGGCGGACAGGTCGTCCGAAAGGTCTTGCTCTTTCTGAAAAAGAACGGGGGAAGAAAGTACGAAGGAAAGGTCAATTAATTCTTTCGTTCGTTTGCTCCTGGGGAGAAGGGGGCCCTACTACAATGCACGGTTTAGGATAGTCTAACGACTTAGAAAATATGAGAAAGGTGAAAGAATAGCGCAATTATATCGTACAGAATTTGGGACATGCGCCAATCGTTCTGTCGTGGTAACTCGCATAGTGATGCAAAACTATCGATAAATCGACTATCGATAGTGTCGCACAACTATCGATAGTCGACTATCGATAGTACTGATATCGATAGTTTTTCGATAGTCGAGTATCGATACTACTATCGATACTTTTTCGATAGTCGACTATCGATAGTACTATCGATAGTCTTTAATTCGATAGTCGACTCTCGATAGTTCTGCGACATTATCGATAGTTTTGTTACTATCGGTAGTCAGCATTCTGGCGACTATCGATGCTATCGATAGTAGTATATCTCGATAGTTTTGCACCACTAGAGCGAACATAGTTGCCGCACCGCCGCTCACCACTCCTCTCTTCGCCCAAACTCCCGTCTTCGGCATCACTGAAAGCTGAACCAAAGTTGGGATGGTAAGTGCTTGGGCGAGTTGGGCATCCCATTTGAAAAAATAAAGCGAGAAGCAGAGAAAAGGGAGCGACGCAAACTACTAGTGTCGCAAAACTATCGATAGTAAACCGTCGACGTACTATCGAGAGGTTTACGATAGTCGACTATCGATAGTACTATCGATAGTGTTTCGATAGTCGACTATCGATAGTACTATCGAAAGTTTTTCGATAGTCGACTATCGATAGTTTTTCGATAGTCGACTATCGATAGTACAATCGATAGTTTTTTTACTATCGATGGTCAGATTCGTAGATCAGACGATCTACGAAAACTCCCAATTGGCTCGTAGCGTTGGCAGGGCATTCTGAGAAGCTTTCTCGGAAGCTTGATTGCCCCGTATGGGGTGCTAGGTAGCAGCCTTTTTTCTGTTTCTTTGTCGGTGTTACAGCCGACTGATATTTCCTCTTTCGCAAGTCTCTCTCTCTCTTCAATCAAGAGGGAAGAATCCATCGTGATGTCACGTTTTTGATGATGTACGTTCGTCTTTGCGCTGCAACGTAGCTTTTGGGACTGATTGATTCCCTTTATTTTCACAAGGGTGGCGCTATGCCGCTATTGCCTCTAATTCGTCAATCCCCCCCCCCCCCCCGAAAAAAAAAAAAAAAGCCATACTACTACTACCTCAGGGGGCAAGGGAATTAGGAAAGGAAAATGGGGTGTAGTAGATCAGTCTTCCTTATTTTCTCCCCTCCTTTTTCCAAAGGGGTAAGGAAGCAATGAACAAAATGTAAGGGCGCAAACTAGCTGGTGTACATTGCACATGGTTGAAAAAACCCCGAGACTGCGGGTAAACGACACAACACTAAAAAGTCTCTAACACAGATGAATTTTTTTATTTTCCGAAACCGGTTATATAGGCACTTTGATACAAAAGAAAAAAAGGGGTGAGGGTGAGAACCCCAAAAAATTCCTCTTTCCACCAACGTATCCTCTGACTAAACAACAAGGACAACGGACTCTGCGTCATGCACTTCTCTTATCTTTGACCCCTCTCTTCCCGACCACCAAACACACTGGTACCCAAGCCCAGTAACACACACACACACACAAAAAGAACGACCCATCGTCCCTTCTACCCGGAAGCCTACAGACATAAACCTTGAAGGTCAGAACTTTTCACAGCCTAAGAAAACGCCGAAGTTCGTTGTCCAACCCAAACGACGGCTTATGAACTGCGTTCCCGTGACCTAATATTGTTAATGACTCTTTTATCAATCGCTTATGGTCATCTTTTCCCCGCAACTCTACTGAAGTTAAATCCCACAACGGTACACAGTTCCTACATTCGATCAGATGTTTTGACACTTCGGAGTACGGATCTTTTTTCTTTATACAACGTTTGTGTTCCGTCAACCGCTCATGAGCGGTTGACGGAACACAAACGTTGTTTTGTATCAAATAGAGCAGATTAAAACTGCTGTATTTGATACAAAACAAAAGGTTAAACATAGATTCGCTGCGATATTTAAAGTCTCGCCCTACTAGAGGACTTCGGGGCGGTCATACCGAAATGCTGATGTCGATGAAAGCCCGGATCCGAGGACCATAGATGAGTGGAACAACCTCCCGCAAGATGCCTTTGCATGTGACACCGTTGAAGGGTTTGAAGCCGGCCTGAGAAGCCTCGCCCAACAACGCATATAATGTATTTTTCTCTCATTTTCTTTTCTGTGTTCTTTAGTTCGCTTATATTTATATACGTTTAAATGCATCTGTGTCTGAATCATTCATGTGCTTATCATTCGTGGAAGTGTGCTTCAGTGTTGCGGAATGGGCACCCCCATTCCATTTCAATTCCATTCCGTGGAATTAGGGTTTTCGACAATTCAATTCCTTTCAACTCCTAGGAATGGGTACACTGGACCCATTCCCACTCCTGGAATGGCTGAATCGTTCCATTCCATTCCTCTAATTCCTAAACGTAAAAATTGGCACTTGACAGCTGCATCGCGTTGAAGGGTTGGGCAGAAATACTAGAAAATGTATTTGGAAATACAAATACTGGGATGGATGGAAATAGTAGCTAAAATACTGATACTCAAGTCTCAAATATATTTGTAAAAATGTATCGCGATACGTATCGGAAATACATTTTAAAAAGAGGCGAAAAGTCTTTGGAAATACAAATACAGGAACTTTTTAGGGAGGGCAGAAATATAAATTTTGATAATGCAATACATTTTACAAATTTCTTTGAGACGCCAACTGAGATGAGGCTTTAAGTTTGAAGTGGAAGTTTCTTTGTTTTTTTTTGTCCCAAAATTACGTTTCCGCATGCTTGGCACTTCGCCTTGAAGGTAGTGGTTTCGGACGAAGAGGAGTCTTCAATGGGTTCAAAAAACGTTCCATCAAGGAATGACCGCGGTCCCTTCCCTGGCATCCTGTCTGTCTGACCAGTGATTCGTAAAGACTTCGACCTCTAAATAAATTCCATCAAAACATCACCACTTCCCTGTCCAATAAGGGCGCCCCTGTCAACACTGATCACATGACGTCAAGGTGGGATGAACTCGCATTTTTGTATCTGTAGGTGTTGCCTTGAACATGAAACTTTACCCACGCTGCTGTATGAAAGGACAATACATACTTTCGTTGTAGCTTGTAGGTGACCTCGTTGGAAACCATGCAGGCAGTTGCATTTGGAATTTTCGAGAATAGTGGCCCACCTGAAGCACCCTGGAGCACATGTCTTATCTTCAGTTACGGTTGAAAAATCGATACGGTGGCATCCCTGTTGTGACGGTCCTACCTGCCGACCCTCTGCCTCCAACGCATGAATGGCAGTCCTCAAGTTTCGCCTAGCATCATCCAAACAGAGACCTCGTGGATTGCGACCTGAGATGGCCGGCACAGGTGCGAGCTCTCCGAGAAACAGCGCGCTCGAGACGAATCGCAGGTGTACGAAGTCTGGGTCCGCACAGCGAGACCACGTCTGGCCTCCTTCCTGGGTATCGGACCACCAGAGCAGCGGATCACGCTCACGTCGACTGATGACGTACCCTTGAGCCGTGCAATATTACGGGCGCAGACGCATTCGATATGTGTTGAACTTCACTGGTGAAAGGCGCCACCGCCTTCCCCCCTTTGTTCTTTGCTTTGACGCTTGTCTTTTGTAATTGCATTTTTCTTTTGCGTTTAATTCTATTAGGGCTCCACGCGGGATTGCAGTTTCCCGCTCATTTTATTTCTGAACAACTGACTCGCTGACTGGCTCGGTATAGCTAAACGTGAAAAAAAAAAAAAAAAAAAAATAAGTGAATAAAAAAAATATATAAAGAACCGGGCCCATTCCATTCCGGGCAAAAGGCATCTAATTCCATTCCCATTCCATTCCGGGGTCCCGAAAATGCGGAATGATTCCGGAATCATTCCAACTCCGGAGTGGCAACTCCGCAACACTGGTGTGCTTTAAAAATTTTGTTATTTTACTAATAACCCACTCCTGTAACGGCCAATAGGCCAACAGTATGAATAAATAAATAACCGGTTTCGGAAAATAAAGATTTCAGTTGTGTTAGAGACTTTTTTACCCGCAGTCTCGGGGTTTTTTCAACCATAGGGAAGCAATGATTGCCAGTTGAAAATAAAACGTCATTAATTGGACCACCATTTCGGTGTCAGACCGAAACTTGATAATCTCTCCTTCCTTAGCACAGCATAAATAAACAACACCCCTCACTCGTTGAAGTGATGTTGCCCATGTTAGAAACACATCAAGAGTTTAACAAACAGTTCAAAGGAGAAATTCCAATGCGGTTCTAAGGACATTCGATTTGCATTGCACATCGGAGGCCTTCGCAACAAGAATAGCGTATGCAATTAGGACGTCGCCTGCGCTACACCTACATCTTTGCTTTTCGCACGAGCGCTCGCGCAGAACGCTCGAAGGCACAGATTAAAGTCACTCTAGCTCAGACTTGCCTGCATAGCCACAATGTGACAAATTGATACTAAATTTTAGTTCAAAGACTGGAGAAACCTCGAAAGAACAACAAGAAACACTTGCCCTCGATTTGGAGGCGAACCTGTCGGGGTGTAGACTCTTTTGCATCTCGTGCAGCTTTTCTTGAAGCTTGGAGGCATCGATGTCGTAGCGTGGCTCTTCGCCCATAATCTCGAAGTAATTGAGTTGGCTGCATCCGTCCAAGAGGCTGTCACATTTCTTGCAGACGATGTCGGTTCGTGTCACGGGTCCGCCGCAGTTCCAACAGACCTGACCGAAAGGTCGTTGCTTGAAGCGGACCGACTGATTCCTGAATAGTTGCTCGCAAGATCCGGGAAGCTTCGGCTTGTGCATGCACACCAAAAAATGTCGATTCGCGAGCGGCGAACTGTGAAGTACGCTTGGTTTAGCGACGGAAAAGGAGGAGACATATTTCGAAAATCTGGAAGAAAGCCCGGGTTTCTTGAAAGCAGCCGACAATCGCATGGAGGCCGCCATGTTTCTGCGTGCGATCGTCGCGCGATAGCGGTGGCTACAAACACTAACCAGACCCGTAAACAATCGAAAGCCCGCAGGAGTTTCGGAAGATTTTACTTCGTACTTACGAAAAAGTAATTTGTATAATTATCGCGTGTAAAACAATATAACCTATCATGTATTCATTCAAGAAGCTGTAAATTATATAATTATTACAAAATCGAGTACAGTTTCTTGTTATACAAAACCAAAAACAAGATAGGTGTGTGCGGACGGATACGGTGGAAGCGGTGGAAGCTGACCAGACAAGACTGACAAGATATTTGTGTGCGTCAACAAAGTTGGTGCGTTCTTTTAGTGACTGCATTTGAGTAATCAAAGTCATCGAAGTGAACAAAATGTCTTCGAGACCATCTAGACCAGCACCGCCTCCGCCTAAGCCAGGTCAGCGAAAATCTGTTGATTTTGCACTTCGCGCGCTGGAGACGATACCCCCTTGCAAATTTTTGCGCTTGATCGCTGCACTACATCAATCCAGTGATAATTAAATAACCATAAAATCGTTCAACGATATGTCCACCGGTGAAGCTTGTCGTCATCCAGTATTTCTGATGAGTTATAAATCTGCAGAACAAATAAAAACAAGCAGTAAAAGCCACGCCCCGTGCCATCAAAAAGTAACGGTAGATGAGACAATCTGTTGCTGAATTTGCTACTGACTTTTTTTTTCGTTTGTTGTTTTTCAGGCAGCGTCAAAGTGTTCAGGGCACTCTACAAGTACACCGCACAACAGGTAGACCTAGCTCTGATTCATTCCAAGCTGTAATGTCACTGCCCAATTTTCTAAGCATTCACTACCAGAGGTCGCCACCCTAAACCCACATACCCTTGAGATCACACAATGGGGATTGGGAAGTTTAATTGAAGTTCAATTGACTGTTGGTTATCTAAAGCGAAAATTGCTGTAGATCAAACAATTTGTATAATATTCTACAAAAGTAAGATATGCTAAGGGTAATGATCTCTGATCTCTGTAGAAGAACAAAGCTATTTTTGGAGGCTTTGTGTTTGTCCTTTTTTCCCCTTGTTCCTACTCCGGGGTTACTATCATTATTCTTGTCCAGCTCGCTGCACCTTTGCGTAAGTTGAATTTATTTATTTATTTACTCCCTCAGGGCCCGAAGGCATTACAGAGGGGAGTGGACAGAACATCTATAATACAACACATAGTAAATTAGGCTGGTGAAAAAAAAGAAACATCAAACAAACTTGTTACTCGGAACAGAGAACATAGTTACAAACGGCATCTTTAAACTCGGCACTTTCAACTATGTCGACGATGTGAGCGGGAAGGCGATTCCAATTCAAAGATGTCATTGCTATGAAAGACTGGTGAAAACTTGATGTGTGACAGGAAGAGATAGCTACTTTATTTCGATGATCGATACGCGAAGAAACATAAGAGGGAATTCAATTCTCAAAAGTTGTCGTAATGCCGGGTTATAATGATAAACTTTATGAAACAAGCCCAGCTGGATACTTTTCTGCGGAGAGAGAGGATAGGCAGGCCCAAAGTGTTTTTCATTTCAGTCACGCTGGATGTGCGATGATAGTTATGTAAAATGAATCGGACGGAACGGTTTTGAACGGCTTCAAGAGATAGTGCAAGTGATTTGGCCGGATCCCAAATGGCAGCAGCGTATTCTAGTTTACTGCGGAGAAAAGATTTATAGAGAAGCAGTTTTAAGGACAGGGGAGCCAAAGAGAAATTTCTTTTAAGAAAGCCTAGCATGCGGTTGGCTGTATCAGTTACATATTCAATGTGAGTGTTCCAAGAAAGGTTGTTATTTATGTATGCGCCAAGATATTTATATGATGTTACGGGTTCCAGTAAAACATTGTCGATGTGGTAAGACAGACAGGTGTTATTTTGACGTGAGACTCTCATGGATTTGCACTTTTTAATATTGAGTTTCATTTTCCATTTAGCACACCAGCGCGAAATATTGTTAAGGTCCGTCTGTAGTGATTGAACATCAGAATCATTAGTTATTTAAGAGTAAATGATGCAATTGACATCATAACCTTAAAAAGCAGGTGTTCACCCTCGTTGCTGTTAGACTGGTGGCAGCTGTAAAAACCCATTTGCTCTACTGATGCCCAACTCCTTGTCAGCTCAGTTGGTAGAGCACTCCATTGAAAATGGAGAGGTCCCTGGTTCGATACCAGGACTAGGCAGATTTTTTTTAGTTACCTAGCTGTGTTTGGAGATTTTGTGTTTGTCCAAATTTGTTCACCTTCTCCAGGGATTATTATCGTTATTCTTGTCCAGCTCACTGCACCTTTGTATTAATTACATTAACATCATGCTTAGGATGCCATGGTAACTCTAGGCAATGGCAGAGATCTCTGAACTATTGACAATTTTTCTAGGTCAACTCAGTTGTATAACTCCCACAGGCGGGGGTACCCCCTTCGCCCCCCCCCCCCCCCCCCCTCAAGCTCGCCACCCGTCGTTTGAAATGGCATCTAGAGGCTGTATTTCAAAACTGTATTCTTCGGAGACAGTACGGTGAAGCGCCATCTAGACGCTGTTAAGAATGGAACCTTCGGCAACCTTCTTCCGAGTTTCAACGCTGCGGAAGCGAGTCCCAAAACGAGTCCCGACGTGTTCAGGACTGACGCCAACATCTTTCGAAGGCTGCCCAAAACGTGTCTCAACGCGTCCGTGACGTCAACGGGACGTGTGTGTGTGTGCGTGTGGGTTCGTGCGCTCCGGAAGGGGAGAGAGGCCTGGCCTAACTGCGGAGAACCTTGGCTATGACTCATTTCTGACTGCGACGCGGCGGACCCAGCTGCAAGGCACGTGGCTGTCGCACCTGCTGCCCTGGCGGAGAGAGAGGGAGAAAACTGACCCCTATATAAGGCGGGGCGTGAGAGCTCCATTTGTTCTCTTGGATTTGACGACTGTATCGCTACCATGTAATTAAACCGTTCGTTACGTTACCAATTCTCCCACCTCCACTGGACCCCTGGGTTCTTCACTTCGGGGAATGGTCGTCGTCACGAGCCAGGAAGCTCCCGGACGTGCGGCCTAAGCCCCGCCTCGAACAACGCTGTGCTTCAAAACTTAAGCGACTGTAGTTACCGTAGCAGCCATTCCCTCCAGAAACGGTGGGCCGTCGAACAACGGAAAGTGGACGATGGAGCAGAGTGGGTGTACTGCTCGTGGAAGCAACGTCTATAGGCAGTTCCGTAACTGAGTTATTCGAGTAACATTGACTATAGAGTGCTTTCACGAGACCATTTTGTTTGCCATTTTGTCATTATGTTCTTGAATGCCATATTGCAATGAAAACTTTAAGCCTCTGCGCACTATGTATTTGATAGTGTGAGATGCATCTTTGGAATAATTGCATTTTGTTATGAGCGGTCTGGCATGTGCCAGACCGCTCATAACAATATAGTGGAAATAATGAGATCAATAAAAACGCCCTATAGTTGGTGACGGTAAGAATTCAGTGGATACTCCGCCTCGAGCGCGAGTTGTCTGCCTTTGATAATGCAGGGCATATGCAGCCAAAGCCCGGCAGAAGGCAACAAATTCAGTGCCTCGGCTGGTGGCCAAGGTACTGAATCTACCCAATTCTTAGCTTGTCACCACCGACTATGGTGCATGGAGTACATGGGTATTATCTTTGCAACTGCAGTGTGGTGTCGACTCGGGAGTAATTTTCTCTTCTCAGATGTCCTATGAGGTTTGTAACTTTGAAGCACTGATACTGACCTTACTTTTGCAGCCAGATGAACTCTCTTTCGAAGAGGGCGACCTCCTCTACGTCTTCGACATGACCTCGGACCCGAACTGGTGGAAAGCACGATGCGAACGAAAAAGTGGGCTTATTCCAAGCAACTACGGTTAGTCTAGACTTTATTCTTGTACAGTTCACACTTGAGACATAGTTGGAGATAACACAGACTATGGAATCACAGACAGGCAGTGAGTGACCAGATCTACTGAACAAAAGGTTGGTTCGCTTTCCTGCGAACACCAATGAAACGCCACCAGTCTTATGCCGTGGACAAGGTGTGGCTGTATATCACAACTCGCACTTCGCCTTGCCCTATAATGAGTCATAACCGAAGCTGCAGGCCTTCAGGCCCAATCACAAGCGAGTTAGAAACTATGTGGTGTAGTGCTCCGACACGTGTATCATTATGCCGAGCGGCACTAATATGCACGTCGGAAAAATGTACCGTGTGGTTTATACCTGGCTCGTAATAATAATAGTAATAATAATAATATTTACTTTAACTCAAGAGAGTTGCAGCGCCTCAGTAAGGCGAGAAGCTCACACCAGAAAGGCCTTCAGGCGCCACATCTAGTGGCAATGCAATGAATACTGTGCACAGATGGCCTTCATGTACTCGTCGAAGCAGTAAAGCAGTCAAAACTGGCAACCTGCAACTTTGACGGTAGTTTATCGTAAAGTTGGGTGAACTATATAGAATGATTGAACGATCATCTGAATGATCACAATAGCTTCGAATAATTTGGACGGTGAAATACACTAAATTTTGAAGGAACCACAGTACAGGAAAGATACATGAGGAATGAAAACAAGATGACTTGTCCCATCCAATTCAAGCTATCCCCTCTTTTCTAGAGCAGCAAAATGACCAAAACATTGGATCGATAAACAAAAAAAAGAAAAGAAAATGATAGTTCAGATGAAGGATGGTGTTGATCCGGTAACATACTTGACCTAGCTAATGTCCCTAGATGAACGCTATGCGAGGTAGCAACAAGTCCCCCTTCCCCGCTCTCCTCCCGTCGCTTCTGTCGTCTGCTAGCGCACGGTTCACCTCATTCTTCCTAACTCGCCCACCATGATTGTGCTTGAAATCTTCAGAGTTACCTCGGCGGGTCATGTCACGTGACAATCCAGATAGAGCAACGCTGGACACTGATAGGTTTTCGAACGCCAAGGTATCAAACCGTTACAATTGAGAGTGAGGTTGAGTCAAATCCGCCATGTTCTTCCTAACTGGAAATGGAACACAGGCACGGACCGACAGGAGAGCGCGTCGGCACACCAATCGATTTCGCTATTTAGCAAAGCGTTAATCGAGGGACTTTAGAACTAGCAACATAATTGATGACATCACTGCATTGAACCGAGAATATTAAACAAACATTTACGGAGCGAAACAAGAATGAGACGGATTCAATAACCAAACAGCAACGGAAGATTTAAATTCTCATTAATTCTCTCGGCGCCCACGACACACAAATATGTGGCGTGAAAAAATACGGACTCTAGTCACCGACAAATGTAGGGCTTGGCAAGTTCTCGAGCATCTTATCATCGCTCGGTAGCCAATCAGATCTTGGTGGAGACAAGGAGAAAGAATTGTCCGATGCAGCTTGACTTGCCCCAAGCCACTCCCTGCGTCTCTTAAAAGCCTCTGACACGCCAAAAAAAAAAAATTTTTTTTTTTCATGCTAGGCGTTGAATTGGCATATCAGGACATTACAAAAAAATTGTTTCACTATAGAGTTGCGTAGTTTTTTTATAAAAAATAGAAATACGAGGCCCGATTCAAAGTTCCCGCCGTGCACTGTGACGTAACAGTGTACCGCAAGGTGTCGGGGCGGTCAGAAGGGAGGCATCGCCGGAAGTCACGTGAGTTGCATCCCTCCTCGTGCTTACCGCGAGCGCGTGTAATATTTTTTTTAAATATTTTTGTTATTCTCCGCACCTCCACGAGCGATCCAAGCAGACAAGGTTTCTTTTATTTGCTTTTCATCGCTTAATGTTGCTGTAAAGGTAGAAGAAGCGGAGTCAGTGAATTGACGTGATCTACTACAATGCCTAGAAGGTGCTGTGTGAGGGACTGTTCCCGTATTTCAGCAACTGAAGAAGAGATCTCACTGCATGCATTTCTGAGAGACATACATCGGCCGCATGAGCACCTAGTAAACAAGTTCTACTCATGTTCTAGACAAAATACATACTTTGTGCTCGACGTTTACTTGTACTTGGTACACTCACCAGTTCGTATTCTTTAGACGGCAGGCATCTTCAGCCTGGAGAGTATCCGATGATTCAACGACCTCGGTGTCTCAACCTTCAGCAATGCGATCGGGCGTGTCGTATGCTAGCAATCCTAATTTCTGCGAGCGTTCTAAATTTTTTTTTTTCAAAACTTGATAGCTTGTTTTGCGCCCAGTATAGCCCTGTATAATCAGACTGACGGCATGCACTCGTACACTGGCTTGTACTCGCAACGCTTTCATCATTGACCTCCATCACGTCGATCCACTGACTCTTCGTCCTCAAATTTTACAGCACGCAAACTAAGCTGTCCTTTAAGTCCTTTAAGCTGTCAGTGACGCTTTTTTTATATTGTCCGTTTGTTTGCTCGGGGCAGCTAGAAACAACCAAGAAACAAAGCACTTAAAAAAATGTATATATTTCAGTCGAAGAAAATGCAGAGGAACTGCTCCACCCCCTCCACGACTCCGCCAAGCGAGGGAATTTGCAGTTCCTGGAAGAGTGTCTCGCCAACAAGGTGACTCACTCATAAGTAATCTCGCTTCTCTTCATTGCCTCGCACAAAGCATTAATTTACGATACAGCGACTATTACTTGAGGACATCCGAGCGTTCGGCGAGGTAAGAAACGTAGCTCGAGTTGCAGATCGCCGCAACCGAAAGCCGACACCAATTGGTAAACTGTACCACTTGGTTTGTGCTCCCGCTCTACTTGTATGTACCTAAAATTACTAAAGTCGCTGACGGGACGAGACGTGGGAGGGCGTCTCGGATGCCCGGCCGAGACTTCGCCTTCCACCGATTTTTGGCTGCACACGTGCGCTTGGAGCTCGCGAGATGCCAAAGCGTCATCTAAGGTAGAAAGCTCGCGCTACAATAATCCTTGCTCCCAATCGGATGCGATTTGTGATTGGGCACACTTCGGTGCCGGCCACCACCAAACAAAATCTCTTAATGAGATCGAGATATAGATGCCTGCAAGAGTCGTTCGCACTTGTATGTCCATGTAGTTTGATTTTAATTTTTGGGGGAATCTCGACAAACTTGAACTTTGCGTGCACGCTCTTCTCACATGCAGCATTACCGAAATAGGTGTCTCAACTAGGAGTGTACAAATACTGCTTCGAACTGAATAGCGCGGCGTCGCTCCTAGCTTCGCCATTGCAGAGAGATGATGCGATGCTATATCGATTCGAGCCGAAAGTGAGGAAGCACTCGTCTGTTTGTAGGTTCCCGTGAACAGCCTCGACAAAGCGGGCTGCACCGCGCTGCACTGGGCGTGTCACGCCGGACACGTGGAGTGTGCCAGGATCCTGCTTTCTGTTCCTGGAGTACACATTGACGCTCAGGTACGTACGCAATCCACGCAATATCGTTGCGTGAGTACATGCGAGACGCCAGGACACTCAAACTGTCACGGGAGATGCCGACCCACAGTCAAACACAAAGTGCGGCGGAACCTTTGAAGCGAGGCACCCCTCGACGCGGCTCGCACTTTAAACCGGACAGTCTCGCCGAGCGTCGGCAAAGCGCGTGTCCGGGTTCCAAGGTTCCGCCGCATCGAGGTTTCTGGCAACGAATTTCTTTGATGGCGTCGTTCGTTGGCAGAGTTCAGCCTTCTTGAGCAAAACTTTAACGAGACGCTCCGTGTCTTCTTGCAGAACAAGCTCGGCGACACGGCACTCCATTCAAGTGCATGGAAAGGACACGCAGACATCACCAGAATGCTTCTAGCATCAGGCAGGTTTCCTCAGTTTCCCTCGAGGTTTGGGGGTACCATAGTCTACGACAAGAGGAGAACCGTGGGGCGGCCTCCTGCACATGCTCGCTGCCCTCCGCCGTGCACGGCTCGCGAGGCGCTGAAGTCTTATCGAAGCTAGGAAGCGCGAGCCGCAGGCGAGATGCTTAAAGGAGCCCCCTGCCATCTTCATCTTGTCGGTGACTACGGCGCTTGAAAGAGGCACCTTTCGGGAGAAATCTGACGCTTGGACCTTGACAGGTGCGGACAAGACCTTGAAGAATGGGGAAGGAAGGACTCCCCTGGAACTCGCGAGCGATCCCGAAACCGTGGCTCTTCTCAGGACGTCGACACGGAACTGTGAGCATGGTGCCCAGATTTGGCGGGCGTGCCATTTCGGAGAAGCGTTATAGCGAACGAAACTTGTGGGCATTTATGACAGCAACATATGAACTGTTTAAATGTTTTACCTTCGAGCCAAATATAGACGTTCCTGGTCAACCCAATAGACCGATCTCAAGAACTGTAGTCTGCAGGAAGTGGGTGCCACTGCAGCAGACGGCTCTTGCCATCGTGTGCTCTGCTCACGCAGACCCACAGCGGGGTTGTCGCGCGTGCAGAAAGACCGTTTCTTATGATGCGCGGCGACCGTGGTGGCGTAACGAGACTGGATAGTGAGATCAGTCTACTTGCTTATTGTAACTGAGTAACTCTACACCATACCAAGCCTGAGGACCACATTTAACTATTAGCCGTCTATAGAAATAACCATCCCCGTTAAAAGAACCGAGAGAAGAAGAAACATGTTCTGGATGGCAGTCACTACTTCTCAAAACTGGAATGACCCAAGTTCGCTCAAAATATGGAGCTTGGTATGCAAAGAAAAAAAGTCATTTAAAATGACCGTTCACTCAACGTCTGCCGTCTCATTTTCAGCTACGTCCGCAGATGCCGAGGAGTACCTGGAATCCGACGAAGACTCGAGCTAACCACCGCGCACCTTGCACCTTCAAAGAGGGACCCAGTCATTCCAAGAGCGAAAGCCTAACTATATTTTTGTACTTTCCCTCTCTCCAGAGTGGGTCAAATTAAATTTGTTTTTAACGAGTGAATTGTATTACTCAATGCTGAGGTGAACCCAGTTCAAAAATAACCCTTTCATTTCATTTGATTACCTTAAAGACTCCCGGAGGGGTATTGCATAAGGGTTGGGTATATAAATGGGGCATACTAGATAGTGCCACGCACGTCGGCGAGCAAGCGCGTGCGTGGCCGAGTGGTTACCACGCTTGACTTTCGCGTGGAAGGTGTAGGTTTGATTCCAGTCAGCGGACTGTCCTTTTATTTATTCCTTCAATTTGGCCTTCTTGTAAGTCCGAGAACATTCTCGTCTGATCTAGTTCCGAATATTCTACTCACCGAAAGTTCTACGCCGAACGATCCAGAAACCCACGAGGGTACATAAGGGACTCCGCAAGGCGAGCGGGGTCAGTCTCGTCCCAGCGTTCGACTCTGCATTTACGCCGACTTCGACGCCCGCGACGCTCTGCTATTATCTTCTGTTTCCTTTTTATTTTGGGCACAAGTTCGCCCCATTATACGTTTCGGTTTATTCAGTTATTTCTTGTTTGCCACATCGTCATTCGTGACATTTTTGGTGGAGGTGCAGGGTAACGTATTCTATGCCCGTGGAGCGTACCCCTCCAAAGACATCCCGGCCAAGCGACGTGCTCAGCCTCGGAAGGCTACCTTTCGCCGAAGACACCGAAGCCCGGAGAAGCCGTCATATTAGAGGCCAGTCTCCTGAATTGGGTTTGCTGCCGGACAAGCCCAAGCCGAAGAAGACGACGATGACCAACCAGCCACAGACCCCCGCCGCTTCTGCCGTCGTCTACCTGCCCGTCGCTCCTCGGACACCGGCTCCCTTCCACGGCGAAAAACATGAAGACATCGACGACTGGGTCCAACAGTACGAACGAGTGGCCCGTCATAACGGGTGGACACCGGAACAGTGTCTTCAGAATGCTTACTTCGCCTTGGAAGCAACCGCCCGGAACTGGTTCGAGAACCACGAAGCATCGATCACCTCCTGGGAGCAACTCAAGGCTGAGTTGCGAAGAACATTCACGAACCAACATCGAAGAGAACGCGCGGAAGAGCTTCTTCAAGCGAGGATCCAAGGCCCTAACGAGAGCGTCGTTAGCTTCGTGGAAGATGTCCTGCGACTCAGCAACCGCGCCGATCTTCAAGCCTCCGAAGCAAAGAAGCTGAGAATCGTGATGCGCGGCGTGAAGGAAAACATCTTCGGAGGCCTTGTTCGGAGCCCGCCTACCACCGTGGAAGGCTTCATCACGGAGGCCACCAACATCGAACGTGCCCTTCAACCACGTGCCGCCCACTATCACCAAGTTCCCGGCGTCGCTGCCTTTTCGTCTTCCGGTTGCAACACCACGGTCATTCGACGAGCTGAAACAAAGACTCTTGATGCCCCCGATTTTCGGCCATTTCGACCAGTTTGCTGAAACAGAGATCCACACCGACGCCAGTAACACCGGACTGGGGGCTGTAGTAGTCCAAATGCAGGATGGGGAAGAGCGAGTCATCGCATACGCAAGTCGGACGCTGTCTAACGCGGAGAGGAACTACTCAACGACTGAAAAAGGAGTGCCTCGCTGTCATCTGGGCAATAACAAAGTTTTGCCCATATTTGTATGGAAGTCCTTTTCGCATGGTCACAGACCACCACTCGCTCTGCTGGCTCGCGAATCTGAGGGACCCCTCCAGACGCCTCGCCCGGTGGAGCCTACGGCTGCAGGAGTTCGACATGACCGTGGTGTACAAGTCCGGCCGGAAGCATAATGACGCCGACTGCCTGTCAAGGGCCCCAGTCGAGGCCAGTCCTGCCTGCACCAAAGACGACGACGATGAGTGTTTCTTCGG
Source organism: Ixodes persulcatus (assembly GCA_013358835.2). Classification (NCBI taxonomy): domain Eukaryota; kingdom Metazoa; phylum Arthropoda; class Arachnida; order Ixodida; family Ixodidae; genus Ixodes; species Ixodes persulcatus. The sequence continues at coordinate 903,176 of JABSTQ010011435.1, read as the reverse complement.
TGCCCTGAATGTCAGCGACATGGCAGCACTTCAACGAGACGACCCTGGGCTGCAAGCACTCATCGAGCACTTAGAGGGACAAGGAAGCGCCGTTCCCCGCGTTTTCGTACGAACACTGCCAACCTTCTCCATCCGACAAGGTATGCTCTACAAGGAGAACTTCAGTGACAACAACACGGCGGGGCTGTTCGATCGTGATCCCTTCCAGTCTTTGAGAGGAAATATTTCAAGCCTGCCACGATGACCCGACGGCGGGACACCTTGGCTACAGCAGGACTCTTGCCAGGATACGCGAAAAGTACTACTGGCCCAAGCTTGCGAAGACAATCCACCACTACACCCGCTCTTGCCACGAGTGTCAACGACGGAAGAAACCACCAACGAGACCGGTAGGACTTCTTCAGCCTACTGCGCCACCTTTGGCCCCTTTCCAGCAAATCGGAATGGATTTACTTGGACCATTTCCACCCTCGACGCACGGAAACCGATGGATAATCGTCGCAACCGATTATCTCACACGGTACGCCGAGACGAAAGCCCTTCTGTCAGAAACGGCTGTTGAAGTCGCCAAGTGTTTTATCGAGTCCATTGTCCTCCGGCACGGCGCCCCCGAAGTCCTCATTACAGACCGTGGATCATCGTTCATGGCCCAGCTGATGCAGGAGATCCTCCGTCTTAGCTACGCCAACCACCGGCGAACCACGGCGTACCATCCTCAGACTAGTGGGCTGACGGAACGCCTAAACAAGACCATCGCCGACATAATCTCCATGTACGTCGACGTGGAGCACAAGACATGGGACGAGGTGTTGCCGTACGTCACATTTGCCTACAACACGGCCGTACAAGAGACCACCGGAGTGAGACCCTTTCAACTGGTGCATGGGCGCAAGGTAACGACAATGCAGGACGCTATGTTACCCCACGAACCGGCTGTCGACGGAAGCGACGACGCCCAGGTGGTTGCCCAACGGGCAGAAGAAGTTTGTCAGCTCGGCAGACTTCGGATTAAAGCCCAACAACGTGTCGACACTGGCCGCTACAACCTTCGTCGTCGGGACGTCCACTTCCAGCCCGGAGACAGGGTGTGGGTGTGGACACCGATTCGCCGCCGCGGTCTCAGCGAGAAACTCCTGAAATGCTACTTTGGACCCTACAAAGTGATTCGTCTACTCGGGGATCTGAACTACGAGGTGATGCCCGACGGAACACGGACTTCATCACGCCGCCCTCCACGACCGGAAGTCGTCCACGTCGTGCGACTCAAGCCGTACTACGATCGATAGGACTGTGAATTGTGTTTTGTAATACGCTCGATAGGATTGTACTGCACAAGTCTACGTAGTTTGCCATTACGTTTTTGTTTCCCGGCACGTCGCATCGAGACGATGCACTTTTAAAGGGGGGAGTAATGCCACGCGCGTCGGCGAGCAAGCGCGTGCGTGGCCGAGTGGTTACCGCGCTTGACTTTTGCGCGGAAGGTGTAGGTTCGATTCTAGTCAGCGGACTGTCCTTTTATTTATTCTTTCAATTTGGCCTTCTTGTAAGTCCGAGAACATTCTCGTCTGATCTAGTTCTGAATATTCTACGCACCGAAAGTTCTACGCCGAACAATCCAGAAACCCACGAGGGTACATAAGGGACTCCACAAGGCGAGCGGGGTCAGTCTCGCCCCGGCGTTCAACTCTGCTTTTACGCCGACTTCGACGCCCACGACGCTCTGCTGTTATCTTCTGTTTCCTTTTTATTTTGGGCACAAATTCGCCCCATTAAACGTTTCAGTTTCTTCAGTTATTTCTTGTTTGTCACATCGTCATTCGTGGCAATAGATGCCAAACGATTTTAAAGCCAGACACATGTTGTTACCTTTTCCATGAATGTTGATGGGCAGGTGATTTCAGTAGTGTCGCGAGAAAGGTTGTTCAAGTCCAGATCTGCTCGGGAGGAAAATGAAGCAGAAAAGGTAGTAGTGCAGCTGCTTGGGCGGGCAACCGGGAGGGAATGCTTGGCGGGAGCTCCGATTCAGCTTTTAAGGATGATATTGTATGAATGAACCTGGTAGTGCAATTTTGAACAGCTTCCAGTGCGTTGGTTAGATATATTCGGTGTGGGCTCCAGATTGCAGATGCGTATTCTGCCTTTTCTGGATGAGCGATTCGTAGGCAAGTACTTTTGCGTGCTGCAGGGTGAGGTGGAAACGACGCTTCAGGGATCCCAGCGATTTGTTAGTGGATGAGATGGTGTCAGTAATACGCTTGCAAAACGCATAAATTGCTGCGCAGGGTGCGACCAAGGTATTTATACGATTCGACTAATTTTACGGAGTACGAGTGATGGCAGAGGGGAATAGGAGGCGGTTACGGCAAAGGTGGAGAGGCACGAGTTTGCATTTACTGATGTTAAGTGTCAAGAGCCAATGGTGGCACCATTCCTGAACATTGTTGAGGTCAACTTGTATGGCTTGTTCGTCTGAAACGTGGATGACAGAGCAGTAAATTATGCAATCATCGGCAAACACCCGGATATGAGAGCAGACATGAAGTGGTAACTCATTGATGTGTATGAGGAAGAGAAGGGGACCAAGGACCGACCCTTGCGGGACACCTGACGATACTGGAAGGAGGTAACTGGTTATTAACGAGGACTGGCTGAGAGCAATTATTCGAGAAATCTTTGATCCAATTCAAGTTATAAGGATTTAGATTCGGTTTTGAAAGCTTTAGAAGCAAACGTTAATGAGCTGCTTTGTCGGAGGTTTTTGTAAAATCAAGAAAAATGGCATCGGGGTTGTAGGTTACGGCCAAGGTTAACATGCAGATCACAGAGGAAGATGGCCAGTTGAGTTTCGCAAGAGAAGCCCTAGCGAAACTTGTGTCGGGAAAAACGAAAAAATTTATGAGAGTCTAGAAAATTCGTTATTTGAGGGTAGGTGACGCATTCCATGATTTTGCAGGGAACGCTTGTTAAAGATGTAGGACGGTAATTAGGCGGAGAATCTTACCCGATTTAAAGACTGGAACGACCTTTCCCGTTTTCCAGCCCTCTAGAATGCTGCCTGTGAAAAGTGACCGAGGGAAAATTAAACGCAGATATTCGGCGGCAATTTGCTAGACTTACAGCCCCCCCCCCCTTCTTTTTAATGCCACTATATTGCACTCAAATACATATGCAAGTGGAAGGAACTTGTCAGTTTCAGATTGCGTAAACGAGGAACAAGTGAAAAGTATTTTTAGTAAAATTCTGTCTAGGCATTTATCCTATTGCAAAGATAGCTTAATAATTCAATATCAATCTGAAATCTCTAGTTACATTCCACGCAGCAGACCACGAAAGAGGCATTTTTTCTATGGTTGGTGACAGTTTAACAACCCAGTAATGTTCTGGCCCCAGCACGTGCTCATTACCTTTAGCTTGGCTACACTTGTGACAAAGTGCTCAAAGCGGAGCTTTTACTGGGTCCTTCACCCGACTATAATTGTAGGAGGCCCTTGTAGAAACGAGTCATACTCAAATCACCTCACTGGCAAACTAACTTGTTACCTCAAAGCCATCGATGGAGCATATGGGTAGCATACAGCGTGCAACAGAGTCTGTGCTAACACCACGTCCGCACGTTATTGCATTTCACATCGAAAGGGTATTGGCAAGCATCAAAAATTCATCATTTGGGTTCGGTTCTTACGCGAGCTGTGTCAATCTTCAGCCAAGGCCTCTGCTGGTGCAACGCTGGTCTATGGTATCGCTGAGTGACCAACAGTTTGATTGTTTGACCGGCTCATGCTCTTTCGAGGATGAGAGTGGCAGCCCCAGTGAAGCAGCCCAACTGAAAAGATGTAGACGGACAAGATGTCGGTCTACTATTTTCTTCAGACATCTACAACTGGTGCAGCGAGATGCGACAAAGCGGCCGTTGTGACCATGCACAGCACCGGTGGCAGGCCACCAGGTAGGGTCAAAGCAATGCGGCCCTCCTTTCTGGAGTGCGGACCCTTTCACTCCAGAGGTGTGCACGGAGTCAAAAGTCTAATAACTGGCTCATAGTTCTGCGACACAAAGGGCAGCTAGCCGATTCCCCGACGAGTGTCTCGTTACAAAGCGCCCATACTCCGCTTCACCTTCCAATGGACCACGGAAGATGCCACGAGCCACCCCAGTGAATCCAACGCTGCAAACATATTGCGCGATAACGAGCTTTGCGCAAGGGTTCAGCCATTCCAGGAATGGTAATGCACCCAGCGTCTTCATTCCTAGAACACAAAAGGAGCGGAAATACCGAAAACTCTAAGTAAGAATAGGATGAGGGTGTTCATTCCGCAACATTTGTTCAAAGTGAGTGCATCGTTGCCCCAGATGTGTGGCCTGGAGAAGCCGGCTGTCGTCTGCACACCTCGGTAAATTCATTCGTGAACTTCTCAATCACCGTCACGCACAATCGTGCACAACTCGGAAAGACTTCATGAACTTGGAAGAGTAGACCATTCAGAAAAATCCCACAAGGCCTCTTGGCAACCCCACATTGCACCGCACGGTGCGGGGAATTATGGGGCCACTTCGATGTATGCTCGGGCAGACTTGCAAGCTACGCACATACTGGAAGCGGCACAATCCCTTCTTCGTTATCGCTGAGAGTTCAGAGCACAAAGAAAAGAGAATGAACCAGGGGCGGATCCACAACTCCGTTTTGGGGGGGGGGGCGGAAAATTTGTAAGGATGCTATTCTCCCATTCTTTCGTGTGCACCGGGGGGGTCCACCCATGTCAAATTGCCCTCCAAGAAGGGGGGAGGGAGGGTCGACTTTGTTTGGGGGGGGGGGGGAGGCCCCCCCCCCCCCCCCCCCCTTGGATCTGCCACTGGAATGAACAGATAAAGCCAATACATAACTCATTTTGTTATCATCCTACCTTCCTTGCATTTCAATATAGCAAAACGCTAAACCAATATGAACCACCTCTGTTCATGGGTACTCTTTTGCAAACCATACGTCGGACAGCCATGATGCATCGAGACAGCATGAGCGCTGCATATTTATGTAATGGTCTCTTCACGTGACAGTGAGTTACTTTGCGAGCTCGTAAAATTTACAGCCTTGTGAACTCCAAAGAGTTTGCTATGGTAAGCGACCCTTTGAATTTGGAGTCAGTAATTATCTGGACGAGTCCTCGATGCTGTTCAGCTCCATGTGAAGAGCCCAGGCTTCCGCATGTCAGTGAACTTTGTAACCTGGATGCAAATTAATGTGGTGGGCTTCAGATTTAGTGAAGTCGTGGCTTGGAGCAATGTTCTCGGATATATTGCGTGACAAGCTCCACGGAGGAGCGTCGTTCGAAAACAGTTCTTTGTTGCCTGCATGTCAGCAGGTCCCGGCAGTTAACATTCCACCAGTGGCAACAGACGACCATTTTCCAATGATGCTCTTTCTGCATAAACTTTATCATAACAACCACAATAGAATTGCTTTCCACCCTAGCCAATGTGCATCCAACATTACACCACTTCCGTCCATAGCGCCACAGAAAAGGTGCCAGGCATTCTGAAAGTTTGTCAACAGACTGATACAGCAACGCTGGCTTGGAACCTATGATTGCTCACTCCAAAGCCCACAAACTCCGGGACGAACTCCAATTCCCACAGAAGTACCACCTTTCCGGCAGAAAGTATCAGGAAACAAGCATCAAGACTACTTTTCAGTTATGGTCGTGCCACATACAAAGGTCACAAGCATCTAAGGTACCAAGTTGGCACAAGACACTTTCTGGATCTGTAATATCGCATCACGCAATCAGACACTAAGGTAATCCAAGCACAAAGCGAAGCTGACCCCATCTGAGGTTTTATCCCATTTATTTTTACGAGAGCTCAGTTGCGCGGTCCTCCCCTGAAGGGTCCCAGTGGTGTTGTCTGGAGGCCGGGGATGTTGTTCATCTCCTGTAAGCACAAAAAGAGAAAGAATGTCGGCTACAATTTTCAGATATAAACACCAACACTGAGAAATTTCTTGCCAAGACTCTATGAAGAGCTGGAGTAAATTTTGCTCAACGGATGTAGTTGGGCTAGCTAATACATATTAACAAAAAAAAAAAATTTTGTTTTTTGAAAGTCGGCATTTCACGATTCCCCCAACTTGTTTTAGCACTTTTGCACCGTTTTGGTTTTCACTGTGCAGTCACTCCACACATGGAGAACTCAATGATACTTAAATGGAACCCACGCGATTGACAGCAGTCTTAATACCAACACGTCCTCTAATTTTAGATCTACTCTAGCCTATGAACTATGATCAAGAAGCAGCAAGGTACGACTAAAAAGTGGATGTCGAAACTTGAGAGGTTACCACATTTCCTGACATTTGTATACCCGATAAAGGTTCCCATCAATTACGCTTGTTTCACCACTGCATGAATCGAGACTAAGCGCAAACAACGTCTACGATCTGCGAGGCTACGAGAAGCTGCATTGTGCCCGGCAAAAACCGATGTTCTCACCAGAGCCTTCATCATCTCCATGGTGTCTGGGTCCACCTCGATCACATCCTGTTCCAGCGCGGACACCTGCAGAAAAACATACAACATCCAATGAGGCGAGCGAAGAAGACAAAACTTTGAATTTAATATCAATTCAAGGTGAGCAGCAGGAACGTAGAGGAGAGAATGTGTCGCAGCCACGCCAGTTGGGGTGCATGGCGAAAAAGGAGCGACGCCCCGGTACGGTGGCAATCGTGCAAACAGTTGTTGCCGTCAAGCGTACACCTCTTTACGCGTACCCGTTTCGTAAAACTGCGGCAAACAAATAACCCCCAGAAAGCTATCAACCCGATAAAACTGATTGCTGCGAACGCACGGCACAATTAAAAATTTAGGACGCACACCTATCGTCTCATGCAACTAGCAGGCCAAGCTCCTGCAAAGCCCTTTTCTCTTAGAAATGCTGAAGAGGAGGAAACAACCAGATGGTGATTAGAGAGCTTTGTGGGAGGAGTTTTTCCAGCTAATCGAAACCCGCAACAGATTATAGACAATTCAACTAAGCGCTGTTTCCATACTCTCCGGGAATTTCAACGGATTTGGCGGGGTAAAAGAGGAGAGAGCACGTGCTCAATCCCATTAGCAGACGACGAACCGGCTGTCCTCAACGTATGGGCAGTACCCATGGGCTGTAGCAAACATCTAACGATTGCTCGCTGCTGCCATTGTGAAATGGTTTGCGTTTCTAGAAGATATGTGGCTACCCCAGGATGGGCCTATTGGGCTCCGTTGTTTTATTTCGGTAAGTGATCAGCTAGTGTATCTTCGTTTGGTTACTTCAGTAGCAATGGCGTCCGCCGGCAGTACTACCCTCAACCGCCGAGTCTATTACATCTACAGAAAATAGAATCCTGATGGTAGAATTCACTTTGAAAATGCATTGCTTGGCTTCTGTGAAATGCCATGCAAACCTTCTTACTCCAGGGTTAGGAACAATAAAACACAGAGCAGATTTCCTTACAGCTTCCCAGCTATGGGCGATAGGATTTTGTTAGGTAAGGAAGCACCGTCACATAGAAGTTAGCTGCCTTACTTTTAGTGTACAACTTTTGCGCAAAACATGCTGCTGGTGCACCCGCATTGCTAGGTTTTCGGCGGCGCATTAAAGTGAATTGTACACCCATTAGTCCCTTCCCAAGTACCTCATACGTGTAAACATCACAACAAGTTATTCTGGTTACAAATAAACAACTACGAATATCCGTCACAGTGTAAGCCCTTCAAGGTCTTTATATCCAAGGCTTAGCAGACAACAAATTCTGCGCCTTCATTTTTCGCCTAAAGAAAAACATTTCCCACAGTTGTTTCTTCACACGATAAGCAGTTTTTTTGTTTTTTTCAAGATTTTTTTATTTGCAGCTGCTAAAGGCCTAAATCATAGCTAACTTTATCTATCACGAAGCTTCTCAAATTGCACCAACTTTTTGTTGGAGACAACACACCAACAGCAGTGTTTAGTTGTTTTCCCTTTTCGTTTTTGATTTGCACAGCAGCTGACAGCCGAATGGTGTCCAGTTAGTCTCTTTATCAGGTATAACAATGTATTATAACCTGCACGTCTGAATCCACGCATTTGCACCTAAATTGCCAAGACGACGAGATTTTAAACCGTGTTTGCACGCCAGGCGGATGTGTGGTATGCCCAGTCTACGGAGCAGACGACGTGCCGAGGTGAGAGAAGGCATTTTCCCCACTCTGTACTCCCCCGATGGAATGGTCATAGGTGGCGCAAGCTACTACCCGTCTCAAAAGATGCCTGCTATCTACCCATACAAGAGAGAAGTTCTTACCTCTGGGACGTAGTTGTCCCTTCGCTCCCTCTCCTCTTCCTGGAGCTTGATGGAGATGCCACGCACGGGACCACGCTGGATGCGCTTCATCAGATGAGTCACAAACCTGCAGAAGAAAACAGATGCCGGCGTGAAGCAAACATGCACATCACCATACAACGCCGATTCCGCAGTTAGAACTGACAATGACACCGTCCCACATGTGCACTGCTTGACGAAATCGCACCCAATACTGACAATGTCAGGATGCCAAGACGACCATGCAGGCAACAGCAGCATGACTCTGGGTTCTAGGCGCTAAAATTTTGATAATTCGACTTAATTTCTGCTTAGGTGCAAGCAAACTCGTGCGGTGGATTGTGTATTACAGTGTTCAACCTTTTAAGGGTACAAAATGTCCACTTCAACAAGCCCCAGTGTTTAGTCTAGAATACGAATGACTGGAAAGCAAGGCGATAGGTAGCGCTGCCTTCACGTCCCATGTCTGCTTCGACCAGTGCCCCCTGAACATGCTACACGGTAGTGTTTCTACTTACTACACAGCAATGCAAACTAGCATTAATAGGGGTCGTGTGATGACACTTAGATACTGGATGTGCTGATATAATTTAAGATTTGATGTAGACTCCTCCAAACTGGCTTTACATAGCAACGCCCTACCAAAGACGGCCATATGTTTGTGGCTTCAAGCTTGCATACCATGTTCGAGCACTGAAGAATGGACCTTTTGCAGAAACATCGGTTTGAGAGTAAATGGTTCCAGTACCCTCTCTCTCTTCCTTCTGGCCGAGCAGAGAGGGAAGATGGTTTCTTTGTGTCGACTTGGGGGCAAAAGATTACGCACGATGGGGACAAAGGCGAGTTTGGGGGAGCCGTATCTAGGTCACAGCGCCTCAATGGAACGGGTGGGAGAGGCCTTGAGCGAGCGTTGTTTTCTAGCCACTTAGTATCGAACCCAGTCGCGTGTCTAGGTGGCAGCACATATTCGCAGGGTTGCCAGGTTGGGCTATTAATAGCCAAATTGGGCTACTTTGTCATGCATTTGGCGGTTGGCTATGTGGCTATTTCAAATCCTAATGCGGCTCTTTTTTTTGTTGCTTGGTTTAGAGTAGTTGTACAAAAGACACTTCAGCATGGACACAAAGCCACAGTCCACCCTTTCTGGATTCCCGCTTTCAGGGATTTTCTGCGTAAAGATTTGTGGGCGTGATGCCAGAACCTATTAGCTCAAGTGAGCTACCGTGACATAGATTCAGCTCCGACGACATCGCTTTTGTAGTAATTGTGGCTTATTTTATGCTCCCAAGTTCTTTCTGCTTCCTACTGGCGTCTCCTCGAGTAATTCCCATCATCCTCCTACAGGAAGCACATCATCCGAGGAAAAATGATACTAAAGGCAACTCAAGACATCCTGCAGAATTTGACGTCGCCCGATAGCGCGTGCTGTACCGGATATAACAAAGGAGGCTTTTCCGTGAAACATGAAAGTTTCTTAAAGCACAATGAGCCATAACAAAAGACAACAAATTAGGGACAATGAATACTCCGAACAAGGCCAAGATCAATGCGCAGGAGAAACCCTGTTTCCGTTGCTATCCGAGCTTGCCATCGCGCTCCCGACACTGCTCATGTCGAATGCCGCCGTGGAGAGAGTATTCAGTCACGTGCCCCTCACAAAGTCAGTCCTAAGGTAGAACATGTCCCTTCCAACTCTTCAAAACGTCCTCTATGTAAAGTTTGCTTTCCTTGTGAAGAACGAGTTCTGTAAGGACATCGACCCTACTGAAGAAGTTTTTGCCCGTTTTAACACGGAAATCATGTATGAGGCGGGTAGGCCGGGCACGAGCGTGTGCTTCATAACTATAGGCTCTGGGCAGTGTTCTAGAGAGCGCCACCGTCGGTTGGTCATCTGCGCCACCGTGGCCAAATGAGGCAATACTGGGACGGCTAAAATCGGCAGCGCCGCCGGCATACCCTTGCGAGATTGCGTTATTACCAACTCCGAGCGTTGTGTTGTCGCGCGTTACACTACCGACTGTTTTAAGAATCTATCCAAGGTTAAATATATAAATGTGCATCCGTGTGTGGTTGTGTCGTTCTAGCATTAGGGAGTTTTAGTACGCGTAGGTGCCTTCTTCGATAGGTAGAGACGACCCAAAACGGGAGCTAGCTGAACAAAATTGAACATCATAATATCACGGCCAAATATTAGTAAGAGCAAAAAAACAAAAACAGTTTTTTTTTTTTTACGTTTGCGCGCGTTTCAAGATAACAAAAGCGAAGACTTGGTCGAGCTTCCCTCCTCTACAAAAGCGCACTGCAGAAGCGGAACTAAAACGTCCCCCCCCTTCCCCCCTCCCTCTCATCCTTACCCACCCTTTTTTTTTCCAAGTGAACTCTTCCCGCACAAATAGCTGACCTCATTTTGGTGATCAGCTTGTTCCCAGTCCCCTCTTTGCCGTGTGAAAGACGATTGTGGAGTCTGAGGAATGTGTTCTTCGTTCAAGCTGGCTGTAGTTTAGACGGTGTCGTACGCAGTTGTTCGGCGCAAGCTGATGCTCCTTCTCGTCGACTGAATATGCTGTTCACTTTTACATAGAACAGAAATAAACGCCACATGGATAACCTTTTCTCGCGGGGTAAGTGCATTTTTTAAAATTATTTCTTGGGTAGACTTTTTTCGCAGCAGGGATGAAGTTAGGACCGCATAGACACGGGTCGAAATAGAGCAACCATCTTGGGCAGTTACGCGATCATGCTAAAGGCGCAAGCGACAGTTCGTTCTACAATCGGCGAAGCGGAGAAAACGCTCACTTCGGTTTTCAGTAACTACGATCAAACGTCCACAAAACGTCGTTCGATCAAGATGTGTCCGTGGAGCAGAGAGCAGTGAGAGTGTCAGAGGACCGATCTGATTCTAGAGTCATCGCATCGAATTCAAAGACAACGCCGGGCTTCGAGTGCATTAATTCCAAATATCGAGCCAAATAGCGCATTTAGAAATGTATCTCAAGTCAGGCAATGTGAACGGAATGCTTATTTTACATGCTTTATGGCATTTATTCATCTCCGACGGCGTTGTATTTTTCGCGGTTTCGACGGAAAGCTGCGGAGCTTCACGTCTGCCAAGCTTCCAGGGTTGCGACAGTCCGGTACGCAACAGTGCCTACAGCTTCGGCGTTTGCTCTTCTGCGACATCCGATAGCAATGTTAAAAATAAAAGACCAAAGAATGAATGAATCAACGCCTTCAAATTGATGCGTGAACAGCCCCACGAGCAAGCAGGCTGGCGAAAGGGCCTTCTCAGTGTTGCAAATATTTTGAGCTAGATGGCGCAACGTGTCACACCAAACTTGACTGCCCGGAGGGTATATGTGACTGCAAAAACGCGAGTGGAAAAGTTTTGTCGTAGATCTTGCAAGCTGCTCCTAAACCCTAGATATGCAGACGCAGTGCCTTCGAATTGAGCTCGCACATTCAAGCGCACAATTTTTTGGGCTCTGCAGAATATGGCTACTCTTGGGCTACATAACACCATCTGGCTTTTGGTGGTTTCAGCTAGAAACTACCTGGCAACCCTGCATATTCGCCAAAAGGTCCATTGGAACACCATCATGTGTACGCTTCTCCAATGCCTCGGTAGTTATCACTCAGTAACAAAAGGTCTCCCAGTATCCAACAACTGTTCGGAAGCACAGTGACGCGTCACAAACTACTGACTGCTAATCCGCGAATAGAATTTTTTGGAAATCTACATCATTCTATCTAACCCGTTATGACAGCTGTCTAACGTGTATGGATGTTACCGGTGCGCGCAGATGACCAGTGGGCAACGATAGCACGGCATGTACAGTCGGTCGTTCCAGCTTCGGATGTAAGACATTGGCACAAAAAAAGGTGCAACTCCAAAAGCATAAAGAGCAAGAGAACGTGAAAGAACACCACGATCGCCCGAGCTCTCAAGCAGCATTAGGATTTCTCGCAGAAGACAGGGACGCGAACTGCCATTGCATTCGGCTCTCTAGGAAGTTAGACGGCTTACCCGGCGATTTTGTTTTTGAGCTTTTTGCTGGGAATAGCAGCGATCTCCTCGCAGATCCTCTTGTTCGTGTGGAAGTCGAGGGTCAGCCGTGTGTAGTACTTCTCGATGATGAGGCGCGAAGCCTTCTTCACGGTCTTGGTCCTGACACGACCCTAGAAAAACCAACATGCCACAGGTTAGAAAGAAATCCAGGGAGCGCCACAACATGCAAAGCAGCCGCTAACAAGAGCTGCCAACGAAAACGCCGTGATCGTCTCACCATGCTTGTCGCGGATGGATTTACGAGTGTATTCGCTCAAGTTTCACGGAAACTATTAATGATAATGAATGGGATATGTATCCGAGAAACATTCGACAAAACGACAGAAACAATATTTATCGTATTGACGGCGATTAAGCGCGATTGTTGAGATGGATTAGGAAGAAAATACCAACCATTTTTGCAGCTCGGAGAGAAAAGGGCTCTTGTTGCCAACACTCACGTGGGATTCCGTCGTGTGAACTGAAAATCCGCTAAACGTAATTTAGCTGTCTTTATTCATTGGTAAAAAAACAAAAGTAGAACTAGCTGCAACAAAAAACAGTAATCATTTGAATTCACGCTTCTTAATTCTCGGAGATAAATATAAAAATAAATTTAGGAGTCATTATGAAAGATTGCAGCTTAATCCTTAAAAGAAACTCTATTAACGTCCGCTAGGGCTCAGAAATACAGGCGTCCGATTGGCGAATCAGCGATGGACTCGAGTTTGGGTTTCAAAATGGCGGCTGAAGTGTGTTTCCAAAAAAGATACACAACACATCGAGCGATTTTGTTTACCTCATGCCAACTGTGAACTGAGTGAGCAAAAACCGTGCCCGTGAGTAAAAGCTGGAGTCAGCCCCAAACGAGCGACATTTCACGGGTTGCCGACGCGTCAAAGGCACGCTGGCGCGCGTCGTTCCAACGTTGATCTTCGGACCGCGTTAGGCTTAAAAGCTCCTAGTGTTCCTGCGATGCCGTGAGCGGTCAACTACCACGTTCAACGCTGCAAAAAAAAAAAGTATATCCAAAGATTTTACAGACGCTGTGTGCACGCTTATCTCCGTGGATAGTCCTCGAAATTGCGATCGGGGTGCTGCTAATTCGTTTCCCGCCGTACACGAACGCGTTCATGGCGTCCGAGACACCGACGTTGCGGTGAAGTGGTGATGCGTGAATCGTGATCGACCCCGCTGTGGCTGCGGCATTTCGAAGAAAAAAAGATACAACGTGATCTTACGACCCCGAAACCGCAAGGATGGCCCTCAACGAACCAAACCTGGTCAAGAAACTGACATCCGTGACGAACACGCAAGACAGTGTTCAAACGTTGGCACTCTGGATTATCCACCACCGTGCGCATCACCGAAAGATCGTGGACATTTGGGCAAAGGTGCTCAAGAAATGTAAGCAGACTATTTTTGTACAGTCCACTCTCCTTAAAATAGCTGACCTTGAGGTGTGCGATAGCATTGCATGAGATCGGCTGTAAGGCAGTGTGAAAGCTCTGGCGACCGGGTTTGGGCCCGTGCCTCGATAACTCGGCAGACATCCATCGCTAGGCACCAAAATATACGAGGTTGCAACGGATTTTATTGCAGCTATCAGTGGCCTGGCGTTTGGTTATTTGTGGCGCTTACGGGCGCAGTTTATTATTTGTAGTCTTGCGGGGAAGCTGTCTTCTCAGTCCTTGATTCCATGAGAAAGTGAAAAGGTATTTGATAATTCACGTGGAAGTTCTTTACTATTCGAGGCGAGAGTGTTAAGAACAGACGTATAGGGCTACATTTCAAGAGATAGACACATTATGTTACGAAAATATTCTCTGGAGAAGGGGAGCAAAGGACACATATACAAATCTCCAAACACAGCTAAGTGACTGGTGCGCGACCGAAAAAATCCGCCTGGTTCTGGCATCGAACCAGGGACCTCTCCGTTTTCAGTGGAGCGCTCTATCAACTGAGCTAACCAGGAGTTAGACGTCAGTAAAGCAAACGGGTTTTAAAAGGAATTATTTTCGTCATTCTTGTCCAGCTCGCTTGCACCTCTGCATTATGATCATACCCTTAAAAAAGCAGGCCGTTCACTCATGTTGGTGTTGGACTGGTGGCAGCTGATAAAACTCGTTTGCTCTATTGGCGGCTAACTCCGGGTTAGCTCAGTTGGTAGAGGCGCTCTACTGGCAACGGAGAGGTCCCTGGTTTGATACCAGGACCAGGACACTGCCTGGTGATAGTTACAAAACAAACGCAAAGGGGAAGCAAATTGGCTTAGAAGGTTGATGGGAGGAATAATACTTCCAGTTTCTAGGCAAGGTGGTGCAAGCTACTGCCCGTTATAAGGGGTACAGCCATCAGCACCTGTCCATCCATCATTGCCTGATCACAGTTGTTTTGTTTTCCGTCGAGCTTATGCAGTTGCCAGTGGCACTCATGCAACTTTCATTTTAAATCCCCCCCCCCCCCCCCAAATAAAAAAAAAAAAGAAAGGAAAAAGAAAAATATATATATTGTAAAATCTTGAGAGAGATGCCCCAGCCCCGAAAGATAGCCCACTTCTACTTTGGGCTTGATTTTATATATTTTTTAAACACCGAAAGATGGCCGATTCCTAGTAATAGTAGTGTTGGGATCAATGATGGTTTCGGCGTAAATGCAGCTAGTTCACTATGGCGGAATATAAGCGAGCGTTGCTGGCTGGGGAAGTACAGTCATCTTTGCTTCGTTGTCCCTCGCCACCGTAGCAAGCTTGGAAGGAACACGACCTAAAAATATAAATTTTTTATGCTTTTCTTGATTGTACATTGAAAGTTAGCCCACTCCACATTTTCACCCGATTTGCTCTTGATGTTGGGTGGGCTGTCGGGATTTTACGGTATATAGATATATATATATATAAATAATAAATTGTGTGGCTGTTAACTTATGGGTTCACGGTTACCACACGTCACTCGTGTAGTTTATGTGACATGACTGAACCTGAAACAGGGAAGGGAAAGGAAAACACGTAAAAAGAGGGGACAACACACTCCGTGGTTTATGGCGGGTTAATGCAGTGAACCATGGTACCAATTTTTTTATGAGATCTTACCTGCAGTTGCATGGTGTCCTTTACATTCTCATTGCCTTTTGTGTCTTAAACACCCCCCCCCCCCTTTTTCCTCCTCCCTCAAAATGTACACTTTTGTATAACATTTACAGCTCATTGCACTTTCAAACTTGTTAGTTTTTACACCATTGAGGATTGCTGTCTCGGCAAGCCCTCGTCTGGCCTAAGAAGAAGACAAGCACTTACTAAATACCTTTACACAAAACAGAAAAAAAAACTTTGTTTTTATTTTTTTGTTACAGTTGCAAACACGTTTATGAATTACAAACTTAAAAATCGCTGCTTTTACAAGTGGCTCAGTTTCTAATGTTACTAATTACACTGAATCCGTCAATATTCCAGACAAACATCAAGAAAAACTAGCAGGTGGACGGTAATGTACGACATGCAAGACGTCAATGAAAATGTTACAGAGACAGTGCTGTTCACTAGAGTTCTCGGATGAGCTCACAGCCAAGGTCAAAGCATGGGCCGTATTAATTTCTCCCCTCTTTCCCAGAAAAAATTAAAAGCTCAATATTTTCTTCCTCACTCCACAGTTCGCAATTTGAGAAACCTGGCATAAATTCCCAAGACACCCAGGCCTGCTTTACTCTGTTTCACAAATAACAGGGGAACTAAGAGTACAAGCGCACAAGATAGTTTATGACTGCTTACGACGTGACGTGGCTAGGGTGACTGCAATTCGTGCAATGCATCATATTAGAAAATACACGGATTCATAATGCGATGCGGTCAGTCACATAAGAACACCAGTGTCTGAACCAGCCTTTATGGTGAAACCAAGTACATATGCCTAGGCCATAGATTTTCCGGCGTCTATTGATAAGGAAAATCGGCAGATGTCTCTCAGCACTTATTTATTTTTAAAGAGTCGGCGTATTTCGGCGAGTTCTCCGATACGGACGGTAAAAACTGATTATTGGCGAAAAAAAAAAAAACTAATAAAAAACTAAGTTTTAATTTATTTCGCAATTTGAACGTTCCTTCAGGACGCTTCATGCCTGTCATAATGCAGTGGCGCTTGCAAACCACTGGCAGCGAGGCCGAACACGGACCGAAGTCCGAGTGCCCTTTGGCATAGTTATCCGGAGCTTCTAGTTTTTTTCGTATCCTGCTAAAGGTACTGCTCCGTGTGGTGACACAAATTGAATTGTTCTCAAGCAAAATGTTTCTGCCACGAGGAAGGCAAGCAGATCTTGCTTCTTTCGCGAGATTAGTCCAGTACCGACCGTCACTGTTCTGTCGTCCAGCTCTGATCTGAATTGAGACACTGTGACCATTTGTGTTGACCGCAGCCAATGCTTGTTCCACTTTAGGGTTGTTTTACTTTAAGTCTGACTGCAGCCAATGCTATTGGATGGAGCCAATGAAGCAGTGGCAAAAGTTGATGGTCGTGGCGCTCATTGTCTTTGTGGGTCCGCCATCACCAGCTAAACCAGTCGTGCGCAGACAAAAAACGCAGGGTCACGGAGGAGAGAGGTTGTTGTTGTTAGCAAGGAGGAAGTAGGGAAGTGAAGGAGAGTCAATCGTGAAACAAGCCTCCACGTTGGGGCAGTTCCGGCCCACCGCAACTGCCTAAACGATGAGAATGGCAAGCACCCTTTCCCTCTTCTATCCCGGCAAATTGGCTGAACCGTCCGCGTATGACGGCCAGTTTGTTGTCGGGATCGGGCACGCGGCCTTGCCTTCTTTTATCCTGACAATTCCGTCGAAATGCCTAGACGGCGCCGCAGTCGAAGAAAAGGGCACCGCCCAGAGAGCCCTTAGTGGAACGGCCTAAGGCCAAGCTCGACAGATTGCCGTGGGGGTTTGGGACGTAAACGGCTAGTTTGGCGCGACTCGTCGGACGTAGGAACGGTGAGCGAGCGTGCGCATTGTGCCCGCAGCCAAGCCCAGCCACCGGCTGACCATGCTGTACCTGGCCAACGACGTGCTGCAGAACGGGCGGCGCAAGGGGGTGCAGCAGTACATCGAGTCTTTCGGGGAGGTGCTCCCCCACCAGGTGCCCCTCTTCCGGGACGAGAAGATCCTCAAGCAGGTGGACCGGGTCTTCACCATCTGGAGCGAGCGCTCCGTCTACCCCTCTGACTTCACCCTGGGACTCAAGGACATCCTCCGTAAGTACGGTGCCTGGAGCATGTCTTCGACCGGCATGCTTACCACTTTCCAAAGAGTGGTCCCTCATTTCAGTCAGCTCGGCCTCATTGTGCCTTCTCGGTGTGCTTTTCTTTCCGTCTGCTTGCCACAGAGGAAAGTGCTCGTAGATTTTTCTAGTGCTTTCTGGCAATTCGTCTCACAATCTTCATTTATAATTTTGTATAGGCATAGGGCTGCCCCCGTCTGGCCGTCGAAAACTGATGGCTAAAGTGCAAGCTGCTGTAGAGACAATTTGTCGTCGTTCCTGCGGCGTGCTCTGTAGGTGGCTGGATAGTAGAATGTGCTGTAATCGACTTAGTTCTAACGAATTCTCTATGATTTGCCGAAAATTCATGGCGCTAACAAATCGGGCAGACTTTATTTCCTTGCAACGAGACTCGAGGACAGCATTAACGAACTGCTAATCTGCCTTTCATTCTTCCGGAGAACAATACTTCTATGGTTGAGCAAAAGCATGATGCTCTATGGAAGCGCTTGAAAGTCTTCTGCACCTTCCGTTTTGCAAAATTTAGTTTAAAAACACCGTATTTACAAAATGTTGACCTGGGGAAAAATATGTAATGTAGATTACTACTTAATTGTCTCATTTTACACCAGGCATGTTGCAGGTCATCAGTTTCAGCCTGCCTGAGGCATTTACAGGGTTACTTATCAGGGCATAGTCTACTTTTTTTTTTTCTCTCCTTTATTCTGCAAAAAGCAAGCTCTCAGCTACGAACCGTCGCATTTCATAGGTCTTCATCATATTGTGTTTCATGGTCCCTGTAACTTTAAAATCCACTCACCGAAAGACTTCTCGGCTTCTGGACACGCGATGTCCAGAGGTAAACAAATTCCGTGCACCGGACAACCATTGTCCTCCACAGCATTGGGAGGGAAGAAGATTGTAGCACAGGATGAACTTGTACTTACCATCTTGACCTTGTATTTTCTTTTTATCTTTCTCAGACAAAAGGACTGGCGAAAAGCTGCAGCAGCATCACCACCATCATCACCACCATCATCACTCTTCTACCGGTGATGGTGAGACTTTCCCTGCATAACAAAACTACTATAGTGACGGGCCGAATGAGAATGATAGGGCATGTCTTTCAGACGCCCGGCCTCCCGTAAGTGCTCCGTGCCTTCCACTGTGCTTTGGCTGCGTGCATGCGCTCGAGATGCACGAGACGCCGAAGCACTGTTGAAGGTAGGAAGCTCGCGCTGGAGGCGGGAGAGCTGAGGCTCCTCCCTGCCATCCTTACCCTGTCAGTGACTGTAGCCAGAACAAACTCGGAAGACCTGTCTTGCCCCGGCGTGCAAAACGGGTCCTTCCAACAAACAGACGTCCTCATGAGGTTCGGTTTCCAATTTTCTCGTTTCAGAAGGAGCGCAGCCAGCGAAGGAGCCCAGCAGGAAAGGTGAGGTGGCAAGAACAAAAAAAAAAAAAAAAAAACCCAAGCAGACTGCTAACCTACACAATTCTTGCATCGCAGATAGCGGCAAGCTCAAGACTCCAGAGGTCGAGAAGATCATCCTAGAGTTCAAGGTGAGAGACGTCGTCGATAGAGTCCGTCTTCTTTGTCAGGAGTGCGTAGTTGTAGATACAGTGTGTTTTTGTTCCCCTTTTGCAGCCCGAGAAAGTCATTGAGAAGATTAAGAAGTTGAAAAAAGTGGAGAACGACTCCGTCATCAAGTTGGCGGCGCTGACCAGTCGCAACATGGACGTGTCCAGCTCTGAAGTTCTGCGCAAGTTCAAAGGTAAGTTAATACCTCGAGGGTGCCACAACATTTCGTGCCTCTGAGATTTTCGGTGCAGTGCACAATCGACCATAGGGGACGACTATTGTCGAACACGAGACATTTCTAGGAACTCATATTTCCAATAGTAGATTTGCAATAACTTGCGCACATATTGGTGTATTAACTGAGAGGACAAGAATAACAGGGCATGCAGGGTTCACTGAGGGGCAGTAGCGAGTTTGTCTCATAAACAAGTACCGTAAAATACCAGGCAAGCACCCACTCAAAATTGAAAGATAATTGCAAAAAAAAGTTCGGATGGGCACTTGTCCAGTCATCAATTTTACGTGTAAATGTACTGTGCATGTTTTCTCAGATCTTGCACGTTTTGGAATGGGCGCTTAGTGTGGAATGGGCGGATGCACGGTATTCTACGGTAGTTGTGAATAGTGCCTGCTTGAGTGCTAATGTGGAAATGGATAAACTGCAAGTTGATCCACAGAGTCCACTTTCGAGACTCGGATCTGCGGCAAAATTATTTTGTGCCAATGGGTCGTGCAGAAAGTCTGTTTGCCGCTTGTCGGCGTAGAAGTTCACATGTCCTTCAGTGCGTTTGTCACAGGCCTACGGCCAGTTATTAGCAGATGAGAAGCAGTGATTCATCATAAAGCTGTAGATGTTTGGATGGAGTCGTCCATGTATCTTTTTACATTGTTGCGAAACTGCCGAGTTAGCCTGGAAACATTGGTAAGTGACAGTTTATGAAGAAACCGTGGAATTGACCAAGTTTGTTAGTTTGTTGCACTTTGGAGCACGTGTAGCAAAAGCTAACGCTGCAGAACCCTGGGATCATTCCTGAGCTCAATCCCCACCCCTGCCCGTTCTGATCTGGATGAATATTGTACCAAAGTGCGGTCGTGTAATCACTGCCGCTTGATGCATACTAAAAACTTCAGGATAGAAAAGTGAATAATTGGTTCAGTTAGTTCATCACAATGTTTGGAGACAGCACTGTTAAAGACGAGCACTGCACAAATTGAACGATACGAGATCCCAAGCTAGCAGCCGTAGTGCAATGGCTAAATGGCTCATTTACGGCTTGAACTAGTGTTGCCTTATATCAAGGGCAGATGAACCTCACACCGTTAGCTCGTCGTCTAATTAGTCTTTCTTTTTTTTTTGCTTTTTTTTTCTCCTTGCACATGTAGGTGATGTTTTAATGCATGTCACAAGTGGAAGTAACAGCTGTTGTCTAATCTAGAGAATGGCCGTTCCATTATGGAAAAAGAAAAAAAAAGAAACTGCCGACATGCATTGTGTATTATTTACTGAGTTAGTTGTAGGATAAAAACATTTTCTAAAAATTGCTATAATAATTTTTTTTTTTTTGGGAGGGGGTATGACATTGATTTCTGCGAATTTCGTGGCGCAATTGTAGCACAATAGTATTCAGCAAACAAATTAACTTCATAGATGTAAATTTTACCCGGCAAATTTTAATTGGATGTTCGTAGCGTGCCGTCAATAGGTCGCAGCAGTTGTTAGATTGCAAGAAAACCAAATTCTGCTTCGCACTAGTTAGCGTGGAATTTATACTAAAGAGCAAACAGTGTGCAAAATCCCCACCCCAAAATCTTAGTTGCAAACGCAGGGCTTTTATGCACTTTAGCATCTTAGTTTTTGTATGGTGGGCTACTGACAGCCAAAGTTCGCCATTGAAAAGTGTGAAGCAGAATTTAGTTCTCGGGTATAACTACCGTTATGGCCTATTATGACAATGGACTGTACATTCCTTGTTGGGATGTGCCAGCTAGTACGAATGTCTAAAAAGTTAAATACGGAATTCGAGGTAATTACTAGTTGGCTAGTTGGCACATTATGTTCATGCAATGACTTCTGCCAGAGCAGAAAATATTGACCCAAGGAATCATTTCTTCTCAAAAATTTTAGAAATCATTTCAGTAGAAAAAAGTTACTCCATGATACATCCTACTAAAACTAGTTTCCACCTCTGAAACCAGACTTTGTGTGTGCTGGGGAACCAGGGAAAATACACCAGTCTTTTCAGAACGGATAAACTGGGACTGCTACCGTTATGGCTCCTTTGTAAGCTCCACAACTCCCAAGTTTAATTTGAGCAAGCAGGTGCGTCGGAGCTGTACTCGGCTCTAGAGCCCTGCATATCCGCGGATATCCGCAGTCAAGTGGCGGATGCGGATAAAAATGAATCAGATTTGGCGGATTGCAGATCGGACGCGGATCAGATACGGATATCCGCTGGTCCGGATCTACATTTTTGCCGAGGTGGCCCGCAACTCTGTACAACTGCAGAGTATAGAGTGACTAAATAAGTGATATACCATGAAGCGCATCGTCGAATGTTTCACGGGAGCAAGTTACTCTCTTGTGGAAAAGGTGCCATTAGGAGAAAAGGTGCCTTTGTGACATACTCTCAGTAGAACATAGTTCTACTGAGAGTATGTCACTCGATTCTCACCAAAGATTGCTTTAGAGCATTCTATCTCGCCAAAAATGCTGTCCCTAGAAAAAGTATGTAATGCAGAGGCATCAATCGTCCTGGAAAAGCATTTTCTTGTTTGGCAGGAAAAGGGCAGAAAACATTCGTTGGGCGAAGAAAACCCAAAACGTACAAACCACAAGAACGTAGAGGACTCCTCGACAAGTAAAATATGAAGTGTGTTTGCTTCTTTTTTTTTTTTCTCGACATTTTGCTAGTTGTTGATAAGTATGTGTTTCGGGGCCATTATTGAATATAGTGATACTATCCTAGTGACATACTCGCGTCTCACAACATACATATATATGAGTACTTCGCTGCTGTGAGTGACCACTGTTCCTCCACCACTTATTTTTACTGTTGTTCCTAAATAAAATGACAGAATGTTTTTAGTCTGTCCTTTATCATTTTCATGTTTAGAAAATATGTGTCTGCTTAAAATGGATGTTACAAAGAAGAAAAAAAAAATATATATATATATATATGAAATTTTTTTTTTTTTTTTTTATTAGAGCACATCTTCTGGGAAGAATGTCGCAGACTCTTAGTACAATCATCTTTCCAGCGGCGCGAAGTGTCTCTCGAAGGATGATAGTTTATAATACAAATACGATAAAAATGACTTTCCTCGTTTCTGACTCGAGGAGTTCTTGAACAACGATAAGCAAACAACTTATAAGCTACCATCGAGACACTTTTTTTTTTTTTTTTTCATGCTCGATTTCATGATGTAACACGAATGCGCGGATCCTGGGTCAAAACCGGTTCCGAATTTTGCTGATGTGGATGCAAGGTATGCAGATGCGGATACAATAACGTTAGAAAATTGTGGGATACGGTTTGTGTGTGGATACAAAGTCCACAGATGCAGGTCGGATGCGGATGCTCAAACTGTTATCTGCTCAGGGCTCTACTCGGCGTCAGCTATTTTGTGCTAAGTCGTCAAGTCTAGCGTAGCTTCCACAGTGCCGTAGCTGCGAGAGCATATGCACGTTCTTGCGCGAGCACGTTTACACGTGCTCGCACAAGTAAGTCTGAACGCCTCGGAACACTGTGGAAGCTACGCTAGCCTCGACAGTGTAGCACGAAATAGTTGGCGCCGACTATAGTGAAGCGGAATTACGAAAGGACACAAAGATACGGTGAAGGCGCAGCATTTTTATGCAGACGCACGCACGTCTCGCCTACCGACGTGCGTAACTTAGCAAGGGACGCGTAAGTTCGACACTCCCTTTAGCAGCTCACTTTGTTGGCTGTAATGGGGTCAAAATTTGCTCCTACCTAGACCGCAGTCACGGACAGCAGTTCCAGAAGGACTTTGAAGACGCGACCCGCTGCCTGGAGGAGTACATCAAGGCCTTGGAGAGGGAGATGGTGGAGCGCACCGAGATGACGGAGATGCTGGAAGAGGCCAAGGTGTACTACGACAGTCAGCATGGCGAGGCGCGCATCGTGGCCACGGTGAGCAGCCGGATTCCCTCGACGGAGAATGGATACCCTTTTTGCTTTGTCTTATCATCCAGCCGTTGTATTTTAGTTTTATCATTTAGGTCAGTGGCTCTCAACTGGGTTTTTGGG
Organism: Ixodes persulcatus; assembly: GCA_013358835.2. Taxonomy (NCBI): domain Eukaryota; kingdom Metazoa; phylum Arthropoda; class Arachnida; order Ixodida; family Ixodidae; genus Ixodes; species Ixodes persulcatus. The sequence goes on along the minus strand of JABSTQ010011435.1, from coordinate 879,715 downwards.
TGTCCGCGAAGTCATTTATAGGGTCCGCGAAACCCTCGGCTCAACCCCCTCGTGTAAAATATATATATATATATATATATATATATATATATATATATATATATATATATATATATATATATATATATATTATATTTATATATATATATATATATATATATATATATATATATATTATATTTATATATATATATATATATATAAAAAAAGATTTTGTTCACCCTTTCTAGGTGGCGCAAGCTACTGCCCGTTATAAAGGGTACAGTCGTTACTATCTATCCATCCTTTTACTTGGTGCTTCTCACTTTTGTCTATAAGAGTAAAGGATGCCCTTTTTACACTGCAATGAGTTGCCTTATTTTATACTGCCCCCCCCCCCCCCCCCCCCCCCATTTCTATTTCCCCCGCTCGCATGGGGTCCCCCCATCACTTTGGCGGGTCTCCAAGGGGTACCCTACACATTCATGCTTGAGAACCACTGATTTAGGTACGTTGTGTGAATTATTCCGAGTTGGAAGCGACTCTGAATTGTGCTTCTATTTCAGGGTCGACGTCTCAGTATAGAAGCGTGTTTCATTACCTCTAATTCAAAGTGTGCCGCGCGGCACAAATATTTCACTAACATATTGTTTGTCTTTTTTTTTGCGGAAAGAGTTTATTTTGTGACGTAGGTGTCCTATCAAACTGGGGAGTTCAGTGTACCTTTAGAAAGCTACTCGTAAAAAAAAGTTCAGCTCTCTTATGTCTCACCCCGTTCCCAAAGAGTTGCATACAGTCCCGTTCCCCCGGTTTGAGGGTACGTTGACCGTGCAGGCGTACAAGAACTTTGGCAGTCCGGGTGAAGGGTCTGAAGCGCAAGCTGGAGGCCAAGATGAAGACGCTGCCCAGTCCCGTGCCCTCCCCCACGCCCGACGCCCCCTCGCCCACCAACTCGGACGACGACGCCCTGCTGCTGCCCCCGCCCCAGGACACAGGTCGGTCCCTCCATGGCTCTCACCTCCAACAGATGTTCTTGGTCGTGTCCGAGAGACTCGGAGACTCGCAGAACGCGTCGCGGGTGAGCCAGGCACGTGCTGTGTGTGTGATGTCACGTGATCTAATCATGTCACGGAGTTATGCGAGGTCACAGCGTCATATGGCATCGGGATGTCGCACTACACTGTTACGTCATGGCCGTGACGTCGCATGGCACCGGAACTTGACGTCAAGTCACAATAGGGAGGTTCAGAATAGAGCACGCTAAATTTTTGCTTACGCAAAGATTAGCGTCGTGGCCATTGTGCATGCGCCGCACGCTAACCATGTTTTGCGCTTTGCATGCGCTATTTTTCGGAAATTGCGTTTGTATGCAAAGTCTTTGCGCTTCTCCAAGGAGGATTCCTGATGAGAAGTTGGCTAAAGACAAGACGAGCACAGTTAAAAAATGGCGACTCCCAGGACCATGACTGCGATCGCTTTGGCGGCGTCGTGAGCGCGATGTTGGCGGCATCCTTGCGACTGCAATTTTCAATATGGGACGACATTGCACTCGGTTTGGAAAACCCAGTATGGTGGGCAACGATCAGCAGCAACTTGATGCTTGCGACTCACAGACATTCTTCGGCGAAGGTACGGTGTGCGAAGGTCAGTACACGAGACCTCTCTTGCCGAGGCGACACAAGCGGACATGACCAATCGACCGCTCGCATCGCATTCTCATGTTTAAACAAATCTAAAATGTTACTCTGGACCAAAAAACTCTTTTTTTTTTCCTCAAGTTACAGCGTTTCGTGCATGAAATAAAAATAGTGACTGTATCTTAGTGCTGTTGCAAGCTCGGGATGCTTGGGCTTTTGCGTCGCCGTGGAGAAGCGCTATTCTAAAACTCTCTTGCGTAGCGTGCACTAACGCAATCGCTAAATTTAGCGCTAGCGTGGGCTGAATTGGCATAACGTTCAGCGTGCGCTGAACTTTATTCTAACACTTCCTAATATCATGCGATAACGTTATTCTAAAACTTTCTAATATCATGCGATGTCAGAGTCACGTGACATCGGGGATTCAAGTTAAATACTGACGTCAAGGTCATAAAAGCAATATAGCCCCTATGGGGCCATATTAGTCATATGACCTCGCCCCGTGTTTCGGTCGAGCGTAGCATGTCGATTTGATTTGACTTTGACTTGCATCAGATACTAAGTAGATGATACTGGAGGCTTGTGGAAAAGCTGTCACAAGAACAACTTTTCTCGTAAACCCGGCTCTATAACTCATTCTGCGTGAATAGTTAGGTTTATGCCTGCCATAAACAACCCAAGAACGAGACACATCAGATCTCTATTTCTAGTATTGGGATTTGCTTGCTGGCAACATAGCTTTTGGCGTTTGCAGTGTTGCTTTGAAACCGAGTATTGGCAATTTTAGTCGCATATTTTTGGACCCGCCTTCGCAGCTTCGCGTTTAGACCGCCAGGCACTCTGAATATTTTATCTACCCGAGAAAGCTGGCGAGCAAATCTACCACAATAACTCCGTTTTCAAGCTACAAGGTGCCGTCGATTTCGCAGAATCAGCCAACACACGTTTCCATAGCTCATCACCGGGGCAAAAAACGCCAGGGGACTGGACAGTGGACACATACACGACGACTGGTCTCCCTCGGAAGAGGGCTACATCGCGTGCTTAAAACGCGTTCCACTGCCGAGTGGGTAAAGATGGCAGCATGTGGAAGACGATTATGGGAAGGGTCTATAGCCCCCTCCAGCTCGGCCGACATTGTCCGAGAGAAGTGGCATCGGAACGGACAAGGAAAACCTCCTATCACCACCGCCATCTCCCGAACAGTTTTGACTCCTGCGTCCGAAAGTGTAACGACAACCAAACGATTTCCAGTTTGAGCGGCGTTTCCGTTTTAACCCGGGTGGCTTCCCCGACGGCGCAGAGTCCAGCCTGGCTCCACCCCTGGCGGAACCGGTGGTTGTGGACAACGGCGAGGCCAGGGCGGTGATGGGACTGGACGGCTGCTCCCCGCAGTCTGCCCCGTCCCCGGAAGGGTCCCCGGTGGGGCTCAGCCCCGTCCTGCCCGGGAACGGGGCCACCAACGACGTGTCGGGGGGCCCCGACAGCGCCGAAGGCGGCGCCTCCGCACTCAGCAGCTTCATGTCCCAAAGTGAGTGCTTTGGAAGGTGGCGCACCCCAGCCGTTGCATGCGGCAGTTGCCCCCACCAATCCCTATTTTATAGTAGGCTGGATCGCGGATCATCTCACCGGGGTCGAGCGGCGCTTGCCTGCGGCCGTCGCTCGACGCCGGCTTATGTACGGGACGCGACGGGAGAAACGGGAAAAGCCGAAATTTGTTGCCTCGGTAGGTTGCTCTCGACGATGAAACTTTTACGGCAGTTAATGTTCTGGGTGTAAATATCGAAAGCATTGGAATACCTTATTTACTCTTACTCGCATAATGAACACACTATTTTTCCCGAAACATTGACACATATTTGGGAGGTGCGTTCATTACGTGGGGTAAAATTTTTGCATTCACACACTTCGTGCAAATGTCATATTAGGTGCCCATATGACACGGCAGGGTTCTGTGGCACGTCTCCACTGATGGAGGCGCACCCACGGCTGGTCGGGGGCGCGCCACAGTAACCGTAAATAAATTGCGAACCTTTTTAGGGCGCTTTCGGCGTGCCTTTTGCCGAAGAAAAAGCGTCCTACGAAGCTCACTCAGCACGGAGAGCAACGCGACCGTTTTTAGGCCTAATCACTTTCACAATTTCACTGTCCGAAGGCGGTCCACAGACGACGGCATGTTTGGTGACATCAATGCATCCAATAGGCGAAGAAAGTCTGAGGCTGGGCAATTTCTCGACCCAAGCTCCGTCAAGTGTGAGTGTGCTCGCCGCTCACTTTCACGGTTGATCACTTCCGGAACTACTAGGCACTTGCAGCCATTACGAGAGCGGCTGGGCTTGGCTTGGCCCGACCGCTTGGCGGCAAAAGAAAATTGGCTTATTGGGCTTGGTGGCTAGCTAAGCTGGACGTAATTCGAGACTCGCGAAGCCGAAAATTGGAGGTGTGTTCATTATGCGAGGGGAAATGAAAGTCTAAATATTGGTACCCGTTGTGGGGGGTGCGTTCATTATGCGAGTAAATGCGGTACTAGCGCTTTTCGATAGACGTTTCGCGGTTGAGGGTCGAGGCTTTGTTGGGCGTGAACTGTGATGCAGTTCAATGAGACGAGGGTCGCCGAGCGTCAATGCGGAGTCGTTTGTGATCTCAAAGTCCTCGGAGCTTAGCGGACGATAAGTTAGAACGCACTTACTGGGGGCATTCGCATCATTTGAAGCGCTTGTACAGAGTACTTCTGGTGAGAGCCTTTGCTTTGAACTGCGGTGAGGGCCTCTTTTGACAAACTAAAACTTGGAGTTTGTCGTTTATTTGTTGTACAACTCATTTATGTAGTGACTGAACCAAGCGACGCAGGCACATTTGATTTTTTTTAATCGGTGTTCGAACACTTGACAAATATTGATTCGATCTCCAAACACCTGATATTATGATCGGAGCACATCGTAAGATACTTGCCTTCGAGCACAGTGTAGAAGCTTCGGTATTCCTACTTTTGCGTGTTTCTCCCATGGACTCGCGTGTATTGCCTGGTGTCGACCAATGGCCGCCAGTGGTGCCACCGAAGGGCTCCCAATCCTCGATTCAGCCTACTGCAATAGAGATCAGTGGTTTCTGCAGGCATGTCTCACTTATCCCGGGACAAAGCGATGGCCTACGGATCCCGCAGGAAGCGGGTTCGAATCCCGGTCGAGGTGCCCGCAATCCGACAGGAGCTTATTGCGGAGGAGGCATTTCGTAACCGAGATTTCGGTTGCATGCGAAAAGAGGTGGTCGAAAAGAGCCCTTGGCCTTAGCTGTTTTGGCACGTAAAGCCCTTAATTTTGACCTTTATCCCTGCTCTGTCACATGCGTGCCTTCTGTTTTAGAGCGCAGCTCTTAGGCGCCCGTTTCCGGCTTGAGCGGCGTCGCCGTCGCCGTAACCGCACGGTGCATTATGGGTAAATTTCCCCGCTAAATTTGGCGGAAAAATTTTCCCACTAAATTTAGCGAAAATTTCCCCGCTAAGTTTAGCGGAAAAAATTCCCTGCTAAATTTAGCGAAAATTTCCCCGCTAAATTTAGCGGAAAAAATTCCCTGCTAAATTTAACGGAAAAATTTCCCCGCTAAATTTAGCAGAAAATTTTCCCCTAAATGGGAGGAGAGTAGGAGAGGCATAGCCTCCTCTCCATACCTTCCCCTCCTCCTCCTCAAGAGCTGCGCTCAAATTCGGCGTTACAGGGAGTTGTAAACGGCTTTCATTTTTTTCTTGGTGGAGAATAACAGTTTATGCCGCATCGAAACGTTAAAATGATGATAGCGATCCCGTTATGCATCTAGAGATAAGATAGTTTTTGATGCGAGCCGGTTGGAGGTGCAAGGGTGAATTTTCCGGTAACATTTGGCAAGTTAAAAAGCACTTGAAAGTGGCCACACACAGCCACCAAATCTAAGTGGCAATCTTAAGTTGTTGTAGAAAGGTCTAAAAAGAGTCAATATATTTGTGTCTGAACATTTTTTTACCTTTCCCTCAAAAGTTAGGTATTCCATCCTGCAATATACAGTAGGTACATTAGGCTCGTGATAATTAAAACTTGGATATTTTATACTCCTGGTTAATTCAATTCAAATTTCAAAATTTTAGTTGTCCCGCTATGTTTATAATGTATTCATAAGCCGCTTAATTCGAATGGCTCAAGCAGGGCACACGTGCTATGAAAACGGGCACCAGCGCGGAAATTTCCGTCGCAACTTGCGCGGGTACTGCGGCATGGCAGCATGGTATGGGTCCACGTCGCAACATCCACGCAAGTTGCTGGGAAAACTGCCGCACGGTGCCCATTCTTATTGCTCGTGTGTTCCCCGCTTATCTCTCCTTTGCAAAATTCGATGACGTAACGTGGGAATCGCAGTACACCCATATGACGATATTTGAATGCGGTTCATAGATTGGACCCGAGCATTGCGTGGGCACTCGATTTAGGCTCGTGATAATTAATAGCTCGAGAAGCATTCGAGTAGTGGCCCGTGTCCAATCGCTGCAACGACGACAATAGCCGAGCCATAACAATGTCTGGAACTCAGCGCGTGTCCTGTGCTTTGCCAACCCCAGCGCGTGGCTATGGTCAACATTGGCGGCATATAATCGGCTCCAGATCACGTGGCCGCTTGTTCTGGCTGCGAGTTGAGGGCGTGAACGCTGCTCGTTGTTTTTTAATTTTTTTCTGGGACTTCTAATGCGTCGGGTGAAAAACGAAGGCGTGTTTCATAGGTCATTAACGTCAGGGATCCGTTCTAAGCGGTATTTGCGCAAAGTAAAAAAATTGTTGCATAGCCCCTTTAATAGTTCATATAAGACAACTTCTTGGCCCGATGAACAAACTTCATTTTGTTTTGAGTTGTCGATGTTTTGAGTTCACGAGAAACAACATTTTTGAGGGATAAATAAACTTATATCACACATTTCACAAATGTTTTGTGGGTGGCATACCTGCTTATGATCAGAGGAAATCATCAAATATCTGCTTTGTACAAGTAGCCATTCATATGACAAATCATAATTTTATCTTGCATCATACTTTTGAAGCAGTTTAGAAAGCCGTGCATGTGGCACTCGTCGTTTACTGCGTTGTTTACCGAGAGCCAGACCTTAGCTACTGTGCCGGCTAAGAAACTCCACTTCGTTGGTCGCGACAGACCCGGTCGTTGCTCGCACGTCACAAAGAGTTTCTCCCGCCAGGCCCGACTCTGCTCTCCTCGTGGCTGGACGCCTTCAACCAAGAGTTCCAGGAAAGCAAGGCGGCCAACACGCTGGGAGCCTCCCTGTCCGGAAACACCCTCCTCTCGGTTCCCTCGCCGTCGGCTGCCGCGGTGCCAAGCACCCTGGAGAGCCGCCTGTCCAGCCTGATGCAGAACATGAGCCACCTCCCTAGCGGCCTCTTCTCCTCAACCAGCTCGGCGAGCAACACGCCCAAGGGCCAAGACTCGCCGCTGCCCTACGCGACCGCGGTTCAGCCCCCGCGAACCGTCCCGCCGGAGCCGCACAGCACGCCGCTGAAGGACGAGAACAGCGGACAGGGCACGCCGGTCCTCGACGAGAACCTGGCCGGCAACTCAGCCAAACACCCGGCGAAGAAGACGGCTCCCGTCACGGACACGGACCTACGGATCCACCCGCCGACGGGCTCCAAGACGGACTCGTCGGAGTCGACTCCGACGCAGTTCGGTTCGGCCGCGTTTGGATCGAAGATCCCGACGTTGGGCAGTCCGGCGAGCTGGCTTCCGGAGGGGTCGCCGAAGACGAGCGCGCCGGCGTTGGCGCCTCCGCCGATCCCGCCGGCGCTGCAGGCGTACCTCGAGCCGATACGCACGGTGACGACGACGACGGGAGCAGAAGAAGCTGGCGCGGACCTACTGCCGTCTCCGTCAGCGGACTATCTCATACCGGTCGCCGAGAACTTCGACGTGACGGATATGGAGCTGGATGACTCGGGGGACGAAGGGGACGGGATGTCGCACCGAAAGAAAGCTGCGGCAGCGGCCGTGGCGGCCGCTGTGGCGGCGGCGAGCAACCTGATCACGTTGGTGCAGCCAGACAACGCGGCCGCTCGTACGGCAAAGGAGGAGAGTCTGGAGAAGCCCAGGGAAGAGCCAAAGTCGACCACTCCGGCTTCTACCCTGGCTTCGACTTCGTCTCCGGCGCTGAGCTCGGGGATGGCCATGGGGGCGGCGGCAATGGCCGCGCAGGGCGACTCCAGGCACCTGCGCCAACTCGCGGAAGGTGGAGGGTACCCGTCCTCTCCGCTGGCGCAGCCCTCGAAGATCGAGACGGTGCAGACGAGGGCAATCGAGAGGTCGCCGCCACCGGACGACGTGAACATCTGGGAGAGGAGAGACTACTACGACGTGCTCTCGCGGTCTCAACAGCCGCCCCCGCCGCAGCACCCGCAGATGAGCAACGGCGGTAACCGCATGCAGGGGAGAGGGGGAAGAGGCTATTACGGATACGAGATGCGGCCCCAGCCTCCGCCAGAACACTTCCGCGACGACTACGACGGCTACGGGAGGGGCTACGAGCCGGACTGGCAGGGGCTGCCGCCGAGCCCAAGGTACAGGCAATTCAACAACAACGGTCCCCCGCCACCCCAGCAGAGACCGCCCTACTTCCATCCGAGGTACTGACGTGCGCGAGGACTCCTGGTTTCGTCGCCGTATTCGGCGGAGCGTAGTGTACATAGTCGCGTGGGTTCAGGGGGAGGGAAAGTCGCAGGCGCAAGGAATGTCCTAGCCCGAGGATGCTCGCACCATGGGCTTGTGACGAACGGAGACGACGTGTGCTTGTTTTTGCGGAGTCCGCATAGGCAGTGCGTGTATTTCGTGTGTGGTACGGAGGAAAAAGTTCAAAGCGAAGTTTAGCATCCGACACAAGGCCTTTCATCGTTTTTACATTTTGGGAGCACCCGCTTTGAATTTCGGGAGAGGGGGAGTTCACAAACTGTTCGAAAAGTTGCGATCGAGTTTGCATCGGGTCAGCGTCTGAATTAGTGAGCACTCGAGTCAGTCATTTCTCTCCTGTTTCGAAAAAAAAATTTCGTCGAAAGATTCGGGGTGTAATGCCTGCTGCCATACAACAAGCTTTCTGAAATGTCTTTCGCGTCCACGGGGTTGGAATCGAGTCCTTTCGTTTTCTCCCGGTTCCCCACCGACGACCATGCATCTGTGCGTTGCTTTCCACCCCTATCGTTTGCATCATGCCCCTTGAGTGTCGTTTTCCATGTGCATAGTTCTGCGGACTTCTCATTTTTGTTTTTGCAGCCACAAACTGTTGAGGCAAGTCAGCTGCCATCGGACACTCGAGAGAATGCAGTGCTTCTCTCCCCTTTCTTGCTGTGTATTACACAGAAATACAAGTTGTTTCTTCCATTGAATTTTTGAGTTTTTTTTTCTTGGGAGCCATCGGATCTACTTTATCCCAACCTTTTCCTTTCTTCTCACTAAGTCACACCCGATTTAACTTTGTTCCATTGGGCTTCATGCATCAACCACAACGAGTTTCGAGTACATTGCTTGGGCTCTGTACACTGAATGCATTACTTTGTATATACTTGTGTAGATAAGCTCTTCAGATTCATTTTTTTGTTTGTTTGTTTGGTATGTGTGTGTGTGTGCACGCTTCACATGTATGCGTTATTTTGTGGGTTTAGTAAAAAAATGCCGTTTTGACCTTGTTGTGAAATTGGTTCCTCTTTGCTGCGCTGCTGACACAGTATTCAAGTATACAGGGATGTCTCGTTAATATGGACAGCTCCATTCTTGCTCAAATTGTCCATAATGAGAGTTATGCGCGATAACGAGACAAAAATGCATGTATTTGCCCACTTCGTCCGGGAAAACATGTCTGCATAGTGAGGTATCCGTATTAACAAGACACACACATAGTTCTGCTGACATCTTGCACCTTATATCTCGATTCTCCACCCTGTTTTGTTGAAACTCCTAAAAGATATTTTTGTTTCATTGCCTCGTTAGCACACACTTCACAAATTACACCCCCCTCCCCCCTCCCCCCCCCCCCCCCCCCCCCAAAAAAAAAGTGCCATTTCATTTTACGAGTCTCATTTTGAGTTGGGAGCAGCCTTGAAACGTGTTTCTTTTTCAGGAAGTCGACCCTGAAATACAAGCTTGCTTTTGAATTTCTCAAATAAGTTGCAACATAAATATTGTGCTCATCCTTTTTTGTTTCCCCCCAGGGAAAGTTTTTTTTTTTTACATATACATATCGTATTTAGGCACTTCGAAACACTTTTGGAAGGGGGCGGGGGGGATTCAGTATGTGGCAAGGCATTTATGCATTCCCAGATTTTTACAAAAAAAACTCATAAAAACCTACAATCAAAGAAGAAAAAAAATGTGATTGAAAATAACTTTTTTTTTTTTTTTTATGAGGAAATCACAACGGCCACTTGGAACCTCCCTCACTCATTTACACAGCCGTGAGCAATAGAGGTACAGGACTCGGAATATTCGAGAAGTACCTGTACAATGGTGTAAGTAATCGAATCCATGCAACAATCTTTGTGACCATAAAAACACCAAAAACACGTCAATTCAAAGGAACTTTGAATGCATAGTTCTGGTGAGTGAAAGGATCCAAGTGACTCCCGGCATCACAGTCCTCCCAGGGGATCCCCTGGATTTCGTTTGGCCTTGTACTTCTTTTCTCGACAAATTACATTTTGTACAGAAGGGCAACGATGGCCTCCTCCACGGTCTGTTGCGGATTAAGAAACCGGGACAAGCTCCTCGCCAAAGTCCTTCACTCTTTCCACTTTAGCAGAGCAAATGCTGGGGAAAAAGGAAAGTGCCTCCTCACACCCTCCCCAGTGTGCAATCTACGGGAAGAGATTTTCCCAAATTCTTAACTTGCAACAGACTATAGATGGGGCCATCATTGCTATTCTGTACAAAATGTGATGTACTGCTGTTCCAGGGACTCGTAATATTGTGAATAATGCTATAGGAGTTACCAGCATTAGAATGTTTGCCTACCATTCTGTGGGTCTGTCTGATACACATGTTCCTTCTGCCACGCCGCAAAGCCACTACTTTTGGAAGAACTGGAGCGCTCTTTTCGAGACTCCGTTTGAGGTTTCGTAGGTAGGAAACTCCAAGCAACACGGAGTGTCACTAGGAAGGGAAGTCGAATTTGTGCGAACTCGGCGACAAAAGGTAAGCCAGAACGGGTGCAAAAGCAGTTTCGGGAGCTCGACCTAGGCCACTGAAGCTCAATGGAGTTACAACGACCTAGATTGAATCTAGCCTCGTTGCTCGAAGGAGTGCTCGCACTTGCTCGGGCCGCGCCCACACAACTTCGTACCACGAAACTCTGGAACCGGGAGTTTGGAAGATGGTGGATTCGGACCTGGACGGGCTGCCAAAGTGTTTAGTCACCGACGAGGTGGGAATGGCGGGGCACCTCTTTCGAAAGCCCGTCCTCCAGCACGCGGTCGTTGCCTTTAGTCGTGCTTTGACTGTGCGTGCAGTTGAAGCACGAATAAAGCTCGAGATGGGACAACTGAAACTCCTCCCCGCAATTCCCATCTTGTCAATGACTATGGTGGACATCACTGACCAAAGAGGTCAGAAGACACTTCAACCGTCTTCTGTCCTACATTCCTATTTCGTGTTTCCACATCTCTATCAACACGCTCCTCGTTCGTAGCAACCTTGTTTTTATCGTACGTTCCACGACGGGCTATGTTACACTATGATACACGCGAGAGGGGGCGCTTCACGACGTTGCCGTCTCTGCAGCGAGCCTCTTCGCTTCCCCAGCAAGCTCCCCACCCTGCCTGCCAAAGGACAGGGGAGCTCTGTTCAACTCCAGTCCGTACCACCTCCTAAGGGCGTCGCGTGCTGCCATCTCTTGAGCAATCTCCACAGTCTCGCCGACGCTCGAACCAAGGAGCTTCTTGTCGGAATAGAACCCGACGCAATAGCTCGCTTCCAACGTGGTTCGGCCCGAGTCCCAGAGTAGTCTGGGTTCAGCAGGACTCATCCCCTGCTCTTGAAGTAGAGAAGCGAGCCTCTCGATCGGCTTGTCCACGACCCACAGTTCGTTCACGTCTTTGCCGACCAACTGCGCCAGTACGAAGTCCCGCACAAACAAACAGGCGCGGTCCTTCCCACAGTCGCGGGCCAGTCCGCCGACCAAAGCCATCAGGACGTTGGCAAGAGTCGTCTGCTCCGGCGGGAAGTCGGCGCAGAAAATCAAATCCGAGGTCCCGATGTTCTTCGAAACGTGCGACAACACTTGGTCGGACATTAGGTGTTCCTTCACGGCGTTCACTCCTTCGCGTGGGAGTTGCGGAAACTCTCTAACCAAGTATTCGTCGGCGTAAGAGTCGCAGAGCTGGCGGCCCGCGAGGGCGAGATCGGTGTTGGGAGTTAGGCTTAGCGTTCCGTCGTCGCCCAACGGCATTCCCAGCTCGCGACGGTTTTCGGCTTCGCGTTCGACGAAAGACTGCTGGACGAAGGCGGTGCGCAGCGTTTCGTCGGACCACGTTTCGCCGAGACGCTTGGCAAACGCGTAGATCTCGCAGTCGTAGTTCCACTCGACCCAGACCGAGCGGTGGCGTAGCGGCTCCGGTCCGGCCTTTTTGCGGCGTCTTTTCATTTCCATCAGCATGGGAGGCAGTGACCTTTTGTAGCCGTACGTTTGCATGATGCTTGATCCCGTTCGTGCTGTCAGCTTTGGCAGGGTCTGTGCTGCGCCTCGCAGCAGAAATCGGGCAAACGAAGCCATGATTTTCACGTGTTTCAAGTTTGTTTGAAGAGCCACCGAAGATGAGTAGACTGTAGATTCGCTCGGGTGTTTTCAACTAAATTTTTTGTACACACCCTGAATGGATGAAATTTATTCTGTGACGTCACATATGTAGGTGTTAAGTCGGTAAATAAAAGCTTAGAAGAGTCACTCTTGGTGCTCTTAGTAGCCACGGGTATATCTTGGCAATGTAAAACGCACTGGTTGAATATCCATAAAATAATTATTGAATATAAAAAGATTTAAATACAAAACAATTAAGCAAGGATGAAAAAAAACATTGTGAGCATCTGTACCGCTAGGGCCACTAGTGTTTCTGTCGGCCATCTTGAATACAGCTCGATCCAGCGATTCATATACTCAATCTAGTCATCCATACAATATGTATGATATTATCTACCTCGTTGGATATTATGTTATCTTCAGGCTTGTCCGCGACGCTTACGATATTACACAAAAAATAGTTACTGACATGCTCAGAAATTACGTAATGAACGGTGAGCTGAAAATGTTAACAACTTCATAATTTCGTCCAATCGTACTGACGAACGTCGCGTTTGATTCTGACGTCATCTTGCGGAGTTGGCAGTTGGAAACCACCAAAACGTGGCATGAACGCAAGAATAGCACGAACACAAGCCTCAAAATCGCTAAACATTTACCAACAAGATCTTTGCGCACATTGCACTTTATATTTTACGACATTCTTAACATATAACAAGATTCAAGCGCTTTCATGAAACGTAAAAGCACTGACGACCTCAAAAATGTCACTTAAATGTTTGCCCCTCCTTTTGAGACGGCAGCAATTCCTTTTTCTCTCTTCGTCTTTCTTTTTTTTACATGTAAACAAAAATTGTTTGGCCCGTGTTGTTCCGTGAAATAAGTGCACCACAACGAGGACAACGCACTCGCCTGCAAAACACTGAAGCTGAGAAGCTCAATAAAGACTTAGGAACAGCTCCCCCCGGTAAGGAAATTCCCTTACAAGCACATCCACTCGGCGCCTGTACTCTTTATGCAAGGTCGCAACAAATTTAACTGGGTTAACTACCGTTCCCCCTTAAAAAATAAAAATTTAAAAATAAACTATTGTTCTTAATCTTTTCAAAGCGAGACATCAACAACTGGATCATCTTACGTCGAGACCTCGACGCTAACTGATCAACATAACCCGTTCACTTCGCCACACGCCCCAAACAGAATTGATATGGATTGTGCGGCTTGCTGAAAACCCTCGCCCATTGATTCGACATATCCGCGTAACGAACATTATTATCTGTTCCTAGAATCTCCCTCCCTAGTTCACGTTTGAAGTGTTCGCGAATTGGAATACGTTCCCCAGTGTGCAGGGTCCGAACTTTTACTGGTCATATTTCGTCGTTTCGAAAACTACTGACAGCGATTTAACTTGGGGAGTTTTTAACACAAAAACATATGGGGGATTCCATGCAACACGTGTGGCGGTGATAGTGATGTTCCTTGGTGGCGGGTTAGACTCACGGGATCTGTCTTTTAACCCACAGGAGTCTGCTTTCTGAGGGTTTAGTAAGCCGTAAACTCCGTCATGTCGTTCGGAGGTACTCTCAATTTCCTGGACTTCTTCGAGAAGGAAGATCCGTTCCTCAAAGACAGCGGTGGATTGTTCACCGGCGATCTTCCTGAAACCACCTTGTTGGTGAGTCGGACATTGCTAGTGCTTTCTACTGTTGGTCGGTGTCTTTTTGATGCGGTCTATCATGCTGGACTTTATTGTTTTTGCACATAACGCCTTGCTGGTCCGCGAAAGCAGGCGCCGACATCTTCTTTTGATCGCAGCACTGCTAAAAATGCCGCATTGCACGTGGCTTGGTTTGCGACTGTTCTTACATTATCTTATTTAGGTCCGTTTTTCCCGGTTTCTCAAGTTTGGAGTTTTAAGTACTCGATATTAGCTGATCGGTCGAGTCTTTAGCTGGTTATTTTTAAGGAGCGAATACTTCGATCGCGGCCGGCGAAAGGCATGTTGGTGGCATACTCGCCAGATGTTGCGTCACGTGGAGAAGAATTGTTTGCTGTTACAGACTAAGATTAAAGTGATATCGAGAACTGGGTCGATCGTATCTTGATTACAACATTGCTTCATCGAAATTGCCCAATAAACACTCGTGAGCACGCAAAACGAGCCCAATGTGACCAAGTGTAACCCTTGTCACATGTTTGTATGAAATGCCGAGCAAATCGTGCGATTAAACTCCTATCGACGGTTCGCCGATGTCCGCATGTTATGTCTGAACATGATCTGATCACTGTGTAGTCGTACCCAAGAGGTACCGCATGTTGTTTATGCAAACATGCACCTTTGTAATTCACTCCAGAGTAGGCCGAGCTGACCCCATTTAAACCACATCAAAATTAGTACACGCAAAAATGATTTATCAACTGGCACCTGCATAATGCAGTTAGCATGAGAAAGACATTGGTGTCCTTTATTTGCATTTTATTGATACAAGGTAGTGACAAATTAGTTTTTACTGCCTTGTTTAATGCTTTGGACAAGTGTATCCCACCATATACTAAGTTTTAATAAAAACTTCATTTATATAAAAACAGTAATTGCTTGCTGACATTATTGGTGTTATACACCTAACTGTACACCTCAGGAATTTAGAATGTAAAGTGTCATACTTGGTATGGTGGTAGTGTTTACCAGAGTTCAATGACCCCAGTACAGGCTAGTTAAATAATAAAAAAAAAAGTGATGTGCAAGCTATTTTCTTTTTCGTACAATTTGCCATGTTGTAAGCAAAAGTAAAAGCGGGTAGTTGTAGATATGAGTGCCTGCGAAAATAGCTCGTGTCCATGGCATATCAGTGCCACGTTTGCGTCTTTTCTCCAAGTGCCTTGCATACAGCTTGAAATGTCATTTGTTTTCTGAAGATATACCTTCCTTAGCCACTAGGTTTTTTGACCACAATAGCACAAATTTCGTCAATGTTTTTTTTTTTTAATGACATAAAAAACATGATGTAATATGAAATAATTTTGCATGCTTACAGGCATCTACTCGCACAACTTACAAAAGTAAAGAAGTAAAATTTAAATTTGGAGAAGGTGTGAACCCGCATATGGTGGGGAAATTTGCTATGATGCCAGATATAACATATTGCTCATGTTTCAATTACCTCTTTTTTTTTTGCTGAGTTTACTTTTAATGTGAAAGTGTCTCAAAGGCTGTTAGGGTGAGCTTTTGTCATACTTAGTTGATTACTGTATGCCTCGTGCTCATTCTTACGTTATAGCGTTTTTTTTTTTTGTGAGTACAGAGGTTTTTCTACTATAATGTTCACACACCCACACCTTTTTACTCTAATTGTGCATACATTGTGCATTGCATAACATGGCAGTAGTCAAGAAGGGAATGGAAGTTTCAGGTGGCAGTTTAATCAGCTATGAACGCAAAGACGTACTCTGCGGGGGTGCGAGGCATTTGTGACTATCCCCGTTTGTAATTTCAGTTTATTGTGTGCTACACGAACAGTACACAATGTTGCATGCATTACGTCGGAGATAAGAACATGTGAAAGTAGAACACATCTTTTGTGTTCAAGTGAGTAATGAAAGCTTAAACCAGGCAGTGTCTGGGTTTTGTTGTAATAAAACGAAACGTAAGGTTGAGTAGGGCTCTCGTAATATTGAGGAGGATGTAAACTGCCGCAGTGAATTTAAACATTCAATTTCATAGTATTTGAAATGCCTAGCAGAGGTAGAGGCAACATCTACACCAAGTTCCAGCCCAAACAAATGAATTCTTGCTGTGCAAACAGATAAAACAGTCAACGAACTAACCTTTCCGGTGGCTTTGCACGCGATAGTGGGGAGAGAGGAAGCCTTTTTAGACTTTATTTTTAGACACCTGCCCAACTAGGCGGGGATGTTATATTTCTCTCAGATTCCCAGCAAAAGTTTAGGTTTTGGGTGGCTTAGCTATTTGTTGTGTATTTTGCTAAATAAATATTTGTCTCATATTACTTCTTAAATGTAGCTAGCATACTGAGCTTCCCACTAGGAAATGAAAGCCATCATCTGTTGGAAATGTTTTTTTTGTTTTGTTTTTTAAAGCGACACTGACGTGTTAAAGATATACTTTTTTTTCTGAGAAAGCTTGGTTACGGTGTTAAGGTGCTACTCAAAACTTAGTGGTCATAAATATTATGTTCCGGGGATTTTATTACTTGTATTCGTAACTATATGCCTTAGATGACCCAAAATTTTGGGTATAAATTGTGCACTGCGGCATCACCACGGAAACGAGAGTGGTAGCAGACCTGAACACGGGATTCTTGAGCGGTAGTTTTCATACAGAAGAAAAGCCATATTTTGAGCTGCAAACAGGGGGTGTCTACAATGAACCTTTGCATTGTAAAACAAGCCGGAGCAATTGGCAACCGCACATAGAAAGCTCCAACGTTCATTGAATGCGCGTTTAGGCGGTGTATCTTACATGGTGTAATTTCTAGGCACAGCCCCCTTCCTGTGACAAATGAGGCCAACAAACTTCCCAAACGAATACAAGGATTTGTTTGCCAAGATTGTTCATTATACGAGACGCAATGAATTTTTGTGAATGGCAGAGTATGTAAATATATCAGCTTGAACTTTGGAATTACACTTGAACATGAAGAAAGGAAGAAAGGACAGGATATATTTACAAGCATGTACCAACAAGCTCAACTCTTAACCGTTAGACAGAGTATGTTAATGATGATTTATGTATGACAGGTTCTTTTTGAGTAATCAAGCGGGCATTTGTCGATGTGTGCCGCGTATGATGACTCTTCTGGGCACTAGGTGTGGACTATGTATCAAATGCAAAAAGTCTATAAAAAAAACTGATGTTTTTAGCAGAAATTTGTTTTTGCTTGTCACACCCGGGGTGCAAACTATAGTCCAAAAACTATGTCGTAGGGCTCTCGTAGATTGTGTTTTCATTCATTTCATTTATTTTTTATTTTGGGGCCCAAAGGCATTACAAAGAGGAACGAGCGCTGTAACATAAATATAAAAGTAAAAACATTAAAAAGGCAAAAGCGTGAAATTGGTACGAAAAATGATTTAAAAAAATTAGTAATTGCCATTCTAATATCAGCGGCGGCGGTAATTGGAACTATGACCGCGAGAAGGCGATTCCAATCGGTGCAGTTATGGGACAACAAGGAGGCATTAACGTGCTGCAATGGGTGATCCTAACCCTTAGTTGACGATCCGTGCCTGATGATGTGCAAGATGGTTCTGAAATAACGACTTGCGAAATGTTGGGTTAGAGCAATAAATCTTGCGAAACAAACATGGGCGAGGTTTTTTTCTACGAATGGACAGATTAGGCAAGGATAGGCAATGCTTGCTGCGCGGTAATAGTTAGAAAGTAAACGTATATCAATAAGCAGCATTAACGAGGCGAGATTACATCATGCACGCCCATCCCCTTTCGCGCAGCCCGAACTGGAGACGGAGAGCATAGACTTCTGGACCAAGTACCTGATCGGAGACACCACCCTGCCGACGCTGAAGGATGACCTCGTGGCAGACCTGGTGCCCGACCTGTCCTCAATGTCCCCCGCGTCGCCC
The DNA here is from genome assembly GCA_013358835.2 of Ixodes persulcatus. Classification (NCBI taxonomy): domain Eukaryota; kingdom Metazoa; phylum Arthropoda; class Arachnida; order Ixodida; family Ixodidae; genus Ixodes; species Ixodes persulcatus. Next base: position 861,694 of record JABSTQ010011435.1, on the reverse strand, counting down.
TCGCAGGAGCACAGCTACAGCCTGTCTCCCGACGGGAGCGTCAGCAGCCTCCTCTCCCCGAGGGGCGGGCCGGGCTCGGACTGTTCCGACCTCTCGTCCACGTTCGAGGGCCCACAGGTGAGGGACCACCCTCGCGCGACCGCGGGAACCGCGGCGGGTTCGTGTCGGGGCGTCGGCTCGTTAGGTGCTTGCGTCACGTCGGAAAAACGAGGCAGGTTCGCATGGCCAGGCATTAAAGGGATACTTTAACTGAAATTTGAAATATGCCCGTAGTGTTCAGAAATGGGTCGAATATTATCCACAATATTCCTAAATGACAATCGCACGTTTGTATCATGAGCCTGATGGCTGTCTTTTTCGTCGTAAACGGCCCACTCTGGCAAGCACTTGGAGAGCGGCCAACGGAGAGCACGTGACATCCGCCACGATCATGACATAGATTGTCTCACGTTGTGGGGATGTCCTAGCCGTCCCAGCCACCGCAGCGGCCGAAGCACGCCAGCGATCGGGCCACCGCAACTAACCCCAAAGCTGCTTTTGTGCGAATTTTGAGTGACGAGTTAATCTTCTGTAATCTTGTAGAGGGACAATAGCGACGTCTAGGACACACAAAAGAGAATTTCGGGGAGAGGGGAGTTCCTCCTTCCTTTCTTCTCTCGTGGTGGCCGGAGGCGAGAAAAGTTATTGTCACTACCCGTCAAGGGTCCTGGATGGGCATTACAAACGAGGAGTTAGCGACATCCACCAGGTGCTCTTTGCTGATCGTTTAATTCGTTTTACAATTCCCTTTCGTGTCTTTTTCAACGAGAGATTGGTGTGTCTGGTGTGATACTGCTCCCTTGAACACAAATAGGCAAAGAAATAAGCGCCGAATTTTCGTTGTACTAATATCCCTTTAAGTTGTGGTGTCTGAAACACTTCTCCAACTGGTGCAGTTATCGCGTCCTTAAAAGTGGATCGCAGAACCTGGGTAGCCTGTCAGTGCAACGTCACGAGTGTCGAGTCGTGGTGTCGCGCGACATCGTGGTGTCGGGTGACCTCATCGTGTGACATCGCGTCACGTTCTACCGCTTTAGAGGTGTAGGGATAGTTACGTGGGTAGTTCAGACATAGACGTAACTCTATTTCGATCCTCGGGGTGTGTTTTAAAGTTTGCTGGTCTGTCGGTGTCATTGAGAATTCTAGATCCTCTAAGGACTACCGTAGCTGGGGGGGCTCCGAACCGCCGCCGTGGCACATGGCCCACCACTTCGCAGGGATTTTCGGAAATCAAGCGCGCACGATTTCTTCGTTTTCAGGAGGAAATTATGGACTTTGACGACCCTTTGTACGTGGACGTTGTCGGTGTCACGGAGACGGAGTCTGGTCCAGAATCTCCGCTGTCCGTCATCGAGCAGTGCAGCAATTCAAATCCGTCGACGCTGGACGACATCGGTGAGCAACGCACTCGTCTTCTTTCGTGTCGAAACGTGATCGGGGAATGTATGGGCTTCTTCCTTTTGTGAATGTCGTTGCTTAATGCTGTCACCGGTTCACACATTGATTCGTTTCTGTTCAGCGGCTGACGTTGTGGTGGCCACTTCTGACTTGAAAGAGGAGGAGGAGGAGGAGCCTGTCGTCGTCGTCGATGTAAGTCCAACACTCGTGACTATCAAAATTGTCACAACTTCCATATAATTATCAAATGTTCCGTAACTGGTTTAAGGGGGCAGTACAGCTGCAACGGAAAACGATTAGCACAAGTAACCGACGACCAGAGCGCCGATAGCGAGAGTGCCAGTCACGTTCCATGTCTCAACGTGGGGGTTGAGACATGGAACAGAGCAAACACGTGAGGAGCGCTCACGTGTTTGCTTTGTCGGTGCTTGCACGAAGTGAAATTACGAGTATAACTTGGATCGTACTGAGAAAAATCTTTGTAAGCTGCGATTCCATTGGCAGTTATGAAGGTTTGAATAGTCGGTTGTAATGCCACACAAAAATCTCTTGCAGGACGTTCTTGTTCTTCCCGAGGAACCCAAGAGTCCCTCGGTGTTTTCATCCTGCAGCTCCACACACAGCTCGCCTGGCGGAGGCACAAGGACTTCAAAGGTACCCTCCATTGCCATCATCTACGAGTAGCCTCGAAAGTTTATATAAGTAGCCTCGAAAAGGAATTGCGCAGACCAGAGGGGCACAACTCAAATAATTCGGGAATGCCGACCGACTGATCGGGGAGGTGCATTTTCGGTCTGTAATGCAGTACACGATTGTAAGTCGACTCGATTTTAAGTCGACCCCCCCACATTGCATATCAGCAAAAAAAAACAAAAAACTTTAGATGTGCATTTCACTGCGAACACGTGAGAACGGCAAAGTACTATCTGTTTCGAAAGCCGAGCCTCCAACACGCGATCGATGCCTTCTGACGTGCTTTGGCTGCACATGCACGCCCGAGGTGCATGAGATGCCCAGGCGTTATCGAAAGTAGGAAGTTCACGCTGGAGGCAGGGCAACTGAAGCTGCTCATTGTCGTTCTCACTCCGTCCGCGACTAGACTACGACTCGTCCGCACTGCTGATGTCAGTCCTGTCATAATCGCTGCCACTTTCTCAAAGCATGTCGTCGGAGTTTTCCAGCGAAATCTCGCACTTCGCAAATGACAGGATCAACCGCATCTTCCGCGCTTGCTCGGCGATCGCATTGGACGTCACGGGTAGGGACTGATTGCACACTTTTTCGCCGTACGTTGCAAGCCTGACCTCCAACTCCTGAAGGCATCCCCACCTATCTAGACTTTGGCCTGAAAGCTGTTTGTCGGCAAAGTTTAAGATCCCGCGCCATTGCAGACTCCACTGGAGCATCACCCGCTCCGACGGGTCAAACTTGCGTCCACCAGCGCACTACTTGTTGGTTGCTTCTGAGTGAAGAATGGCCATAAACGAGCACCGAAAACCGAAGCTGCCCGGATCCAGCGTGTCAATACAAAATAAACGTAGTTAGCGCTCCAGCATGATCTCTACGCTCGATCAAACAATGTGCGACCGTGAATCGCGCAAAAAACTGCGAAGAGAAGCCGCGGGTAGAGTTAGTCGTGAGGCTGTTCCAGCGGCCTCCGGAGTGGCTCTTACAAGAAGTGCCGCCACCCCCCGGGAGTCGGACGCGCCGTGGGCTGTTCACTGCCATATATTCGGGTTAATTTGCGAATCGCTATCAATAATACTCGTTCGCGCAAATAAAAGAATAATTAATTTGTAAAATGAGCGCAAAGAATAGTGCAATGCTAGAGGTACAGCCGGCTGAACTCGTAACAAGCCGAGGTGTTCATGATATCGCGATTGTTTTGTTTTTGCGGACGGTGGAATGGTTTGGTTCGATTATAAGTCAACCCCCCAACTTCAGATTTTCAAAAATTGAAAAAAGGGTCGACCTACATTCGTGTAAATACGGTAACATCTGAGCAGATCCATTTTTGCATGTGCCACAACTGTAATTGGGTACTTCAAAAATCGTCCGGCCATCGATAGACGATTTAGGACGACATGTCGGTATTTTGGTAATGTCTGGTTAGTCACAGACGATCATTGTGTTAGTTGTGCAGTACGAAAAAGGTGTATGAGTGCAACTGGAATTCATAAATTAAAAGTCTCAACCGTAGGATCGCGTTTTCCCAGCATGATTGCTACCCCACTCTCACCTCATAAAGTTAAGCAAGCTGTCTCAATTAAGAAAAGTTCTGAGGATTTCAGTTTATATGTTGCCTTCTTGCCATGAGAGGGCTTGATAAGTTGTGGCTCTATCAGAACAGATATATTAATATATATATATATTTAAAGTAGCTTTTTCTTTCCTCCTATAGAAGTCTGATGAGGTGCTTCAGCTCACCGAGGAAGAAAAGCGCCTGATGCGCAAGGAAGGCATCATGATTCCTACAACAATGCCCCTCACCAAGGTTTGTGATCAACTTCCAAATTGCTTCACCTTCCTTATCGAGGCTCCGTTATAGAAGACTATGTCTTTAGTACAACATGCACAGTCCCATTTTGTATTAGAATGGGTAGTGCCTTTTGTGCTACGACTAAGAGATGACATATATTACGACATACGGTAGAGAGCGATTGATACGTTCCCAGTGGTTCTGACCATGGCTGCCAGCCCTCATAGGACAAGTTTATCACTTTACTGTGTTGTGTTGCAGTTTTCGGGTTTTCGAGATCATTGCATTTAGAATATAACAAGCTTGGTTCTCCAAATGTGAATATCAACAATTAGGAAAGTCTCCTTGCTCGTGATGGTGGGAGCCCATGGCTGTTGCAGCGTCTGGTGAGACACAGTACTGCTTGACACCAACTGGCTGAAGCCAATAGAAAATGACTCCCAAGCTCCCACCTGGCAACCTTCCCTCGTCATCTCTTAGTCGTCACGACAAAAACAAAAGGTTCAGTAGTCGTCCTAGACATCCATTAGCATTCATGGTTGTTCCGAGTTTTTGTTGATTTGATTTTCACATACTCTATATTTCGTGCGTTCAGATGTCCACCAAATATAGGTGACGGGTCAAGTAGTAACATCCTTTCTGCATCTAAGTTTCTGCTGCACACCTTTTTAAGCATTCTTTGAATGTGATGCAGCCTTGCCCTTTCTATACTTGCAGGCCGAAGAAAGAGAGCTGAAAAAGATTCGCCGGAAAATACGCAACAAGGTGAATGGCCAGCTTCAGTCACCAAATTCTTTTTGTTCATTGTCCGTTCATGTCAAGTTAATTTGTGATCACACTTACCTGTAAGCGTCATACATCCTATGTTGTCAACTTCAGTATTTTCGTAACGCTAATGCAGGGGGTTTTCGATGAACCCCCATCTACCTTGAATGGCAATTGAGGAACCCAACCTGGCCTTAGCATTGATGCAGTAAAGCAGTGCAGAAGCCTACAGACCTTTTAAACATTAATGTGTATACAATTTATTATTGGCTTGTAGTTATGCACAGTTGGATAAAGTACATCTAAGAAGTACTTAAAGGTACTTAAAGTAAATGAAAGGTTGCATACTTCAAGTGAAGTAGTAAGTACGCCAGGCACCATGTACTTCAAGTAAAGTACCGTAACTACAATGTACTTTCAAAGTAAAGTGCAAGTACTTTTTGACAGAATCTTTCATGGTGCCATTTCACTCCATTATAGTGTTTTTTAAATTGGTGTGCATTGTCCTAGGGGTAATGGGAAAGCATCCGTTTTTTTTTTTTAAATGGCAGCAAATATTTGATAAAGTTAAGTTGCCAATCAACTTATAAGGCACTTATTTATATCGGTCTTATAGCCGCCATTACCTCACTCAAAGAAATGACCAGATGACATTTCGAAGGCGATAGCGGGTTTTTACATGACGATATGCCATGTTTTCGTTTTCAAATTTGGGAAGTGTACTTTGAAGTCGGGAGCTGTACTTTCCTCAGAAAGTACCAGAAAAAAAATACTTTTAAGTAAGGTACACACTCGAAGAATGTACTTCAGGTAAAGTACTACTTTTTTAAATCTACTTGAAGTAGTATATTAAGTACAATGTACTTTAAGTAGTTCCCAACACTGAATGAATGGCTCAGATCTTTTTAAAATTCTTAAACTGTAAAAAAAAAAAAAAAAAAAAAAAAAAATCTTTTTTTAGAGGACAGTTGAGGAGATTTGAGTGCTTGAGGGAACCCAGTCTGGGAACCCATGCTCCAATCAGAACGAGCCTAGCAACTCGAGTGCGCAATTTCAACCGTAGAAGACATACTCGTAGTGTTGGCTGCGGGCCGCTTAGTTCTGTTAACCAGGCGCAAGATGACTAATACATCGGTTCACCCATTCATGCCTTGCAGCAATCTGCCCAGGACAGCCGAAAAAGAAAAAAAGAGTATGTGGATGGCCTGGAAAGCAGGTCAGTTGGACGACAAGTGGCAACTCCCACGTTTCGGAGTTTACCTTCACGCTCGCCGACTCTTTTGGTTGTTCTGCTCATTCCAGGGTGAAGTTATGCACAGCTCAAAATGCACAATTGCAGAAGAAAGTGGAGCTTCTCGAGAAACAGAACGGGCAAGTTCTACTTTGTTTGTCCTTGACCGAGTTTCTCAACGTTTTAAAGGCTCTTCGGCCACAAAAGTGGTCGTTTTACGTTACATTTGTTTGCACAGTTTTAGGTGACGGCAGGACTAGCAGCGTGTCGTCAAACGATATTGCACGGTTTCGTTTCCTGGCTCAGCCGTGGCCATGCAAAGATTTTTCACCAGCTTGCCTATTTCATTACTCTTATTTCAATACAGTCATGCCTCACCAATATGGACGCTTCCGTTTCCCAGAAAAAATCGTCCACAGTAGCGAATCAAGGCCAAGATCACAAATGATGAACAATAAGCGTGACCACAAAAGACACGGTTCACTTAGAAAAAAAAATGCTGAGATTCATTTGCACAGGCACTTTGGTGTTAGCAATTAGAAACACCATCTGCAATAGATTCAAGAGGTTAGACTTGTTGCTCCTATTTTTATTGCTACTTGTGTTCCAGCCAGTATGCAGTACAAATGTCTACTGCATACCGTCTTCGTTACATTTTTTTCTTGTCCGAGTAATTGAAGTTATCAAATAGCACTATTCGATTCAAACTTTGAATCGAATATGGCGTTATTTGCTTCGATATCTGGAAGTTTTGAATATTCGCACAAATCTAGATATATGGTATGTTTTCTTCAAATTTATTTCCCCAAACTCCTGGCTACCTCCCAAACATTTCTTATACTTTATTTTAGTGTCAATATAGTTCCTTAAATTAATTTCTAAAAGCTTGCCTTTCTCTTTGGTGGCATCGTAGGGGCGTATTCAGTTGCTAAATGTTGGCGGTGTGCGTCGATACGCTTTGTTGTGCAGTTCCCTCGTGCTCCAACTGAAGCGGCTGCAGACGCTGGTCGCCAACTCCTCTGGCCGCAACGCACAGACGAGCACTTGCGTCATGGTGAGTCTCTGCTCCGCAACATCCGCAAGTCGTCTTGAAAGTGAGAGCTTGCCCAGTGTATGATGCCCAAGCCAACTCATGACTGTCGCGCTTGGTGCTGCCTGCTAGAGGTCGCAGTCGATTACTTGGGCACCTCTCTCCTCACGACGCTTTCGTATGTAATTGGTAGGACCGCAGCACCAGAGTGCGATGGAGGGGTCACATCAAGTAGGCTTAATGAAAGGTTTAGAAGCCGACCTATCTGTTGTGTTGATTTTATTTTGAACGTTCACTCAAGTGAATCAAATGGCTGCGGCACTTCCGGGAAGGGTTAAAGGGGCACTGAAGTCAATTCTGAGATCGTCCTTTTGTGGTGCCAACTCAATCTAGACGCTCTAAGCATCCCAACAAAACCGAAATCACAGTCGTGCGTAGCTTATTTCCTCCTTAAAAGCGTGTTCAAAGATTGCGACGCACCCTTTTTGGGAAGAATTTTCTTCCGAGTGAAGTGGTCGACGAAGGGCGCTGGTCGGCGAGTTGCAAGCGATGGCTTCGCCCGCGGAGAAAAAGAAGAGTCTTATCCGAATGTGCACCTATCAGACTCTCTTCGAAACCAGTTATAATAAAATCATTCGGAATCAGCGCGTATTGTAGGGCTTTCATTGGTCCACACAGTGTAATCCGCGAGAGAAAATAGTCCACATGTTTTTCTCTTGCCCCGAGATGAATAGGCGGTTTTGTAATGTAGGACTTGGTAGATGTGGGAACTAACACCTTTTAAACAATATAAGATAAAAAAACGACCTTTTTCAAAAATGACTTCAGTGCCCCTTTTATAGACCAATCTCTCCAGCCAGTTTTGTTATTCTGTCGCCGCCGGCATGCACTGTGGGAACTGTGCACTGCCTCCTGTGGACTACAGTTATGGTGGTGTCTTGCATGCATGGAATGCTTAGCGAGATTAGTCCATTGTTCTGCATATTTTTTCTTCTTCCCAAAAACACTTATTATAACTAGACCTTTTTGCGTACAGCGTAAAGGACTTCCCCGGTTTCTAAGAGTGACAGAAACTTCAAGGACGATCCCACTGATATGGGGTCCGTTCAAGTGAGGGCTCTTTTTTTGCGGGTGCAGAAGTTCCAACCTGTGGTCTTCTCACTTCCAGGTTCTGTTGCTGTCATTTGCTCTCCTGATCTTCCCCAACATGCGGACAAACTCTTCCGACAGCAATGCCGATCTCATCCTTCAGTCATCCTCGGAGAAACTGGCTCCGATATCCGGCAAGTCCCAATACTAGCGGTTGTCATTAGTCGATGCACGCACAGTGTTCCGGGATTCTGCTTTGTGCCCTCTTCTCAATCACTAGTTGGTCCTTGCCGGCAATAGCAAGCCCCTATGGTAGACCCTACTTGGAAATGGCCGGGCTAGAGCGTTAAAATGCGCCTTGTACGGCCTCCAGATGGGAGGTAGTTTCTCCCTTCCATTGCAGTTCGATGGGGTCGTTGCGACCTCACCCCTCCTACCGTTTTATTCCTTCTAGAGAGGCACCCTAATCTCACTGTGTTGGCCTCTTCACCCCAAGGTCGAATTGGAAGAAATTTTTAAACTAGTTAGATCTACAGGCCTCGAGGTCACCTGCCTGCCGGGACTTAGGCAAAACAGCTCTTACTCTTCGTCTTCTCAAAAAGCAATTTTCTGTATCAAGCGTTTATCGTAAGCCAAAATTATTTCAGTCGGTGTACTGCAGTTATTTCACGAACGCATTAGCGCACAATTTCTATCGCGGTGGTTGGAACAGTCGTTCAGGGTAGCTTGGTGGTATTGGAAGGGGTGGCATAGGTGCGTAGTCAACCGTGTAGAAAAAATCCTATTGCTTTTAAAAGAGAGCAAAGGCCACAAGGAACTTGACTGTCTAACCGGGCTGTGGCTTGGGGTGGAACCTGCCGAAGTCGGCAAGCATTGCGCAGAAACAGAGTGATTGCACTCTACCCGGTGGCTTCACACGTCCTACGTCGCTCCAAAGGTGGCAGCCTTTATAGTAGCGGCGCAATTTGAAGAATCGAAAATGGTTCCACGCAGTTCCCTTGCAATGGCTCGTGATGAGGCTTGAGGTAACCTCTCGCTACTTTAGGTAACCCGTTTCTACGCTTCTCCAAAGGTGGCAGCCTTTGTAGTAGCAGCGCAATTTAAAGAATTGAAAATGGTGCCACGCGGTTCCTTTGCAATGGCTCGTGATGAGGCTTGAGGTAACCTCTCGCTGCTTTAGATGACCCGTTTCTACGCTTTTCCAAAGGTGGCAACCTTTGTAGTAGCAGCGCGATTTAAAGAATTGAAAATGGTTTCATGCAGTTCCTTTGCAATGGCTCGTGATGAGGCTTGGGGTAACCTCTCACTACTTTAGGTAACCCGTTTCTACACTGCTCCAAAGGTGGCAACCTTTGTAGTAGCAGCGCAATTTAAAGAATCGAAAATGGTTTCATGCAGTTCCTTTGCAATGGCTCGTGATGAGGCTTGAGGTAACCTCTCGCTACTTTAGGTAACCTGTTCTACGCTTCTCCAAAGGTGCAACCTTTGTAGTAGTAGCGTAACTTAAAGAATTGAAAATGGTTCCACGCAGTTCCCCTGCAATGGCTCGTGACGAGGCTTGAGGTAACCTTTCGCTACTTTAGGTAACCCGTTTCGTTCGCCCCCCCAGGTCGCTCCCGCTCGTTACTCTACACGGCCGAGCCCAGCTCCTTCCAGCAGGAGTACTCGGACGCCGTGAAGTCCGGCCAGTACATCGAGGAAGACATCGACACCTCCGACGACGAGGGCGACAGCCACAACCGCTGGGCACCCTCGCCCACCAAGTCAACTCCCGCCAGGGGCTGGGGCTTCGGCTTGGGACGCGGCTACAAACGACGCTGGGACACGGCCGAGGACAAGATCTCGGTCGTCACAGCAACGGTGCCGCCGGACAAGAAACAGCGCCATCTGGCCAACTACAGCGCAACGGCACGACCGGTGGTGCTCCAGATGCAGCGGCAGGCCTAGCGGGGTCATCGCGATTCGGAGGGGCGGGATCGGACGCGATTTGCGATCGGCGGCAGTCACGAAGGTTTGCGTCGTTGCGAGTCTCTCGCGATCGGTTCTTCGAGGTGGCGGTTTTTAATTTGCACCGCGTTCGACTCTGTTCCGACTCTGAATTGGGTTCATTAAAGTCGTTAAAAGCCTAGAATGGGTGGCTCAAATGAATGCCTGATGGTTTGTTGAGAATAGGAGAGAAAAACAAAAATTGAGTCATCTCCAGTTATAGGAAGACAACAATTTCTTTTTTAAATTAATATTTACAGAGTTAGAAGGGAGTTTCATAAGGTATGCAATGGGACATACGATTTAAATTTTCGCCGCGGGATATCAAAAAACAATATCGAAGGAAGATTGGCCGCAAGAAGTAAAGCAAACGTTTTGGTCAAGGAGTGCGGTATAGCAAGCCGTATGTCTACACATGTTGATCCTATCATGAATTGTTTAATACTATCCACACCTTGCTTTACCTCTCCAAGTGCTCGAGACCACAAAGTCAATTTTTGAAACTTCTGGAATGAAATGATTTTTTTTATTCTTTTTCGTGAATGGTAATTGTGTTCAGAATATTTGATGAGAACTGCGTGAACATTATACACATTTTTTCCCTATCGAAGCTCACTGCATGCCAGCCAGGATGTTATACACAAAGCAACTAAGACGTTATGCGCTAACGTAGCTGCACTGGATTTTGCACATCACTGCAGCCAAGTTCTTTCCCTCTTTACTAAGGAAGGAAGCTGACTTCTTCATTCCCAACATCCCTCCAACTTTTCTCGCATCGTCTGCTTAATGTACCGTCGTCTGCTCCTCATTCGTGACGTCTGCTAGAATCCAAAGAGCCAGTTTTTTTGTTTACCTCCATCAAATTTGGGCTTCAGATTTTCTATTTAACCTATCACTTGCATGGCATGTCTGCTTCTAAAGAATCCATTCTCGATGTATGTGCATTGTACCATTAGTAAGCGACGTAGCAGACGGACCTTTTTGCAATCTCCGGTGTAAGCAACGACGTGTTTGTGTCCTCGCTAGTTCGCTAGGAAGAGTTGCGTTTCGTGAAATAAGTGTGCGGGTTCTTGTTGCCATTGTCGCTTGGAAGTTCCATTTTGCGCTGTCATGTTTATGGTACTTCTGTATGTTTACTTTATACCCTTCTTGTTTAAGTGGTTTACTGGTGTGTGTGAATGCTTCTGTGGCATATATGACTGCACTGAATTACAGACCAAGGGTTTGGAATAAACAAAGTTATTGTATACCGAACAGCTGTATGTGTGTGCAGTGCATTGCTAAAAAATTGCACAGGGTACTGTTGATTAAATAAATGCAAAGTTGACGTTTAATTGACCCGGTTTTAAAATCTTCTGTGATGGAAGTGCTGTGCCGTTTGCACCAAATGGATCATGAACGAAAGTCTGCTACATCTTGTGCCAATTTTGCCAAGAATTGCACACCTGCGTCCAAATAAGCTTAAAAGCAAAAGCTCAATTTTTTTTTTTTTTTTTTATTATTGGTCGATTCTCATATTCAGTTAAGCAGGAGGAAAGAAAGATGGTACAAATATGTATTTCGAAATGTCTACTCACTGTATAGTTTGTTAATTTTGGTCGGAGCACAGTCGAAGACTAGCACGTACAGCATGAACACGCATCCTACAGTTGACTCATTAATTCAAAGTCCAGGAATCCACAGATTTCAGCTTGATACATCAGAAGTTTGAATTATCAGAAATTCATCTAAATATTATGTGAGGCAAAGTAGCGATTTGCAATAGAAAGAGCTACGCATACCGAGCAAATATTTTACACTTTCCTCTACACAGGCCTATTTATAAGCAGGCACGCACACAAAACATTGGTGAAGTTCGAAGCGAATAGTGGTTTTGGCCAAATATTTTTTAACTGAATATTGAACAGTTTCTTCGAGCCTTTTTACTACCGTTGTTCCATGGTTAAATGAAAATTCAGCTGAACTCGTGAAGGTTGCTCCCAACCTTCCACTTGTCTATTTCTAAGCACAGGTTTAATATAACTTCCCTATGTCTATGAACCGTAGCCTCAGAAAGTCCAATGCCTACATTGGGGTGGCATGTAAATGACAGTTCGACATAAAATTAAACCTAAAGAGACGCCCAGCTATTCTAATCGAGGGAATTTATAAATCTGCCCGCTATGCGCAAATATTTCATTGAATCTCGAAATTAACCTCTTCAGAAAAATAACGCAAGCACGAATAATAAAAGCAGACTGTCGGGACAGTTCTGCTTGCATAATCGTGGTGGGTTAGTCCCATAAAGTGAGCTTAGCGGGCATTTCTTTCCCGCAGTACACAGGTGCTCGGTGAGAAGTGCACTCAACGGGGCTAACCCGCCGCGATGAACAAAGAGTATGGATTAAGCGAAAACGCTCTTTGAATTAAAGCTTATAAATGCATTGAAAACCTAGCGGGACAACCAAAAGTTTTAAATTCGTTCGAATTAAGCGGAAGTACGAAATATCCGAGCTTAAATTATCGCGAGTCCACAGTAAAAGTGTGAGTCACGGGACACACTCTGCAATTGACTGGTGGTTTAGGCAATGAAAGAACATGTACTGGAAGATGGACAAATGCCACAATGTTCCACTTTGATGCTGTTTAGTTGGTCCCATTGGCCCGTAGCGTCGGCTGCACTTTGAATTAAGGTGAAACGAGGTACCAAGATTGCTCGTCAACCGCGCTGGCTGGTATCGCCTACATCGTTTACATTTTCAGGCGATGTAAAAAAAGTCGCGAGAAAATGCAGCAAGATAGTAGGATGGCAGCTACTATGGTAAGATAAAACCAGGGTCTTGGACCCTTGATGAGATCACTCGATTATCGTGTCTGCCACATGCCTTTGCGCTGTCTCTCACCCTCCTCTCGCCAGAGCTTGTGCGTCGAGCTTCTCCGCTTTGCACTGGAGTGCTAGGAGCAGCAGCCGACATAGGTGAGTGCCTGGGTTAGCGCGGTAGGCTCAGAAATTATGCTCAGTACTATTACGGGTCTACCTTCTCTTGATTGCAAGTCGAGATCTCTAATAAAAAAAACTGCGCCAGAAAGAGAAAAAAAAAATTTGGGTCTATATTTGAATAAATACGGTAGTCAAGGTAGTTAAAGAGCAGCAAACTTTGACTTCCCTCTGGACCCAACACCGCTGAAGTACAAGGTCACTTTTAAAGCACAATTGCAGGTTTTCGTAATATTTGAGGGTGACTGTTTTTGCAGTTTATAATATTAGAGTCTTGAGTTTGGCAAGTTCATAAAACTTGGGGGTGCTTTTCTATCGCGACTTGTTAGCAGATATGCTGGGTTTTGCTGGCATTTTAAGGAAATTATTTACGAGCTAAATAAAATACTGGGTGTAAAAGTGCGAGAGGAGAGAGGCTTCATTCCAACTAAAGTGGTGCGCTTTGATAAATTTTTCAACATTTTTTCTGTGATGACGTAATAAAGCGGGCGAACTGGTTAAAGTTAAATATCTCTAAAACCCAGGACGGAGGCTACAAAGAGGGGACAAACACAGATGTCTCAATGTTTTAGTACCCATTCTAAATAGAACTTACTCTGACCAGGGTCTTAGTTATAAAAGGAAGGTTCTGTGTTGCTTTTGCACCCTATCTACAGGGTCATCAAGATAAATCCAGACTTTCTCCAGATTTCATCTCTCAACAACACAGTGAAGCTAACCGGCTGTATTGCGCTTCTGCAGTCACGTGATTCGACAACGGACCATCGCATGATGAACAATTCCCGACTTTCTCACAAACGAAAAATTGACCGCATCTCCACGTGGTGAATGATGTTGATTGGGGCGAAGCTCTGGTGGTGCTTGTCTGCGTAGACGCTGAGCCGCAGCATGCCGAGCCTTTCGTTCGTTTTCATCCATGTCAGAAAGAGAATGTGTGGTATGGAACGTGGTTATATATGCATTTGAGCATTTGACCGCAGCACCCTCTCCTGTATAGACGTTGAGCGACTACATGCAACGCTTCATCCATGACATCCCCAGCTCTTGAGTTACTACCACATCTCAGAGCCCCCTACTCGTCCCGCAGTCGTGGTTAAGGCGATGGACTAGAAATCCATTGGGGTCTCCCCGCACAGGTTTGAATCCTGTCGACTGTGCAAAAATTTTTTCATCGATTTTTTTTTTTCATTTTTTTTTTGCCCTACACGCCAGACAGACACCAGACAGATGGACGGACAGATGGACGGACGGACATGGCTAGCCCCTAAGGAGCTTCGCCCCTAAAAAGAGCAGGGAATACAACTTGAAGACAGCAATACTCGAATCACTTCGCGCCGGAAAGTCGCCTAAGGAAATCATTGCATGGTGTGGCTACAAGAAGACACAATTTTACAGCATTGCCAAGACATTTAGATAATCTGTCAGCCAGGAAGATGTTACGACAGACCGAGCAAAGCACAGAAAATGGTCAATATTCGTTTCATCTTTGCCTCTGTGTGTTTTTCTCAATATGGTGAATTTTCCGGATTTATATCGACGACCCTGCATTCTTATTACAAAAGCTTAAGTAATAGGCTCCAGTATCAAAGAGGAACCCTCAATCATTATCGAAGATGAACTCATTTAGCGATGCAATCACTTTTTCATTTTCAAGTGATGTGCTTTCAAGCATCAGTGGCTGCTCCAAACCAGTATTTTGCCTGCTACAGAACCTGCTACAAAAGGTCAATTGCCAGCTCCATCACTGCATCTTTGGTTATAAGTTTTATTGTGGCAATAAAACAAACATTCATGTACAACAAATGACAGTACAGAATGCAGCAACACAAAGTCATTGCTTTAAAAACACCTTCGTGAACTTGTTTCTTAGGGACTGTTACTCATTGTAAAAAAATATCTGTGTGTCGCAAACTATTCCGACTGGGCGCTTTCTCAAGTGCAAAGAACTTGTTGTTACTGTCAATGACTACTGATGGCTAGTAATGACTATCAAACTAGACTAGACCAGGACTAGACTACTTGAAGATATCTAGGTCATTCATGGCCGCACGCCTTGTAGTGAATGTCGGGCTGCTCCCGCAATGTTGCCGCTGCCTAGAAAGGGAAAAAAGTACCAAAGCTATTTTTCTTTTTAACAATAACCACATGCACACACGCTCCGTTTAATTCACTCGAGCAAGAGACGTATACCACTGAGAGGCTGGGTTTCTTGCTGCAGACTTAATTGTATGCGAGTGAACGTGTACGGTGAGTAGCTTGTAGGCTCGTGGAACAAAACATGTCACGTCGCACGTTTAAAGATCACCATGGCATACCCCGATTTATCTCATCTGACTCATCCATTGTTGGGCTTCAGGGTCCCTTCTAATCGCAGGCATGAACAACCAGCAAGTTGTTTCTGGAATTAGTGCTCGTGCACCTAGTGCTGCTGGACTGATCTTGTTCAATGCTCTTTCGCATGCTTTTGTGGGATGCAATGCATAAAATAGGAACTGGGCAAGATCTCTACAACTTTAACGTTAATGGTTAAATATGTCTTTTTTTCACCTGTTCAGGGGTGAGATCCCGTTGAGGTTGTGCCAGCATTTCGTATCCGACCATGAACTTCTTTACGGCTGCCGAACGAAGTAGCGGAGGCAGGTAGATAGCGTGCAGTTGCCAGTGTGCCATGTCTTCCTTGTCAAACTTGCCAGTGGGGGCGCCTAGAACGCACCATGTGTTTAACATGCCCATTCATGTTTAGGTATCGGACTAGCACGTGGCCAACTATGCATAGAGAAGTAATAAAAAAATAAGCCTCGTCACAAATCCGCTTGCTCCTCCAGCACTACCACTTGGTGTTTACCATGACGCATTAAGGCTTGTTTACAGTGAATAACACTGAAACATTGCACGATTGTCGAAGCATTGTCTCTTGCCATGCGCATGGGAAGAATTGACCAACAGCGGGGATCTAAGGGACAAGGCAATGGTCACGCAATCTCGAAACGCAGTCATTATTCGCAGTATCAAGATCTTGGTAATCAATGGAGGATCTGGTTTTATGTCCCTCATTTCCAGTCACCTGTTCTTGTAGGAAGCCTCATCAACTTCATTTTCATGACCATTCCTTCTTTTTCAAGAGAAAGAATGGGACATAGCATATACTTTGGGTCTGTCGATTTGGTATTTAAAATTTGATCAGCGTCTTTGTCAGGAAGTTTAGTGAAGCTCGACTTTGGTGCAATGTTCGTCAAACCGCTCCTCTCTCTCTATGCACAAATAATTGTTTCAAATTTTATAGCAATGCCATGTCATCAAAGCTAGAGCCCACTGTAAGCAGTTAAGAAAAGAAAGAAAAAAGAGTGCGGTCACCATGCCATCCCATGGAATACGGAAACGACACTTGAAAGAGGTTGTCGTATTTGGTCAGTAACAGCTTCATGCCATCTGCCAAATCTGCACATTGAGGACAAAAAAAAAAAAAGGAAACATGAGCATTAAACTTGGCTCTTTCAAAAGGAAGCTATGATGCTTCTCAAAAATGGGGCCGCACCTGATCTCTCGGCAGCATCCAGATCAAACAGCCTGGTCACATGTCGCTTTGGCACTAACATTGTTTCGTATGGCCATACAGCCCAGAAGGGGACGACTGCGACCCAGTACTTGGTTTCAATGACAATTCGTTCCTACTCGGACAGTCGAGAATGGTGGTGTCGTATGAAAAAAAAGAAAAAGAAATAGACATGTATGAATTGGTTTTCGCCTTTCACGAGGAGAGATATGTTTAACTGGTATGTGATTACTACACTGTTTATTGAAACTGCCCCTACTAGTACTATGCGGCGAGTGGCATGAAAGGTGCCCATGCATCATTAAAGGTGCCCATGTATCACAACAAAAAGCAAATACATACCGTAAAATACCGGGGGAGCACCTACCCCACTTTCACTTAAAACTGGGATACGTTAAGCGCCAGTCAAATCAGGCACTTAACGTATCATTTTCAGAATTCACAAGTTTGGGAAAACGCCAAAGGGGTACTTTGGCGTTTTCTTTGTAGTCCCCGATTTGGCTGAAAATTTGTTAAACACACCAACAAACATCGCTGAAATAGAAACTCAAATACTGGGCCAAAATTTTTTTTTTTTTTTTTTTTTGCGACGTAATTGAAAAGATTGAGTGCGCAAGCGAGCTGGTAGTAGATAGTTATGTCGTTTGACACCCGAGACTGTGGTGAAGAAAATTAAGAACTTTTAGTCGAAGGAACAGTTCTGCATAAAGAGCGGAATATAAAGAGAGTCGTGAAAGAAACAAAGAAACAAAAAGGATAATGTCTATCGGAAACTGCATAAGCCAAGCCTCGATGGAGCTTGGAAGCTATGGCAAAGGTTCCTCTAATTATAAAAAACACCTTTTTTGTTTTTTTTTAGAGAGAGAGAGAGAAGGATATTTGAAGCGGTGCTAATATTCGGGAAGCTTTGCCCGGGTTGGGGCACAAAGCGCAGCAGTCGCCGTGTTCCAGAGGTCACCCAGATGCAGGTTCCGGAAGAACCTTCCCCGTCGTCCTTGATGCTAAGGGCATTGTACTGTGTATTTGATCGCGTGGTCTCTTGTATATGCTCCCTGTATTTGGAAATGATCTCTGCATAGAAGGTGATTGACGATGATGGTATTGTGGGTCTGACCACTTGGTCTCTTGTGACTAATGTGTATTTTCTTTGTATTTGAAAATGCTTTCAGCAAAGGAGATCTCTCTGGAAGGTGAGTGGCTGTTTGTGTATATATAGGTTGCTTGAGGAATAAACCAGTTAGCTGAGTTTGAGACGGTCTCTTCTGTGTCTGTTCCTTTGACTAGAAGTTATTGAATTTACAATTTTGGTCCTCACCGTATTTTTCGAAGTGAGAGGCTCTACCGGCAATAATGAAAAAGTGACATCAGGGGAAGGCAGGGGTTCACTCTCTGGGCTGTAGACTTTGTTAGAAACTGATTACAAACAGTTTCATGGTGTCAAATGGATGCTTTGGAAGCTCGCTCCAGCTCCCGCGCAGCAGCACCATGAAACAAATGCTCGGCATGGTCCATTTTTAGACTGCCCGCTCGACCGACCTTCAAGCCTGCTTTCCCCCGACGTCACGGCATTGAAAAGCGCGGGTATTTTTGAACCTTGGTTTTGGTGTCATTTTCATTTGCCGATTTCACAATAACTATTCTGAATTTCACGCTAGTAAATAGCATGCCGGAGAGAGTAACCGCTCATTCACACTGGAAGCGGATCCGCGTTAGCAAAGCGGTTGCAAACGCGGTTGTATAAAGATCCAGTACAATTGCACGCGCACTTGATGTCATCGAGTGCGCGTGCGATTGCACTGGATCTTTATACAACCGCGTTCGCAACCGCTTTGCGAACGCGGATCCGCTTCCAGTGTGAATGGGCGGTAAGGGCTGGCGGTGTCGAAAATATAGTTAGTTGGGGTAGCTCAAGAATTTGCCGGAGTACCTCTTTAATAGTGGGCGCTTCCAAGGTAGTTTACGGTAATGTGATGCCCCAAAACAATAACTTACAATGACTTTCACATCAACTCCAAATCAAAATGCGGTGTAAAAAAACACACTAACCGTTCAACTAATTATGCGAAGAGATTGTGAAAAATGAATATCTGAAGCTTAGACAAGCCTCACATTTCATCAGGATGTAAGACGCTCTCATGTAACATCCTTTCCATGTTTGCTTTGATTGTGCTTCATTGTAGTTAGTCGATAAAGCTGGCAGTGTGAAAGAAGACACATGGTGGAAGGCTACTCTTCGCACAAGCTCAGCAGCCCACACTAAGACTATGGTAGCCAAGACGTTGTACGCAAACACCCCCTCTTCAAATCTAAGTATACAGAAACAACGAAAAAAAAAAGTAAAATCGTTGCTTCACCACATTTTTTTTTTGTCTGTCATTGAGGTGAGAAAGTGAACTTACTCGCTTCACCAACTCTTTGCTAATGTAGTCCACGAGAAGTGGCCTCCCATGCTTCTCGTAATAAGCTCGTTGGGTTCTGTCCTTTATGCGAGGTTCATTCGGCAGAAACGAGCTTGCCCAGATCTAGACCAAGCACACAAAAGTGCCTCAAGGTGAGTAAGAGAAGAGCATTGGAAAATGAGCCAGAAAAGGGTTGCATGGTCAGGGGCACTACCTGACAGTGAGGGTGGGGATTGGAGCACCCCATAATGTCTCCCTTGTTCTCAAAAACCTGAAGTCGAAAGAAGACAGAATGAAAAAATTGTATTGCAAATTGCTAGGCAATTGTGTTGCATACGTGAAACATTCCAGCATCACAAACATTTAGCGACACTCATGAGGTTTCAGGGTCTATCTTAAAAGATTTGTTTCAGCATATCATGTAAAATGATCTGCCTCTTTTTCATTATTTCAAAGCACTTGCATGGGAAGTGTATGTGTTTGCTCATTAATTGTGCCTGGCTATTCCTGTTGTTAGTGCTTGCTGGTTTCTGTATTATCAAATCTTTCTTTTGTAGTGTTTTTTCTTTTCAAAATGCACTGCTTTTACAATGTGCATGTAGTAATGTGTAAAAGAGAAAGATGCGTCACATCACATCATGCAAGATCACTGATTGGGTAGCAGTAACCATTGTTATAAAATCAATAAAAGGCAAGCGATCCGGCCGATCGCTCGAGGACACGCTCAGACCACAACCAGAATGAATGTGTCTGTTGGCTTCGTCCTGCGGGATCTGATGTCGTCGGAGGAATCGCCACTCCGAAACGACCGGCCGTTTCCCGGAACCCACACCGCAGCCCGGTGAGTCGGACTTCACGCATCCAGCGATGTCCCGGCGAACCTGCCTTTAGGTCAACGGCACCTCATCACCCCGCAGGCTAGTTGGCCAGCGCGCGGTCTTATAATACTACAGTGCATCAATATGTGAAGTACAAATGTGCCTCCCTTATTTGCCCTGGCTTTTCCTTTTTATTTATGCTTTTCTTTGCATTTTTTAATGTTTTAAAAAGGGGCTCAATCCTACAACACTTTCTATGAGAAAGTAGCATCAGTAAATAAATGAATAAATAAATAAAATAAAGCCATACTAGCACTAATCGGGCTGATAAACCTGGCGATCTTCCAGAGCCTTCCATAACGTCAAGCTCCTCTCCCTCAGTGCACACAGGTGGCCTAGCTCCTCCTTGCCTGCTCCTCTGGTTACGCGACCCGCCCGTTTACCAATCAGCGTCGAGCACCTCACTCCCCCTCTCCCACCCGTCGACCAATCAGTGTCGAGCGTGGCCACGCTTTTCTTTGGGCTTCAGGAAAAGCCGGACACCCAGCCAAAGAATATTTTACGTTAAAAGAGGAACCCAAAACCTCTACACCGCTGACAGCATGCCCATCAATATCGGATACAACACTTACTACGGCGTACGAGTAGCTCGAAAAAAAAAAAATGCGCAGAGCAGCGATGCCAGTTTAATTACGTATACAGTCAAACCTCGACGTAACGAACTTCTATGCAACGAAACCCCCGATGTAACGAAGTACATAACTTTTTCTGACCGCAAGTGTATGCACGCCATGTATTTTCGACCTCTATGTAACGAAGTCCCATTTGCCGAAATTTCGATATAACGAAATTTCATGGACAATTTGTCACAAACTTTTGGGTCCCAAAGGAGATTTTGGGAAGCACATGCGCTGAAATGGGCCCCCGATAAAGCGCAAAGGGTGAAACGGGCCGAATCTGGCGAGTGTGGTGTACAGAACGGATACTAGAGGACACTAGAGCCGCCGCCGTTTTGTCCTTCGGCTTCGTTCGCGCTGGGTAGTCCGTTTCGAGGTCTAACTAAAAGCGTGTGTTTCTCGTCTTCCTGGGCGATGGAGCCTCGAAGGCGATGGAGCCGCCCCTGACAACGTCGATTACGACGACTTTCTATACGCCGACTCTGCTGTCATTGCGACGGAGGAGGTGACCGACGAGGCGATAGGCTAGCGATGTTTGTGGGAACTCGCATGACTGGGACGACATCGAGCCTGATGAGCAAGACACCTGCAATGTGCCCAGTAACCGTGAAGTGGTGGACGCAATGAATGTCTTGAGGCGGTTCGCGATCCCACAGCAAGACGAAGACGCAATGCAGGCAGTCTGGCTATGCGAACGTCGTGTGATACGAATAATAATGCCAAGAGTGGCTCAGAAAAAGGTGATGGACTACAGTCATGTCTCGTTAATATGGACCCCGTTAATATGGGTACCCCGTTAATATGGGTACCCCGCTATATGGACACCACTTTCGGGGACAAACTGAGAAAATACGTGCATTTTTGCCTCGTTATTATGGACAACTTACATTATGGACGATATTTTACGGGAACAGAGGTGTCCATATTAACGAGACATCACTGTACTTCCAACCGAAATAGAGGCGTCCTCGGTGAGTTTTGTTCACCCGAGAAACATTTGTGGAAACTTTCTCTAACGTTAGCCTCGAATTTCTAGTATGTAGTGAAACTTCAATGGAACGAAGTAAATTCAGAATTTCACCGACTTCGTTACATCAAGGTTTGACTGTAACATCATGGATGAGGATGGCAGGGAGGAGGTTTAATGATCCACCCTCCAGCACGAGCTTCCTACCTTCGATGACGCTTTCGCACCCCGTGATCCTCAAACGTGCGTGTGCAGCCAAGGCGCGTCGGAAGGCAACAAGCATATGCTGGAGGTCGGGTGTTTGAAAGAGACACCTTGTAGTTTTTACCTTGTCAGCGACTGTAGTACCTGCAACTAACTCCTTTTATTTTTGTTTTGAGGCTGTCAAAGTGCAATTAATCATATTTTACGCGCAGAAATGCTGCCTCGAAGGTGACGAAAAACACGACACACAAGTATCATGTTCCAAATCTCGCCTGGCATTAAAGGGTAACTGCAAAGAAAAAAGTGTTTTTTTTTTAAACAGCCTAATTTGGACAAGCATGTCACAAAACAAATCTTCCGCGAAAAAACAAATTTGTTCTAGCAATATTTACGCCACAGGACGTAATTTAGTCGGGGTCACAACTTCTCCACATTTGAAACTCCCGCTCTTTCGACGCGCGCAGAGTGGCTGTTTTACGTCACTCCGTGACGTATAGCAGCCACTCCGTGACGTATAATACCAACTTTGTGGCGCGCGATTTAAAACGGGCGAAATAGCCGCAAACTAAAATCAGACTCGCGCAATAAATATTGCTGTAAAAAATTTTGTTTTTGTCGGAAAAATTGTTTTGTGACATGCTTGTCCCAATTAGGCTGTTTAAAAGTACACTTTTTTTTCTTTGCAGTTACCCTTTAAATGAAATGAGCATGTTCTGCTTTCACGCGCCGTATCTGTCGCGTCTTCCCGGTTAGCTTGGTCTGTCAGAGTTTGTTGTACTGTCTCATCCGATGGTTGAAAGTATGCCGTGACTGCCATTAGTAGAACACGTACCAACCTGAACCCAGGTGTACTTCTTTCCAAGTTCCGCAGTCTGCGATGCCCATTCATCAATAACAGTCTCAACTTCTTCATGAGCCATCAGGGGCAATGTGACGTTGGAACACGGGTGGAAGCACATGACACGGCAAGTTCCTTTCGCTTCCGCCATGCGGAACAATTCGTCTCCGTCGCTCTCTGTGTAGACAAGATTTTGTTTTCATTCAGTTTTGTTGTATCCATGCCGCAGACAAAAAAATATTGCATTTATGAACTATGTTTTCATGCGAACGATCAAAAAGTGCAGTCGCTCTATTCCACCAACTACTATCTTGTTCACTCAGTATCATTTAATTGTACTATTATTACCTCTCTTTAGCCACGGGTTGCATTTTTGTTTCATTTTGTCACACCTGTCCTTTGCATGTCCAGTCCATGCAAGTGTAGTACTACCTGCTTTGGTGAATGTGCCATGATCTCTAGCCATCAGAGAAGTGTAAACAAAGCATACAGCTAACACAGAAGAAGCTCAGGGACTTTGGATGCCCAGTACCAAGTCCCTTGGCAAAAGGTCAACTCTCACGGTTTTGAGGAGGTAGTTTATTCATTAGCCATATGTGCAAGTTAAGCTTCTCAAAAAAGCTTGTAAAAAACAAAACTGGTCAGAGAGGAAAAAAAAAAGGAGACTTACTGGGCACAGGGGCATCCTCAAGAAGTGCGGGGAAATCATTTTCAAACGTAAAGGTGGACTTGTATTCAGGATTCACCTACAGTTTTAAGCATAGCACGCTGTTCACTAGCAGATTGCAACATGATTACCGCAAACTGGTAAGGTACCACAAACTCGGACACTAGTAATTCAAAAGGCAAAATAATATGAAAAGATATGTACAGAGTTTGGCTAGGGACCACTGAAGGTATGAGGTCATTTAAAATATTGTTTTCAAGTGACTTACGAAAGTTTTAAAACCTGCAAGTATTTATAATCTCAAGAAACCAAAATCATTTCTGCACCTACCTTTGTTCAGAAATTTTAGGGTCTCGAGCAATTATTTAACCAACCTCATCTAGGGAGTTGAGCAACAAGTAACAGCTGGCAATCGCGTGACTTTGGAGGGACCGACCAATAACAGGGGTGATTTGAACGCCATTGTGCTAATATCCACCTCTGGTACAGGCAGACGTAGTAATAAAAAGAGGAATAGAAGCCTCCCCCCCACCCCACAGAGGTCTCTGCTTGCCATCATTGGTGGCTTCTTCCTGTCCAGCATTCACTCTGATAAATGGAAAGAGTTTCGGCAGGGTGTCGGAACGAAACAAAAAAGAATGGCATTTTTGGACGGAACGAAAACATAATTGAAACACTACTTAATATCTTGTTCCAGAGTGAAACCGAAAAAGTTCTTATCGGATTTTGGTTCTAGGGGAAAGTACAGGTGTTTCAGTATCTTTTAGATTCTGGAGACCCAGAAGATGCTTCGAAGCATTTCTTGATCAAAAAGAAGCTCAGGCTGGCATGCACCCTCATATGACAAGGAAGCTAGGCCCACTGGACATAGCATGCTTGCTCAAAATGCTGGATAAGAACCCCAAATGCATTCACATTTTGGGAAGAACGAAAAGAACATCAACCGGAACTGTACACATTAGCGCAAGTAGCCCTTGCTGTACCATCCACGTAGGCCAGCGTGGAGCGGGCATTTTCGGCGCTCAAGTTTATTTTATAGGAACAGAGGTCTCAAATTTCGCCTAGTACACTCGAGGACGTGCTGCTTCCGAGATCATGCTCAGTGCGTCGAGTCATTCTTCCTGGCAGTGTATTCTACCCAGATTCTTAAATTTTCAATTGTTGCAATAAGTGTGCACTTGTTATAACTTTTTAAGGACCTACATTTTGATCGAAATAAATTATTTCTTTTCTCCTTTACTTTTGGTTCTAAATATATTTGCATGCAAACACAAACCAACACAGACCATAATATTTTTTAGAGCGCAGCTCTTAGGCGCTTGTTTCTGGCTTGAGCGGCAGCGGCAACGGCGTAACCGTGAGGTCACGTGACCACGGTGACATCACGTGACCCCCGTGAGGTCACAAGGGTCACGCAACATCACGAGGGTCATGTGACCTCACGGTTACGCCGATGGCGCCGCCGCTCGGAGAGGAGTAGCAGGCAGGATGAGGAGGTGAGGAGGAGGGGTATACCCTCCCCTCCTCCTCCTCAAGAGCTGCACTCTAATTCGGCGTTACAGAAAATTGTAAACAACTTTCCTTTTTCTTTTTTTTTTTCAGGAGCAGAATTTGAATGGAACATTCTTCTATAGAACAACTAAAACCAGAACAAAAAAAAAAATTGTTTCAATACCCCGAGTTTGGTCTTTGTGGAAGGAGCACGTCTTGTTGTTCTTAACTTTCTATGAACTATACATCTGGTCAGATGTCCGAATAGGGTCTCAAAACAGAGGAATGAGTTGTGCAAACCTTCTAAGCTCTTTCACAATATGAACTAAATAAATGCAACTCATCATCTATTTTGTGTGGTGTGCAGTCACCTCTCCGCTTGCCCTCCGAACGCCGGGGCAGAGTGGGTTTTCGGGATCGAAGGCAGGCATGGGGCGCTCAACCGCCTTTTCCGTCTTTCCTGACCAGGGCCGTAGCGTTCTTTGGGGGGACACCAGCACCCATTCATCTTTCAACGGGTTGTATCGGATGTGCGGGTGTTCTATATTTATAAAAACAAAACAAAGTACACAGCAATTTAAAATGTAGTCCATGGAGCCCATTTTTGTATATGATATTGCCTGGAAATTATTACCAGAAAGTACCTTTATGAATAATGGTTGAAGACAAAGTTGGCAAACAGGCAAGCTGGTTTAGGCCACAGATCTTTTAAACCGGAGACAACAAACCACCAAAAGATTCAATCATGCCTCAAATATTTGCTCTTTCTGTAAGACTGTAAGTCTGTTGTCCTAGAATGCAGTAAATTAAGACTTTCAAGAACAAAACAAGGAAAAGACAAGTGCAAAGTTTTCTTAACTAGCGAGTCCAGCCACAAGCAACTGAGTGTAGGCCAGGCCAGGTTAGGTTAAGTTCAGTTCTATCAGATCTCAGTTGAGACAGCCACCGTTCAGAAAGTCCACAAAGAGGAAGAAAAAGCGAACCAATGCTTTTCGACTTCCAGCTGACGTAGCTGTACGGCGTGCTACGAGTGTTATCATGATTATGCTCCACCCAAGATGTTGTTTTTTGAGTCGTGCTCTACAAACACGATTAAAGTTAATGACGACGAACGTGAATATAAGCAAAATACCTTTGGCAACGAACGTCATATCTGGAAGTATCGCCCAAGACTCGAAGTGGGCGAAATCACAGAATCGCAGAAAACCGCCCTTTCCTTGCTCTCGTCTCGTCGTTCCCCTGGCGTCGCGATGGGGAACACGTTCGGCGTTTCATTTTCGCGAGCCATTAAACCGATCATACCTCGTGAGATCCAAAGAACATGCGCCAATTTGTTCACGAATCACTCGCACTTCGTTCACTCGGTAAAACAAAGCGTTGACAAATCGTAGAGGCAAGATGCAAGTCACTCCGTTTGTCGTCTGCAACTCGCACTCAGCGAAAGACTAAAAGATAAAGTTAAAAATAGAAAAGTGTCTTCTGGACATTTTTAGAGCTATTTATAGCCATTGAATATGTAGAAAAAGTTGAGTTATATTTAAAGGCTAGTTTGACTCGCACACCGCAACTATCAGTCGCAAAAAAGTCGCCTCACAACAATGCGTCATCCGCCATCTTGAATATTTGCTCTTTCACGTTTACCGCAAAAAAGCTTGCGGGTTGGTCGGCAACGTCGGTCCCGAGATTGTCAAATCGCCGACGGTTCATAGCCGCGCCACAAGCCCCACCATGGCCCCGAACATCACGGTAAGGGTCCACCCCGTAGTACTGTTCGCCATCGTCGACTCCTACGAGCGCCGCAATGACGGCGCCGAGCGAGTCATCGGCACCTTGCTGGGCTCGTACGAGAAAGGCGGCGTCGAAGTCACCAACTGCTTCTGCGTACCGCACAACGAGTCCCAAGACGAAGTCGCCGTCGACCTCGAGTTCGCCAAGAACATGTTTGAGCTCCACAAGAAGGTGAACAGCTCCGAAGTGATCGTGGGCTGGTACGCCACCGGCCCAGATGTCACGGGACATTCTGTCCTCATCCACGACTACTACAGTCGCGAAGCGACAAATCCGATTCACCTCACCCTCGACACACTCATGGCGGACGGCAAGATCAACATCAAGACGTACACGAGCACGCCGTTCGGCGTGCCGGGCAAAAATGTCGGCACCATGTTCTCCCCGTGTAAAGTTGAGGTGGTCGGCTATGATGCGGAGATGGTCGGGCTCAAGGTGACGCAGGGAACGAAAAACAACAAGCAGAGGAGCGTGGAGTGCATCGCCGACTTCGACTCGGTGAGCAAAGCGGCCAAGGAGATGCGTGAGATGCTCGAGGTGGTGATCACGTACGTGGACGACGTGCTGACCGGGAAGACACCGCCGGACAACCACGTCGGTCGCATGCTGCTCGACATCATACAGAGCGTGCCTCAGATGGATCACGAGAAGTTCCAGAACATGCTGAACAGTAACATGAAGGACTTGCTCATGGTGGTCTACCTGTCCCAGCTCACCAAGACGCAGCTGGCCCTGAACGAGAAGCTTAGCATGCTGTAGGCCGGATGGGTCTAAGCACTCGTTAATAAAGACAGGTCTGTGAATTGATGCCGGGAGCGAATCGTGTCTAGTCACTGTTCTAAATTTCGTGCTGCAGAAACTATTATAGGTGATGAAAACTAGTCACTGACAGGCCAAGAACAGCAAAGTTGGGTTTTGGTAGTCCTGCCTCCAGTGCAGACCCTATACGAGCACTAATTTGTCACGAGCGAGAGTAAGAAATTGGTACCGAGACAGCATTTGAAGCACCGAGGCAGCATGGACCGATCGAGCGAATCCCAATGGTGGTCATTCGTAGACGGCTTTCACGCACTCTACGATAAGGTTCGTGAGTTTGACTTCCCACATGTCGTCTTCTGCTGCATAGAGCGCAGTTCATGCCGGGCAACGTACAGTCGCGCATTCAGTCCGACTTGCACTGAGAAACATTTTGCAAGGAAAAACAATGTGGTCCTTGCAGATTGTGTGCATACATTGCGTGGGGAGTTGGGTAATAGGGTGCGAACCAGATACACCTATCTTTCTGCTGCAATTTTCACTAGCGGGATGAGAACTGAAGGGCCTCTCCTTTGCTGAAAGACCTGAAGGGCATAGTATCCTTCAACTGAAAGACCTCCCTACTGTTCTTAATGTGTTTGTGACTGTAGTGTGATTAACTGGGTCTCATGATGACATTTATTTTGGCAACAAAATTTGATTCTAATGACAAGTTTTGTTGGTAGCTGTGGAGTCCCACCTTGGGGCGATTGTGACTGTCTGCTTTGTCTATCGGTGCATTGGAAGTACTACTGGCTTTGCAGGGTTGGGTAAAGTACATATAAAAGATACTCGAAGTAAAGTACAAAGTAAATTGGACATTATGTACTTCAAGTAAAGTTGTAAGTACACCGGGTGCAATGTACTTGAAGTAAAGTACTATAAATACAATGAACTTCCAGAGAAAAGATTCTTTTTAGCGCAATCTTTCATGATGAAGAGAGCATGACGTGAGCCCCGTAGCTTCCGCAAGCAATCCTCTCGTGGAGGAGTGTCCTCTTTTATCAATTATTTTTAACCTCTTCGCTTGCGCTAACTGAGCGAGAAGTAGTGGGAGTTTGAAATGCTGCAGGTAAGCCGCCGCTAGTACAAATGGAGCGATGCATCGTCTGCTCATGTTTCTGGTGAGTATTTCTGAGTTGACAAAGCATCATTTCGTGATACAAATTTAATAAGACCAAATTTAGGAAATTTACTTTGAAGTTGGGAGTTGTACTTTCCTCGGAAAGTACCACGAAAAATGCTTTAAGTAAAGTACATGTTTCTAAACCGACTTGAAGTATCACTTCAAGTACTTTCCAACACTGGCTTTGTGGCATTACCAAGAAAGTGGAAAAACATCTCTCCCAAAAGCGTCTGCAGCAGTCGCCAGAAGTGGAATCATTGACAGGGAAGCGCGCTCATCCTTCGTTGTTGATATCCACTTACGATGTTGGTGGTCAAGTTGGATTTCTGCTCTCCTGCCTGGATTACTGGCTTTGTCGAGGATTTAGGTCAGTGGTCAAAAATGAATAATTGAATCCCTAGTAAGGAACAGCCCATTAAATTTCCAAAGATGACTCATTTATTCTTGTGCAGAACCTTATCTGGTCACATAATTAATTCGCTCGTTGTAAAAGGAGTTGCAACTCGATTCAATAAATACTAGTCACCTAGATTTGATAGACACTTGCAATGTACAGCAACGCAACTTGGAAAGCTCCCCTCTATGACAAGATTTCTACAATACCTCCATTAAAAATAAAGTACCAGCACTTCCATACTGCGCACTTCCTTGTTTCTCCCAAGCTTTCATGACACCATGCCATAAGTTGAAGTATGGCTAAGAAACACTTCATGCAACAACAAATTTGCATGGTTAGATCTAATTTAAGTACGCACATGCCTTCATCATGACACAAAACTTTGAATGATACGAGTGAAATCTTAGCAACTGAACATCGATAAATCGACAGCTTGTTGCCAAACAGCCACAGGAGTGTGACACACTAAAAATTCAGTACTAAATGCACTACCTCTAGCACGAGCTCATTGCCTCCCGCCGGTGTTTGGCTGCACGTGCGACAAAGTGTTATCAAAGGCAGAAAGCTTGCGCTCGAGGCAGAGCATTCACAGGGTTCTTAACCTCGACCGCTGTTATGCGTCCTATACTGGCCAACATTGTTAGCACATGGTTGACGAATGTCCGGCTCATAGTCGTTTGCTTTTCTGTACAGTCTCTGGCAGTCGTCACAGGGCAGGTTTCCTTCGCAGTGCCTGAACCTGGGCAGGTGCGCCGGGCAGCACACGAGCACTGCACAGGCTTCCCAAGAGTTCCACTTCAACCTCCGTGCCTGGTGTTGTCAGGAAGGTAGGGAGGTACGCCATGGCCAGGCTCTGCCTGACCTGACACCCATAGCTTCCAGACGTCGTGTAGCCAACCACCTGCATTGAAGATGAAGCGACAATTAGTGGAGCTCGTGTTGGAGCAAAGAAAAGTTCACTTCGATAGTCACAGGCAGGGCTAGAACGGCAGAGAGGTTCCATCCCGCCTACAGCGAGAGCTTTCTAGTTTCGGTAACGCTTCGGCATCTCGTGAACCTCGGACGTGCATGCACACCAAAGCGTGACATAAGGCAACGAGCGCTTGCTGGACGCCGGCATCAGAAAGAGACACCCAGCTGTTTTCGCCCTGTCAGTGACTATGGAAACTTCCCTGAAATACTGCTCCCATTTGGGCTATCGCAAGTGTTAGAGGTACTAAAGATAGGTGCCTAAGCAGCCTGAAGCCTAAGGGATGTGTTTCCCTGTACAGTGAGGGTTTTCCTTCCTTACACTGCAGGGATGCGCTGCTGGGAAGACTGCTGGCAAAGCTTGTGCGGGCATATTAATGCTCGCAGGTTTTTATTTTTAGATGACACATGAGAGCCCAACTACCCAGAAAACAATTCGCAGCTCGAAATTTGTTTTCTTTCCGCCCAAAAACCACCGGTCGAGAACTGGCCGGCTTGAATTGCGCTCACTCCCTTTTCCGTGGTCACGTGCCGTTTTCTATGGTTTAGACACAACCACCAAGTATAATAAAAGTCGTAGGTCATTGAACGCACACACACAATATTAAAAATAGAGAAGAAATATGATACCCATTTTTTGTGGCTTCAAAAAAGCTGCAAATACATTGATTGAAGAAAGAAAAAAAAAGTTGCGCAGCCACGTGAGTTTTGGTATCTTTCTTTTTCTCTATATTTCTTCTTCCTTCCCAGTCCAGTTGTGGTTTCGAGTACCGTAGAATACCGCGCATCCGCCCATACCACACTAAGCGCCCTCTCCCAAATTTTTAAGATCTGAGAAAATATGCACAGTACATTGATATGTAAAATTGATGACCGGACAAGCACCCATCCCCCATTTTTTCGCGATTATCTCTAACTCTTGAGTGGACGCTTGCCCGGTATTTTACGGTATTTGTGTTTTTTTACTTTACCACAAATATATGTGACACTAGCAAAATATTGATTGAGTAGTCTTCTGACACCATAATAAATCGCCTTTCAAAAAAATAAAGAATAAATTTTGGAGGGTGTCAGTGTCCCTTTAAGGGTGCTGCACACAGGGGCATAGTTATGGAGCTTGAGCTTTTCATAAAATCCAGTCTCCCCCCCCACCCCAGGAAAAGTCCTGGCAATACCACTCTTTGTTTATATACTTATTTATGTTAAGGAGGAATTCACTTACATTCGAATAAGTAAATTATAACAATTGCAATGTTAGTGAACTCTTCACTATAAATTAGTTGACTCTTCTAGGAGGCTCATTTTTAAGTTGTACAGCTTAGAGTAATGCACTGCGGAGGTATTGCACCCTCTGCCCAATTGTTGGCAGAAACTGAGAAACTGTCATCAAACAGCCAAATGGAATATTCTACTGTTACCATGTGCTATAGACGAGATCTTTCATAACAGCTTATTTTTTATTGCCACATTTGCATTCAATCTCTTCTCTATCAATTTTGTGTGTTCAAGATTACACGGGACCTCCCGCCGATTAATGCGGAAAGAAATACTACAGTATTGTCTAAATTAGTTCTGAAAGAAGTCTCTCGCCTTGCCAGAGCACCAGACAGTCTCGTTGCCCTCGGGATCAACTTCCGTAGCATCAACACTGAGATGGACCAGTTTTTTTCTGAATCCTTCTCTCAGCGACTTTTGCAGTGCTTCCTTCCCAACAAAGTCTGCCGGTTTCTTCATTCTGATGAAGGGACCCAGGCCGGCTTCAAATGGATTGCTGTCCACTGTCATCTGGAAACAAAATAAAAGCAGCCTCTGTACTTCCTTTCGTCCGAGGATGTACCGTAGTGGAGGCTGCAGAAGTTCAGCCCATAGCTCTGGCAGTCTCCTGCCACTCAAGAGTTTGTGCAGCCAAGGTGTATCCTTGAGCAAGAAGCTCGCACTTATAGACTTTGCTGTGGTGCATCTTAAGGTGAGACACTATAGGTGAAATTCTTCCATACGATTGTGTTGTCTGCACAGTTCAAAGATAACTCACATCAGCACCCCAGAGTCTGAACCCTTTCTCAATGCGCAAGCTGTTGAGAGCATAGGTGCCAAAGTCCCCGATGCCGTAGGCTTGGCCAGCGTCCAAAAGTGCTTCGTACAATGCAGAGGTCTTTGTCCTGTCATGGTACAGCTCCCATCCAAGTTCACCTTCAGGGAAGAGCAAGGCATAGCATAGGAAAAGCTTTCAGCATTGCTGAAGATAACTGTTCTGACCTTAGAAGTATGTTGTCTAAAGTGCCAGCAGTTCAGTAACTGCAATGAAACAAACACTCAGACAAAAAGCCAAAGGAGCATGCTTGAGGGTTTGCTATGTGATACAAGTATTGATGAACCACAAAGCATTCTGTTAAAGACTAAAGACCATGCAGCAAGTCTCGTGCTGTGATATGTAGCTTCTGACACCTGCCTTCCAAGGTCTGTCTTGAGACTCTTGATAGACACACCTTGAGAGACAGACCTGCCTTGTGTCCTATCTTGAGACTTGTTTTGCAAGTTGGCATTTGTAAAACCAATCTTATATGACCCCTTTTGTGATCCCTGTCCTCCGATGCTTGTGCTACGAGTCCTGTGCATCCTACAAGTGTAATTTGTGCAAATTTTATAGACCTGCCCAAGGGAGTTATCTCTCGAGACAATTAAATTATCAAGCGACTTGCAAGTTGTACAGTTCTCAGTTTTTGGGAGAATAGTTATTTTGAGGCTATGGTACAGTTTTTTTTTTCTTATTTAAAACAGTTTTTGGGAGAATAGTTATTTTTGAGGCTATGGTACAGGGGTGCAGCAAGGAGAAGGACATCTACAAAAGTAGGAGCAAGGGGCATATATTCTTTACATGTGCAACTTGATCTACTTCTAGTGAATTCCTGACACCATAAATGTAAAACCAACCTTTTCTAAAGCCCATACAATATGCCTCAAGTCCTTACCTGTGTACGAAATGCGTAGTGCAGTGACGGGTATTCCGGCGACAGACATTTCTCGTGCATGCAGGAATGGGAACTCGTTGTCGTCCAAAGAGACGTTGGTCAATTTCGACAGGACATTGGCGGAATGGGGTCCTGCTATGCCCAAGGCTGCTATCCTGTCGGTCACATTGTTGATTTCCACGTCTTCTATCCGCCATTCCCTCACGTGATCTTCCATCCATCTTTGTGGTGAAGGAAGTGCAAGGTCACTGAACTCGCTGCGGCAGTAAAGGCTGGTTCACACTTTTGTGTTTGAATGGAATTTATTGTGTTGCAATCGGTTGTAACTGCTTCCAGTGGTCTGAGAACACGCTTGCACCATCTATCGGGTTTCCCTGGACCACTTCCAATCTATATTTTATGCATCATTTTTCACTGTGTGCTTGAAATAATTCTTACTATGACATAAGAGACCATTTTTTGTAGACAGTGCATTGCTTTGATCGCGCAAATACCGCAAAACCTTTGACCTAGTGCTTCAATAAATGAAAATGCATGTGTGAATATTGGATTTTGAGTTTGAAGCGGACGCGAAACGGCCAGTGTTTTTGGCTGAATATTTTCAAATTAAATATTGAATAGTTTCTTTAGATTGTTCACTACCGTGGACCATGCTTGAACAGAGATTCAGCTGAACTCATGAATGTTGTTTTCAACCTACTATTCGTCCAGTTCTGAGCTCAGATCCTTTTAATAAAACTATATTCATAAACTGTGACATGTAAACGACAGATTTGTCACAGCTATCCCAATTGAGGGGATTTATCAGTGTGCTTGCTATATGCAAATATTCTTTCTTCAACTTCATATTTGACAAAAAAGGAAGAAAAAAAAAACAATCACGAATTATGAACGCGGGCTGTCAAAACATCGCCGTTAACATACTTTTGCATAATCGCGGCGGGTTAGCCTCGTTGAGTGCACTTCTCGCCGAGCACCGGTGCACTGTAGAGAAGCAATATCCGCAAAGCCCGCGAGCTTCCGCGGGTATTCCTTCCTCGCAGTGCACAGCCGTTCGCGGAGAAGCCCACTCAACGGGGCTAACCCGCCGCGATCAACAGTACGAATATCGCAGTTCACCTAGAAGCGAATTTCGAA
The DNA here is from genome assembly GCA_013358835.2 of Ixodes persulcatus. Taxonomy (NCBI): domain Eukaryota; kingdom Metazoa; phylum Arthropoda; class Arachnida; order Ixodida; family Ixodidae; genus Ixodes; species Ixodes persulcatus. Next base: position 827,905 of record JABSTQ010011435.1, on the reverse strand, counting down.
TAGCGCATTATTCGAACCAACTGTTCGAAAATTCGAATATTCGCACAGCACTAGAAAATATGTTTCTCGGTCAAAACAAAAGGCAATTGCACTACGGCATGGCCCGACACGAAAAGAAAAATTGAAACTTGCCGAGGCCCGTTTTCTTGAGACAGGAGTCTACAGATCTCGGCAGTTGGAGCCTTCTTTCAAAATCGCCTATAGACTTTATCTATGCTTGTATATATCTTTCGGATTGTCTTGGGGGTCTAGAGTTGCAAGCGTTTCATCGAGTACTTATATGCAGTTTGGAAGTGTTATAGGTGTGCCTGATAGATGGCGCCAGGGTGTTCTCTCATCGTAAGAAATCACAAGTGGTTTTGACGCAGCCAGTCGCACTCAGATGCAAATGGGTAAACCAGCCTTAAAGGGGCGATGCAGCAATTTTTTGTACTTTACGCAAATACCGCTTAGAACGGATCCCTGACGTTGATGAACTATGAAACACGCGTTCGTTTTTCACCCCACACAATAGAAGTCCCAGAAAAAAATTAAAGAAAAACGAGCAGCGTTCACCCCCTCAACTCGCAGCCAGAGCAAGCGGCCACGTGATCTGGAGCCGATTATATGCCGTCAATGTTGATCATAGCCACGCGCTGGGGGTTGGCAAAGCACAGGACACGTGCTGAGTTCCAGACATTGTTATGGCTCGGCTATTGTCGTCGTTGCAGCCATTGGACACGGGCCACTATCCGAATGCTTCTCGAGCTAGTAATTATCCCGAGCCCAAATCGAGTGCCCACGAAATGCTCGGGTCCAATCTATAAACCACATTCAAATATCGTCATTGGGGTGTGTGCGATCCCCACGTTACGTCATCAAATTTTGCAAAGGAGAGATTCAATGAAAATGATCGCTTTTGTCCTTGAAATTACACCGCAACAAAGGAGTTTCTTGGCCAGTGGCGTTGCGTGCGAGTTTCCTTGAGTCTTACTAGTGCCAGTAAGCTCGTGTAAAGTGAAAAACATTCCAATTGGATATTGTTGCACCGCTCCTTTAAGTAATCAGACAACTGAAAGCCGTACGGTTAAGTGCGGCAGACCTCTTACCTGAGATCGTGCAACTCAGATCCTGATCCCGTGATAACAAAGTATTTGTCTTCTGTGAGTCTCGTCACCGTCACCTCTGCATAAACTTTGCCCTTTGGCGTCAGCATGTGACTGATGTTGATCGAGTTGACCTGAAATTTTTTTTCTTTAATTTTTGGTGGAATTGCGATTTTATGGTTTCTGAAAACAATCAAACCAACCCCAAAAAGCTTGCAGCTGAAAACTTTGAATTTCAACCGATTTGCAGAAGCACTCGAAAGAAAGCCAAAATATAAGAGAAATGCCTACAAAGACGACTTGCAGTTGACGGGTTTTAATAGATATGCCAGGTATGCCTTGCTCCAAGGATTACAGCACCCACCACTCACCTTAATAATACCAAGGAATTTCCCACACATGTATCGATTTAGGATTTTGATGAAACTGCACCTCGCTCCTATACTCTATTAAAGTGTTGTAGGTGTTTGAGCATCTTCGATTCCCACCTATTAATAATAAAGTCGATTGCTACAAGCTATGTTCCAAGATAATGAACTGAATAGAATGCATACTGTCGCAAAAATACTTCACTCCCAAACAAATTTTTGGCACAATATTTACGTTGCGAGACTGATTTTGTGTATCATGACATGCTTCTATTGGGGCTTCTACTTCGGAACACTAGTGCATGGCATCACTTCACTCAGAATGAGTTGCGAAATGTAAACACTGCGTTTAATTTTGTTGTTGTTTCTCCAGTAATATTTATTTATTGACATGTACGTCTGCACTCCAGGTGCTTAAAAAAAAATATTTTTTGGCAGTTCAGGGTCCTCAGGATCGATTCTGAAATATGCTTCTATTTCGGCTCGGTGTGCCAAGATGTCAGAATCGGTTTTTAAAGTTTGTTGGAAGCAGACTGTCATGGTGAGCTTGACATAAAACTTTATAGCCTTTCGGAATTTTTTTTTTTTACTAATAGTGATTGGGATTGTTGTAGGTGCTCTGTTCTGATAAGAAATATGAGCTGACGGAAACAAACGAAGCAGACCTTCGGGAGCTTGTTGGCAAGCAGCCTGTCCAGGAAGACGTTAACGTCCTTGCCCGTGACCTCCAGCTTGGCAAATGGCGTCAGGTCAATGATCCCGACACCCTCCAGGACGAGCCCACATTCTCGCCGAACAGGTTCAAACCAGTTAGCACGGCGAAAGCTTGGACTGTAACAGCCGCTTTCCGCTTTTGTCGCGAACCACGCTGGCTGCTCCCAACCTTGAAAGCAGTATCAAACATAAACGTTATTCTATCATTATCTTTTTACTTATTTATGTAATACCGCAGACCCAGAAAGTCCAGGCAGGATATACAAAAAATAAAATGCATACTTACAAAGCACTACGATGCAGTATCGAAAGTTTGAGAAAGTTACGTTGCCTAAGCTTTCTTGCGAGGAGTACCGACATACAATTTCGGTTCTCAGGAGGCAAGATCTTTCCTATTGTCCCAGAACACGAGGGCAGGAAAGTTGGAAAAAAGAGAGAGGAGGGGAAGGTTCCACGTGCACTCTGCTACCATGGGAGGGGACGATCAACTTTGGGGAGGGGAAGGGTGAAGGAGAGAAAGAATATATTTGAGAGGACAAATTGACGAAAAGAAAAAAGCATGCAGTGCATGTTGTAGCTTTAGGTATCATTTTACTCACAAGTCACTTCAATCACATTAAAATATATCATGTTTAACATAATATACATAGGTATACTTGAGATCATAGAAGAATAGACTAAAACATTGTCTCAAAGTCAAGTCACTGCTATTGCTTTGTTGCTTAATAAAACACTTTTTTTTCTCTACAGTTTGCTCACTTTATCGGGCCTGGAGTTCAGGTGGAGACATACTCGATTTGTCACATAACTTTCTCGAATGAGTACAGCAAGGCAGCATAGCATTGTGACATAGAAAGATACCATACTAAGAAGTCAGCAGGGTCGTAAAGGATTCTCACCAGCGTGAAATCCCATCTGTGCCCCCCTGTCCAGATGCCGCTGGTAGATCCCACTGACTCGCTCTGTGGGGCGCCCAGTCCACCGTTCTTCCTTGGGAAACGTGAAGCTGTTGTTCATGCCGTATGTTTCCTTCGCCTTCGCAAACAGGTAGGACCTAAAAGAAATGAAATATCTCTTAGTCCTGCGGATAAGGTCGGAAAACACAAAATGGGCAGCATGTTTTAGTTGCGCTGACATGGACACAAATTTAGCGGGAGAGGTTTAGGGCTGTCACGAGATATGACGTCATGTTCTGATGTCACCGGGTGTCAGACGGAATGACATTGCAGAACACTCTGACATCACATTACACTATCGTGTCCTGTTACATTGCATCACATGATGTAATGTCATATGAAGCCATAACATCACTTGACACCATAGCATCATATGATATCAGGTGTCACATGACACTGACATGTCCTGTCACACACACACAAATTTAGCATGACAGATTTAGTGCTCTCACGAGATGATGCCATGTCGTGATGTCACACGGAAGGATGTCACAGGACATCATGATGTCACATTGTACTATGGCAGGGGTGGCCAGGGTGACCCGGCCTAAGAGCCGCAAACAAAACCACTAAACTTCCAAGAGCCGCAGGGGGGAGGTGGGGGGTAAATTTTTGTCCAGTGAAATAAAAACTACTTTCAATCCATCTGAGTCAAAAGCAGTCAAACTGCACGTAATGTAGCAGTAGCACGAAACTACCAAACTGCAACCTGTCTTTTGGTTTAAAACGCATTCCATTTCTCTTTTTGGGAAGTGCTCGTGTGACAGGGAGGGGGGCGGGGGAGTTGGGGGGGGGGGGGGGGGGGGTAGGGGAGGGAGCCGCGAGCCGCACTTTAACACGCGAGGAGCCGCATGAGGCTCGTGAGCCGCAGCTTGGCCACCGCTGTACTATGGTGTCACGTTACATTGCATCACATGATGTAATGTCATGTCACATCATGATCGACATAACATCACTTGACACCATAACATCATATGACACTACGACATGTCATGTCGCACGAACAAGTTTAGCAAGACAGATTTAGAGCTCTTATGAGATGTGATATCATGTCGTGGTGTCACCGGGTGCACACGGAATGATGTCACGGCTCATTGTGATGCCACATTACACTATGGTGTTCCGTTACATTGCATCACATGACGTAACATAATGTGACACCATGGCATCATGTGACACCATAACATCATATGACACCAGATATTACATGACACAATGACATGTCACACAGACACAAATTTAGCAGTGACAGATTTAGTGCTCTCGTGAGATGTGGCATCATGTTGTGATGTTTTCGGGTGTCACACGGAATGATGTCACGGGACATTTTGACCTAACATTACACTATGGTGTCACAGTGTCACATTACATTGCATCACATGACATAATGTCATGTGACACCATGACACAATCATCATGACATCACTCGACACCATAACATAACGTGACACCAGATGTCAAATTACACCATAACAGGTTATGTCACATGGTCACATTATCAATGTCCCACAATGCGAGTGCCTGATGGTATTTCGTGGCATCATGTCACACTTTCTTTGGATATACCAGTCCTATAAACACATTCTGCATTGATATTAATTGGGATACATTACACCACATGTTTCGAATCAAAAGAAAAGCCTCATTTTGGTGCATGCTGAAGACACTTGCAAAGCATCTACCTAGTGACCCATTTTCCAAAACGACCTGGATCAGTCTCGATGAGGTCAAAGGGCGGCTCTCCATTCACAATCCACTCCGCGAGGTACCGCCCCGCTCCACCGGAATGGATGATGCCATAGCTGCAATTGCACACAAGTGGAAGTATACTTTAGCATGTGAGAAATAGTGTAAAGTGTTTTTGAAGTTTGCAGTTTTTCTTATAGTATATTACTAAGCTGTCATGTCATTCTGGAAATTAACTTTTCTTTAAAAAGGTTCTACTGTAGTGCTGTTATAGGTATAGTTCCTCTGACCACTGCTGAATATCATCAGCTTTTAGTAATTATGCGAGAAATATTGAGCTATGTAGTGTATATTCATAACGTGCATTAGGCAGTGAGATTTACTTTAAAAAAAAAACATCATGATTTGTATTTTTAAATTAATTTTTCTATTTAAAATTAATGTTTTTAGAAGATTCAGATTTTATATCAATCTATTAATTTGTCATTTTACTGGAAATTGATTTTGCTTTAAAAACTTTCTAATATAGTGCTACTAATGGTACAGCTTCTTTCGCCACTAGTGAATGCCACCAACCATTTTGTGCAGCTGGTCTCAAACTTTTGGTCATCACGGACCCCTGACACACTTGTTCGAGGACCCCAATTTATTCTGCACCAGAGGTATTGTTACGATGGCATAGGAGGGCTTTTTTTTTAGAGCTGTCTTTTGACTTGGCATGGACTACCTCCATGGATGCTCTGGAGGGCCCTGGGGTCTGCAGACAACAGTTTGAGGACTGCTGCTTTAGTGATTATGTGAGAAGTATTGTAAGGCAGAGGTGTTGGAACTACTTCAGAGATAAAAGGAGGGGAGAAATTTTTCTCCCCCCTCCCCCATACATATTAAAGGAGAAGCGCTAAAGTAAACTCACTCACACTCACACCAGAAAAACGGTCACTCACGTCACGCTGACTTACAACTCAAATTGTATTTTCGTCTTCTTTTACTTGTATTAAATTTGTCATCTCACTTCGTTCTCTTCTGTACAAAACAAATAACAATGTCTATCATTACCTTCGAGAGTCAAGATATAACAATTCTTTTTCAGAAAGCGTTATGGATGGACTACTAACACAAGTGTCACTCCTTTTTATTATGGTAGCTGCCTCTATTATCTCACGTGTTAACTGGTGATGGTTCTTTCCAATTACGGTGCTATTTTTGAAGTCCGCAGTGCACCCACAGTCACGGCAGTGAATGCCCAAAAGCCCTGAGTTTGCTAATCGGGTGTTGTTGTTATGTTCCCTTAATCTGTCATTTATACATCTTCCAGTTTGTCCTATGTACTGTTTGCCGCATGAAAGGGGAAAGGAATAAATCACTCCTTCTGTGCAAGGTATGTATGGGGTTCTATGCTTTTTAGGGCAGACGGTATTAGTTTTTGGTATGGCGTTAACTTTTTTACATAGGCCTGAGAGTTTGATGGGGGCGGAAAAGACTACATCAATATTTGCGAGATTCCCAATCTTCTTCAGGTTATGAGAAATGTTATGAATGTAGGGGATGACTACTGGTCTTCGGTTACTGCATCTGTTGCGTGGCTTGCGGGATGTGATTTGACCTTTTTTAATCTGTTTAAGGGGACTTTCGGCGACTGAAGTTAATAGATGTGAAGGATATCCCGCACTTAGTATCCTAGATACTTGTCGTACGAAGCTTGTTAGGCCTGAATGCGGGCAGCGCAGGCGAAAATCAGTCCACTTCCATCTGGATTATGGAACTGGAAATGAGGCGGTCCAGCTGGACCCAGTTGGAATCCAGCTGGACCCAGCTGGAATCCAGCCGGACCGCCTCATTTCCAGTTCCATAATCCAGCTGGAAGTGGACTGATTTTTGCCTGGGAGGACTTGAAAATAGTTGGGGATACAGATTGATTAAAAAGCGCGACAGGACAACGGACAGGGAAGGAGACACAGACACAGCGCTGTGTCTGTGTCTCCTTCTCTGTCCGTTGTCCTGTTGCGCTTTTTAATCAGTATGAATCACCAACTTGCCCAACTTTCTACCCTTGGGGATACAGTGCAGTATTTGAAATTGCAGAAGATGACGATTGCACCCCCCCCCCCCCCCCCCCATTTCGACAACACTGTTGCACGTAAGATAAGTTTAGATGGTTTACATTTTCCAACGGTGCATTCAGCTATTGTTTTCTCTGAAAGTTGCCTCTGCATTAAAGGGGTCCTGCTCGTTTGGGGATAATTTTGCTCACCACTATTAGTGTAACTTCCATTAATTATAACAAGCTCAATGGGCAACCACAATATCAGGACCACTTACGCAAAACCAACAGCCACCCAGAAATTCGGAGCGTGGGGCATTGGTCCGATGCAGGGCAGCGAGTCGGCCGTGTACATGATGGGACCAGACACCGTGGTCCGTATCTGGGCCGTATGCAACGCTGGGACCAGCTCCATGGCAGCCTCAATGTGGTCCGAAAGGCGCTCCAAGTCCGGAGTAAAAAGTTCTTTCCCAAAGCCTGTTCAGTCGAATATAGAAAACTGTGATGTGACCTCATTAGAGAAGTCACACTATGTCTACATTTTACATTTTTAATTGATAGCTTTATGACTCTAGGATGAGTGTTTACATGAACCAATTTCTATACGCACAAACAGAAATTAACATTCAGAGGTTAGCAAAAGGTGACATAACTTCTGCAGTGCACTAAACATAGTTTTACTATTTTCTGATAGTGTCCTGAAAATATTAGGCCACCTGAAATGACTATGACACTGAAAACTATAGTTCATACTATATGTGTCGTAAGTACAAACAGCTTGATTCCATTGTAATAAATTTCAGCATTCCTAATTAATTTTTGTGTTTGTATATGGACGCAATAAATCACCTTTCTGTTCAACAGTCCCACTGAGTGAGCAAACAGAAAGGTGAAGGGGAAGTGAATTTTGCGTCGTGTTTTTCTCCTATATCAAAGCAAGACATAAAACCAAATAATTGACACCATTTAGGTGTTTTGGGTTGACCAAGATCTTTTTAGGGTCAGTGGCATAGAAACAAAGGGGAAAACGTCTGGGGTGATCGTCACCAGACATTTCGAGTAAAGGATTTGGGGAAAGGGAAAGGAAATCCCCCTGCTCCCCCCTGTCATCGCTCCCCCCCCCCCCCCCTCTTCCCATCCCCCAAATACATCCGATGCCACTGCTTCAGGCCCTATAGAAGAGCTGAGTGGAGAGGAGGAATCGGCCAATCATAGTGAGCAGATAGTTTTGTGGGAGGGGCTTGTCTTACTTTCCTTAACCTGCAAAGGACTATAGTTCGAACAGCATAGGTGAGAATGGCAAGGAGGAGCTTTAGCTGTCCTGCCTCCAGCCTGATCGCGCTTTCTACCTTCGACAATGCTTTGACATCTCGAGCACCTCGAGTGTGCGTGCGCAGCCAAAGCATGGTGGAAGGCTTGGAGCGCATGCTGAAGGACAGGCGTTCAATAGACACGCCCTGCTATTCTCACTCTGTCAGCGACTGTGGTTCGTCTTCAGTTGTCCAAAAACTGATGAGCTCGGAAACGCACCAGGCGGCACCCGATCCGTGACCCACTCCTCGCAGATCTGCATCTTGTCCTGGTGCTCGTAAGGACCGACCAGCAGTCCGTCCCTTTCCTGGCGGAGGTAGAAGCCCCCTTCCAGGTGCCGAATCACGGGAAACTCCTTCTGCAACATCAAGTGACATGCGGCAAGGAGTTCGATTAGAATATACCGATACCTTTTTAGAGAGAAAACTTTATTTCTCTCAATTGTCCCTATGTACAATATATTTGAGTATGTTTTTCGCCTTCAAACTAGGCAGTTGTAGCAAAGGAAAATTGAGTCCTTCGAAGGCACATTATGCAATGACTCGGATAATTGAGTGCTGGTTGGGTGAGAACCCTAATGCAGTAGACTGCTAAGAACCATTCATTTTATGATCACGCAATATGGTCGGGTATTGGCTCAGGTATTGTGATACAACAAGTATTGACTCCAGCACAATCAGAAAAGTTGTGCTGGAGCCAATACCTGACATAAATTTAAAAACAAAACATGGGCTTCTGTTTTGTGTTCCCTAGTCCATGGGTTATCAAACAATATCCCTAGTGTCCTCAAATTATGTCCCTAGGAACTCTTTCCCTAGAAGGTCTCAAAGAGGAAATATGTTGTGAGATTTTGAACAACAAAACAAAGTATAAAGTCTTGTAGACTTTATAATTTGTTTTACCCTACCGATTTTTACTATGCTTCACTCATGACACGTCCACAACTGACATATAACCATTTAGAACAGATTTGTGGGAATGTTAGTCTTAATATTTTTGATGAAGAGCATAAATTTCAAAAGTGTGTTGAGACTATTTTTTTGTCCTAACATTTCGTTTTTATCCTGTTTAAAATTTTACCACTAATTGACTCATTGATAAGTGCACCACTAAGGAGGCTTTAAGCTGTTGTTGGGTCACTCAAAATAAAATAAATAAATAAATATGTTTCGCACTACCTTTGTCTTTTGGAGCTCCGGAACGGAGTTTGTGATGAAGTACTGGTGGTGAATTGGAACCAGTGGCAACTCAACACCAGCAAGGGCGTTGACTTCGTGGGCCCAGAACCCTATTAAAAGAGTATTTTATTAACAAAAAAACGTTATAGCTCAGTTTTCACAATTTGTGGATGTAAAACTATTTTTAGGGACCTTTTGCATCATATTTGCTTTAGCAAATTGCTAGGAAGTCATATACAAGTTATTTGTGAAGATAATATATATAATAGTCGAAGGAGACATTAATTTTAACATTGTTGAACGAGGACCACGCAAAATATATTTTTCTTGCAGTTTTCCACTACATCATCATTCTTGCAATTTACACATCTGCATATTTGTAATTCGTAATATGTCGCAAAATACAGAGCACACCTCTATATTACAATGAGCATATACCCACCACAACTAATGAAACGCTCTAAAAATAATCAAACAATGTATCAAGCGCCCACCCTTAACCTTCTAAGCCCCTCTGGCTAACCGATATTCTCCTCCGCGTCATCTGCTTCTCCGAGAACACCGCTGCAGAGTGGTGAAGCTTGACACGCACCCGTCAAAGCAAACGCGGTGAAGCCCACCCTACCTTGTGCCCCTCTGCAGTGGCGTCACTAGGGTCAGCGGCACCCGGGGCGGTGGCCCACGGCTACACCCCCCCCCCCCCCCCCCCCCAGGCTCGTCGCAACACCATACCCCCCTCCCGCGCTCGCCCCCCCCTCCCCCCCCCCCTTCTCGCGGCCCGCCGCGACAGCGACACCCCCCGGAGCGCTGCACCCGGAGCGGTCCCCCCCCCCCCCCCCCCCCTTGTGACGCCACTGCTCCTCTGTATTTTTGTTCGCGGACCCAACATGCGCCTATCTCCCAGTTTTTCAAGTATATGCTCGATATTTTATGGCGTCTGATAAATGATGAACTGATTTACTGGTCATTTGACATACAGTCTCCTTTATCCACTGGCTTACACACTGATTAGTCAGTTTGCAAATAAATTAAATACCCAATGACGAACAATTATAAACAGGTTGAGTGACCAAAAATAAGCAATCAGGTAAGCAAATAATAAATGTACACGTTTCTAACTTAATCAATCAATCAATCGCTAAGCTCATGTAGGCCTACAATGGTTGTACTGTTTTTATGAACGAATCAATTAATCAATCAGTGCAATCATGTAAGTTACCAAATGGTTGTACTAATCCCTCGCTAATAAAGAGATAAATTAATTAATCTGTACAAAAATAAAGGCAAATAATGGTTGCACTAATTTTTTACTAATAAAGAAATCAATTATACAATCATGCAAGCAAATAATGGTTGTATTGATTCCTATATCATAAACAAATAATAATCAGGCAATTAGCACAATCAACTGCGAGTGACTGACCAGCGCAGTTGACCACGTTGGAGGCAATCACGGTGCCCCGGTCAGTCTCAACCGACCAAGAGTCACCCCCGTGCCTTCTCTTCAGGCCCCGCACTCCCGTTTGCTGGAAGATGTGGGCGCCAAACTTCTTGGCCTCCGACGCCATCGCCATCGTGAGGGAATACGGATCGATGTGTCCGTCGGCTGGATTGTACAGACCTCCCAAGACCTGGACAGTCAGTGATGGAGGGGAATTGGAAAGGAAAAGCTGGGACAAGTTCCATTATCCAGCTTTCAGATGGACCGATTTTCACCTGGCTCAAGCTCAATGATATGATGGACCTTCCCGCTAGAACACTAGACTGCCAGGCCGCGGTAATGGAGGGAAGAGGAGCGGCAGGCCAGGAGTGATAGTTAGGGGGAGAAAATTGGCTTAGAAGGGCGGGAGCACTGATCTCAATGACAACAGACCCTTCGCAAAACGTACAGCGCCACGACGGCAGGGAATTTCGGGAACCCTCGGTACAGATCCCGCGCTTTCTCGTTACGCCTCCGCGACCGCGCGCGCGTCCCGGCAGCTACCGTCAGCAGCCGTTGCAGCCATCCGCCACCCCGCCCATCTGCCGAGTCGTACGTCGTTGGCGGCGTACTGTATCTGTGGCAGCGTAAAGGCATCGCGACAGGTGAACTTATTTGAATACGTTATTCGTCGTAACTTACCTTCACGTATTGAAGTGTCACCGAATCCATTTAGTACGCACCGCAACCGTGGCAGGTTTCGAGTCGACCAGGTTCGACATAGAGCACTATATAGCTCCTTCGGAGCAGAGTAGCGCAGAGCCGTATATTAGGAGAGTTTGGACAATAGGCGGAGCAAAGGCCGCCGCCAGCGCCGAATATTCCCCCCACGCTTAGAGCGTAAACTAAATTTGTGACACAGCGTCGACCAATCAGGAGACCTCTACTCCATCTCACAAATGTCGACAGTGAAGACAAAGGCACAGGCGCGTGAGCCTAGCTCAGCGAAACGCTATTGTTTGTACGAGACCTCGTGCATAGGAGGCACTTTCCAAAGCCACGCGCTCGTGCCCATGCCTTTGTCTGCACTGCTAGAACAGCGTCCTGAGACTGGCTGAAAGAAAGCAGTGCAAAGGGTGGGGTGCGCGAGCGTCTTGAGACGCGGAGTTCCGCTCGGCACGGCTCAAATTATACTTCGTTTCACTTTACCTGCGAGCGAAGCCAAAGCTAGAAGCGCGAGACCAGCGCTTTTTGCATTTCTCCCCAGCTCGCGCGCTCGAGCAAAGCCTGAGCGCACGGAGCTTCCGTGCTCGCGCTTCCAGTTTTGCCTTCGCTCGCACATAAGGTGAAACGAAGTATAGTCGTGGCACAAATTTAGAGCACGCGACCACCGCTAGGGGCTGTTTCGCGGCCTGTGGTTGGCCCGAGATGCTCGCCTATTCAAACCAATGTATGGCCAAACTCTCTCAATAAACGGCTCTGGAGTAGCGCAATCCTGAACGCCATCTCTTGGCGACTAGCGGCGAACGCCCGGAGGTTCCAACCACGTTCCAACTCCGGTCAGAAATGCATGGGGAACGTGAGAAAATCGTTGTTTCTTCAATATTGTGGAGATGTACGGAACGACAATAGTTTTTGACATAATAAAGGAACATTTTAGAATAATTTGCGCTGAGTTGTGTGCCAAATAAGGACGTAATTTTTTTTTTTAAAATTGCATGAGCGGCATCATGCAGCAGACGACGCGGCGACGTCACAGCGTTCACGTGACCCGCTCCAGCCAACCCAAAAAGCCCATCTCCGCTGCAAGCAAGAATCGTCTGCTTCAAACGCCATTGCCTTGGAAATTGCCTTCTCAAAATTTGCACACGCATCCGATATTATTAAAACTTTGATAAAGTGTTCAGTGCTTTACTAACTTCACGACAGACTAGTCTTGAAAAGTGTGAACTCGCCGTTTATTTTTTAATCAGCCGTGTTGCGTCGATCTCCATGTATTCTCCCATATGGCGGGCCGCCTCCTGGAACCCTGAGTACCACGTGACTCGCGCCGAGCTGCTCTGTCGGCCATGTTGTCGGCAAAACACGCGGATCAAAGGATTGCGCTACTCTGCTCCGTAGGAGCTATATAGTGCTCTAGTTCGACAAAGTGTTGGTGCAGCAGACGACAGAGCCGGTACAAAGGAGAGGGATGAGGAAGGGGCAGCCGTTGGCTCGTCGCTCGCCCGACGCGCTGCTCAAAGTTGTTGCCGTGGTAACCTGTGCCTGCTCGCGTATGCCACGTGGTAGCGGGAGGAGTGACGTACCGAGGACTCCCATTATTCGTCGCGCGGCGCGCGCGGGCTTTTGGGATTTTTGCAAAGGGTCTATTGTCATTGAGATCAGTGGGCGGAAGGAATCATATGTTTGTCTTTTGAGACTTAGGCTAGATGGCGCAAGCTACCGGCCGTTAAAAAGGGTATAGCCATTAACATCCATTCATCCGGGTTGACGATTTTGAAAGCAGCACCGCGAGCACCGCAAACGCCGCAAGGGTAGCGGCCGTTTTTTTTTTTTTTTTTTTTTTTTTTTTTGTGGAAGATTTTTAAGATTTTGGAGTTTTCGGGTTGTATAAACCAACATGGTGATTGCAATCAAGTCCGCGTGCGCAGAAACCAGATTAGCGGGAGGGGGAGCGTCTGCGCCGACATCAGCGCCACCGCAGTGGCGTGACGTCAGAGCCAGGAAAGTTAAAAACAAAGAAAAAAAAGTGCACTTTATAAGCGAGAAATTATGGCAAAAATAAGTCTGACTCATTGTTCAGACTGAAACAGTCGCTGCGCTTGTATTACGACATATTTGTTTTTGAGTCATAATAGTGAAAAGACTGGCCTTTTGGAAAGGAAGGGACTTTAAACCTGCTTTGATAAAAGATGTCCGGTTGCAAGCACTAGATAAAATTGGGCCTTTGCCCAAGAACAAAGCATAATGTATTAATTATATTCTCGGCCATCTATAAAATTAAAATAGCCCTGTCAATAACAGATTTCTATTATAACGGCTTGGTTAAGACATGTATGTAAAAGACTGTTTTTTCCAATGGAAATTTAAAAATACGCAATATTTCCGCCGCGGAAATAAATTTAGAACAAAGAACCATTTATTGATTATTCTATGGATCATCTACCACTGTCAACTCTGGTCTTCGCGTCTTAAAGGGACACTGCACCCGCCCTCGCTCCTCCCCTTTTATCAAACATTTTTTTTTCTAATTTTTTACATGTGCTTGGATAAGACGTGTACATAAAGATATATCCTTTAAAAAAAATAATACAATATTTATGCTTCTCCCTCGGCAGCATCCGAGCTGCCGAGAGAGAGGTACAACAGCGCATGCGCGAGGAACAATGGCGCATGCGCTGCTGCATGCTGCTGAAACTCCTGCAAAAACGACGGTCGCTTCCCGCTGCACATGAAGAGGTGCTCCATCAGAAAGTCACATTTTACTTCAACGATGGAGATTTTTTTTAAATATAGTGTTCACTGAAGGAAGATTATAGGTCACACTTTCAACTTCGTTTTTCTGGGTTAAAAAAAAAAGAAAAGACAAGCTGCGGTTGTTCTGTTTACTGTGAAACAGGCACGTAGCCAGTATTTTGTTTCGGGGGGGGGGGGGGGGGGGCGCCCATGACAAAATGCTGTATGAGGGGGAGGGGAAAGAGGAGGCCCCAGCAAAATGGAAGATTTCGAGGGGGGGGGGGGCCCGAACCCCACGGCTCCCCCCCCCCCCCCCACCCTGGCTACGTGCCAGCTGTGAAATTACGTACCTTGTCGGTGATACCCGACTTCACAGACTGATTCTAACCCTCTCCTCCTTATCTCCTCCCCCCCCCCCCCCCCCCCCCCCCCCCCCCCAGGCCGGTTTTCTGGTGAACGCGGGTATCCCTACCGGCGGTTAGCTGCAAGAGGGATTTTGAAGTCACGTGACCGGCTCCGTAGGGAACTAGAAAGCAAAGCAAGCAGGATAGCTGGGCGAGTCAGGGGCGGATCCAAAACTCCGTTTGGGGGGGGGGGGGGGGCGGAAAATTTTTAAGGATACTATTCTCCCATTCCTTTTTTGTGCAGGGGGGGTCCACCCATGTCAAATTGCCCTCCGAGAAGGGGGGAGGGAGGGGGGTCGACTTTGTTTGGGGGGGGGGGGGGCGGCCGCCCCCGTCGCCCCCCCCCCCCTTGGATCCGCCACTGGGGCGAGTTGGTATGTATTCATAATGGAACAGCGCGAATTTTACAAGGACAGAGGAACGAACTGGACAGGACGAGCACTGACTAACAACTGAAAGGTTTATTTTCAGGAAACCACGAAGAAAAGCTCGAGAGATTGTCGAAGCTCATAGAATAAAGGAGGGGCCAGCCTGCGTGAGTCAGGCTTCCTTGAATTTGCTGGACAGTGAGATCCAATTTTTAGATCGGGGATGACGCATATAAAATTGTGTAACAGATAGCACCCAATTTTGCGAGGCGCATGCGCATTTCCATCGTGATTAGAGAGTCGTGTTGTTGTGTTTTTTCTTCGTGGTTTCCTGAAAATAAACCTTTCAGTTGTTAGTCAGCGCTCGTCCTGTCCAGTTCCTTCCTCTGTCCTTGTAAAATTCGCGCTGTTCCATTATAGAAAGTAAAGGTTGCCTAGCGTTCTGTAGTAGTCTGACCTCGCTTCGATTATTCAAGTCCGATTTTGTGCGCAGAAAGAGAGGGAACAGGTCTGAAATGGGAGTGAAATAAATCGCGGTCGCGTATTTTAGGAGCGGCATGTAAAGTTATATTTCTGGTAAATGTCTCGTTAAGCGAGAATTAAAGAAAAATGGCAGGTACGGCTTACATCCGCTGAGCGGAATCGGCTTGATTGCTACTTTCTCCACACGGAGCCGGTCACGTCCTCTCCTCTTGGGGCTATTTTAACCGCCGGGAGAGATAACCGCATTTATCAGCAAACCGGCCCAGATTGACGATCCCGGGTACGTGCACCCCCGTGATATTAAATTAAACTTTTCCAGAAATACCGGGAAAGGGATTTGGCACCCTCTCTCCTTCCTTCTGGCCAAGCAGAGAGAGAAAATGGCTTCTTTGTATCACCTTCGGGGCCGAAATAATCTACGATGGGTACAAAAACGAAATTTGGGGGATCCGCATCTTGGTCACAGTGTCTCAATAAGCCAACGGGGTGTCGGGCTGACGTTTGGGGTGTCGAATGGGTCGGAGAACCCTTGCGAGCGCGCTGTTTTCTAGTCACTCAATCTCGAACCCAGCCGCGTGTTCAGTTGGCAGCACCCATTTGGGAAAAAGGTGTCAGGGTTCCTTACCCCCGCCTTGTCGACGTCAAGCAGTGGCACGAGTTGCTTGACCTCGTCGGGGCCGACCAGTTTCTGCGGGGCCTCGTGCCAGCCCTGCCGCTGCATCTGGTAGCGGAACTCGTCCATCCGCGTCGGACTGGAGGCCAGTCGGAGGCTCCCAGGACGGTGAAAGCTCAGATCCTACGAACGAAAGTCACCGACGTTCGTGTTTGCGACTGTGCTTTAAATGTGCCCTTTATTATATATTTTAGGATAAAATATATACAGAACAACAAACTCCAGAAACCTCATTGAATATGTTTAATATTGACTTCTACAACTAGGGTTTCAAAGTTGCTTTATAGATAGCTAAACGTTTTTTTTTTTTTACTGTTAAAACTGCCGGACATTGTTACATGCTTACATAATCTTCTAGATACTATAACTAAAAAAAAAAAAAACTGGCGTTCGTTTTTATTTTAACAACACACCCGTTTTGTGTCCTGTTCAAGCTGAGTGAAGAAGTTGATGCTGTTGTAGTGAATCTTCTTCATGTTGATGCCAGGGTTGTACAATGCCAGAAGACCAGCCTGCAAAATACATATTGAGCGTTGTTTAATAGAAAAGGCAACATATTCATCATCATCATAATCATCATCATCATTTCTTTTCCTAGAAGACACGAAAGGGGTGAGTAACAATCAACACAACCTGAGCAAACTCTTCCAATCTTTAGTGTCCATGTCTGCATTCCTAACACTTACCGTTCGCGATAAAAAGACAGCACAAAAAGAAAAAAAAAAGAATAAAAGGAAGAGGTTGCAAAATTGAAGCATGTTCATGATACAAACACAAGGAAAATTAAACAAATGACATTTGTGAACATCGGCAGTTATGAGGGATTTCACCTTAGTTCATACACGCGGCCTATTCTTACTCTTAATTTCATGCCCTACAGATTAAACGCAATGCTGCAGTAGTTATCAAATTACGGGAAATAAATTTATGAATAGTCGGCGCCAAATTATTCGTGCCGTACGCACCTTTTCACTGCTTATCACCCTGGCCAAAAATGCCGAGCCGCATGCGCAGCGTCTGATACTCCACAAAAGGGGGCTATATACTGCGCAAGCTCGGAGGTCAGAGCAAGTTCTCAACCCAGTAGGCAAATCGCAGAACGCAGAAGGTGATTTTTGGAATGGGGCAATGAACCCCTCTTGAAAGACTGCCCTCTGCTGGCAGCTTTGCAATCTTTGCACAATGGCGGACTAAAACCGCCATATCACGGCAAACGTTATGTGTTCGGTTTGATTAGAAGGCTCAAATGCACCCACTGAAAAAGGTGATGATCGCAGCGACGTTGCACTTTCGACGGAGTTTGATTGGTTTGACGGTTCCTAGTGTTGGTCGCGCTCCGCCTTTCGCTATCTTATGGAATGACTTGCACGTTCCAGAATGTCAGTTGTTCCGCCATTGTGCATTGGTTCAGCCCTTCTAATAACCGGCACGTGACTTTCGAACGGTGTCTATAGATGAGGTTATATATAAATTTTAACAGGGGTATGAATAAATGAGCAACTGACGGCATGCCAGGTGGATCCAGCGGTGAGTTCCGATTTCTCAAGCAAGACCACCTTCTTGACACCAAACCTGGCGAGGTGGTAGGCAACGCTGGTACCCACGGCACCACCACCAATGACCACCACGTCTGCTCTGTCCACCCACTGCTGCCTGCCCTCCTCTGAAGTCTGTGTGCTGAGAAGGGACGAGACGAAGTTAAATCACTCATGCATATATCGGGTGTCCCAAATAGCAGCCAGGCACTTTAAATCTACCGCAAAAATCGGTTTCTTAACCTATCGCGTTACGATTTTCTGCAGTGTTGGCCACAGGTGGTGCATTTTTCTATGAAATTTGCAAAGAGCGAACTTACCCGAGAAAAAATAAAAAAATGAAAAAAAGGCTTAACTCTTATGAAAACGCAGCGAAGCTACCGGTCTTCAAACCATAGGGCGCTCTATTGTTTGAAGACCGGTTGCTTCGCTGCGTTTTCATAAGAGTTAAGCCTTTTTCTTTGTTTCACTTTTTTCTCAGGTAAGTTCGCTCTTTGCAAATTTTAGAAAAAAAAAAATGCACCATTTGTGGGCACCGCTGCACAAAATCGTAACGCGATAGGCTAAAAAAACGATTTTTGCGGTCGATTTAAAGAGCCTATTTGGGACACCGGGTAAAGTTTTGTGCTGTTAGCTTTCTGGCTGGGGACACGCCGCATGACCCATGTGCCCGTGACCATGGCACAGTACTACGTCTACGGAGTTCGACTAAAAAAGGTGAAGCCCTGGTTTTCGGCACGGAGAAATAAACTACGCACCGCAGAAAGCTAAAATTCCGTGAATATGTGCATGGTGATAGAATGCGAAAGTTTGCATGAGAACATCACGTTATCATGACCAAGAGATGAGATAGCTAGGAAAAATAATTTTTTTCCTTGAGCCCAGGCCACGTATGTATTCGTCAAAACAAGAAATCGAATTGTGGGCATCTGTGGCATTTATTTCAGGGAAGCCAATTTGTAAACAAGACAAACAATTTTATTTTCTTTCTCGTTGACGTTTTTATTGGAATAAATGTCCCAGACAGGCGCCCACTTGCCACTGCTTGGACTGACGAATATTCGGCCTAGGTAAACGTCGACTCATAGAGATTTTTTCTGGTTTATTATTTTGCATTTTATCGCCGCCGCTAGCGTCATATTAATGGTAAGTTTCAGGTTTCTGTGATGCGTAGTCTATTTATGCAGTGCGTAAAACAAGGCTTCTTTTTCTCAATCAAGCCCTATAAAGTTCTAAAAAAAGAATGGTGTTTACCGCGTAATTACGGTATACCACATACCTTTGAACGGGGGAACATGTCCCCCATGGCGATGCATCGACTTCACACATAAAGGTAACCAAAGAAACCGACCGCACGGAGGCCCTTTGAAGCTTAAGACCTTTGTACATAAAAAAACAAAAAAAAAAACAACAAAAAAATAAGCCGATAAGTTTAATAATTATGCCCTATGTGCCTTTTTGCGGATCTTGAACGCGCCCCACCATTCCGGTGACGCGACCAAGCTTTCAAAGTCCTGTGAGCTCGGGAATTAACGATGGAAACATCGAGTGAAAAGACGGGCAAAGGTAATGGAACGCCTGAAAACAACCGCTATACAGTGTTCGACGGAGAAACTTGAATGGTTCCTCAGAAATACCCGATTGATTCTTCGGGGTCTGCAAAAGGGGTGATTTCCCAAAGTAAAGCACCTTGATAAAGGCCTTTGTTTTTTACAAGTACCGCTGACCAGCCGCTGACCATTGTTGTAGAAACGCCGCGCAAGACACGTGCCACAAGCGGGTGCTCCGCCGCCATTCACTTCCAAGGGCCACTCATTTCAGTGCTGCTATGGTGCTGCGCCGCTATTTGCTTCAAAGGCCGCTGGCGACACGGGCCTCGTACACTGGCAAATGAGACGCTATACTTGCAAGACAAACGCAAAGTACTTGGATGAGCATCGTGACGGAGGTCGTGTATCATTACTGCGTGGTGCACTTTAAAGACCCCAGGCTAAAGGTTTGTGCTGCACTGGCTAAATTTCTCGTCTACAGCTGGGAGACAAGTCGCCCGTTGAGGCAGACTAAGTTCTAGGCTGTATAAACATACACACAACCCACTTTTGTTTTCCCAAAGTACTTTGTTGGAGAGCTTGCGAAGGAAGTCTGAAATAGATATTCTTGCTTAATTACCTAAACACCAAGAAGCATGCTGAGAGTGAAGTTCCAAGCGCTGCACGTGCTGGCGTCTGCAGCTGTAACAGCTCTATTATCGGCGAGATGTTTTGGTGGCGCCCTCCTATGGTTCCCTCTCGTGACGTCATTACCTTGCGAACAACAAGGTGGATGGTGTTTGTAATTAGCATGGTGGAAGCCTGAAATCATTGCGCTCTCAAAGGAACACTGCCAACACCGTCAAAATTAAAGTTCTCCCATTACTCTTATTTCTGTCGATGAGAAATCCTTTGCTGACGTCATAGTCAGCATTCGGCCAATCGTGGAAGGCCGACCACAGCGACGCTTTTGATCAGGCACGTCGCCAATAGCAAAAGCCCAAAACAAAAGGCATCTTGCACGCGCGTTCGTTAACGCCTTATTTTAGTTATTTTTACTTCGAATCTTTTATACGGGGAAGGCGAGCTCGTGCGGTGCGTAGACCTGCATTCTCAGCATTCTCCTTGATGCTTGGGTTATTTAGTAATAGGTCTATTCAGCAAATAATGGCCGTGTTTCATCATTTACTCAATCTCACTCTAGGGTAAAGGTTATGTACCTTGGCGTTCGAAAACCTACCCGCGTCCAGCGCGAGTAAGATTTGGAACAGAGCCATGGTATATTATACCCAACCCAAGTACCAAGGAAATTATTCGAAACGAACGTAGGTACACTTGCTACACGCGCGCGCTTTTCCTCTAGGAAACATTCGAGTTAAATTGTTAAAATAAGGCGTTCAGGAACGCACGTGCAAAATGTCATTTGTTTTAGGTGTTTGCCTTAGAAGAGCTACTCTCGCAGGCGCCAGCACGTGCAGAGCTTTTATTAACATACACTCACGCCGAGTATACGTGACGCTTGGGTAATTTAGCAAAAGGCCTATTCTTTATAAATTACTCATCCGTCTATTTATCGACGTGCTAAGGGTGAATACAGGGAAGAAATGGCGTCCAAATTATTTTATCAAGCAGGCTTTGCTTTTTTTGTTTTGTTTCGTGTGCGTCTCACAAACAAGTTGCGCAGCCCAAAATGCTGCGAGCTGCAGTATGCATACGTTTTACGCAATAACCTGAGGATTGTAGAAATATTTTGTTTCTGTTTCTGCTTGAGCTTAGTAAAGGAGCTGTGCAACGATATTCAATTGGAATGTTTTTCACTTTACACGAGCTTACAGGCACTAGTGGGACTCAAGGATACTCGCATGCAATGCCACTGGCCAAGAAACTCCTTTGTTGCGGTGTAATTTCAAGGACAAAAGCGATCATTTTCATTCAATCTCTCCCTTGCAAAATTCGATGACGTAACGCGGGGATCGCAGTACACCCGTATGACGATATTTGAATGCGGTTCATAGATTGGACCCGAGCATTGCGTGGGCACTCGATTTAGGCTCGTGATAATTGATAGCTCGAGAAGCATTCGAGTAGTGGCCCGTGTCCAATCGCTGCAACGACGACAATAGCCGAGCCATAACAATGTCTGGAACTCAGCGCGTGTCCTGTGCTTTGCCAACCCCAGCGCGTGGCTATGATCAACATTGGCGGCATATAATCGGCTCCAGATCACGTGGCCGCTTGTTCTGGCTGCGAGTTGAGGGGGTGAACGCTGCTCGTTGTTTTTTAATTTTTTTCTGGGACTTCTAATGCGTCGGGTGAAAAACGAAGGCGTGTTTCATAGGTCATTAACGTCAGGAATCCGTTCTAAGCGGTATTTGCGCAAAGTAAAAAAATTGTTGCATAGCCCCTTTAAGAAAGCTGTTAGTAATTGCCCAATGTGCTTAATCGTCCCCGTCAGCCGGAATGATGCTAAGCCGAACGTCATCAGTGGATCAACGGAGCGGCGCGCCTATAGCGTGAGTCAGCGTCGCCGCCAACGCGTTTTGCAGCGTCTCACAACGAGACGGACGCGTCTGCCGCTTTGCGGCGACTCTGGTCGCTAGCTTCGACGTATTTGCCGCCAGGGGCGGGTCGGGGATTCACTAACGATGACGTCATGAGCAGGCCTGCGCAGACACGCAGACCGCAATTATATCGGCAAAACGCATTGAGAGTCATGGTAGGTGTGGAAGCAGCTTCAACGCAATGGGAATGCAAAACGGCGCCTATATATGGTAATTTTCGGTAGACTCGATTGTCTGTTTCATGCATTTCGTGGGCGAGAGGATCGCAGCTAAAAATGGTTGGTCGCTAGACTTTTGTGCAACCTTAGAATAATCTCTTTATTTTCTTTTATATACAAAATGAGGAAAACAGGGCGAAAAGCTGCACGGCTTGCAGCTTGACGAGGCCCTACCCCATGTGGCAGAAAAGCAGCGGAAACATATCAGACAACACAAGCAAAAAAAACAAGATACTACACCTTTTTACATCGATTCGCTACAAAAAAAAAGTCGTTATCACTCTGTTTCTAATAGCATGTCACGTAGCATACCCTTTGATTTTTTTAATAATGTCGATATTTTCACATTCGAGCTCATTTAAAAGCGACGGTTGTGCATATTTAAAAGCAAAGCAAATTGTTATGCGTATGTTTATACAGCCAGACGTTAGTCTGCCTCAGTGGGCGTCTGGTCTCTCAGCTGTAGATGAGAAGTTTAGCCAGTGCAGTACAATTGCTAGCCTGGGGTCGTTAACGTGCACCACGCCGGTACGATGCTCATCCAGGTCGAAACGGGCAGGGGTGGTGGTTGAACCCAGGATCCCTGGGTTCTGAAGCTCGAGCTCTATTTTAAAGAGGTTAATCCATAATTAGTACGAGGAGTAATAACACACCAGCTCTCTCTATGTCTAGTTTCATGCGTCTGGTTTGTTCTCACCAAGCCCGACACTACAGAAAGAAAAAAAGAAAGTTGCTATTTTGTTTTACTGCCGTATTGTAGACTCACATCAAACGATAGTTTTATAAATGATTCATTGTCCCAACTTTATGTTTTCGAAAAAGCTCCTCAGAAGAATGCAAAAAAAAAAAAAGAAACATTTTTTTAAAATTATGCGAAATACTTTCCTGTGTGTTAGAAGCAATGTTGTTAAGTTTTGTTTTGTTGTTTTCCCCCAAACCAGGTGACAGTGCACGCAATATGTGCAGAGATTAATACAAGAGCAACTTAACTCGCGCGAGAGACATAAAATGAGTTTTTGATATTATTCCTATCGCTTTGCAAACATTTCGGTGGATATGCTCAACGTGTCCAGTTCGAGAAAGTATCCAGTAAAAAATTATACCAAGTACTTTAACGGATTTTGTAATCTCTAAAGAAGATGAATTCATCGTAATGTTTAAAGGTATCGAAATTTTACGATATCGTGGCCTAAACCGTACGCATTTTGATTTGTCTGTGTTTATTTTTAGTCCATTAACTTGTCTCCATAAGCGTATACGTATTCGAAAACAACTGCCGCCGTACTTTCGATCTCGGAAGTTGTTTGGCCTTTAATAAAATGAGTGGTATCGTCCGCATATGAAATAAAACTAACGTTTGGTGCGCATTGCTCGATATTATTTATAAATATTATAAACAACATTGGCCCAAGTACGCTCCCCTGGGAGACTCCAGGCACAATTTTTTTTGGTTGCTGGAATATAATTATTTACGCTAACAACCTGCGACCAATATTCCAAATATGATCAAAAAGCTTCAGTCCAGTTCCTCGGATGCCATAGTGCTCTAACTTTTTAATAGCATGTTATAATGAATTATATCAATGACCTTAGAAAAGTCAACATTCACACCTATAAAATAAGCTCTTTATTCTCGATAGATTTTAATATTTATTCTTTTTTGCATTAGCCGCGCTGCTTCAGTTGAACAGTTCCGAAAACCGTGTTGAAAATCAGAGAGTATGTGTGGTTTTTCTAGATAAAAAGAAAGTCTGCGGTGCATTATTTTTTCGAGACCTTTGGAAAAAGTTGGTAATAAGTAAATCGGTTAATAAATTTAAATATGGTCTTATCGCCGCCTTTAAATATCAGCACAACTTTCTCAATCTGCATAGAGTTTGTAAAACAACCAGTTGTAAGGGACACGTTAAATATATACGTTAATACAGGCGTAATTATATCAGTAACATACTTTATTACTTTAATGTCAAAGCCACTAACATCGCGACTCTTTCAATTTCTTAAGTTTTTGAACACGGCACGGACCTCTTTCATCTGTCGGATGTAAAAAGAAACTCTTCATAATAACGTTTGATATAACTACAGGGACTAAGCTCATTTTTCAACACCGCAACGTCATCTGCTATGCTAACTAAGTAATTATTAAAAGCATGCGACAGGGAACACCCAGAAAGGGTACCTTCTTCACGAGTTACTTCATCTAAATTATGGTCCTCCATATATGGATTAATTACGCTATTAATTCTTTTCCAGAGCATTCCTGCTTCTTTATTATCTTCCTCTTTGAAAAGGTTCATGTAATAACAGGAGTTTGCACGTCTCTGTAGATTAACAAGTTTATTTCGATACCTTTTATAAATCTTTAAATCATCTGGATTTCTTGTTTTCACGAAATGCTGAAACAGACTTTTTTTTTCGCCTATTTTGTTCAACAACTGTCTCGTCATCTGAGGCTTGCGAATTCTTTTACACTGTTTGACCGTCCTGTGTGGACAACTTGCCTCGTAAAAATTTTGAAATATCCGTAGAAAGTGTTTATACTGGGCGAGGTTCGCGTTTGTTTGCAAATAAACTTGGTTCCAGTTAGTCACACTTAAAGACGCTTTAAAGTTTTCTAGTGTAGTGTTTGCTATGTTTTGAGTTTGAAAAGTACGCTGCGCTGAACGTTGCTTAGGTTTATGAGGTTTGTTTATCAACATAAATTTCGGCAGACAATCACTGATATTGGTGCTAATAGCGTTAGCGGGGATAAAAGACGCATCGTGGTTGCTAACAAAAAAAAAAAAAAAAAATCAATGAGTGTAGGCGTTGCGCATGTAATTCTTGTTGCTCCGGTTGCTAGCTGTAATTTTAAAACCATTAACGTTAGTGACTGAATCAAGTGCTTCTTTATAAGTTGTATTTTCAAGCATATTAATATTGAAGTCTCTGACAAGAAAAATAATATACTTGTTTTCTACTACAAAACTTAGGAAGCCGTCAAAGAAGTTTATAAAATTCGCCACGATTCCAGATGGCGGACGATAAACCACAGCAGATATATATGTGCCACAGCGCAAACACAAAAACTCAACATCACCCGTAACTTAAGTAAATTCTGATACAAGTTCGCATTTGCAGTCATTTTGAACAAGCAATGACACGCCACCACTTTTTTTTTTTTTTTTTATCACGGCGAAGTGAGTAATGCTAATATCCCGGCAAAGCAAAAATGCAAGATCCATCTGTATTCCACGTTTTCGACAACATGATAACTGAGTAAAAAAAAACCAAGACGAGCAAACAGTAGATGCAAACTGTCATCTTTTTCTTTGGCTGACCGAACATTCTAGTGAAAAAAAAAAAAAGATACACAAACGGGCTCTTTCGATGCAATATAGCATGCAAAGTCATGCGGAGCGATAGCAACTTGGCGCTGAGACACAAGGCATCCAGTCACTGGAAGTAGCTTTCCTTCCAGTAGCTTATCTAAAGATGGGCAATGTCGTCCTCGCTCTTTGCATGAATCGTCCGTCTGCGTACCGAGCAAACGCATATCCTTTTTTTTTTGTTTTAGGCGAGAGCCTTATATGTCTTATCGTTCAGTCGACCTTCAAAGTCCTTGAGCGAAAACACGTTGGCGACACGAAAGGTGCCAAAACGTTTACGTGACCACTCAGGCGAATTAGAGGCAATGAAATTAAGAAGGATGACAAAGCGAATTAAAGGGGCCCTGCAATCATATTTAAGCGTCTGCCTTTTTTGCGGTTTCCACGTCTCTCGGGGTTCGGGCAAGCCAGCGGCACGGAGAGAGTAACTAAATATCAGTGCGTTATATTTTAACCGGACGACGCGGAAACCTCCTCCACCTACGAGGGCGACCCACGTTGCCGAAAGCGCGCGAAACGTGACGTCTTTGGTCCTGGGCTTACAGTTACTACTGGTCAGAGCCGCCAAAAACTTTTTTTTAGTCGAGATACAAAATATAAGCGTCGCGAACCGTTTCAATTATGTATGAAACTAGTTTTTGTTCAGTATTTTAGATCAGAAAAGAAACAAATGCAGTTTGTAAAGTACGGAAACAAGAAATGATCCGTCGACGTACCCGCCACCAAGCGGCGGGAAAAACGGCGCATACTAGAAAAGGCTAGTGAGATGAGGCCCCGACAAACGGCGAGCGTAGAAAAATCCCGGGTGTACGCGGCGGCGCTGCGATCGTATACCGGCTCGAGCATCCGACCGCTTCCGAGCGTTTCGAAGGCCTTCGGCGCGGGCTTGGTTGGCGATTTGGCCATTTGGCGGTATGGCAGCGCGAAGTGGCTCCCGTTCTGAACTGATCTTTACCCCGTGTTTGCTGTCGTTTGTGGCCAATGAAGTGTCATGCCGAATTAGTCTTTAATCGCGCAGCAAATGCAATGCGAGCCGCCCTGGCCGCCCGCTTCATACAGCCTATCCAAAACATGCTTTAGTGGCGCCCTCCCGAGCCGTCGCACGGAGTGCGGCAGCCGTGAACGCTCGATGAGCCCACTACCCTTCCTCTAGTTCACGGCCACTCAAGCCAGGACCTACGACGTCATGAAGGAGGTTATTTTTTGCTTGTTTTTGTAATTCTAATTTGCCTATAACTTTTAAAATAAAGCGAAATTTGAGAAAAGAAAAGTTTCATTAAGTTACTACGTTCAGTGCGCTCAAATCCGGTGCAAATTAAAAACCAGTCCTCTAGGCGTCGTCCTCTAGGCGTCGTCTTTGAGGTCGTCCTAGAGGTTGTCCTAGAAGTCATTCTAGACATCCTCCTAGAAGTCCTTTTAGACGACGTTCTTGACGTCGTCCTAGAGTTCGTCCAAGACGTCGTCCTCTAGGCGTCGTCCTCGACGTCGTCCGGAGACGTCGTCCTTGACTGGCTTTCGCCTTCCTACACGTAAGCAGTCGTAAGTGTACTCGTGTAATTTTTCTTTCGCCTGATCGCTTTTCGAAGTAGCGCAATTATACCGAAGCATAGAGGATAATTGCCGGGCACGTAAACAGACGCACTGCACGCCTTACCACATGTGTGAAGCGTTCAAAGTAAATATTAACCGAAATAAAGGGTTAACGAACGCATGTACAATGCGACTTCCCTTTTTCCAAAAAACGCGAAAACCTTTCGATGAAACTTCGTTTCATCGAAATGATACGTCGATGAAACGTCGTTTGCCGAACTGATTTTCACCGTTTAGTTACAAAAGGACACGGCGATCGTCAGAAAAATCTGCTCCATTTTTGGGCAGGGCCTGGAGCTTCCTGTTCTCTTCATATTCCTTGACTGGGACTATGAGTACCTAGAACATCCCATGCAAGGCGTCACCTTCCTTGCGTCAGACACGGAGCTCTGCAAGAGCACCGAACATTGCGTCAGACAAAGAACATGATAGCCGCGGAACGGGGGTTCGTCACTGAGCCACATGGAATGCGTATCGCGATCGACGTCTCGTGCGCGTAGACCACCGCTTGCGTCAAAGGACAGACGGAGTTTTAACTTTCTGCGATGCGTCGTTCATTTCTGCGGCCCGAAAAGCACTGTTTTCCAGAAAACAAAATTCAGAGCAGAGCGGGGAGCACAGGCGACCTGACCCAGTGTTGTACACGTTCCTCCAAAAACAGGAACCAAAGCTCGTTTACCGTTCCTTGTCAGCCTCGGAACGCGTTGCCGTTACAAGTTCCAGGGGTCCAAGAGGAACGCGTTCCTGTTACATTTTAAAAAAACAGGAACGGTTCGTTACCTTAACGTTGCCTTTGCGTATTTTAATGAAACATCCTGCTAAATAATTCGTAAAAAAAAAAACGCAAGAAAATATTTTACAGGAAAAAATGAAACAGAAAAACATATTTTCCGTAATACAAAACAAAACATTTTGGAAAATATTTTAACAAATTTCAGAACGAGAGGCATGACAAATATAATGGCACTGTAAGCGAATCCAAAGCACACTCTACGCGTCAAGCTTCTTTTGTTGGTGTAAAGAATGGCCCGATAAATTTGACACGTTACTGGAGCCTCACGCTTCTTCTCCGCGTTCTTTCCAAAACGGCTTTGAGCAAAGGAAGACACGGAGGGGCCCCCAGACTTCTGGGGTTTTCCATCCCTTTTTGAGAGAAAGACTCGGAAATATCGTAAATGCCTTCTTCCCCTGTCCTACCCAAGCTCATGCAAACACATGTTTATGAAGCGCGGCCACCGATGCTCCCTAGCGAAGGGGACAGAGCTGTCGTCTCCGTGGTAGTCTCAGGGAACTTTGTCCAAATGGAAGTCAGAAGGGAGGCCTAAACCTGTCTTCTTTTTATGGGGTAATTTTTCGCCTCGGTCTAAGGAACACTAGTGGGACTTTAGTCAAGTCTGTTGACGCTGAAAGCTGCAGGTATGGTTTGACTTCTCGATGTGCTCACGGTCTTCGTATTAAACCCTCGAGCAATGTAGAAAAGGCTTTTTTTTTATAACAATGAGTTTAAAATGTTCCTGGCTATTACAAGCCTGAAGAAATGCCTTCGGCTTTCCAGAAAAAAAAAAGTTACATATTATATTATTCCTTGAAATTTGCAGGAAGAAAAAAAGGAAAAAAAGGAAGAGGAGACTGCGCAAGAAATAAAAAAAAAAAAAAAATTGACGACATTTCTATTTACTGGGCTTCATGTTTCTGCTTCTGAGTGGCTGATTTTATTGAACGAGAGAGTGAAAGTAGAAGGTAGCCAACCAGATCACTAATTCCCTCGTCTGCATTTTAGTGCTTTGGTTTGAGTTACAAAAAACGACCATCAACATGAAAAGACCATCTTCCGGCTGCGCAGTTCTTTGTAATTTGCAGTTCAAATATCCGGTGATATACGCATCTGATTGGGGGAAGGGGGTTGCATCTAGAAAACAGAGTCCAAAAAAAAAAAAAAAGAAGGAAGCGAGAAAATTTAAGCTACCAAAGCTGACTAAACATGCAACCAGTTGTCTCAAGACATTCAATGAAGACTCTGCCACCTGGATCACCAAAAATCTAGACAATGACTACCAAGTGCAATCCATGGATCACGTCATAGAGACTGGTAACGATGCTGGTCCTTCTGCTTTGTCTTTCCCGCTCACTGCTATGCAGGCTGTTTTTTATTTTATTTTTTTAGCTGCAGCAGAATGTTAAATTAACGGGGAAGAAGCTATATGAATGTGGTAATAGAACAGTCTTGGCTTACGACTGCCTCGAAGTTGTAATATAAACATATATCTTGATCGCAGTAATTAAAAAAATGAAAGGCGTTTACAACTCCCTGTAACGCCGAATTAGAGCGCAGCTCTTGAGGAGGTGGAGGAAAGGGTACGGTGAGGACGGTATGCCCCTCCTTCATACCCTCTCCTCTTCCCCTCCTCCTGGTCTCCTCGTCCTCTCATCCTCCACCCTCCTCTCCTTCTTCTCCTCCCCCCTCTGCCCTCCTCCATCTTCCTCCTCCCTCCTCTTCTCATTCTCCATCCTCTCGCCCCCTCCCTGCCTCCCGCTCGTGACGTCACTCGTGAATGCCTCGCGAAGTGAAGGTTGCGACCTTCACAAGTGACCGTGACGTCACGCGTGACGTCATTATGAAAGCGTACCATGATGCAACGCGCGGGTCACGAGTGAGACCTGCGCGTTGCATCATGGGATGTTTCCCATAATGCAACGCGGGAAACCCTCGTGACGTCACGTGTGACGTCATTATGGGAATGTCCCATAATGCAACGCGCGGTTACGCCGACGTCAACGGCAACGGCGACGGGCAGCTTTTTCGCCGGGGGAGAGGGTGTTGGGACCGGTTTCCGTCCGAAATCGGGCCGCCGGACCCGAAATGGGCCGAACGAGGATGTTCAACGTCCCCGGCACCGGCGGGAGACCGGGAAGCGCCGGGAACGCCGGCGCCCCGCCCCGTCGAGGGACGGCCAATCACAAAATAGGAAACTTTCGCTAAATCTGGCGGATTCTCAAAAGTTGGGTGACCATGGGCACAGCCGCGGGAGGGAGAATTGACCGTGCTGTGCCCTAACTGCCCTAACGACGAAGCCAACAAAGCTCTTTTCGGGAAAAAGCGAGGCCAGCGAGACGACGGGCGCGTTGTGAGATGTTTACGGCTCTTGAACTACGGGCATACCGAGATTTGGATTTACTGCTAAGCTGCTGCTCGAAATGGTGAGACCACATCGGTTCCTTTGCGATAGCGATAGACGTAAATGCGATTCTAAGGAAGAACAGCCGAAGAAAGAAAATACGGTCGTGGATCATCGGGGACGAAATGTGGCGTAAGGAGTGATTGACGTGAAACGTGCTCGCGGTGGGTCTTGTCGTTTTCGTTTCGAAACGTGGAGACAAATAAAATGTTTTCAAACATGCAAGATCGTTATCGGCGACCCGAACGCAAGTTCCAAGGAACAAAACAGTTGTGGCTGTGCCCATCGACGCCGATCGTCCGCTACATTTGGTGGTCGACGCCGCCACAAAGCAGTCACAAATAGGGGATTACAAGATTGGTAGTAGAGATCGGGGGAAGCATGAAATTACGCACGTAATTAATAGGTTATGCAGTCTTACGGGATACAAAGGTTAGACGCAGAATTTGAAAGGTGCAGAAAGGTTTCTAAGCTAGGTGGCGCAAGCTACCGCCCAATATAAGGGGGC
Organism: Ixodes persulcatus; assembly: GCA_013358835.2. Classification (NCBI taxonomy): domain Eukaryota; kingdom Metazoa; phylum Arthropoda; class Arachnida; order Ixodida; family Ixodidae; genus Ixodes; species Ixodes persulcatus. The sequence continues at coordinate 797,277 of JABSTQ010011435.1, read as the reverse complement.
ACAGCCGCTAGCATTTACCTATTCACATAGCCACCGCCGGCAGTTCCGCCGCCGCTGGTTCGAACCACGACCAACTATCGAACGCTCCTCCGTCCCCGCACCGTCCCGTTTTCGGCACGGCGCCCACGGCGCTTTCGCCGGGACGGGGCGAGACGCCGGCTGTGTGAATGAGGCCTTAGAGATGCACTCTAAAAGTTAATTAACGAATTTTAGTTAATTAACTTGATAATAATGGTGGTTATATTCCCATCTAATGTCCGCCGAGCCATACAAACACGCAGTAAAAATTGAATTCATATAACTTCTCCCCCTTCATTTAGAATTTCGGTGCAGCTAAAAGGAACTGCACCCTATTGTGAGCGCCTGCCGCGGCCCCCGTTATAGAATCCACCATCATATATCGACGGAGAACCGAGCTCTACCGAGCACGATACTGGCAAAAAGATAGTTCAACACTTCTAACCCAGAGTGCTTACTGAAAAGCCAGTCGTGACAGTCATTGGATTAGCGCGTTCCGTTTGCCTATAAATAGAATTTACTCGAAGGGACCGCAGAATTTGGCCCTTCTTTTAAGCGATGACATTGCTCGAGGCACAAACGCAAAAATATAAAAATAACTTATACTTTCTAAAAGGTACTGTGTTAACCAGTCATATCATCATCGTCGTTGTTGTTATCATCATGATCATTATCCTCTCGAGGTGCCTCAGAAGGAACCTTAGCCCAGGGCCTTGAAATCTCTTAACTCCGATCATCGCCCCCTGCTTCCCCATTTCAATGTCCGTCTTTCTTCCAGTGTTTAAAGTTACTGACAGAATGAGGACAGCAAGGAGGAGTTTCAGTTGTCCCTCCTCTAGCGCGAGCATGCCTAGCTTTGATAATACTTCGGCGTCTCGTGGACTTTGAGCGTGCATCTCGTAGCCAAAGCACGGCGGAAGGTGGCGTCCACGTGCTGGGTGCCGGCCTTGTAGAAGAGACGCCCTGGTGTTCTCATCTTCAATGACTGAAAGTGTTTAGTCGTACCTGACGATGAAGGATATTGAACCCGGCACACAATAGGAAATTCTCGTAGATCGCTGATTGAGTTCCCATCACGATCCTTGATACTCCCCCGCGGCGCCTTTCGGCGTGTGTCGTTATCGTTATCGGAGTGCGAAAATGATCTTTTAGAACGCCCTAATGAGGACATTAGAGTGCAACACCGCCATTTTGACACGGTACAATGTACCTCTCATTCAACGACGTGCGATTGTCCGAAACTCTCAAAAGCTATTGCCGTGAAGAGCGTAAGGGATTTTTTATCCGATATCAAAGAAGATCACACAATGCTTACATAGTGGAAATCGGAACAGAACCGGATATTTCTGGCAGGAAAACAAGCAGCCCTAGTAAGAAATAATTTCTGATACGTTAGGACGTAGTCCAAGGTCAGACTGCTCATACATAATACAAAAGACACGCTGCAATTCGCTGCATACGTGACGGCAGACATATCACTCCTCATGCATTCTTGTAGCATGTTGGCTTCACACATATGCGCTTCGAACATGTCTGCACGCAGTTGTTGTATGTCCAATGTCAGGACCGTCATATAAGGCTTAAAGAGAAAGAGACACTGACGGGGTATTTATGCGCACCGAGGTTTTTAGTTGCGCGTGACATACGAGAGCCCAACACCCAGAACACAATTTGCGGCTCGAAATTCGTTTTCTTTCCACCCGAAAACGGTCGATCGAGAACTGGCCGGTCTGAGTCGCGCTCACTCTCTTCTCCGTGGTCACGTGCCGTCTTCCATGGTTTCGTCACAATTACCAAAGATAATCAAAGTCGTGGGGCATCGAAGGCACACACTCAATATTAAAACTAGAAACAAAACATGATACCTATTTTTTTGTGGCTTCTACAAAACTGCAAATACGTTGCTTGAAACAAAAAAGTTGCACAACTACGTGATTTCCGGCAACCTCTTCTCCTCTATATCTCTTCTTCCTCCCCAGTCCAGTTTCAGCTTTCGGTTTCGAGCAGTTGCGTTTTTTTTTTTTCTTAAGAATATACGTGACGTTGTAGCACAATATTGACTGGGTAATCTTCGGACACCATAATGGATCGCCTAGAAAGGGGACGCGGGAGAGAAGAAAGTTGGCAAAAACGGTTTGTATACAGTCATCAAATTTATGAGGGAGAACACACGAGTGTGTGCCACTCACTACAGTGCGCGATGTCACGTGTGCAGCGCTGGCTTTCCAAGAACCGGAGACCAACCAATGGAATTATAGAGCCACTAAATGAGCTGCGCTTAGAGTGTCGGCACTCCGTTCCCCGACATTGTTGTGGGCGCCGCCATTTTGGTTCGTATGTAGAGCAGACGCAACTGCCGATCGTCAAGATTCAAAGGTGCGACTTCCTCAGCATTAGATGCGGTGTTAGGAAGCTCATGCAATATTGCTTTGCTCCGTCGCGAACTGTTAAACATTTGTGGAGAGCGGAAATGCGTTACCTGTGATTTCGGATAAAGTTAGCAATTTGGGCCAGTTGGTTTATGATCACCTAAAAAAAAGCGCAAAGAAATACAAGGACGAGGTCTGTCTACTTGCTCGTCCTGTATTTTTTTTAGATTTTTTAGATGATATCAGATAAAGCTTCAAGTAACTGGCAACCATGATTTCAAAGCCACAGTATGGCCAAGTGTCGTTACTCTGAAGCGTAGCTTATTTAGTGACTCTAAATGGGACCCATCCAGCGGCGTCAAAAATGAAAATCACTGGACCTTTTTTTTTTTTCACAATTGGTTTAGCGATAATAGAACACGTACAGAAACATGACCATTATGGTGCGCTTTTGACGCTCTCTAATTGACCCTGTAGTGCCACTAAATAAGCTGAGCATCGGAGTAACGACAATTGCCCGTCTTGTGGCTTAAAATCATGGTTGCCAGTTATCTGAAGCTTTATTTCAAATCACAAGAAACGCTTTTCCTTCCTCCACAAATGTTTAAATAGTCCGCGACAAAGCAAAGCTATATTGAACGAGCTTCCTAACAGCGAAGCTAATCCTGAGGAAGTCGCACCTTTGAATCATGACGATCGGCAGTTGCGTCTGCTCTGCAAAAGCACCAAGATGGCGGCGCCCACAATAATTTCGGGAACAGGGTGCCGATATTCCAAGCGTAGCTCACTTAGTGGCTCTCCCCATCGAATCGTAGCGTGCGCCAAGTGACACGCGCTCGCTTGTTCCCTCTCACAATTCTTATGACTGTACAGCATTTGGCGGAACATTTTTGGGAAACTCCGCGCGATTGTCTGCGCCACGCTCTTACCACCATCTTCTTGGTGCAGACTTCATCTTTTGCCCACAGATTAGGACGCACTATACGTCGTAAATGTTGTTTTAGTCCTCGCTTTGCAGTTGTTATCAGGCGGCAATTGACTCACCAACTGATGTATGGAAAGCGCGGATCGGCTTTCGCGTTTGTCCTGTGCCACGCGCCACCGAGGCAAAGTTCAAGCACAATGCGTAAACGCATCCGCGGCATGCATTGGCATCAGTCCAAGAAAGATCGGTACGTTCGGTGCGACCCATGGGTGCAGTCCAGGGGTCAACAAGCATCACATGCCTGGGACCAATGGCATAGACAGACTTTTTTTTTTTTTTTTTTCAAGGGGGAGGGAAGGGGAGGGGGGGGGGGGGGGCTGAGGCGCTTGAAGCAAGCTGGAAGCATGTTTTCTTTATACATTTATGTACGCTGCGAACAGGTCACGGGTTTTGTACGCCAATGTGCCAGACCGTCATACAAGGAAGAAGCATGTTTGTCTTGTGTACAATGTATTGAAGATATTACCGCGGCTTTAGGGAAGAGTTGCCGGAATTTTGAGCAGTACAGGAGTACGTTTCGGTGCTCACAGTTTTATAGACCAACACAGTGTTCACAAACAAGTATTTTGTTTTGATGGATAAGCAGTATGAGCGGAGCTTAAAAAAAGTCATATCTGCGAGCTCCCAGGAAATTCCTGCAACCAGGGGCGGATGCAGGAATTTCCTGAGGTGGGGGGGGGGGGGGGGGGGGGGGGTCAGGTGTTGGTCAGCGTACCATTTGTTTAGGAACCCCCTCCCCCTCTCCCTCGTTTCACGCCCTAAATTTTACACATGCAGAAATTAAGAGGGGGGTCAGGACATCCGAACACCCCCTCTAAATCCGCCCATTGACAACGCAGATGTACACCATGTAGCCAATCGAGACCACTGTCCTCGTTAAAAAATAAATGAAATAAATAACTGTCATAACGCAACGTTGGGCGGTAACCCGAGGCAACGAAAAATACTTTTCTTTTTTCTCTTTCAGAAAAAGTGCACCCCACCTCATTGACATGGCTGTGAATCGCGCCGGTAGTCTTGCTCGTCGGAGTTTGCAGCACGCGCCAACTACGGCAGCCATCTTCACTCGCGCTCACCTCAAACAACTTTGTAACTTAAGAACACAGGCAAAAGAAAAAAGGAACGTCGTTTCAAGCTGCGTTCGCGCGAAACGGCTTGCACCGGACACACCGCATGACAGAAGAACGTGAGTCTTGCGGTCGCAAAGCAGCTCGAGGCGTCATGCGGTTCTCCGACTGTTTTTGATAGTCGTTATCGAAGACGGCGGGAAAACGGCCAAAAATGTCTACACTTGGTTTCCCCTTGCGATGGACCGCGCACAACCGTACGAGCCATCGTAGCCAATCAGACGCCACGCGACTGTCACGTGCACTTCGAACCGGTCGCAAAGACGCGCCTGGCGGAATGCAGTCACGTGACTCATTCGCAGCGTCCCATTGGCTCGTAAAGTCCACTGCGGTTCCATCGCAAGGTGAAAGGGAAGAAGAAATAAACAAGGAGGCGACAAAGATGACCGGTTTGTAGCGGTTCGAAAGAGAGGAGGCGAGAGCTGAAGGAAGGAGCAGAAAGTTGGGGTCTGAGGACGCTATCTGCCGTAGCTTTTACGGAGAATCTTGACAACAGTGTTTTGTCGGTGCAGACCAGGCAATGATGGATTGTTGCTCCGAGTTCTTCTTTATCTCTCTTTTTCGCCCTTTTCGAAGACTTGTACAATCTCCTCCCTCACGCACATGTACCCACCCTGACAAAGAAGCCTCGCGGGGTCGTGAAAGCGTCCGCGTGGTCCGCAGCCAATCAGAGGCGCGCAAGCGTGTTGTGACGTCCTGGCGGCGCGAGTTGCCCCACGTCTCGCTTTCACGCGTCTAGCAGGAAGAGAGTCACGTTCGCCCACACACATACACACACACACAAACACACAATCGCGCGGGGGTGAGGGTGGTAAGCCGGGGTGAGAGAACATTGGACGCCGCTATGGGAAGTGCGCAAAAATGGTATTTATTCTCAGGCCGGGACCGGCCGGCAAGCTCTTTCGCGAAGTCGTCGACGCGTGTACTGGTCAACCGATTACATTTTGTTGCTCCTGGGGAACACAGAACAGAACAAAAGACAAAATGGTAAGCGTTGGATATTGTTTTTTTTTTTTTTGTTCCTTCTCTCGAGCTTTCTTGGAGTTGTATGAAGAGTGCCCAGATTGCTTTGGGGCTAATCTTAATCATTCCGAAGGCCAGTCCAGATTACCGTTCGCGAAAGATGCCCCTACAAAAAAAAAAAAAGGAAAGAGAAAAAAAGCGTGTGCGTGATGCGGAGCATGTTCTTCGAGAGTATATGAAATAAAAGCATGAGTCCTATGGTGCTTTCCCCTGTAGTTTGAGGAGAGAGAAAGTCTGAGGAGAGGAAGATGGCACCTTGAAATTTTTGGAGCCTATTCAACTCCACCAAGGAGGCGGGGCCGGCTTGCTAGAACAGCGTCTCAGCTGAGACTGGGGGAAAGAAAGCACTGCAAAGGCTGGGGCGCGCGAGCGTCTTGAGACGCAGCTTGAGTCCCGCTCAGCTCGTGCGCTGGCTTTGGCAGTGCTTTCTTTCACCCAGTCTCAGCTGAGACGCTGCTTCTAGCAAGCTGGCCCTGGTGTCGGTCTACTTCCACCTTTGGTTCTATCTATTGACAGTCATGTTAAATACACTTTTGATGCCATTGCTGGCCACCGGAACAGACATGAAAGGGAACCACATCGTACATTGGTCGTTTTTATGTGATCAGTGCTGTTATACATTGGTAGAGTGACGCCCGCATTATTTGATGGGGCTTTAAACGTTTGTCCGCTATGAGCGGTTTGTTAATTAGCTCATATAAACCGTTTAAGCGTTCAATACGAAAGGGAATGCTGACGTCACGGAATCACAGTCATACATGATACCACAGGACGAATTATCTTGCAGCTGGAGACATCCGTAATTTCTCTCGGTACATTCGACCATGTAATGATGTTTAACAGGTACGCTGGACCATTCGCAGAGAGCGTTTTTGAAGCGAAGCGCTGCCGAATGTTCTCATTTTTTCAGTCACATGACCACTGCCTCACTCAAACTAAGCAAAAGGCATGACGAGTGAACACTGTAGGGCCTACACATGTATGTTCTAGCCAGTCACCGGTCTAGAGAGAAAATCTAGGCTAACCACAAAAACACACACAAAAAAAAAAACACCTTGAAACAAAGCCTGCTGTAGACCGGCCGCCAATTAAACATGGCGTCTCATAGATTCAGGACGTTATTTTTACATCAATTGCAATGTCGAGCTTACTCTGCCGTTAGCAGTGGTTTGTTCTCCACGTGCTTTGAGAGAAAGAAGACAAGTGGATTTATAGCCACCGAAAGGATGAGAACGACAGGAAGGTCTTTCAGAGTTCCTGCCTCCAGCGCGAGATTCTAGCCTTCGATAATACTTCGCCTTCCTGTGAGCTTCGAGCCTGTACGCGCAGCCAACGCACGACGAAAAGCAACGAGAGACTTGCGGTCGCTCCGTTTCAGCAGGCCTTCCGAGTCCGTTCATATCAAAGATGAAGGTCTACGGAAATCACCAAGAGGGGATCTTGGCGAGGTCACACACCGAACCATACAAAAACATATACAAACACTTGCTTTCAGCATTTGGGTTTCTCCACCCCCACTATGGTCCTTTCCCCTAACCCCCAAAACAACTTTAAAAAGAAATGCTGCAAAACAAAAAAAAAAGTAACTGCCTTGTAGACTGGAATGCAAGGCCCGGGCACGGCCCGGGCCCTTCAGGGATGTAGCTATGAAGCCCGAGCCCGGCCCGTGGCCCGCGGGCTGGCCCGTACCGTTGGAGACCTCTACGGGTGCCTCCACTGGTTACTAATCTGAACGTCGTTAACGTGCTCTCCATAGCGACCTACACATAATATCTTCGTGGCAAATGATGCAACGTGCGCTCCGAGTTGCTCCGATCCTTGAAACGTCGCGTAACGGGAAAGGGTTTACGCGTCGGTTACATTCTACATCGTCTGGCAAGGAAACGACGGCTCGTTTTCTTGGTATAAATTTTTTTGGACTGCTTATCTTTTCGATGTCAAGGGCAGAGTCACTTTAGTCTTCATTCATTCGACGGAGCTACTACCAATGAAGTGAAGACAAAGGAGGCGCAAAGCCTGTATCACTCTGTGTCCGCTTTGACGAACTTTCTTTACACTGAGCCAGGGATCTCAAACACGCGGCCCGCGACTCTCTGGGACGCGGCCCGCAAGTGTCCCGTGGCTGCGATCTACCGTTCCTATGCCTCGAGCGCTGCATGCGCCATAAATGATGACCTCTTGGCGTCCATTCATTTCCACTGGAAACGTATACCTCTGCTCTTATGACGTTTCAACATGTTTGGCACAAATATGTTTTTTTTTTTATTAGACCGAGGATAGTTTTGTTTTGCATACCGTGAAGACGCAAGTATTTTCTTATAATGCTGCTACAAAAATCGCCGGGAAAGCAAAAACCACCGTATGAAAAGATTTTCTTTCAAGACGCGTTGAACTCGGATAATTCCCGAGTGAATTGAACGACAGAATAACGATTGTGTGCTCGGTTTCTAGTTCTATTAAAAAATTCTAGCCCGCTCGCGGGATGGTGGTATCTTAAATCTTGTAATCACGCTAGTATAAACCCGAAATGAATAAATCAGAGCTAAAGACGGGACTGGTCAAACGGCTATTTTCCATAAAGCATATAGCACGAAATCCCTTCTCTAGGAAATCTCTGACTGTTGCTGACTCGGCTGCTCTGCAACGTGGAACACCATCGCTTTTTTCTTCTTCCCCCCCCCCCCCTAAAATATGTTAACCCCGCTCCTCCCCTCTCTCTCTCTCTCCCTAACCCCTGCCCCTGCGTTGGCCCTCGACATTCCGAGGGTGGGTTATGTGGCCCCCACACTCAAATGAGTTCGAAACCCCATGCACTAAACTCTACAGGGTGTTTTTTTATTATAATTTGGGAGCAATTGACTGGCTTATACGTGATCCTGGACTCCCGGCCGTAATAGCCAATGTCATCACGTGGTGCTATCAAAGTTCCCTTTGAGGATAATAGACACGGACAGCTTTGGAAGTCCAGTGCGTGGCTCACTTTGATCGCGCTTATTTTTCATGCGGGGTTCGTTCATGGAAGTTTTTGATCGGTTAACGCCACGAACGCGTTGGCTGAGTTGCTATGCGGATAGCAAGTTCGTCTGCTTTATGCGCAGGGGTTGCCGTGACGTCAGATTGTCGAGTTCTGATTGGATCTGACTGGAAGAATAGAGGGTAGACCACAAGGCAGCTAGCACTGAGGTCTACCCACTATCCTTCCAGTCAGAGCCAATCAGAGCTCCGCGTTCTGACGTCACCGCAACCCCTGCACAAGAAGAGAGCGAACTCGCACTCCTCATAATATGAGGCTCGCCCCGCCCCTCCTTTCATAAGCTGTCAGTTACTGTAGATGATAATCGCAACCCGTGCACTATCGTTCTGACGTCATCAAAAATGCACAGAGTGTTGGCGTCAGCGTTCGGCACTATACGAGTGTGATGACGTCACGTGGACAGGGGAGGCAGTGGAGGCCGCTAAAGTCGCTGGATCCTGGGAAAGTAGCGCCATCACCTTCCCTGGCTGCTGACCGGGCACAAACAGATACTAGCATACGGACAGCCAATCCTCGCAAGGTGATTGGCTGATCGATCTCAGTTGCCGTGGCAATCGCCATTTGGTCCATTTAAATCTTCGAAATGGTCGTTCTGAACCAGTCGCGTCAAGATCGCTGTGGAGCATCATTGTATTGAATGCGTTCCTCGTCAATATAAGCGTCTGTGGCACTGCGTGTGCAATGCGCTTATCAATCACGCGTACCTCCACACATCTCTTACAGTGATATTTTCGGTCTTGCGTATTTCGAGGCAGGAAAAATGATTGCTCATTCCATGGACCAAAATGGCGACATATACGGACAGCTTGGCGCTACTTTCCCAGGATCCAGTGACATTAGAGGAGCTGGTGTTGACTTTGACCGTTGAATCATAATCAGCATTTCTCACGCTCGCCGAGCACGCGCCAGACTGCCACTGCGCAGAGCCGTGCTTTTATCGCCCCTTATCGGAAGGCCTGACACACGGAAACCGTCGCCACAATAACGACGTAATGCATCTTGCAGATAAATCAATCTCACCAACGCAGCTTTTTCTTGCGCGCAGCTTTCGAGACTTTCGTAGGGCACTGCGCCTGCGCACAAACCAGATTCGCGGAAGGTCAAGCCTCTGCGCATGCGCCGACATCAGTGCCACCGCTGCGGCATGATGTCACAGCCGCCTTCTGCGTGCTGCCATCTTTGTTTACTTTGTTTACACGTCGCACATGCGTATGCAACCGAGTGAGACCGAGAGATACCAGACCGGTTTTTAAGCCTCTTGGGACGTCTTATAGGACCAGCTCCGCAGCAGCGCATCCGGTCCTAAGACGTCGCAAGAGGCTTAAAAACCGGTCTGGTCTCTCTCGGTCGTACTCGGTTGCAAGAGTGTGAACGGGTCTTTATACTTCGTTTCAGCTTCCGTCCGAGCGATGCCAAAGGCTGAGGGACGGTTCGCGACTTCGGGAAGAGCATTCCTACGCACCACAAAGTAGTCCGCAAAAGTAATTCTTTTAAAATAACTGTTTTGTGCGTAAATATTGCATAATATACCAGATGTGTGCTGCTGAGAATGATTTCCAACTAAAGGAATTAAATGTCTGAAGTTTATGATTTTATTTATATATGTAAACTCATCTGGTTTGGTGAAAACACGTACATCCGCTGGCAACACGGCTGCAACGCTCGGTTTTTCTGTGTGATTTCGTTCCCGTAATGGCCGAATTATGTGCTTCGCTGCTTTCCTCACAGAGTCACTTCAAAACATCCTTTCGCAAAGTCACGTTTGGACGTCAGGCGCGAGAGGTCGTGATGAATGACTACTTTAAAATTGGGCGCGAGACTCCGGCCGCGTTGTACCGCGAATGCGTTGAAAACAAGAAAAGCGTCCGGGCCACTACAACTCACTGATACGCGGTGAAATCAGGGCACCCTTTACCTGCCGATCACATTTAACACCAAGAAGCTGGTGGAAAGGACTGCGCCTCGAGCCCTGGTATATCCAGACAATACAAGGAAACATCAACGGCCGGGTCATCGGGCACCTTGCAATGTGTATTTAGATCTCGAAGCTACGCCGAAATGCCGAACAGGTGGAAAACTCAAACACAGACGCCAGCGGCCAGCTTACGTACTGACATCCCCTGTGACTAAATTTCAGAACGTGAAAAGGCACTTTTTAGACCTGTAGCAGACGATACTGTTGATACACCCGTAGCAGACGAAATACTCGGCGAGCGCGGGCGGCGCGGACGACCAGCGGCGCAGCGGAGTGATACAAAAGTGGAGGCGAGATCGCGTCACCTATTGCCGGCGTGTGATTGGCTCCGGCCACACGTAGCTTTGGCCGCGCTCGGACGGAAGCTGAAACGAAGTATAATAATAAATCATGGAAATTTAAGGTGCATAGGCTTGCGTGAATACTATGTGTATCAAAAATCGCAGCGTCATTCCTAGCACCAACACTGCCAAGGTACGTCGCGGGTTTATCTTTCTGTCGGTGCTGTTCGATTCAAACCACTCTTTGCGCGCCCCTAGACACATAGAACTCCGGGTTCATTTACAAGATGTCACCTCAAGAACGCTGCGCGGATGGATGAATAGCTACGGCTAAAAACAACAAAAACCTAATTTCCCCTTTCCAAACCAATGCGTTTCTATGAAAGTGATCACCACACAGACCTTTGAAAAATCGAGCAAAAAAAAAAAAACATATTAGGAAAAAGTATTCCTCGTTTTGCGCTTGAAACGTGTAAGCTTTGATTAGAGAGCAAATATATCTTAAATGGACGCGCAAGTATCTTAAATTACCTCAGAAAAGGAAAAATTAGTAACACGACATGAGCAGCTGGACTTTTTGTTGACACAAATTGTGCTATTTGTCTGCCACTTATAGAAGTTTCCGGGTTTGCACTCGTGACAGAAATGACGTCACGCGAGGGCTTACGTCAGAGTTTGACTATGTTCGGCTGCAACTCCTGTCCTCACTGTCTGAACACGAGTCTCACCCGAACGGTGACGAAGTCCTCGCGTCCTCTCTGATTGGATACGAGTGCCAGCCGAGCTCCGACGTATCACTGGGGCTCTAAGCTGGACACTTGGAGAAAAAGTCGGCCAGGAATCCGGCGGCCGTGATTTGCCGGCGCCGCACTTGACCTTGACGCCGCTCAATCAATGGAATAGAATTCATCACCGACGTTTTCGCCAAGTTTCCAGACCGGAGCCCCTGGTGTCCTATCGGTCCCTAGCACTGGCCTGCTGACTCAAAGAAACTCCAGTCCTACGGCCCATTCCCACTGCAGCGTTTGACTACGTTACGTTGGCTGTTTTCCAAATGTAACTCGCGTAAACCTGATTTTTTTTTATTGCGGTTTTTGAGATGAAAAGAAGTAAAGTTTATTTGCGACTCCAGCAAAACGGACGGAACCTTGCGGGAAAGCACAGAACAGAACAGGTCCTTTCCCGATCTCTGCTCATCCCTTGTGGCTTCTGTGATTGCATGTTTTCGGCGGTTGGCTTGATAGAACAGTCATTTCCGTAACTCTTTCTTAACTCAACCTATGCTACCGCGTGAAGCAGACATTGGGCGTTTATCAACGTTCGTCAGCACCGCAGTCTTTCCATCGCTTCCACGAAGAAGGTCGAGCCTCTGGAAGCTCGCTTTACCCCAAAACATTGCCGCAGGTTTGAAACGCAGTGAATAAAAATCGGGGCAAACTACCTTGAGTACAATGCTTCATACTTGGGTAGTAATTCAATTACAGTAATGGAATTACTGTAATTTAATTACTTTTCTTGGTAATTTGTAATTGTAATTAATTACTTTCGGCTAAATGGAATTGTAATTGTAATTTAATTGCTTTCGAGCACCAGTAATTGCAAAATTTTAGGCATAATTACAATTACTTTTACAAGACTTTGTGCAGCCGACGGAAGCTCTCTGAAACCCTCAGCGCTCGCACAAGCGGCCTAGCACTCGGTGACACACTCGCACACATAGACACGCACGCACATACACGCACAACAAAAATAGTATTGCGTTGTTGTTGTTGTTTTGTTGCTTACACTGCGGGCTGAGAGACAATCCTCTTTGAAGTCTCCCTCAACGGCGCCGTGCGGCGCCGTCTGCGGAGCGAGCAGAAAACAATAGCATAAACACGCCAAAATGTTGAAAGAAAAAAAAAGATTGAGCTTCAGCTTCCAGTCGAGCTTGGGAATTTTAATTATCTATGTTTTTGTGGTTTTTTTTCTGCCAGTTTTATACGTCTTTCTTCCAGTTCTGTGGCATAATTGTACCTTTGTATTATTTTCAAGTTTATTTCCTGTTGGTTTTACTTCGTATATTATTTGCCTAAGCATTTTGGAGACTGACCTCACACCTGTGAATATTGCCACCAATGATTTGAAAGCCCCGATTTGGTTCTTATATATTTCTGAGTCATTATAATTTCAACTCAATGTAAATAATTTACAATACCATGATGCTTGTATGTGAATGCGGTCATATTAGCGCGTGTTGATTTTAGTTTAATATTAATACTTGTAAAATATTAATATATGACTAATTGTCGCATTTTATTTGCCTAGCTAACAAAAGTCTATCAACCCAATTTTTTCGTTAGCCGTCTGGCGTCTTCCAGCATAGGAACTAATTTATTATTATTTATTAAAAATATAAGAACGTAGTACTTCATTGCCCCAAACTGTCAATTTCTCTCGTGAATTCAACAAAATTCATAAAAGGAAAGTACAATACGGGACATTTATGCAGTGATGCTTAAAGGGATGGTGAACCGAAATTTGGATTTCAGAAAAACAACGCAGGAGATGTAGGCGGGACGCTACAATCCCTACAATACTACTCGTAAGGCGATATCTCGAATGGATGGCCGTATTTTGAGAAAAAGAGGTCGAGATTGAACAAGGCCGACGAGGCGCGTGACGTCAAGGTACTAGTTTCCTCCTCTCTTCGCTTCGCTCCCTCAAGGCGGCGAGGCGGAGAAGACGCGAGGCCGTTCCCTCTCCTTCTCGGAGAAACATGACGTCAACTAACCTGTCAAATGCGCCTCCTTTTCTTGAAAAATACGGTCATCCGTTTGAGATATCGATGTATGAGTGATGTTTTGGTGTTTGTAGCATCCCGTTGCACGCTTTTGCCGCCTTGTTTTTTGGAATCCAGATTTCGGTTCAGCATGCCTTTAAGCCTCCTCGAAAACATTAGGGCAAGGAATTAACAAATACATTGCATTTTATGCAACTCGTTTAAAGTTATATGGCCCAAGTCGGGTCGCTCTCAGAAATAAGTAATTGTAAAGTAATTTCATTACTTTTGAAAAGTAATTTGTAATTGTAATTAATTACTTTTCACCTAGTAGTAATTGTAATTGTAGTTAAACTACTTTTGAGGCAAGGTAATTGTAATTGTAATTTAAATTACATTTTGAAAGTAATTTACCCATGTATGCAATGCTTGCCTGCTGAAACACGAGCGCTGCGCGTTGTGCCAAGTTGTGCTGCCACATGGCACGGCACGGCCTGTTTTAGACCGCCATATTTGCTCGATAGTGGCGACCTCTATAGTTCTCTGTAGCCGCGAATACTGCAGGATCGCGCGCACGCTCGTAAAATAACGGTTGATGGCAATTTATTCACTATCAATTTTGAGCGCGAGGTCTTCAACCTCCCAACCAATGGCATCGTTTCACCATATCGATGACACAATGCAGACACAGTTCCAAGCTATAGGATCTCCAGAGATAAGCCCAGCGCTGCTGAAGAGAGACACCGCTACAAACTACGCCGGTCCCCGGAGGAAACTAGGTCAAGGTGACAAGATGAGCTAACCGAACAATCGCCATTCTGTCAAGACGCGTTGCTGCCGCCTTAGGTACGGGAGTTTGTATTCTTCTCTCCGAAGGGATGTTTTTTTTTTTTTGTTTTTTTTATTAACGATGTAATGGCAGTTCAATTGCCAACAAATTAAGCGTTATCTCGGCAGATACCTTACCTGCATAGTTCTTTCCAGCTCATTTTTCCCCTTTGGCGAAGTGTTTGTTTGTAAATGTGTGGTGCAAATTTTCGCTTCCTTCGTTTCTCTTGAGACCAAAGCCACATTGCGACGTCGTGTCGAGACGAACCCCAGACCTTGAACACGATGACCGGTAGCTGCATGATCTCGAGAAAGATTAATGTGCGTTTTAAGTGTTGTTTTTAACCACCGGTTCTTCTTTGAACTGGGGGCAATGCCCCCGATCAAAACACACACAATCATGCTCATACAGACCGAAAGGATTAGGTTGGTTCTAGATTCTATCGGTCCAAGATTGTGCTTTTGCGACAGGGTGGAGAATATTTGTAGAGTAATCATCATACAATTCGCGGTGACCAAAAAAAAAAAAAAAAAAAAAAAACGATGATCGTGGGATTAACGAACACTCTCTCGATCGTAGAATTTTACTCTGAAAATAGGCATTTTATAGACTGTAATGCTGAAGGACACAGAGCGTCGGAAACACCTAAAAACACGCGTTCAAAAGCTATTCTTATATTTTCGTATGTGCAATTTTTTTCCTGTTTTTTTTTTTAAATCTATATGGCTACGCGTGCGTTTTGGTGAAATTTAGATAACTCTCTCGACGTACAGTGGCCCTATTTTTTAATAATATCAAGCGAGCGTCGACTGCCGGGACGGCCAGCGCTGTGCCGCGGAGAAATGCGGCGTCACGGGAGAGATTAGGCGCGTGCGCACAAAGCTCCTTCTGGTGCGAGCGTCGTCTGCTAGGCTATTCCGTGGACCGCACACAGCCCCTGTTCATTATCTGCTGGCACAGCTAACCGCCTTTAAGCAAAGATCTGAACAGCGCTTCCTTGGGTTATACGGCTCAGGCGTGGCATAAACCGCGTGTTATCTCGAGTTTAATTTACTTTTTTTTTTAATTTCATGTTTGCGTTTACTTTTGTGAACACCAACAAAAATGAAAAATACAGTGACGCGACAAACTGATTGCAATGATGCATTAAACTTTATACCGCAGACGATGCTACGAGCCATCAAAACCAATCCGGTGCTTTCACCCTGCCACATGACATCGTGCTTCCCCGTGCAGTTGTACCCAACGGAAAGACCACGTGACACACTTTTAGCGATGGACTGGCCAAGATGGCTCGTAGCGTCGGCTGCGGTACAACACAAAGTGAAACGAATTATCAGGGTTTTCGCTCGGTGTTTTGTATCATCAACTGCGTTGTTGCTGCCGTCATCTAGCCTATGTAGCCGGGCAGTCGCACTTTTCTTTGACCAGCGGGGGCGCGCACATTTTTTATGCCTCCTCGAGTGCCCGTACAAACACGGGAACGTGTTGTGAGAATGTCGATGGGCGGCATGACGCAAAGCGATATAGCAACAGCAGTCGGGTTTACACGGGCTAACGTCAATAGGATTGTGAACGGATTCCAAGAGGAGGGGCGTATCGGCGATGCACTTCGACATTGCAGGCGCCCTGCCCTCCTTTGCTATCGAGCAGGGGCTGTGTGCCATCAACGGAATAGCCTAGCAGACGACGCTTCTACCAGAAAGGGCTTTGTGCGCACGCGCTTACTCTCTCCCGTATCGCCGCACGCCTCCGTGGCACGGCACTGGCTGTCCCGGCCGGCGGTCGACGCTCTCTTGATATTGTTAAAAAATTGGGCCACTGTACTTCGGGGTTTGTACAGGATCTAGTTTTCTGGCAATACACTATCGGCAGCTTTATATTTGTTGAATTTGTTTTCACCTTGACTTGTCTATGGATTGCACCGCCAATGCCAAAGGAACGCTGAACACAATTTAATGTTTTTCGCAATTACTGTGTTTTACGATAAACAACAATAAAACATCTCTGTTTTTTTAGAAATATTTTCCAAGTTCTTGCTTTTTTAAGAACGTACTTTCAAGGAAAACAACATGTTAACGCTCTATCACTCGTCTACTCGGGGACAACTTTCTGTGGCATTTCCAACGGGAGAATCGAGGAGTGCCCTTGCACTAAAGCCTCTCTACCCTGGGAAAAGTGGCGCCATTCATTGTTGTGGAAATGCTCGAGACACGTGCCGCGCGCCACTTCTGGGAAGAACATGGCGTCTGAAATCTAGCTCAGTGCTGCGCTCTGCCACCATGATCTTCCTAGTGTCACTAAATAAGCTACGCTTCAGAGTAACGACACTTGGCCATATTGTGGCTTAAAATCATGGTTGCCAGTTATCCGAAGCTTTATCTGAAATCACAGGAAACGCTTTTCCGTCCTCCACAAAAGTTTAAACAGTCCGCGACAGAGAAAAGCAATATTACATGAGCTACCGAACACCGATTCGAATGCTGAGGAAGTCACACTTTTGAATCATGGCGATCTGCAGTTGCGTCTGCTCTGCATAAGCCCCAATATGGCGACGCCCACAACAATGTCGGGGAACGGAGTGCCGATACTCTAAGCGCAGCTCATTTAGTGGCTCTAGATCTTCCCAAGGGCTGCACGTTGCACGTGCCTCGTGCATCGACGCACCGAATTGCGCTTCTTTTAAAACACGAAGGGGCTTTACCATGCACGGCTTTAACCGGTGCTCAAACACGTGCTCTGTACCTCTCACTGCACAGCAACGGAATGTTGACCCCAGGTATAGCTCTACAACAGTGCTATACCAATACCACCTAATTGGCTATACTCGCAGTAGTACTATGCAGACGAAATTGTCCCGAGCTCAAACCAGGAAAAAAATGGTCCCAGCCAGATTTTGCAGCCTAGCTTGTTTGCTCTTCTGAAGTGAAGTCAATGTAAATCTGACATAGAGAAAAGAAAATGTTCTACTAAATACGTAGGTTATAAAACGTTAACCATTTTCAAGTTGATATATTCAATGTAAAACACACAGCAGGCACGCAGCAGTGCCAAGAAAAATAAAGCTTACTATAGAAATAATATAAAAGTACATTTATCAAGTACGAGGGAAAAAAAAAAGGTTGTTCCACAACACGCCATCACAAATATGGAGTATGTGCATGATAATATTTTTTTTTTCATCATATACGGTGTTTTCTTGCAGCATCATTGCCCTAATGCAATATTGCAACTGCTAATAGAGTCATGGGCTACGAGCTGATAGCTACAGCTACGAGCAGATCGGACCAACCAAGCGGGGCTGAAAACGGAACGTACTAATGGTTTAACATTTTAGACAAAACCCCGAAACAGGGGGGAAGGAAGGACAACACAGCTTGCTTGCGCCCTAACTTTTTGTTCGTTAGTACGAATGGTGTTCGTCGACTTTTTGTGTATGTTATCACCCGGCTAGTCCAATCAAGCGCAGAGTGCGTCGCGACCTTGCGCTTCTACAGGTATGTATTTCTGTAGTGAACAGGGGTTTCCCCAGGAATTGAAATTAGGGGAGGTGTCTAAATTTTTAGGGGGAGGGGAGGGGGCATTGAGGGTAGAGGAGTCGTTGCGAATTAAGGTGTTGCCTTCAGACGAGCGGGGGAGGGCAGGCAAGCAACTGCACAGCCCTACCTGCTCTCTTTCTCTGGTTTCAGTGTCACGTTTTAACACGGGAGAATATACAAAACCTTCCCATGGTTCGTTGCGTGCTCCGCGCACGGCCTTTCGGGATTTTACAAAAAGGTTTGTTGAGCGTGCAAGCGGCGTGCGGTGCGTGTCCCGACCGCCATTGAAACGTGTTTTACGGTCACGTTTCATCCAGCCCGAGAAGCAGAGCTCCAATCTTATCGGGACAAGGCGCGTGCCCTCGAGCTGATTTCCCCGATGCAAACATCCGTCGTCGCCGGGAGGCACAAGGTTCGCTTATCAGTCACGGTGCGCAGTCTGCAGATTTGACGAACTTTCGGTTTTATCTCGGTCGCTCGTATATTGTGTGCAAACGAAGGCGGATGTGCACGCGGTATCTCCTCAATGTAGCACTTTTCAAGTACAATTTTTCTGGGTTCATTCACCAGTGGGGGTCTCCTTTCGGCTGGCGACTTTCATCGCGTGGTTTTGAACCGACTTTCACGGCTTTGTCTTTAGACCGCCGGGCGCTGTGAATATATCTGGTTTGATCGAGGAGGCTGGCGGGCGAACCCGCAGCTGTGGCTTTCTATTCTAGCCGCTAGATGCCGTAAATTTCGCCGAAGTCGCCAGTACTCAGCGTAAACTGTTTTGTGCTACGTTGTCGAGGCTAGTAAATATCGTCCGCCGTTTCTCCAATGTTTGGCGTCTGCTTTGCACTAGAGCAGATGCGGAAGAGAAAGCCACTTGCTCTCGCAGTGGGGATTCTTGGGGAATACCAAAGTCGCTGGATCCCGAGACAGTAGTGGCATTGCCTTCCCTGCCTGCTAGCCGGACACAAACAGATACAGGCTACCAAAACACCGCATGGCGATTGGCTAATCGCTCTTCATTGCCGTGGCAATCGCCATTTCGGTCCGTTCAAATCTTCGAAACTTGGAGAGAGTCGTTCTAAACCAGTCGCACCAAGATCACCACGGATGGAGCATCGTACTGAAGGCGTCTTTGGCACTGTGTATGCAATCAACTTATCAATCACGCACATCTCCAAAGATTTCTTGCAGTGATATTGTTCTTGTTGCGTATTTCAAGACAAGAAAATTAATTTTCAATGCCCCAAAGCACCGGCACCGCCATCTGGTGGCGGTACGAAGAAGTACTTACGCTTTTTTTGCCGGTGTGTGGATAGCGAAATCTCGGTATACAAGAAACGTCTCTACAACGCTACCCGTCACCAGCAAATTTAGATTGGTTCACCAAGAATGAAGAGGTCAAGGAGTAATTGCTCATTTCATGAACCAAAATGGCGACCATATACACGGGGGTCTTGACGCCACTTTTCCAGGATCCACTGACTTTAATGAATACGGCGCCATGTGAAGCTACGTTCGCCTTTACAACGTAGCAATAAACAGCTGACGGCAGTGATCTACGTGATAAACAATTAAACAGCCAACAACCAACCCCAACGCTGCTTGCTCTCAGAAACGAGTCCGTCACTTATTAATTTCCAAACACACGCAAAAAAAAAAAAAAAAAATGTTTAAAGAGGTTTAGTTTTTAATTCTGTGTGATTTCATCCTGGCATACCGCAGCTCGGAGCACTCCCCAGTGTATACCAACGTTGTGTTGGGTTCAAGTTCAAACCCCACCCCGCTCGTTTCGATCTGGATTACGGGCGTGCGGCTGTGTATCACTGTGACGTGATGCACGTTAAAGATAAGATCCCATGTTAGTGGTCGTACCGCACTGGCTAACTTTCTCACCTGGAGCGTGAATCAGCGCCGCCATACTTGACCCTACTAGGGAGTTATCGAATAGGCGGCCCCAACGCTTCCCCCGAGCAGCTCGGGTCCTCGCACTGCGCATGCGCGATCTTTCTGAGCATGCTCTCCGTGCGGCGCCCCATGCTGATTGGGGGACCCAAAGCGTTAGGCCCCCTACTCTAAAACTCCCAACTCTATGACAGACCGACCTCACGCTATCTAAACATCTCACGTATATTTTGCACTCGCTTTTACAGCGGAGCTGTTAAGGGCTACTTTCCCCAGGATCGTGTCCCCCGCAAAGAAATGAAGACGCCGAACTCTGTACACCTGCCGCCATCTATGAGCGACGGCGGCAAGCCACGTGTCTGGTTGCCGCCGTCGCTCATAGATGGCGGCAGCCTTTCCACTCTGGCTTGCCGACTTGCGGCCGGCCATTACTTTCCATTGTACAGCTCCGCTGGTCTTCCTTCTTCACCAGAGTGGAAAAGGCTGAAAGTTTTTTTTTTTATTTTTTTTGAAAGGGTTATTGTAAAAGGTTCTTCGAGACTTGTATAGAACCAACAATATATTTTTTGACCATCAAAGTAAGACAAATCCTGGTGTAATTTTTTTAGATACAAAGAAAAGGGGGAGGGAGAAGTGCAATGAGCAAATCCACTCAATGTGTTTCCACAAGCACCACCTGCCACATGTTCACCTTTTTTTATCTCTGCGCCTGTTACCTCTGAACATAATATAAATAAATCGGACGATGAAAACCCCTTTTTGCGATTAACATGACATCTGCAAAATCAGAGCCGCCCCATGCTGAACACCAAACCCCACCGGCATAACGGAAACCTGAAGGTTTTAGAGTTTCAATAGATCGTACACTGCGAAAAGCGGCCCCAGCGAGCCTGTGTTCAATCTCTACTTCGAAGAGACGGCAAGAAGTCCCGCTAGCGAAGCTAGAGGGAACTAAAGTGAGCCTCTAGTTTACTTTAGCAAAGCGAAGCTCTAGCGAAAAGAAGATGCCGTTTTGTCGTGCACGTGCACTATTATTCCCAAATTAAAATGGCCGTCAGGTAGACGTTAGAGTCACGACCTAAACGGGGTCGTTGGCGTGGCAGGGATGAGGTTTCAAAATTTCCTTATAACAATTATCGTTGGATCCCAGGAGCGAAAAAAGCGGCATGTCTTCAAGATCTTCAAAGTCGGACGTGGCTTCAGCTGTCGGTGAGGTCTTGTCCTTGTGGCAACAACGAAACCTACGTTGAAGCGATCGTGCAGTATAACAAGAGTGCTTGCATAATTTATCTGCGCGGTTTGCGATACTTTGTCTTTTTGGGAGTGCTTGATAGCGAGCAAAAGCTCACGCGTGCGCTGTAAAAACGCTTTGTCCCAATAGAAAGATTAACGGTTGTAGCTGAGTAAATAAGTAACTAATGGAAGTCGCAGCGTCTTCGTCTGGCACCTAGCCTTTGTCTCTGACCCCTACGCGATGAACCTGCGAAACAAATAAAAAAAAAAATAGATATCTTCGTAGTCCACCGACCTTGGCTACCTTCATTACGCACGGCTGTGGACAATGCAAACTAGGATATGTGCTGCAATTACGTCCATCAGTCCTAGTTGCTAGTTGTCAAGCACTAAATACTGAAGGATCGATTTGTATTTTACGCCTTGTACTTTCTTCTTCTTTCTGTTTTGACGTTTGGAGCATAACATGCCAGCATCCGATCAATGATTTCGTTTTAGGTGATTAGGTCACAGCGTTCGCACACGTTGGTCGAACAACCGGTCGTCCTCTTGCTCGTGCAAGGCAGCTGCACAGTAAAGCCCAAGCATGCATTACACAACTGCTGCAGTGACATGCGTTACATAAAGTTTTCACTAAAACACGTTAAATTTCACGTACCGTTTCACAGAATGGAGCAGCCTCACCAGTTCATTCCAAACCATGTGCTTAAAAAAAAAATGACTCACTAAAACTTTTCATTACATAACGTTGAACAGTTCCAGCGATATGCATTACCTAAAGTTGAACGGTTGCAGTGGCATGCATTACATACTATTGATCGGTTGCAGTGGCCTCCATTAGATAATGGTTGCAGTCAGCACGCTTATTTTCTGACGGAGAATACACTTTCGTCTCTCCTCCACCCCAGTGTCCTCAACCCCAGCGACTCCAGCTAAATCGAAGAGTCGTTCACGCGATTCTAATCCAGCCTCAGACGCCGCCGGACATAGGGTCAGTAAGCAGTAGTTTGGCCACACCTTTGGTGACAGTGGTCGTGAATATGTTTTATTTTGGTGGCCACTGGATAGTCTTCTCGCCATTATTACATTGTAGTAAAAAGAACAATGATAACGGGCTCTACGTTTTTATTTAATATAAGGTGCCGCCTGACTATTGTGCCTGGAACGTGTTTCGGACCGGTGTGTTTTCGCCATTGCGGGTACTGACCGTAATTTCTACTTTTTGGTTCCTTCAAGTTACTACTCCTGCGGTGTGATATTAACCCGGTCAACCGAACGGTCGTGGCACATATTGGTCAGGAGATCGAACTATAGGGGGAACAAAGAAATTGAACCTCGCCTAGCACGTTCAGGGCACGAGCGCTTCGCTCTGTCCAGTGCTTTAGTCTCACAAGGGGCGGCCTTCTAATCGCCATCTTCGATTTCTCATACCAAAAAGAAAAAAAAAATACAGTTTGTTGTCCCCACAGCTGAAGCCTACCGTTAGAGGCGTGACTGTTCGATCTCCTCCCCAATTACCGGCATGGCTGCAAATGAGGGAGAGAGAGAAGAGAGAGAGAGAGAGAGAGGAGTAGGCTTGCGAAAGAGGAAATACTAACTTTGAAGTCACAGCCAGAGGCCGGACGGTCATCATTATGGCCGCAAATAACGTTACGGGCAAGCTACGTAAATAGGCCATGGGGCGTACTGTCCTCGGATATTACTACTAGGCGAGATTGCCACGCGTTGACACCACAAAGCGGCAGTGCTCGCAATTGCAGTACCCTTGACTGTGCATGAACTATTGACGTCACGAGCGCGATACTCGTTCTCGTTGGCCGACTTTGAAGCGAGGGGTAGATAGCTCGCGCTCACTTCATTTCGTTTCCGTAGCCCTTTAAGCGAAAATTTGTATTAAAGGGTAACTGCAAAGAAAAAAAAAGTGTTTTTTTTTTAAACAGCCTAATTGGGACAAGCATGTCACAAAACAAATCTTCCGCGAAAACAAAAAAAAATTTTTAGCAATATTTACGCCACAGGACGGAATTTAGTCGGAGTCACAACCTCTCCACATTTGAAACTCCCGCTCTTTCGACCCGCGCGCAGGAGAACTACGCCCCGCCCCTCACTATAGGATTCTCTTGGATTGACTTGACTGCGGAGTACGCAGCGTCTTGACTCCCGGCCGCGGATTGGGGGGGGGGGGGGGGGGGAATGGGAAAGGGGAAGGTGCCGTCGATGTACGCTGAAAGCTAGAGCCAGTTTGTTTTCGTTGTTTTTGTTTGGTTGGGGAAGTGCGAGGTCAATGCGAAGTAGCGTTTTATTTTTATTGGTTATCTTCAACTGTGCGTGTAGTGTACAAATAATATTCGTTTTCATCTCGAGAACCATAAAAAAAAAGTCTGACTCCTTGTAGAGCGTTATTGAGGAGAGTTATTTGTTAGGTCATCATACCACGCTTCATAAACAAAATGTATTATTTTTGTTTTCTCCGACAACTAAATCGTGTGAGAACTATTTCGCACACACTTTGGGCAAGATGTTCTAGTTTTTTTCTTTTTTGTTAATTTGCTTCGCATCACGAAGATTTTAGCCAACGAGGTTGATTTTAGCAGACGATCGGCTAGAGGCACTTCTGCCGAGTACAGCGCATTTGTCTGTTCGAGGTCTGCACATGCGCAGCTGCACCCTTCGTTGAAGCATAAAAAAAAAAAAAAAAAGACAGAAACCCTCGTACCTGTAGAGATTCTAACCAATATCAGTCATCCGATGGAACATACTCGCCTGGGTCCTTCTTCGCGCATGGTATTTTTGGAGCTCTGCAGGGAAGCGTACCAGGGTGCATCGACCCCGCGTAATCGTTCGTAATTGCTCCTCAATTCGTCCTTGAGCAGCCCTCGTGCTCCCCCGAGTCAACGGGGCCTCCGGACCCGGTGTAAATTATCCGCACGTGGGCGGGGAGGGGGCGACCGACGCTAGGCGTGCTCATGATGGCGACGCTTCGCCACGCCGTCTGCGAGTCCGCGTTTGCCCACACCGGGCGTGGGCGCTGCGCATGCGCAGAAACCATAGCGGGTCACGCGATTCAAGGGAGGTGGCTGATTGGTCCGGCGATCGCCTGCTAGCCTGACACAAAAAAATACTACTAACATACAAACGACCAAACCACGCAAGATTATTGGCTGGTCTGTCTCAGTTGCCATGGCAATCGCCAGTTTGGTCCGTTTCAAATCTTCGTAGCTTCGAAAGGGTCGTTCTGAACCAGTCGCGCCAAGATCGATACGGTGTATCATCGTAATGAAAGCGTTCCTCGCCACTATAAGAGTTTCTGGCACTTTGCATGCAATCCAGTTATTTATCGTGCTTATTTCCACAGGTCTCTTAAGCCGCGTTCGAGGAGGGAATTTGGCACGGGAACATTGCGGTGACTCGTGTCTGCAGACTCTCCTTTTGCATGATGTAGGAGCAGCTGTGACCCCGGCTTTACATTGCTATTGTCGTCCTTGCGTATTTAAGGGCTGGAAAAGTAGTTTTCAACGCCGCCGAGCACCGACGCCGCATGGGGTCGCTGTGCGTAGATGTGCGTTTGTTTTGCCGGTGCGTGGATAACAAAATCTCGGGATTCAGGAAATGTCTTTATGAAGAGGCCTGTCAACGGGAATTTCGAAGGCTTCCAGGAGGAACTGCTCATTTCATGAACCAAAATGGCGGCATTACAGGGAGCTGGGCGCTACTTTGCTTGCTTTGCCAGAATGCATTGCGTCGCATTCTCTGTTCACCTAATGTCATGACATTAAAGGGGCACTGACAACCCAAAGGTCGTATTTTTTTTATTGTCTAAAACGATGCAAGTTGTAGTCATAGACACGCAAAAAAACCGCACCGCGAAAAAAAATTTCCCCGCGCGCGCGCGCGCCTTTTTATTTTTGGCGTTTAAATTTCCCGCGCTCACCTCCTCGCTTCTTTTGATCGGTGACGTCAAAAATCAGGAAATTTAGAAGCTTTGTAGGTGACATTTCTATAACATTTAATAACGGTAATCGTAAAACATGTTTTTTAACGCAATTGCGAACGCACTACGGCCCCTCTTTTTGAAATACCAGAAATCAGAGTTCGGTGTGATGTTGCTTCCTAGATTTGTACCCTCCCTCGGAAAACTTGGCGGCGCTCGTCGTCGAGCAACACGGCGAGTCGGGAAAGAAACCGGTTCTTTCCCGCGCCGGCGTGATATCACCTCCTTCTCGCTTGGGGTTGCCGTGGCAACGGGGGAGGTCTGAAAAAAAGTCGAGTCGCAGGAGACCGCAAAATCTGACTCACTGTACTGGCGCGGATCGCGCGGGAACTTCAAATTCGGCATTTGGAAATTGTTTTTTTAATTCACATATACTGAATTTTCAAGTTTCGAATTTTGAGGGTAATGTCCCGACATTGTTTTCAATCGTTTCGGATAATAAAAAAAAATATGATTTTGATGTGTCAGTGCCCCTTTAAGTGAACGGAGAGTGAACGTCTAGGTGTCCTTGATCCTGCAGCCTCGCCAACCATGCTTCGGCCTAAAATTTTTACACACCATTTTCTACGAAGAATGCGGTATAAATAAAACGAAATACTTGGTTCTACCTCACTTCATTTTTCGCAAAAAGTATTATGAAGAAAAGGTCAGGCCTTGTTAGTTTTAATCTTTTTTTCTTTGCACACCACTAGGAGCTGGAATGAGTTACCAAAAATATCTAGTCTAGCAAAAAAAAAAAAAAAGAACTCACAATTTGTTTAAATTTTGTATCACTCTTTAACACTCCATATACTGTATATTCTATTCTGTGATTTTTTTTTTGTTATTTAGGGCACAAGCATGTGTTACAGTGTTCCCTATTTTTTGATACGTGTGTTTTGCTAGGCAGCGCGTGCTTTCTTTGATGTGTTGTGGCGTCGTTTACTTGTTTGCCCCTCCCCCAATGCCATCACTGCAGCGCTGCAGAATTAAACCTGAAATAAACAAATCTATAAATTTAAGAGGGGGGAGTAACTCGAACCATAGAGAGTGTTTGCAATTTAATGACGGACGCCGCCTGCACGGAAAGGTGTGCATGCGTCGGGTGAAGCCTGCGTGTCACGTGACATGACGTCACGTCCCGGAGGCCTGCACGGGCGCTGAATGGATGCGAGTGCCGCGTCAGCGCTCGCGTGGAACTCGTTTCCTATCGTAGTCCCACGCGAACGCTGACGCGGCACAACGAGTTCCACGCGAGCGCTGACGCGGCACTTGCATCCAATCAGCGCCCGTGCAGGCCTCCCGGACGTGACGTCATGTCACGTGACGCGCAGGCCTTGAGAGCTATCTTGGAGGTGTTGGCTCTTCTCTCAACGTGCCGTCCGTCTCGTACTTCACGGGAAATGGGCGTTCGCCCTTTATTTATCTTTTCCTTTTGTTACGTAGCTGCATGCAGCCTCATTTGATTACTTAAAAAAAGGGAAGAGGGGGAGGGGGTTTATTCAGTCGCGGGACTAGTTTTTTGGGGGACTAGAAACTTTCGAACTATAGCGCTCTTTAAGTTACTTTTATTCCCATGACACAGATGATAAAAGCTTGTTAGTTACGAAAGCATCATACCGTTGACTTCTGCTGTTTCGATTTCATTTTCTAAGAGGTCGTAATTAAAAAAAAAAGAAACTAAAAAATAAACAGAAAACAAGTTTTGCATTAAAGTTGATGCGTTTGATATTCAGCGGCGTATTGAAGTTGCGGTACCAACTTCAAGCGTCCCTTCCCAATTACTCCTTATGCATAAAAGCTGTGGAAGATGTGCTTCGGATGTGTACGCTTCACAAAATATGCCACTTTAATGGCTGAAGTGCGTAACTCATTCGCAACATGTTTATTTTCTCTAATTTCCTTTCTGTTGTGTCTACGCAGCCCGGCAAAGGCCTTCTAGAGCGCCTGGACAGCGGCGTGGTCATCGGAGACGGAGGATTTGTATTCGCCCTCGAGAAGCGAGGCTACGTCAAGGCGGGGCCATGGACCCCCGAAGCCTGCGTCGAACACCCGGAAGCAGGTGACCAAAAACAACTTTTTGTTATGGTACCTGGTGCGCTCACCGCATCCTCAAATCCCTTGATTTCGTTGACGTCTTAGAAGTTAGAAGTGTCAAGTTGATATCTGCCGCGATCCTGTCTGTGGCACATGTCGGCAGAGGTCGGACGTTGCAGACGCCTGTTCTGCTGCAGGTCGCGCTCTCGGTCTTGAGAGTCCACACTCTCAAGAAAAAAGGGTGTATCGTTACACCCTTTGTCCCATATAATACACCCCAAAACTTCAATTCGACGTACAGCGCCCTACAGTCGAACAGACGGCCCGAAATTTTACGAGCGGCCGGGAGTTGGAACGCCGCGACGAGATCGAAAGCTCGCGTTTGCTCGTACTTTTAGCCGTATCTCCTGCGAACAATTGCCAAGTCGCGACGGCCAATAACATGGCATGGCGGCCGCAGTCACGTCGTTTGTTACCACTTCGGGACCACTCTAGATGCACACACCAATCGGAGACGTATTTCAAGCACCGTACCGTACCTTTCCTTAATCGCAGCCAACGTCATTAGATTATCTCAGTTACGGAACTGCTCATGAACGCTGCTTGCACCAACAGTACCCCCCCCCCCTCACTCACTCACCACGACTCGCCTCCCGTCATTCGACGCGCCGAACGGCGGCTATGGTAACTACAGTGTATTCTATGGAGTACGTACGTTTCAAAGCACAGCCTCTAGATGGCGTTCCACCGTACTCTATAGCAGTGGTTCTCAAATGGGGGTCCGCGGACCCTTTGGGGTCCGCGAAGGCATTCTTGGGGTCCGCGAGACCCTGCATCATTGGTCAAGCCCGGCAATAAACGTTGTCTTTTTTCAGGTCAAGATGAAATGTTTCAGTTTTCAGGCCATTTTTCTCGTGTGTATGTCAATAAGTGAGGTTTACTTCACATTAGCCCTTAAATATATCCATTTATTAAATCATTATTATAATTATCCTCTACCTTTCCTCTCCTCTCACCACAAACGGGGTCCTCCATCATCTCTGCCAATCCACAAGGTGTCCGCGGAACATCAACGGTTGAGAACCACTGCTCTATAGAAAACACAGTTCTGAAACGAAAACCTAGAAGGCGCGTCAAACACCGAACTGAAGTGAGTTGTGGAACTCCCTTCCGCGGGAGTTCCACAACTGAGGTAATCTAGTGACGTTGGTCGCAGCTAATGTGCCTGGTCATGACGTCACAGGTAGGAAACATGGGAGGGCACCAACGAAACATCTCGTCACAGATAGCTTAAAAGAGCATTGGTGTGTGGATAATCGCACTATCGTGTTTTAATGGCATCGTGAATACTTTGGTTACAGTGCGGCAGCTGCACCGCGAATTCCTGCGAGCGGGTGCGGACGTGATGCAGGCGTTCACATTCTACGCCAGCGACGACAAACTCATCAACCGTGGAAACGAGGCCGGCCGCAGCTTCTCTGTAAGTTGTTCTTCTTTGTAGATTCCAGCGTACTTTTTTTTTTTTTTTGCTGATTTGCTACTTTTAAGATTTGCGAGAATGACGCTTTAATCTACAATCGAAGTGCTAAATCATGATGCAGACATAAATCAGTCTCCCAAGTAAATTAGGAATACCTCAACCAACCATTCCTATTACTCCAATCTTCCAACCAAATCGAAATGTTTGAGCCAAGCTGAGACTTCCAAGACTTCCAGCAAAGCTAACAATTTTGCCAACCCGAAGCATCCGTTCGGGTTGGATATTCTAGTCAAATTGAGCAATTAGCCGAATTGGAACGTCAGGCTAAATTCAGCCTTCAGCCGAACCTGTCTATAGCGAACTCGTTAAAGCGAACTCGTTATAGCGAACTCGTTACAGCTGGTGCCTTGTTCGATCAATGGGAACATCCCCAAGAATCCGGGACACGCCGCTGCTTACAACTTGCGCCATCTCTTGGCAGTCACGTCAGCGGCCCAGCTTAACTCAATGGGCAAAAATAAATATATTTTTGTAATTCAGTAAAGAACCCGCCGATTTTTTTGCACTCGGAGGATTATAATATTGACCTAATGGCCCGCCTATTTTAAGAAATTCAATGCCACACGACCATTATATTTTCTTCCTGAATTAATGAACCGGTTCCCACAGACCCCCATTGAAAAAGAGACCATGACATTCAGTTCCCAGGAAGAAAATCTTGGCGCCACAGACACTTGAAGTCGAATACGATTATTTGATTAATCTTAGCTTTAATTGATTCCTGGAGAGAATTTTGAAATTCACGTTTAATCTTGAGTTATCGAGGTCTAAAGTTCCGTGGTAATCGAGAGCTTGCAATAGCGTGAAAACATGGATGGGCCAGCACGGATTTCCCGCTCAAACCTTTTTGCGAATATTTACTATTTCAAGAGATTAAATATGTATTAATGCGAAAGCATTAACTGTCCCGTGGAGTGAAGCCGGCGAAATACGCCACCTAAATTCCCATTGGCTGAGTGTAACGAGACCTAAATTCCCAATGGGTGCGACGCGTCATGTGGCTCCATAGCAACGGGGTCATCGTTGCCGAGGAGCCAGCCAAACTGCTGGCGGCGCAGGGGTAAGGGGGAGGGGGTGGGGCGGTTATGCGCTGGGCTCACGTCACGCTTTGAGGTCTAACGTCGTCAACCGGTACGCGCAGATGTATTACGTGAAGGTGGGAAGCGGGTATGCGATGGCCTGACGTTAGGTCTACCATTACGCTTTAAGGTCTAACGTCGTCAACCCGTACTTTGAGGTCGTCCTAGACGTCGTCTTTAGAGTCGTCCTTGAGGTCGTCCTAGACGTCGTCCTCTAGGCGTCGTTCTCGATGTCTTCCTAGACGTCGTCACCTATGCGTCATTCTCGACGTCATCCGAGACGTCGTCATCTAGGCGTCGTTCTCGACGTCATCCTAGACGTCGTCGTTGAGGTCGTCCTCCGCGTCGCCCTAGGTGACGTCCTTGACGTCGCTCTCGACGTCGTCCTAGATGTCACCCTCGACGTCGTGCAAGGGGTCGACTTATATGCCTTACTTGGCGTCGATCTCTGGGACGTCGTCCTCGACGTCGTCCCATACGTCGTCCTCAACTTTAATACGTGTAGAAGCATTACTAGAAAACATTTCTCCCGCGGGACTATAATGCTTTCGCATTTCAATGCATAGCTCGGTATGTATAGCATCACATTCCAGGAGAAAATTTTGATGATTATTAGAATTGTTTTTTTTTTGTGATTTTTTTACTCTCGTCCCTTGTACAATAAGTCGGCTCTCTTCGCTGTGGAGACTAAGTCCGAACGAGTTTCCCCTCGCTCAGGAAGCCACACAAATCATCTGACAATATTACATTTTCTCCTATCACGTACCTCTGTATGCCTATTTGTATATTCCGGGAGAGCATTTTGATATTACCTATAATTATTTTTCTGTAAATTGTTTTAATCTGGTCTCTCGGAACAAACGTCGGCACTCTTCGCTGTGGAGACTAAGTCCGAACGAGTTTTTTGGGCAGTTGCCCCTCGCTCAGGAAGCCACACAAATCATCTGACAATATTACATTTTCTCCTATCACGTACAGAGTGCGACACTGTTAGCGCGAACAAGCGATCGCCGGTTTTTCCAGTTTTTCTCTTTGAAACCAAGGAATGTCGTCCAAATAATTATTGCCACGGAAAGAGCTCATTTAGTTCTATAATGTAAGCGATAAAAGTCGTGCTCGCTAGTTTTTTAGGGAAGGTGACCCTCGCTAAAGGAGCACACAATTCATCTGACAATATACAGTGTCGCGATTCAGTACCTCTGTATGCCTATTTGTATATTCCGGGAGAGCATTTTGATATTACCTATAATTATTTTTCTGTAAATTGTTTTAATCTGGTCTCTCGGAACAAACGTCAGCACTCTTCGCTGTGGAGTTAAGTCCGAACGAGTTTTTTGGGCAGTTGCCCCTCGCTCAGGAAGCCACACAAATCATCTGACAATATTACATTTTCTCCTATCACGTACCTCTGTATGCCTATTTGTATATTCCGGGAGAGCATTTTGATATTACCTATAATTATTTTTCTGTAAATTGTTTTAATCTGGTCTCTCGGAACAAACGTCGGCACTCTTCGCTGTGGAGACTAAGTCCGAACGAGTTTTTTGGGCAGTTGCCCCTCGCTCAGGAAGCCACACAAATCATCTGACAAGATTAATTTTCTCCTATCACGTACCTCTGTATACCTAGTTATATATTCCGGGAGAGAATTTTGATATTACCTATATTTATTTTTCTATAAATTTTTCAATCTGGTCCGTCGCACCGCAAGCCGCGTGTATTCGCTCCGAGGACTAAGTCCTAACGACATTTTTGGCAAGTTGCCTTTTGCTCAGGAAGGCAGAAAACTCGCCTTAGAAGCTTCAGCTGCCACTATAGCGTAGCTGACTATATATATTACGCTAGTCTGTGAGAGTACTTTTATATTTTGTCTAAAACTGTTTTAGTGAGTTTATGAATGATTCGTACATCATAAAACTGATTATTTGCTGTAGATACTTAACTTGTATATCATAAAGTTTCTCTATGTCAAAGTACGCAATTTTTCTGTATGTATCCCTGATTCCACAAGACCATCTGAGGCAAAAGCAAACAGATTGTCATTAGACTTTTCTGGCTGTGGGCATGTGTTCTGGCTGTGGACATGTGAAAAAATATGTAAAAGTGTTCATTATAAACTTTGTGAATATTATTTTTGATGGTTGATGTCAAACTCGTTGCTGCGAATAATACTAGTGATGGACGTGAAAATAGTTTTGAATGGACATTTTGAAACAGTCCTAGACTTTTATCTTCGTCCACCTACATACCGCCCTTTCACAATTTGTGCGTCTTAAAAAAAAAAAAGAAAAAAAAACTGGGTTCACGACTGAAACAGCAGCCAACAACTGCCAGGGCTCCGTGGGGAATCAGGCAGTAAGAGTATGCGCGGGTTTTTGTGATGAGTTTGTAAAGTCGAAACCTCATCCCGAACCTGTGAGTTGAGTAACGTGAAGTGTCCGCTCGCACCACTCGGCCGACTCGGCGAGACGTATCCGGTTCTCCGCTCGCAGTGTTTGCTTTTTCGTTTTGGGGAGCGGTGGAGACTGGAAGATCATGGTGGCACAACGCACCACTGAGCTAGATCTTAGACGTCGTTTTCTTCCCAGCAGTGGCGCGCGGCACGTGCCTCGAGCATTTGTACAACAATGAATGGCGCCACTTTTCCCAGGATAGAAGGGCTTTAATTCCGCTCGGGCTTGGACGCCACGTGTCGTCGCGCAGTGGAACTAAAACGAATGTCTCGGATTCCTGGCCATGTATAATATGCCCTACACAGCCTCACGAAGTGAAACTCGCAATATAATGCAGGCTCGAGCGAGACCATTTCATTGGCACGATTCTCGGATGTTCAACGCAAGTCGGCCCAGCGTCTTTTTGGCGCTGATGGTTCTTTGAAACCGGGTGCAGGGAGCCGAAATCAACACTGCCGCCTGCAAGTTGGCTCGGGAAGTGGCCCTTGAGCAAGACGCGCTGGTGGCCGGCGGCATCTCGCAGACGCCCTCGTACCTGAGCGGATGCACCAAAGAGGAGATCCAGGCGGAATTCAAAAAGCAGATCGACGTCTTTGTCGCGAACAAGATGGACTTCCTTATCTGCGAGGTGAGTGGCGAATCTGGGAGTACTTTTAAGATACCATTTACCAGGAGAGTTAAAATCGCCAGAAGAACGTGTGCGGAAGGCATCACGGATACATTGTCTCGTAGATTTTATTACCACGGTGTGTTAGGGGGCTGAGTTTTATTAAAAACCAACACACACGTCAAGGTCACTTCGTGATGCCACGTCGCACCACGACGTCACTTAACACTTGAACTTGACGTCTTGATGCCGCGTGACGTCAGGGTGCAACTGACGCGTGAATGCTCTGCCCAGCTCATTCGCAACATATTCTGTGCATCTCAGTTTTTCAGGTGTGATGAAGACGTGCTTTAATTTCGTTGAAACTGTATCGACTAGCCCATTTTCGCATATTGATGCCGTGTATCGCTGCCACAATGGCTATCAGTGAGGCTCTTTAGCAGCGCATTCCTCACTGAGCTATTTAAGACGCGACACATGCTAACAAGTTAAGACCTGCCGATTCCCTTCCACTGAGCCTGAAGATATTGAATATCGTAAGCAATGACCCGTTTAGATAAAACCACAAGCCCTCCAAGGGTTAGTACAAGAGTATCGCGTATTGCAGGCTGATATTTCAACTGCTTTTGCGGCAATTTTGAGACGCCTAACATTTCTGTGGAGCCCGATCATGTGTCTAAAAACGCCTTAGAACGTAAATGATTGAACTTATTCGGTTTGACGCTTGCTCAAAAACACCTGGAAGCGCCTAAAACGTTAAATCCGGCCGCCAGACTTGCCGTTCTAGGTGTAGCGTTTGAAGTTTTGCGTCTCTAGCTGAGCAGACTTCCATATTAGGTCTGAGGCCGGCCTCTTTCATTGAAATATAGATTAATTTTTGTGTTGGTCGTGACATGGCAGTGCAGAGCGCAGACGATCATTTCTGTTTGGGCGCCGCCATCTTGTGACTGGCGTGTGTAGATATCGCCTGATAGTCGAGGCTAGAGCCACTAAATACGTATACGCTACGCCTCAGAGTATAAGCGACACTTCAGCCTTCTTGGCGCTTAATATCATGGTTTCCAGTTATCTGAGCTTTATCTAAACCGCAGGAAGCGGTTTTCCGTACTCCAGAAATGTTAAAACGGTTCGCGACAAAGTAAAACGACATCACCTGAGCCTCCTAACAAGGTATCTAGAGCTAAGGAAGTCATGTTTTCGAGTTGTGACGATCGACAGTTGCGTCTGCTCTTTACTAAGCACCAAGATGGCGGCGCCCACAAGAAAAATGGAACCGAGTGTTGAGACTCTAAACACAGCTCATTTAGTGGCTCTAATCGAGCCTGGATGAATGGATAGATGGATGCTAATGGCTGTGTACCCTTTATAACGGACCGTAGTTCGCGCCGCCTAGCCCAGAAACCAAAAGTATGATTGATCTCCTCACCATTCTAAGCCAATTTGCTCTCCCCTCCCCCTTGCATTTTTCTAACTATCAACAGGCAGTGTGGGATATCGCAAGGATTACCAAGGCGCCCCCAATGTCTCCAGAATGGTTCCCTACAAAATGTTTTTTAATCCGAGTTGGCCAGGCTGTGCTTTTGAAACGTGGCTGCTTGCGAGCGCGCATACCAACCACTCTGAACGCTCCCGTGCGTTTCTTTAAAACGCAGTACTTCGAGCACGTGGAAGAAATGGAAATGGCGATCGAGGTCTGCAAGAAGACGGGTCTTCCCACAGTGGCCTCCCTGTGCATAGGCCCCGAGGGAGACATGCACGGCGTCTCTGCGGGGCAGTGCGCCATTCGCATGGTCAAGGCCGGTGGGTGTCCCCGTCATACTGGATCGATACATCGATGTAGAGCGCGCATACCGTTGGGTGTTTGGGAGAAAAGAGAGTTGTCCTTACAGCAAAAGATAAACCACAGGCTTCGTCGAATACTCAGCCTCGGACCATATGTTGCGCTAGCGGTTTAGACTTGATGCCAATGTTCAAGGACTTGCCGTTATATGGTTCTAAAGGTATACGCCATTTTTGAAAATTTCCTGGGAGGAAATGTCACCCGTTCCCGGCATGCGACACCGCTCATCTCTATGCATTCGCAGGCTTCGTAGCTGTCTTTTTCTCACTGAAAATTTTCGAAAATGTCTAATGACTTTTGATTGAGATAGAAGTAACGCTTTCAACTATGGCACTTGGTCACAACCAGTAGCGCTACATCTGGGAGAAGACTGAGCATTCAGCGAAAGACTGCCGCATGCACCGAGGCATTAAATGCTAACGCATTTAAAACAACTTCAGTGTGCGCTAAAGGTAGCGCTGAGTGGCAAGGTTACCACAATGGCCGCTGATCTGAGGTCGGTGCAGGCCACGCATAGTTACGATTTAAGTATTGTTATACTGTCACGACAAGTATCGTTATCAACAACCCCCACCAAACTCTTCAACTAACGTTCAAAGTTAACTGTGCTTCATCTATTTCTTCTTTTATTTATTTTTCTTGCAATGCGCAGGTGCCCAAGTTGTTGGAATCAACTGCCACTTCGACCCTTTCGTGGTTCTGGAGACGGTCAAACTTATGATCGACGCCGTGAAAGAGGCGGGTCTCAAGGCTCATTTCATCGCCCAACCCCTGGCGTACCACACCCCTGATGCGGGCAAACAGGGCTTCATCGACCTGCCAGAGTTTCCCTTCGGTAAGAACAGCTAGTTGTGTTCCTCTGACTTCAAGGTGTATTTATGTACAATTTATTAGCGTTGGAATTCGCAGATCACTAATTCGCAGATCACTAATTCGCAGATCACTCATTCATCAGGCGGAAATCGAGGGACCACTTTTGAGGGCGCAGTACAACACATCAATCGGAGGCGCGTTCCAGGCACCATAACCATACTGCTTGCTTGTTTGGGGGACAAATTCTGAGGTATTGGGAAAGGGGGGGGGGGAGTTAAGATGCAGAAGAAAAATGAACTTATTTACATACACCCGATTTATATATATATTTATCGGCGAGTGTTTACCGGACGAAGCAAGCGGCGTTGTATAACCGACGTATTATTTAGTGTATATGTACGTAAATCTAAACGTAGCATATATATCGATAATCTGCAACTCTACGTATCGCTAAACTATCGTGCACAACATTAGCAATTTTTACTGTTACAAAATGCGTGGAGCCTGCGACCTTCGTCAAGCACCTTCTTACAGCACCTTTTTACAGCGGAGCTGTTAAGGGCTAGTTTCCCCAGGATCGTGTCCCCGCAAAGAAATGAAGACTCCGAACTCTGGACACCTACCGCCATCTGTAAGCGACGGCGGGAAGCCACGTATCTGGTTGCCGCCGTCGCTCATAGATGGCGGCCTCCTTTCCACTCTGGCTTGCCGACTTGCGGCTGGCCATTACTTTTCATTGTACAGCTCCGGTGGTCTTGCTTCTTCACCAGAGTGGAAAGGTTGAAAGTTTTTGTACTATAGTTTGAGTTGAATAAGTGCAATGTTAGTTGATTTTGGTAACATATCCTCCCGGACGACCTAAACGCGATGCCATCTCCTCTCCGCAGCCCTAGAGCCTCGCGTGTGTTCCCGCTGGGACATCCAGCGCTACGCCCGCGAAGCTTACGAGATGGGAGTGCGCTACATCGGCGGCTGCTGTGGCTTTGAACCGTACCACGTCCGCGCCATGGCCGAGGAACTTTCCCCCGAACGAGGCGGAGCCCTACCCAAGGGATCCGAGAAGCACGACCTCTGGGGAGAGGGCCTCCGCATGCACACCAAGCCCTGGGTTCGCGCACGGTAGGCCTATGGTTGTTTTTTCAACATGCGGTTTAGCATTGAACGTTCAATGACTCAAAAGATTTCTTGGCCCATTATCCTGAACCGCTGGTCAAGCTGGCGACAGAAACAAAACACAAAGCTGGTCAAAGTTGGTAGGAAGAATTTAGGAAGAACTCGGAAGCTAGGTCCCTTAGTACAAGTTATGTACAAAACTCCTTGTTACGTACAAAACTCCAACTCTTTCCGGTCTCCGTTGTACATTATCATTGTTTTCTTTCTCTTTCCCCATTTCGCTCTCTGCTCGATCATTCCAAAGTCTTCTCAGTAGGAAGCCGCGCCTTTCTCAGCGCCCTGAACAGGGGTCCTCCAGTCGTGCTCGTCCACCTGGCTTCGTCTAGCTATCTGGACCGATAGGAAAACCTACCCTTTCTGTATGTCTATATAGATATACAAGATGTCCCATAAAAAGATGAGTAGTGTCTTTCTTTATCTGAAAAATAAGCTACTCATGGTCGAAAGCTCAGTCTTCGTACACATGCAGCGCAAGCGGTCCGTACCAGATGCCAAAGTTTCAGAGCTTGCCGCAATCTGATTCAAAAGCTACGAGTCATTTTCTGAAATATTCAATGGGAAAATGCCGACCGACGATGCCCCCGAATATGTCGAGATAAATGACGTCAGCAACAGGGAACAGGCCACAACGGGCCCCACTTTTCCATTGAAAGTTTAAGAAAAAAGTACTTATAACTTTTGAATAAGATAACCGTTAGTTCTGAAACTGTTGCATCTGGTCCGCACCGTTAGCGTCATATATGGACAAAAACTAAGCGTTAGGCGATGCGTAGTTGTTTATTTTTTTTTTTTTTTTGCAGTAAAAAGAACGTCGTTTTTTTTTTTTCCGGGGACTCGCCTTCTATTTTTCTCTCTTATTTTCTCTTTCTTGGTTACACATCTGACAAACGTCTCCGGTCATTTAGCGTGATCAGCTCGCGACCCGGCCTAGATGGCTCTCCCGCTTCCATCTTGATTTGCCTCCTGTATTAACTCAGCATGCGTAAGGGGACCCGCTACAGGACGGCACGAGAATGCCTCATTTAAAACAAGCTCCATGTCAGTGAACCGCGTCACTCACGGATCGGAGAGGCCGACGAGACATGTGCATTTGTGCCGGATGCCGACTGCCCCTTCGTCGCACATTGGTTAAGTGGCCATCAGAGCTATTATCTAATAGCCTATTGGTACGATTCCGTGCTTTCGGAGTGTCTACTACCTCGTAAAATTCGGAAGGTGCTTTTCAATGAGAATTATGGGTTTATCCGTTTATTGTTTTGTACATTCCCAATTCAATGGAATTCGGATTTTATTTTACTGTGTTTACAATTTTTCAAATTCAGAAGCAAAATAAATAAAGTCCCGGTACCATGACCCGTTGTCCTGAAGGAACCTTGACGAGCTAAAAGGCAAAGCTCTATTGGATTTTAAAGGAAACTGAAGTGGCATTTCCTTAGTACACTGACCCTGTGCTCTTGTAAAACTTGTAAAACATTTTTTTTTTGTAACCTCAAAATTTTGAGTTTTCCGGATAAATCCGAATTGATAGAAAATTTACCAACAAGTGGCTTTTGTATTTTTTCAGATTTATTTAAAAAAACAAAACAAAAAAACACGCAACCTTACCTATCCGCAAGTTCTAGCGAATATAGAGTGCGCGCTGATCGCGCTAACATGGCGGTCAGGAGGGTGATTATTCCGCAGCGACAGTAGGCCAGAAAGTATAAAGTGAAATAAAGGTGTAGTCTCTGCTTGTTATCGTGTACGACGCGATCACCGACTCGAGCAAGACCTATCGTAATGCTACTGGTGAAAGGCTGGAGCCGATCGAGAGCAAGAAATGTCGTCCCACACAACTAGGACAGAAATAGAGGTCAAAGGACATCTATTAAGCGCAATGGCGACGCTTAGTATTCGTCAATTGTCTGTGCCAACAATAGGTTTATATGCTCTTTAGCACCACTTTTCTCTTTTCCGACCGTTTACACAGCGAAATCAATCACCCAATTGGCGTTTCGGAGAGTGGCCACCAGGGCGGCGACTCCGTAGCTGGAACTTGCGGATAGGTGACGCTTCAGGATTTTCGCGTTTAGTGACATAATTAGGTGCAACGAATCGAGGCTTAATTCAATAAGAACAAATCAGCATTCATTATCTTTGCTGCGTGGACTCTGTCCCAGAACATGCAGTTGGTGCGAATTTGCACCAAGAAGATAGCAGCGGTGCGCTGAACGAGGTGAGGAGTGGCTGCGGAATATTTGTTTTCTTTTGCTTACTTGCTGGCTTGCTACGCTTGTTTACTTTGCTCGTTCACTTTGCTTGTATAACTAGAAGGCTCTGTGTATAACATAGCTTGCACGTGATCTCGGTCTCTTTCTGGTGGCCAGGAGAGTCTCGTTAACACAGCGGAAGCTACCCTCTAACGCGCCCCCATTATCTCTGACCAATTGACGTCAGTGCAAGCTATGTATCCATGGCTTGCGCGGACGTCACATGAGCACACTACCTAAAAGAGAAAGAGAGGAAAGCTGCTTTTGTACGAACTTTGAGTGAAGGGTTCTATAATCTTCTGGCAAAACAATAGCGACATCTGGGCTACTCTGGGACACATAAAAGAGGGTCCTTCTTCTCCTCTTCTTTGGTGGCCGCAGGATAGCTCTTTGGATGACGCCATGCGCAAGCCATATTAGGGCGTGACACGTTAAGAGTTCAGGGGACGCTTCTCCCACCTCTTTACACGCTGGTAGAGTGAACGCCAGAGAGAAGGTCGCCTCTTCCCCGGCTTCACCTGAAATCGTCGTTATTTGAGCACGTACTCTGAGCACGTATTGAAAGCATGTGCTGTGTCAGTGTTCGGAGAGGACTCGAGTCCAGTCACACGCTTCGTGCCCATGGATGGATGAATGTTAATGGCTGTACCCTTTATAACGGGTGGTAGGTTGCGCCACCTAGCCTAGGCATTAAGAACCAAAAGTATAATTGTTTTCTATAGCCAATTCGCTTACCCTCTGCAATTTCACCAGGTGGTGTGGGATATCACCAGGATGACCTTTGGGGGATCGGGCAAAACAAACAAAAAAACGTCACCCCCCGCCTCTTCACCCCGGCGAGGGAGTTGCCAATTTTCCTCTGGTCAAACCTAGTCGGCGTTACCCCAGCCCCGGGCCCACTGGGAGACAGGGTGGAGACTTTGCGCCGGAGTCACGCGGGAGGGAGTCCCAATTTTCCTCTGTCCCGCCTGTCCCCAGCTGTGACAGATAGTTGTACGTCATTCAGTTCTCCCTAGATAATTTCCGCCAGTCTTGCAATCTCCTATTTGTTATTAAAATGCACTTATCGTCCATTTTTTCATTTTCGTCTGTAAACCCCAGCGCCGGTTATAAATTCGTCACCCCCTCGGGAAGGGCGGGATCAAGCCCTGTGCACCTCAACACTATGTTCTACTGTCTCGTCTTCCCCTTGTCATATGGTACACCGCGTATACAACTCCTCATACTTTGTCCTATTTCTCCTAGTCCTTAATACTCCCGTTCTAGCCTCGAATAAGAACGAGCCCCCCCCCCCTTGTGAATTATCGTACCAATGTTCCTTCCTTATTTCCTGTTTTCGTCCTCTATACATTGTTAAAGGGATACTGAACCGAAATTTGGATTTCGCAAAATAAGGCGGTAGAAGCGTTGAACGGGACGCTACGAACTCCAAAACATCAGTCATACATCGATATCTCAAACGAATGGCCGTACTTTTGGAAAAGAAGGGCGCGATGAAGCGAGGCCTTTGACGTCACTGTCCTCCGGGAGAATTTGAGAATGAGGGGAAACGGCCTCGCTTCTCTCCGCCTCGCTTCGGTTCCCCAGCTCGACGGGACGTAGTGAGGAGGAGAGGGAATGGGAATCGTGACGTGCCTTGCCTGGTCGGCCTCTTCGGCCGTGTTCAATCGCAAACTTCTTTTCCAAAAATACGGCGATCCGTTGGAGATATCACTGTAGGAGTGATGTTTCTGGGTTCTGCAGCGTCCCGCCTATCTATCCAGCCCGTTTTGTGAGCTCGAAATTTCAGTTCAGTATCCCTTTAAAGGTGATTTTCCCTACATTCTGTCCTCCCACATCTTTCTATCGATTTCTTTTACTTCCTTTTTCACAGAGGTAGTCTGCTCTGCACCAGCACTTGCCTGTTGGTATTTGAATTTCTGTTTTCGGGTTATTTTTGTCATTTAGTGTTCAGACTTTTCATGTACAGATGCTTATATACCTTCCTCGCCCATCGTATATCTTCACTTGTGTCTAGTTCTTGTTCAAATTTCAACTTACTCATCGCCTCTCTAGCCTCGAAAGATGCCTAGCCCGTGTTTCCCTGCACTCCTTCATTTGGTGTATTTCCATGCGCCCCCAGTGCCAGTCTGCCCACGCCCCTCTGCCAGGTCTCTAAGCGACCTCAGCTTTCCTGCATAATACTGCATTGCCAAAAAACAACCCCGGCACCATGACCCCTTTCCAATATCCCCCTAACAATCTCATATGTATTGTAATTCCAAAGATCCCTATGCTTCATAGTTGCTGCATTCCTTTTTCCCTTCTTTAGCATATTTTATTTCTGTTCTTCTAAGTATTGTTTTCCCTCATTCAGCCATACTCCTATGTATTTATACTTCTCTACGTGGTCTATTAAAACGTGTCCAATTTTCAGGGGGTCCCTCTTTTCATCGTTGTAGGCCATTATTTCAGACTTGTCGCTACTGAATTTCAGCCCCACAGATCTTAATCAGCTCCTCTAACCTATACCGGCTATCTGCTAACAGTACAATGTCGTCTGCGTAGAACATTCCTGGTATAACTTGGTTTCCTTTTTCCCCTGTCTCCATATATGACACATCAAAACCTAAATTGCACTCTTCTAATTTCGTTTCCATTCTACTCGGGTATATCATAGAAAGTAGAGGTGATAGGCGAGAACCTTGCCCGAGTCCTCTTGATATTTCTGCCGGTTCTGTTATTTGTGCTTCCGATGTTATAGCCAAAGAAGTAACTATCGCCAATGTTGCTCGATGAACTTTTGAAAATGGTCTATTGACTTCAAACCTCGGAAGGGTCCTCATACTGCTGTGTTCAGAGAGCCAGTTTGTTTTCCCGGGCGTCGGCGGTTGTGGATGCAGCCCCACAGCTTCCTCCCTCTCCCGCGGCGCTTCATTGGAAGCATGCCAGAAGACTCTTTCCTTCTTGGAAGAGGGAAAGTGGGCGCAACAAGCGAACAAATGGAGCGAAAGAGCGCGGCAGGAACCGAGCACCGCGCCGCGGCCTCACAAAACCACTCCAGTCCAAACCAAACCAAACTAATCTAATCCAATCAAAACAAAAGACGTCTGGAAGCACTAGGGTAATAAACGCTGACGCATTTAAGAAAACTCGCCAGATGAAAAAATTTGCCATGTAAAAAAATGCAGCATCCAATAATGTGCTGCATTCGATAATTCGCGGTATCCGATAATTCAAGGTATCCGATAATTCGAGGTATCCGATAATTCGAGGTATTCGGATGATTCACTTTATCGCGTATTCGTTATAACAATGTTTTTAAACATTAACACGTGGTGTTTTTGTCTTGTTCTTTTTTCAGTGCGTACCGCAACTACTGGGAGAACCTGAAGCCGTCCACGGGTCGCCCCTTCTCGTCGTCATTTTCGCAGCCGGACAACTGGGGAGTGACCGCGGGCGCCAACGAACTCAAGCAGCAGGCCGAGGCCACCACCAAGGAAGAGATTTCCAAGCTTAAGGAGTTCAAGAAGGAGTGACCGCAGTACCAGGCGTCTCAAGCTTCGCTTCGTCTATGCTGAAACACTCGACATGTTTTCCTTCTTCTTTCCTGACCGCTCTTTGATATTCATTGATCCTTCCTTTTCCCAAGCATATCAGAGAATAAAATCAATCTCAACTGCCAAATGTAAACAGTCTCAACTTCCCAAGCTTGATTCCTCTTTACCGGTAGGTTTGTTTCCAAGGGTATGCGGACTTGAAGAGGACATGTGGCGATCACTGGCCTCTTCTAGCGGCCGTGATCTGTCCCACACTTCGTGCTTCATTCACCTATGCGTTCCACATTCAACGCTCGGAACGAGCTTCACGTAAGGTATCTGGTAAGAAAGGTACTTTTAATTGTTTTGCTTTCTTGCACTCACCCACCATAATGATAGTCTCAAGATAGTAGCCAGCATTTCCACACTTGGTTTTATTACAAGTCAGAGTGCAGTTTACGGCTAAAAGACACGCGAACGGATGCACACAGACTACAAGGTCATTATCATGGTGCACTTTCTGGATTTTTCTGGATTGGCTGTGAAGAGCCAACAACTTTTAGAAACTCGTTTGAGATTAACGCTAATCGCTAATACTTTGGATACACCGTGTGTTAATCCTCCGTTGGAAAAAGAAAACGGCGACCTTCGGTTCTCTGACATAATTTCCCCTTAATTAGAGTAATTATTAATTAAAGTAAAAAGAGATAAATTAAAGTAAAGACGCAGGCGAGCTGGTGACGAATCATAGTAGAAAACCCCAGAGACAAGGAGCTAAAAGGACAGAACACCGTCTCAGAACCAGCACAACAATGATTTAGTTTGACCAGTCTTCCTTCTTCTCTTCAGATCCCCTGGTCATCAACAGGCGCCACATTTGAGGGTATCAAGCAAAAGGACACGTGCACGTCTGCAGTTTTAAGCGTCCGGTGAATACATCACTAGACCAACAAAAACGGCGGTGTCTCATCGTCCAAAACAGACCATTACCTCCCAAACAACGGTTTAGTACAATTTTGTGATAAACAAAATTAAAGAGGAAAATAAAGGAGGAAATGAGAAGAAATCAACACACGGGAGGAAAAGACGACGAGCTATCGAGGAAACAAGACGTGCGATCCCGAACTCCTGCCCAAGGTCAAACCATTGCACCAACACGAAGGGGACCTGGAACCCAGTTGCAGCCGCCTTTATCATCGACGACTGCCAAAGACGCTCCAACCAGCCAGCCGACACACGAAAGGGCCCTTGGAGCTCCCCGAAAGGGGATTTTCAAGGGTCCAAAGATGAGCACCGGAGCAGGACCGGCTAAGCCTACTGCTGCGCTTGCCCATTCCATCCAGGCAGGCATTGGCGGCCAAGCCCAGCGGCAACTACGTCCTATTGCATGACCTCTCTGCCCAGTACTCCTGCACCGGCATCAGCATCAGATCCTAAATGCTCTCAGCAGACACCGGCTGACATGGAACACAGCTACCACAACAACCAAGA
This sequence comes from Ixodes persulcatus, assembly GCA_013358835.2. Lineage (NCBI taxonomy): Eukaryota > Metazoa > Arthropoda > Arachnida > Ixodida > Ixodidae > Ixodes > Ixodes persulcatus. The sequence goes on along the minus strand of JABSTQ010011435.1, from coordinate 753,437 downwards.
TAATCAGTCAGGACACGCCAGTCTGGGAAAAAGACCTACTGACATTGACGGCGACTCCGCTGAATCGTCGATGACATTTGCCGAACAACAGGCAGCAGAAGTTATCACAATGGATTACGAATAAACAAAAGGAGACCTTGAAGGATTCATCCTTGTACAACATCGCAGACAAAGGACAACGGGAGTCCCGGTACTCCTGACGCCTACAAACGAGACACAACGCCTCCAGCAACTAAACCCGATGATGTTGAGCACTGATGTCAACATGGCAGCAGGCGGCCCTATTATACGCCACCAATTTACTGCCAGGGGTGGTCTTCTAGTCGAAGTTGCAGAAGTCTCTTCTGTCAACAAACTCATGCAGGTACAAACTCTCGGGGGCATACCAGTACAAGTCACCATTCCTACTACCTACCTCCAGAACTTTGGACTAATCAAGGGAGTACCTCTGTGGAACACGGACGCTCAACTGGCTGAGTTCCTGCAACCAGAGGGTGTCGTCGCGGCTCGCCGCCACTATCGCCGTCAAGGAAAGCCTGGTGACACAGCAACACCATCCGACCGTGTTGTTCTCACTTTCCTGTCCGAATACAGAACGTCCATCAAAAGTGAACCTTGGGTTCACCCGGCATGAAATCGCTGAGTTCATTGAGGCACCACCTAGGTGCTACAATTGTCAAGCACTCGGCCATATTGCGAAGTACTGCAAAAAAAGCCCTAAGTGCAAAAAGTGTGGAGAACCACACCTCACCAAAGATTGCAAAGGGGAGGCACCTATGAAGTGCGCTAACTGCGGCTGACAATCATCCAGCAGACTACGTAAACTGCAAAGTACGTCTTACTGCCCTTAAAAAGACCAAGACCTTCGTACGAGGACCACGGCAAAGCCCTCCACGTACAGGTAGCGACCATACACCTACTTATATATAACAATACCAGGTTTTAAACCCAAAGTCAACCGAGACTTAATTTGGTACACTGACTGGACATGCTTTAGAGATAACTTAGAATTGAAGCTGCTGGTTTCAAACACATATAATGAGTTCATTTCATCCATTCAGCAGTCGATAACAGAGTCGAAGAAATCCGTTCATCTTCCTTCCTCGCGCACAGTAGTAGATGCGGAGTATGAGCGTCTCCGTGCCATCCGGCGGCGTGCAGAACGACGCGCAAGACGCACTCAGCTACCTGAGGATGTCCGTATAGATAGGCGAACACAAAGACATATCCGTCGTCACTTGGACAACGCTGTCTCGAAAGAAGGGAGAGGCTATGCGCTTCATTTGATCTCATGCCTCTACACGGATAGGCTTACGCGCGGGGCTTTCGCTTGCACACAACAAAAACACAATTCAAGGAAATCTCAACTGCTTGAAAAGGCGGTATTGAAATACAGAAGCTATTGTGCTTCAATATAGATATGCCAGATACGACATTTTGTCAACTAAAAACAGCGAACCCTGTAAATTCAACTTATCCCTATTCCTGTGAGATGGATAAAATGTTTACTCCCCAAGAACTCGATCAAGTTCTGACGTCTCTTAAACACTCTTCATCACCTGGGTCAGATGAAATCACGAATGGCATGCTTGGCCACCTCGGGCACGAGGCACGCCAGCATCTTTTAGAAATATTCAATGATTCTTGAATCATAGGCACCGTGCCGCAGGAATGGAAAACGGCATGTGTTGTGCCCATACTCAAAATTGGCAAATCTCCCTTGGAAATTAAATCCTATAGACCTATTGCACTGACAAGCTGCATAGGAAAATGCATGGAGCGCATAATCTTAGCACGGTTGGAATGGTTTATAGAATCCCAGCCGTTTTTCTTGATGTAAGGGGAGCCTTCGATAATGTGAGTCATTCAGCAGTTTTGCAATGTCTTCGATCAATTGGCGTAGAAGGTCGTCTCTACCACTGGATTGGTAATTACCTACATAACAACGATTTTCATGCACACGAACGAAGGAGATACAAGCCAACATTTTATAAAGAAGGGAGTACGTCAAGGTAGGGTCTTGAGTCCCGTTCTATTTAACATTTCCCTCATTGGTATGGTGGAGGAGGAAGAAGACGATTGCAGGCAAGTCCTTCATTTTTCCGTTCCTGCTGATATTATTATTTTTCTTGAAATATTTCGGACTTCTCAGTATATTGCGCCAACAGCGGTCATCTGACGCCTTCGGGCGGACTGCCAGTACCGCTTTTGGACTGCCGTCAAAGACAATGTCGAATCCTGGCCTGAACAATTGCACCGCCTCCCCGAACATCTCTGACCGGAAGACTACGTGCGCAAAAAGACAACGAGACATGACCGAATTCGAAAATGACATGCAAAGCAATGAAGACGACGACCCCACCCCATTTACACTGGTATCTCCTAGAAAAAATCGAGCAACCGGAATCCCAATCATGTTCAAGGCTACCAATCCAATGGCATCCTTTTGGTTGGTAAACCCTAACAACCTGGCCACAGAGATTGTCGCCGTAGCGTAAAAAAGCTACTAGCCCACCATTTTACAAAAGATGGCAACCTAGTCGTGAACGTGTCATCTCTGACATCAGCCAACAAACTCCTCGCCATTACAGCACTCGCTGGAATTCCATGTACAAGTAGTGTTCCCGCATCGTACTCCAGAAGCGTCGGCAAAATAACAGGAGTGCCTCGAGAATACAAAGATGAGCAGCTGCTGGAGCACTTGAAAGACTCCGGAGTGACAACAGTCTGTCGACAAGCATCGTACATTCGAAATGACGACGAAACTATAACAGTCATGCCTCACGAGAGTATGATCCTCACATTTCGACCTGACAAACCAATGCCAACAAAAGTGTTTCTCGGCTTTACGAGCCACCCCGTACAATAGTACTTCGGAATTGCCATGCAATGCTTCCGTTGTCAGAAGCATGGCCACATGGCTAAGTACTGTAAAGGCCCACAGAAATGCAAGATCTGCGCGGGCGCACACAGCCACAAGGACTGCTCACTGAGGCGTCAACCTTGCTGCGCAAATTGTGGTGGACCTCACCCGACATCATACGGCTTATGTCCCAGCAAGAAGGCAGATACATTTGCACGCAATACAGAGCTGAAGTACGGCAAATCTCCAAAACGCAAACCAACAGCTGTAAACCCGGATTTCGTAAAGCCAACCGTGGAGCATAATGTGATGGTTAATGAGGAGAACTACCCGCATCTTCCAAACAACAGGAAACAAAACAACGGCCGCCATCAACAAGAATCTAGCCCATCATCAGAAATTCGACGGCCTACGCCTGCTCCTCGATTTCGAAGGCCACCAAAACTGAGGACTCCTGAATCAAATCAACACAAGACACCTACCCCATCCGGCAGCTTGGAACAGAATCCTTTGCTTACAATGCTATTTGTGGCTCTAAAAGCTATAATTCGATCCCTACCGGGAGCAAGCGACCTTGCTGAAGTTCAAGCTTTGCTCTCAATGGAAACAGTATTAAAAGGTTCAGTGCTTCATGATGGGTTGAATAACCAGCATTATGGGTAAACCCAGCCAAACCAAACGACGTCCTAGGACACGACCCGCACAAGTCCTCCCTACCGTTCTTCAATGGAACACCAACAGCCTTAAACCACGCTTGCCAGAACTCCGCCAGTGCCCGAGAGAAACCCAAACGGATGTCCTTGCTTTTCAAGAGTCATATCTTCAGCGTGGTACACACAGGCTTTCACCATACGTCGAATATCACAGCAAAACACCCCATCCAGACGGAAGGTTACGGGCATCACTTTTCGTGAAACGATACATCTCGCAAATGGAGGTCAACCTTGAAGACATTAACACTGTAATTGATGAACACGTTGCCGTTACTTTGCGTTTGTCTGGGCGGGACGTTACAATCATATCCAGTTATGTTCGCCCAGGTCAGCCGTGGGATGCTGAATCAATACGGCTAATTCGCGCACGCTGTCCGGGTCCTTTAGTATGGTGTGGAGATTTTAACGCTAATCACCCCGCTTGGGGTAGTGATGTGACGACATCACGAGGCACAGCACTTTTAGACGTTATGAGGGACCTCGATCTCAAATGCCTCAACTCAGGGACACCAACTTTTATCCGAGCACACCTAAGAAATGCCAGCGTGCTGGACCTCACATTTGCTTCCCAAGACATCCAAATGGTATGGGACATAGAGCCGCACTCATGGGGTAGTGACCCTCTTCCCATCCGACTAACGCCTCAAAAAAGTATCCCAATCAAGAAAAAAATTCATAAAGTGATCAACTGGGATCTATATCGTTCTTGTCTATCCAAGCTGATGACCGTCCCACCGATACCTGAAATTGAGGGCGCGATATCAACAGCACTCAATGCAGCCACCAAAACTATAACTCTCCCCGTAACGAAGCCTATTCCTGACCTCACTTATTTAAATCTTCGTGCGGCTGCCCGGCGAGCTCAAAGAGTTCCTAGAAGAACAGACAAGGCGGAAGACTGGACTGTATCAAGGCGAATAGAGGCTGTGCTCCGAAGACACACGGTTCGGCTCGGAAGAACGCAGTTGCATCAACGGAGTGATTCCCTAAACACAGACTCGGGGTCTCGAACACCCTGGAAAACAGTAAAATGCTTCCTCACTCCGATTTCCCCTAGCTGTCCTTTTGCGGCTATTGCTATTAAAAGCAACATCACTATGTCAAGCCTGGCCAAAATTTTCGCAAACGAGTTTGCGCGTAAAGTCAGCCTGCCACGGGACGCCCCCTCCGCACCTGAGCCTCACATTGCGTGTCGCACCACCGTCTGCATTGATAACAACTTTACGCTCGCTGAACTCACCTTCGCGCTTTCTCGTTGCCGAAGACGAGGCGCACCTGGGCCAGACGGAATTACGAACCAGGCCTTAAAGAATCTCGACACCGAACATCAGCCTGTACTTCTCACTCATCTCAACGACATCTGGAACTCTGGAGACATTCCCGAATGCTGGCGGCAATCAACAATAACGCCGATTCTTAAATTTGGGAAAGAAACAACTGAGACTTCCTCGTACCGACCGATTTCTCTTACCTCTTGTCTCTGCAAATTGATGGAGCGCATGATTTATAGACGTTTGAACTGGCAGCTAGAGCAGACAGACTCCTTTGCTCATCAGATTTCAGGATTTCGCAAATGTCGCTCAACTACAGATGCAATAGGAGATGTGGGCTCATCCCTCGAACAAGCAAAGGCACAAAAGGAAATTGTACATGCGGTGTTTCTAGATATACACCGAGCTTACGATGCTCTTCCACATACAATTATTCTTGAACGTCTCAGACTTATTGGAATTGGTGGGAAAATATATCACTTCATTGAAGCCTTTCTCCGGGGAAGAACATTTTACGTAAAGTTACCAAGAGCAAAGAGTTCTGCACAAGATAGCACTCAAGGCATCCCACAAGGAAGTGTCCTAAGCCCATTACTATTTAACATAGTGATGGCTGGACTTCCTCCTGCACTATCTCAGTCGGAAACATTTCCAATACATTGCACGGTCTACGCCGACGATATTGCTTTGTGGTGCACTGGACCCACTCGCCTATCTACCACAGTACAATCCAGGCTGCAACGTGCCCTCAATGTTGCTACATCATTTTTGCACCACGCAGGGCTAATATTATCTACAGAAAAAACAATTGCACTAACCTACCGACCACGTGGACGCCTTCGAGGTGAATATTCATCCTTGAAGTTACATGGCAAGCGGATTAGGAGAGAAAAAACACCGTCAAATATCTCGGTGTCATTATTGACAACAGAGTGAACTGGCAACCTGCTGTAAAAAAAGTCTTATCAGAGGCTAAAAAGCTTCTCGGTGCAATCCAACGCATCGCCGGTCGTGACTGGGGAAGCAGTCAAAATACAATGCTGAGCCTTTATAAGGGACTTATTGTAAACCGCTTCCTCTACGCTCTCCCTCTTCTGACGATATCAAACGCGCAATGGAAGAAGCTTGAGCTCTTTCATAGAAAAGCTTTACGCTTATGCTTAGGCCTCCCTAAAAATTCGCAGTGCCTACCTACACTAATCGAAGCAGGGGATTCACCACTAGAGCTGCAGGCCCATGACAGGGCTCTACGACACATGACTAGACTTCACCGTGCCCAGTCAACTTCCAAATTCATCGACAAACTAGCATCCCGACACCATTCTCGCTTTGGTCAAGTCGCCAAAGCTTTCCGTGACTCTATTGGCTACCCGGAAAACGTCCCACCTCTGCCGCCACCACATCAGGAGTTTCTCTTCAAAGTTGCCACGGGGATTATTGACCTACCACAACGTCGGCGGGTAGCAGCGGTGATATCGCGGAAAACTGCGCTAGAACTAATACATACAGATTACGATAGGATGTTACATATTTACACTGATGGCAGTATTAAGAACAACACAGCTACAGCAGCGTACACTGTCCCAAAACTTGGCCTGAGCAACATGGGACAGCTTGATACTTGCTTCGACACCACAACAGCTGAATTAATGGCTATCTCGCTAGCTATCACCGAGACACCCCTCCCTCCAGCTCCCCGATCGGTTGTGGTCTTTACGGATTCAAAAGGAGCGTTACGCCAACTCATGAACCTGGAGGATGCTTCCCCTCTTGCTCGAACAACTGCAGAACTTGCACAAACCGCAGGCAGAAATGGAAACACCTTTTACTTTCAATGGATTCCTTCCCACGTCGGCATCCAAGGTAACCTCATTGGGCGCTCCTCTTCCACCTCATTGGGCTCTCCTCTTCCCCGCTATGTGAAGCCTGCCACGTGGTGGAAGACCTTGACCATATTTTATGGACGTGCCCATCACTTCCAGACTGTCGTAAAAGTTTCCTTGAAAATGTGAACATAGCCGCCATACCTTCTCCGAATACGACAAAGGTTTTGTTCCTAACCGGATCACGTGCAGTGCGAACAAGTGTTCTTTGAGCGGTCCTCGATTATTTGTCGTCATCAAGAAGAATCGCATCCCAACTATGATGTATACTTACTCCCCTCCCTTCCTCACCTCTGTCCCTCTTTCACCCCACTTCCCAGCAGGGTGATACAGCTGTCCCCTCTCCTGGGAGACTAACCTATCACCCTGCATCCCACCTCTTCTTTCGGGTTATTTTATTAAAACAACATCACCACCACCTCATTGGTATTACTGAGGTTGTATCAAAATTTATTCACATTACTTTATATGCCGATGATATAGGCCTATGGACATCCGCAATTTCCCTTAAGTGTATACAGACTCGTCTGCTTTGTGCGCTTACAAGCGTGTCTGAGTTTCTAACAAAGCGTGGGCTTGAACTGTCACCTAAAAAATCTGCCGCTCTTGCCTTTACGCGGAAGAAAACAGACCGATACCCGTTAAAAATTAACGGTACTGAGATTCCACCATGCACAAATTTCTTGGGATTTTTATCGATCGTGGCCTGACTTGGAACGCCCAGTTGGCTCATCTTCACGTCAAATGTCATCATTTACTAACCTCGGACGGTTTATAAGCGGCATGACCTGGGGAGCTACAACAAGTGCACTTCTCTGCCTCTATAGCAGCTTGTTTGTTGGCATTCTTCGTTACTGCCTTCCGGTACTACATGGCCTCAGTCCGACTAACATGAAAAAGCTCCAGTCACTTCAAGCGCAGGCACTCAGAGTATGTATTGGCGTTCCAAAATGCACATCCACCACAGATACAATAGCAGAATCCCACAGTCTTTCTATAATATCTCTTCGCACCCAGGAACGCTCCGGAATCATATGCGACATCTGGCACGGCATAAGACCCACCATCTAGCGAACATCTCCAAAAGATGCTTTTACAGCCGTATTGCCCAAGTGATCCTTGATCACAAGCACGTTCTCCCAATATCTTTTCAATGTCATAAGTTACTCGCCATTCCCCCATTGACACTACCTCAAATCAAAATCTACAGTACTATTCCGGGAATTGACAAGAAATCTGCTCCCCGCTGTCGTACTACGGCAACTGTCCTTATCATACATACATTATGAGCACCGCTTTACGTTTCATATATACACCGACGCGTCCACAACATTTAACCAGTCCTCCATTGGTATTGTAATCCCCGCATTTTCACTTAAAATTGGTTATAAACTTTCTCATAGGATGCCCTCGACAGCTGCTGAGCTAGTAGCTATTCGCGAGGCGTTAAGATACATTCAGGCAATTCCCCCCTGATTCTAGATCATCCCTTCAATCACTCCAGTTCCAAGGCCTGAAGAGCCCGAACAGGCAACTAGTATTGGACATCCTCAAATTGCACTGGGACGCAATACGCAACGGTCATTCAGTATGCTTCCAGCGGATACCAAGTCATTGCGGCGTCCCGGGAAGTGAATTAGCCGACGCTGTAGCAGCAGATGCCCGTAACTCCATCAATGAAGTACAAGCACCATATACAAGATCAGATATAAAAACAACAGTGAACATTCTGGGGAAGACCATAAACAAACGTCTGTGGGACGACACCACCGATCAAGGGGCACGGCTACGCACTATCGACTCGCACCTAATGTTTCATGTACCTCGAGGTCTCACCCGTCGGCGTCAAGCTGTGCTACATCGAATACGCCTAAACGTTGCATACACAAATAAGTACTTGTTTATCATAGGAAGACTTAATTCGCCAGACTGCGCGAACTGCAACACTCCAGAAGATTTTATACACATTATGCTAGATTGTCCCGACTACGAAACTGAACGGACCCCTCAAGAAGACCTCACCCTCGACAAGATACTGGGACCGTGCAGAAACGAAGCCACCGCCACACTTGCGACAAAGTCTCTTTTGCGATTCCTGACCGCGACTGGTCTCATCAAGAAACGTTAATGTAAAATAAGTTTATGTTGCTTTTTTTTTGTGTGTGTGCCTTTAACTTTCTTCACATCTTTTTACCTCTCTTCCCCACCCTTAACAGAGTAGCCAGTCAGGAGATACCTCCCGGGTAATTTCTCTGGTTTCTCTTTAACCCCATCAATAAAGAAAAAAAAACCACACTAGACAAAAAACGCGTGCACCACTGTAGTTGTGTGCGCGTTTTAATTTAGCAATTAAATAGCGTCCATATCCCGTAATCCCCGATCTAGCAGTTCCGCCCACCCTCACTAGAGCCTCCCTAGTTGTCCCCACAGCCCGGCCAACGTTGAGCCCGGGTACGGTGGCTATTGGCGACGTGAGCAATCGAAAGCGTCACTGTGGTCGGCCCAGCACAATTGGCCGAATGCTAACTATGACGTCAGCAAAGGATGTCTCATCGACGGAAATAAGAGGAATGTAAGAACTTCAATTTTGACAATGTTGGCAGTGTTGCTTTGAGAGCGCTATCATTTCAGGCTTCCACCATGCCCATTACAAACACCATCGAACTTGTTGTTCACAAGGTAATGACGCCACGAAAGGTAACCGAACGAGGGCGCCACCGCGTTTATGGGTAGTTCCACGTGCCGCCGCTTCATGACAAAAAAAAATGGCGCTGTAGCCAGGATACTGGTGCTTTTCAGCTCGAAGAGGCGTGGAATGAAGCGTCTCAAGTGTTGTGCTCGAGTACACGGGCACGAGAGCGTCGCGTACTCCCCGTGCTCATGCCACGACCGGCTTGCTCATGCAGTACACACTTTTACGCTTGGTGTCACTGTGCCCCGCGCGATGGCACCAGGCGCAGCTGCGCTTAGAGGATCGGCACTCCGTTCCTCGACATTGTTGTGGGCGCCGCCATATTGGGGCTTGTGCAGAGCAGACGCAACTGCAGATCGTCATGATTCAAAAGTGCTACTTCTTCAGCATTCGATTCGGTGTTAGGAAGCTCATGTAATATTGCTTTTCTCTGTTGCGGACTGTTTAAACATTTGTGGAAGACGGAAAAGCGTTTCCTGTGATTTCAGATAAAGCTTCAGATAACTGGCAACCATGATATTAAGCCACAATATGGCTAAGTGTCGTTACTCTCAAGCGTAGCTTACTTAGTGGCACTAGGCGCAGGGAACCGCGGTGCCATAGGCGTCATGAACAAGTGGCATGCTATCGATTTTCTGTTTGGCACACCTCCCCTTATAGTTACCACAGCCCGGTGCTTACTAACACTAGAGCCACTAAATAAGCTGCGCTTAGAGTATCGGTACTTCGTTCCCCGACATTGTTGAGTGCGCCGCCATTTTGGTGCTTGTGCAGAGTAGACGCAACTGCCGATCGTCACGATTCAAAAGTGCGACTTCCTCGGTGTTAGGAAGATCATGTAATATTGCTTTGCTCTGTCGCGAACTGTTAAAGGGCCCATGAAACGATTTTAACATCGAGAGAACGTGCACCTTATTACCCTTTTTTTTTGTTTACTTTAGCACAAGGACCATAAAACACGACCACTTCTCTCGAAATGTCGCGAATGCGCTGCGTAACCGCAAAAACAAAAAGGAACTATTTCTTGACTTGACTTCACGTACGGCGGCCATAGGAACTAACTTTGTGACGTCACGGCGGGTGCGGTTATTGAGATCGCTTTTGAACAAGAATATTCTCAGTTTAATGGTAACGTTTAGAAATGATTTTGTTCCCACGTAAAAAAATGAATCGAAAGTTTTATATTCTTGTTCAGTACACGCAGTTTTCGCAGCGCCATCTATCCGGAGTAAGTCAAAGCATCTCCTCCCCGCTGCTCCGCTGCCTAGCAACGTTGGCTGGCTGCACCGGACGAGCGGTGTGATCAACGCGATATAAAAACCACGTTTCGGCAGCTGCATGGTTCGTTTTCTCTCTCGTGCACCTGGTTCGCCTGCCTGCAACTATAGACCTTTCCAATGTTTACAAAATCACAGTCCAGCGTGCGATCTTCACAGCCCAGCACGTGCGTGTTCGTCGCTTCGGAAAGCGAGCAAAGCACGCGCCATACGCACGAACGCTCAAAATGGCACCGGCCACAAGCTCGTTTTTGGAAAGGTCTATACTCCGTTTCATCTTATGTTGTACCGCAGCGAAGGCTAGAAGCGCGAGCTCATAGCGTTGGCAGCTGCCCTTGCTGCACGAGAGCTTGTGCCGCCGAGGTGTGCCATAGAGCAAGGAGCTCGCGCTTGTAGCCTTTCCTGCGGTACAACACAAGGTGAAACAGAGCATAGGAAGTATTCACTGGCGGCCGTAGCTGTGTGCGCGACTGGTGAGCGCGTGCTGATGGCTAGCTTCCATGGTTCTTTTGCAAAGTGCATTCCACACCGTCAAAATGGCCGGTCTTAGCAGCCTATTAATGGGGAGAAAGGGGAGAATCTGCTCTCGCTGTAGCAACGTCCACAGCGCTAAGGAGAGGACAAGACCGGAAGCCGTGTACCCCGCGGCGCGTCATTCGCACGTGACCCGGGAAACATTGTATGAGTTGAGGGGCATCCCCAAACGCCATCTTATTTGGCCGGAAGTCCGAAAATCGTTTCATGGGTCCTTTAAACATTTCTGGACGGCGAAAAAGCGTTTCCTGTGATTTCAGATAAACGTTCAGATAACTGGTAACCATGATTTTAAGCCACAATATGGGCAAGTGTCATTACTCTGAAGCGTAGCTTATTTAGTGGCACTAACTAACACAGCATAACAAACAAATTGAAGCTCGCCTAGCACGGTCTGGGCACAGCGCCTGGCAGTTCGACGACGGAGCCATAGAGTGCCCGGTCGCAGATTTGGAGCGCGAGGATATAGTAGCACCGGGCATCAAAGACCCATTTCTCGGGGAACCTGGACGTCAGCGCACAGCTTTTGCAGCGGCGAGGACTCAAAACACACTTGATCGCGCGGGAGAAGTGTGTTTTGGCGTTTTGCCACAGCGGGGCGCCAGTCACGTGGCTCTCCTCTCATCCGTTGTCTACCACCCATTTCCGAGAAGCGGCCGTTTCAATTTCAACGGCCGCTTCTCGTGGCGATCTGCCAGGCTTTGTCAGTATTTAGGAGGCTATGCCAGTGCTTTGGTCGCACGCAGAGTTCCTTCGAATCGTCATCATTTTTTTTTTTAATCAAAAACAAGCGAAAAAGTTTGGTTTCTTCTCCCCACAACTGAAAAGCACCGCTAGAGGCCCGACTGTTCGACCTCCTTCCATACTGAAGACATGCCTTGACGACGGGGGACGCAGTGAAAACGAAGGCCGTGTTCCAAAATTTACTCGATCTTACTCCAGGAGAAGGGCTTTGTACCTTGGCGTTGCAAAACCTACCCGCGTCCAGCGTTTTCCAATCTGTGTTGTCACATGACACGACCCGCCAGAGTAACTCGAATTCATTTGGGTAAGAAATTATAACACAGCCGATAGCTCGTTCCAAATCCTCCAGGTCCTTGTACCGAACCAGGGACCTTGTTCCCTTTCTCCGGGGATTATTATCGTCCTTGTTCAGCTCACTTCCGAATTTGGATATCATCATAACCTTAAAATGCAGACCGTTCGCCCTTGTTGGTGTTAGACTGGTGGCAACTGATAAAATCCGCTTGCTCTACTGACGTCTAACTCCTGGTGTGCTGAGTTGGTAGAGCGCTCCACTGGAAATGGAGAGGTCTCTGGTTTGATAGCAGGACCAGGATTTTTTCGGTTGCGCACCAGTCACCTTCCTGTGTCTGGAGATTTGTGTTTTTGCTTTCTCCCCCCTGCTCCCCTTCTCCAGGTATTATTATCGTCATTTTTGTCCAGCTCACTTGCACCTTTGCATCAATTGCTTTATCATTAATCACGAGTGACGGCTTTCCAAAGGACTGGTGTTCGAATGCGCGCGTATTCGAAATTCAGTCCGCCGGGAAGCCGTCATTCTTGATTGGCTGTCGTGTGCCCTCCCCTGCTGCCTTCTGTCCGGTGGCGCCCCGTGGTGTTCTGCGTCACGGCGCAAAAAGAGGAGTGCAGCACAATCTTCGATTAGATTTTTAATAGAGAAATCGGCCACTCTTGAATGTGATTTAGGGTTTTTTGGAATGCGCAGAGCCCATAGATTGAGTCATGACAATAAATAGACGATCTCGGAACCCAACTGAGTGCCCCTTTAAGTTAAACAACTATCGCGTAATTTTGGATACATTGAGTGCAAGAATGTATTCACGTTACTGATCTTCACAGTCCTTGGGCCGCTCTCCGGTACTCTCTGGCGCGTTGCTATTCGCTTTGGCCAAAAAATAATACCAAGAAGCTTTTTGCAGTGTGTCACGGAGTTTTACAATAGAACGAACAATCACCGAAACATACATCGCCGCGTAGTGGGGATTAGTGATCGCCATGAATCAGAAAATACACAACAGCGGCACAAAACGCAGCGTTTTATTTCCAAACGGTAAACGGAACGCTTACTCCTATTCACACAGGATGCACGCTGAAGTGTCGAACTCCAAACTCTATCACTTGACTGAAGTCATTTCGCTATAGTATTAACTCACTTCTAGCAGCAAATAAAAAAAAAAAAAAAAAAATCGAGAAGACATTTAACACTGCTTGTACGTGTAGGAATGCGGAAGCACTCCTACACGCAGCGCGTTCCTACAAGCAGCGCGCCACCTCTTGCTTTCGCACACGGCGCTCCGACAGCGACGTCACACTGCCCCACTGCGCAGGCGCGGTGAACCCCGCCGGCTTCACAACGGCTTCCGTGACGAAGTATTGCGTTGCTGTGCTTTTCTTTGTGTTTTATTGGCAAGGGGAGTTTAGTAGCCGTTCCGCTCAGCCAATGGTAAGTTAGGTGCCCCTTCGCTCAGCCAATGGAAATTTAGTTGGCGTTTCGTTCAGCCAATGGGAATTTAGGTGCCGTTGGCGACTGACAATGCTTTCAAGTACATAGAGCTGAATGGCGCCAGTTACCGAAAATGGGCGAAAACTGGCCCCATTTTCCCATTGAAAATGTTAGAAAATCGCTTATTAATTCGCTGTCGTGATTACATGATCGCGGCTGTTTCCGCCAGCGCATTGAGGGGGGCTCGTGTTTCCAATTATCTTGTAAAAAAAAAAAAAAAAAAAATTAGCGCCGACCGTGGTTTAGAACGTTTTGTGTAGAGCGGTGCTCAGATAAGTCGAAATTGATTAGAAATTAGTAATGCTGCCACACGCGATGTGTAGCGAAATGCTTTTGCTAAGAGCCTCGCCGCGTGGCGCCACTGTCAAGTCGCACGCTCCCAATACGTGAAGGCGCGTAAACCTGCGAAAGTCGGAGATCTAAGGAATGTCACTTCTAAGCTGATATCGCATTCTAGCTGCCTACTTTAACGCCTCCGAGAATCACCTGAAAAACATCCCCGTTCCCTGCAAGGAACGTGACCAAAACAGCAAAAAATTCGATCTTTTTTTTGTATATATATAGCCTGATATATATAGCCTGAAATAAACTGCTGTTGACGGAGCAGACCCAGAGCAGCCTGAAAATGCACGGCACAACCGTCGAACTGAGCAATACCTAGAACCACTAGAACGAACTTCAGCGTATGGGCGCTCCAACTTGATTTTCTTGCGGGCGCTGCTATTTTTGTGCTTAGTGCAGAGAGAGTGCAATTGCACATACAAAAGTGATCTATGGTAGTCTATGCAAAATTCTACGGCAGCCTATCACATCGTGTGGTTCTCTATCGTCGGCCATAGAAATCCATATATACAGCTACCGCCAGCTATAGAAAAGGCTATGGCCCTGTGTCTAAAGACTGGGAACCAATAAATTGTCGTTACCCGCCTATAGGAAATTTTATGGCCCCGAGCCTAAAGACTAAGAATTAATAAATTTTCTTAACCCGCCTATAGAACATTTTATGGCACCGTGTTTAAAAACATAAAACCAATAAATGTTCTTCAACCTGCTATAGAAAATCTAATGTCTCTAGGCATGTGGCCATTCAACTTTCTTTAGCCGGACATAAGTGGATGCCTCGAAAGCTATAGACCAGTGACCGTTCAATTTACTTTAGCCACCTGTAGAAAAACTTGTCTCCAAGGCTATAGACGTGCAACCATTCAAGTTCCTTAAGGCAACCAAAGAAAATTGTACGGCACTGTCGACCACGAAGCTTCATTGGCAGTCTAGTCTTGCATGTCTGTGCCATGAAGCTATAGCTAGTCGACCTAATACCTTCTTAGCTGCCATTATGGCAGCTAAGAAGTTGTATATTTTTTTATGCATTCGAATTACCAGGAGCCTTCTCCCATTGAAATACACAAGAGTTGGACTGGATCTGCATGTTAGCTCAACATGCATATAATCTGTTGTATGAATTATTGAGATTGTACTGTAGGTGGGTTAATGGGTTGATGGGTGGTGAATTGGATCAAAATTGGATACTCGGCGATCTGATACACTTACAAATATGATTTTACCAGATTTAGAAGGTTTAAAAACGTACAAACAGGGACACTTTGCAACACTGACCTTCAGCGCCGACTAAAAAAAATCAAGGTAAATATTCTATAGACGACGGCATCATAGAGCTTCGCGACAATCGTAGAGTCAAAGAGCCCGCCATTTTTATATGAAAACCAATGTACAATGCCAAAGCACGAGGCATAATAAGCACACAACTTTTACGAGAAAGCTGTAGATTCTTTATTGAATACAAGCCACTTCTTACAAAAACAATCTCAGACTAGAATTTTTGTTTTCCTGGAACACGGCTGTAGAAACGTGATGCAATCGCCCTATTGGCATCTGCACTCACCTCATAAAAATGCTTTGGGAACAACAAGGAAACAAACACACAAAAAGAAACCTTCCGCGGGGCTACTTTACCGCTAAGTAACAAAAAAGTAACGATAAAAAACAACACATGCAACGAAGTCTTTTAATGCAGGTATTTACAGATGTGCATGTTGCCTAAAATCACCGCTCCCCGTTTCCAAATTATATTAACCTCAAAAACTGAACTCCGAAACAAACATCAGGTATAAAAATAAAAAAAGCAGCAGCCACGCTTGGATGTAAGCTACGTGACCGACAACTGAATGTCTCCTTAACTATGCGAGGGTATTCTCTGAAGATGGACAGGGCTCGAGACATGGCTTGACCTACGAATAGAAAGTAAGCACGCTGGTTTGGTTTCCCCGAACGAGCAGGAAGGGCGGCATATCCTTCGTGAGCATTTCCAACCATGCCATGTACATGGGCGCTGTGCAGGTGCCCTTGCGGGGCATGGGCAACGTCCTGCGGAGTAGAAATTGTAAGATGTTTACACGAATGCAGTTCACAAGGTACAGCCATTTAATGCTTAAATCACCACTACTCTTACAGTTTGTTTATTGCTCCTGGAGGTCACAGGGCGTTGCCACTAGGGTAACTTTACAAATAAAGCACAGGTCTAGCGAAGGCTTAAAAGACGTGCACTTCTAGGGTATCCACAATGCACGGCACCAACGGGCACCAGCAGGCACATCTGGCGCACATCTGCTTCTAGAAATTCGGCGCTTTTGGTTTTTCACAAATGTGTAACATAAACTATGTTAAATAAGCCTGCACTGCCACTCGCTGGTTAGGACTCGATCTAACGCATTCGGGTGATAACCAGGAGTTAATTATACTGGGATGTATGCAGAAGACCAGAGTGTAAGAAGTACACAACAAAGACTATCCACTGTTCCAAAAAAGTTAAAACCCATCTGAATATAAACAAGTGGCGCGAGCATTGAAAAAAAATTGTTTACATGAGCATTTACACTATAGAATTGCTTTACAATGACACTCAGTCACTGCCTTGCTTCGAAGAATGCTGCACAGAACACGAGTTATTGAGCGACTTACATGACAACCAGTGAAGCATTTGTGGAGTGCTCCCGAAGTAGTTCGTGAAGACGAAGATTTCGGTACGTCTGCAACGTGAAGAATAAAAATGGCGTTCTGAGCAGTCATTTTCACAATGCATCGATGCCAAGTCAAACGAATATTAACATTACTTCTAAACATGCTCTTCATAGAGGTTTGGTGTTCATTGAAATTTCGCCGGGTGTAACGTTGTGTAAATGGTTTACTTTAGTTGCACTGATTCTTAAGTCTGCCAAAATGTTTCCGTAAACAACTTTTCAGGAAAAAAAATGCTTGTATGTACCATACAATTATTTGAGGTATAAAAGTAAAAATTTGAATTAAAAAATTAACTTAACAAGGTTTCTCTCCCAGAAGAAAATAGAATGGAATAAGCCCATTTTTCGGCTAAACATAACTCGGCGGTAAACAGCTGAATGCCAACAAAATGTGAAGACTTGGTTCTAGATCGAAGGCCCCATCCCCTTTCATTTTCTGTCGGCTGTATTGCATACTCTTTGAACATATTCGGAAAGAGAAAGCCTCAACATGCTAAAACGAAGTTATCTTGCATCAATCATCGCTGGCTACTATTCCTACTATTCGTTGAGGCTCGTCTGCGAAATTACCGCAAAATTACCGCAAAATTAATTAAAAAATGACCGCATCTCCATGTGGTGAATGATATTGATTGGGGCGAAGCTCTGGTGGTGCTGATGATACTGATTTTATTTTTCATAGGTAGTGCTGATGGTGCCGATTTTTTTTTTATTGCTCGTAGGTAGTGCTGAGTTCCGGGTTGCGTTTCGACTTCACTATTACTGCTTTATGGTCGGTGAAATGCAGAGCCATGCATGCAAAGTTTAACGCGATTATATACGCATTTGACCACAGCGCCCTTTCCTGTATAGACGTCGAGCGGCTACATGCAACGTTTCATCCATGACATCCCCAGCTCTTGTTACTACCACATCTCAGAGCCCCCTACTGGCCTGCAGTCGGGTCCGAGTGGTTAAGGCGATGGACTAGGAATTTATTGGGGTCTCCCCGCACGGACGCCGGACGGACGGACGGACAAGGCTAGACCCTAAGGAGCTTCGCCCCTAAAAAAGAAAACACGTCATGGGACTCTTGAAAAAGTATAAACAAAAAAAAAAAAGAAAAAAAAAGAAACGTCTTAGGCGAGGGATATTAAAGTTTAACGTACCTTCTCTTTCACTGCCAGAACCTCCGAATCGCTGACAAACGGCGTGGTCAAGTCCTTTGCCTCCACATCTTGAGAAGATCTTCTCCACGGCTTCAAAATTTTGTTGAACTCTGCTTTCCTAGAAGGAAACAAAAAGCATCGTCCTTCAAATGCGAATAGAAGCAGAGAAGTGCGATCAAAATCTCAGCAAAAACAAAAACAAGAATATTAAACATTTCAAATAATAACGCGAACTTACGTCGACTCCTTGGGAGATTTGACGATGTCTGGAATGACCGTGACGTCGGAATATTCTATCCGGAATTTACTGAGAAGAGCGGCCATGCTGCAAATAGAAACAGAGATTATATCGTTTCTCAGACTTTCTCGAGTACAGCTCGACGCGATTAATGACACAGATTATAGCAAGACCGACGACAGGATGGTGCAAAACTTACTTTCTCTGTTCTTGATCCAGCTCGTATTTTTTGTTGGCAAGTGCAAAGACCCTGAGCTTGCAGCCGGAGAACTGAGACCTCGTTGAGAGCAGGTAGGGAATCAGCATCGTCAGGCCTAGCGTGCAAGCGGGGGAAACAAAATAAAGAAAAATTCATGTGGCATTGCCCGTCAAATTGTGCAGTGATGCAAGATGATCCAGGTAACTCTTCCTGAAGCATCGTGTTATTTTTGATGCAGTACCTTCATCATAATCCAGATTCACCTATTCCTTCAAAACTGTATTTTAAAGTTTTTCGCAGTCCGCACAGACTCACGGAAGAAGCCGTCGTATGGCTCAGTGTCTCACACTTCCAAAGTTGCATAGACCAACATGAGTCACAGATTCGGTACGCGTGCAAGTCTTCCTTGGCGGACGAATACGACACTTTTCAACCGCCTTCTATCGGTTATAACCGATAAAGTACTCGTCATCAAGCGATTTCCCCGACTGCCAAAAATTATGATTGCTAAGAAACGTTTGCGAACGACAGGAGGTGGCCCAAAAAAGTCAACCCTCCGCCATAAAAGATGGGCATTTGCGTCGAATCAGTCACACGGGCCTGCTTGGGCAGTTTATGAAGCCACGTTAAAAAAGTCGGCGCTGAACTAGGTGCGTTTTTCATTTTTACTAGTGAGTGACCGAGTGATGCTGGATTGACAAAAAGAAACAACGGACACCGACAAACCTCAAGCACGGGCACCATTCACGCGAAACGTTGGCAAGCCTTTAAAGGAGCGGTGTAACGATATTCAATTGGAATGTTTTTCACTTTACACGAGCTTCCTGTCACTAGTGGGACTCAAGGATACTCGCACGCAACGCCACTGGCCAAGAAACTCCTTTGTTGCGGTGTAATTTCAGAGACAAAAGCGATCATTTTCATTGAATCTCTCTTTTGCAAAATTTTATGACGTAACGTGGAGATCGTAGTACACCCCAATGACGATATTTGAATGCGGTTCATAGATTGGACCCAAGAATTGCGTGGGCACTCGATTTGGGCTCGTGACAATTACTAGCTCGAGAAGTATTCGGGTAGTGCCCCGTGTCCAATCGCTGCAACAACGACAATGGCCGAGTCATAAAAATGTCTGGAACTCAGCGCGTGTCCTGTGCTTTGCCAACCCCAGCGCGTGGCTATGATCAACATTGGCGGCATATAATAGGCTCCAGATCACGTGGCCGCTTGCTCTGGCTGCGAGTTGAGGGGGTGAACGCTGCTCGTTTTTCTTTAATTTTTTTCTGGGACTTCTATTGCGTGGGGTGAAAAACGAACGCCAGTGTCATAGGTCATTAACGTCAGGGATCCGTTCTAAGCGGTATTTGTACAAAGTACAATAATTGTTGCATCGCCCCTTTAATCTCTTGGTGTTCGTGAAGTAAGAACGCGTGATTGCAAATCTGCTAAAGGTACCATCGCGCGCATGCTCTAGAGTCTATACGCTCTCGATACTTGTCGGTGTCTGCTATTTGAGATTGTCGCCTTAATGCCACAGTCCCACTAGAACGACAAACAGCAATAACCGACTCCGACAAGCCTCAAGCACGTCGAGCGTGCACGCGAATACATCTTTGGCAGGAATCCCTCACGCTTACTTCACGAACATGGAAAGTCTGCAAGCCTGCCCAAGGTACACCCTCAGACAATATGAACGAAAACACGCTATCCGGACGTCTGCTGTGCCTACAGTTCCCACAAGCTCCATTACTTCTCAAACTATCGAAGCGTTCAAAGATAAAGGTCTAAGCTTCCGGTTCTGCATGGGTTTGAGGCTCGTCGGTGTCAGTTATGTCTGTTTGTCAATCCAGTTGGACTCAGACATAACCAGACAAGGAGATAAAAAAACACACGACAAATTCGAGTCGTCTACCCACCTCCGTCATCGTACAGCCACCAGACATCGACGGTGCCTTTCTTCTGCTTCCGCTGGAACTGGTTCACGGAGAGGAGCACGTTCTTGGGCACGGCGCGGGCCAACTCGAGCGCCTGGGAAGACGTACGGCGGGTCCAGCGCTGGAGCACCGTCGGCGACGTCGTCACGTTGCGGCGGAACGTCACCGCCGTCGAGATCGGCCCCGCCACCGGGGCCTCTGGCTCCGCCGTCACAGCGACGCTCTCCGTGGTCTTGCGGTACGTCTCCAGACCGGAGTCTCGGTTGCCGCGTTCCAGAGTCGGAGTCTGGGAAGGCGTCTGGGGCGGCGTCGATTCGTCGTCGTCGCAGGAGCTGCCGGCTGCACGAAGGCAATGTCGTATAATCCCTAAAGTTCCGCGATTTCGGGGTTTATTCTTTGAATTCGGAGGCGTTTTCATTTATTAACACACATTGTGTTTTGTCAGCGGACCTCCACGAAGAAACCAAACCCTTCCAGCGTTTCTCATACTTTAAAGCCACATATAATGTTTATAAGCCTCTTCGCACGCATTTACTTACACGTGCGAGCTTGACGTCGGGGTGGCATGCGACATCACGACTTCACGACTTCACGTCATGGTGTCACGTGATATCAGGACGTCTCATCGCGTCATGGTTTCAGTGACGTCACACACAGACACGTGACATGTGTCCAGGTCATTCACAATACCCCAGAAACAATTAACGCGAGAGACAAAAGACAAGTAGAAGACTGGACAGGAAAAGCGATTGTTCTGTCCAGTCCTCTACTTGCCCTTTGTATTTCGCGTAGTTGTTTAACAGCGAAGCTATTTATAGCTAGGGTTCCGTGGATTTTTCGTGTGCGTCAACAAAGAGAGGGCTCGCAGCGCCCTCTCTGTCGTAGTTTCAAGCGCTTGCGTGCCTAGTTTCCTTTCCTTCCGCCGGGTGGCGGTCCCGTCGCGCGTGTCTAGTTTCCTCCGGCTCCTCGGGGTGGGGATAGTCCTCGACACGAGCGCGATGACCACCGATCAAGACAATAAATGTGTTCGTACCTTTGTTCGAACTTTCGTGTCAAGTCTGTGTCGTGAGCTAAACAGCTTCGCTGGTCATCCACCTTCACAGAGTGAAATGGCTCATCGTTTTTTTGTGATACTCCGTTTTATTTTGAACGCAAGAGAGGCCGCCGAAGCTACAAGCGCGAGCATTTGGACCTGAACAGTGCTTGCACTACTCGAGCGCACGCGTGCTTGGCAGGGACGCTGAAACCCCGGAGCTCGCTCTTGTAGCTTCTGACACGCTCCCACTTGAAGTGAAACAAAATATAGGTCATCAACGTCTACCGTTACAATCACAATCCATTCCGTGCTCCCCGGTCCTTGACAGCGAGACTCGTAAAAAAAAAAAAAAGTATAGTCATATTTTTTTTTGGTTTTTACAAAATATTGGTGTCGGGCAAAGAAACATTTCCCCACCTCACGGCCCAATCCAGAATGGCGGAGCGAGCTCTCTAAGCAGGTCAGTATATTATTTTCGCCGAACGAGTGCGCGAGCAAAGCAAGTATTCCGAACGAGACAAGCGAGATCAGCGAAGCAACCATTGTAAGTGAAAAATGAAGGACGAGCCAAGGGAGTGTCTAGTCACGGAAGATAGAGGGCGAAGGGAAGGAGTAGTGCCGGGTGAGTGACGAGAGAGGACGTGACGGCACAGTGCGCGAGGTGGGGTGAAGCCGCCGAGAGGAAAGAACTCACCAGCGATAGTGAGAGCCGCCAGAAAGGCCAGCCAGGATGCAGTCGGCCTCAGGGCTACCATTTCCCCGGCAGCAAAGAAAGAAAGCGAGTGCAGTGCGAGAAAGTGGACAGAAGAGAAAAGAGAAAGATCGGCAAGGTGAAGCAAGTGAGAGAGTTTCGGAGCCCCGCCTTTCACCACTCCTGGGCAATGCTGTGGAAGGCCAACACCACCTAGAATAACCTCCACGTAAACGTGAACCCACTTGGACGGGCGGAAACTCAGCAATTGGGCCCCGAGTCCGACGCAGTGCGTCCCTCGACGCGTTAACTGGACACTCGAGGTACAGTCGAACACGGACGCAACAATGAATTGTCCATCCTGTGAGCGCTCGATCTGACCGCGATTACGAACAAAATGCTAGTGCACAAGCTTTGATTATTCTAGATGGTGTTGTGAAAAGACACGGACACGAACTAGCGCTTGTTACTTTCCACCTATACAGGTTATTATTTTGTTTCTTTCAAGCTTTACAGATTTGTTTAAAAAAAAAAAAGCCGTAAAAGCTACACTTATGCGGTTTGTGCAGGTGAGTTATACCATAGCCTCATCTATACTGACAAAGCCTGGCAGATCGGCACGAGACGCGGCCGCGGAAATTGTAAAGGTAGAGCGGCAGACAACGGATGAGAGGAGAGTCATGTAACGGGCGCCCCGCTGTGGTGAGACGCCGAAACACACTTCTCCCGAGCGATGGAATGCCCACTTTTACTCCTCGTGTTCCTCGCTCTACCGCTTCTTTTCTCGTCGGGTTTGAAAACCATGTTTCGGGTCCTCGCCGCTGCAAAAGCTGTGCGCTGACGTCCAGGTTCCCCGAGAAATGGTCTGTGCTACCAGATCCTCGCGCTCCAAATCTGCGACCGGGCACTCTATTGCTCCGTCATCGAACTGCCAGGCTTTGTGAGTATAGAGGAGGCTATGGCTGTGGCATAGGCTGTGGAGATTGCAAGCTGGTTCGTGGATTTGTAAACATTGGAACGCTCGATAGTGTGGAAACCGTGGTTTAGCGTAAATTCACTTAAACTGCGGTTAGAGAGGTGCCCGTGTTATAAGGGTATAGGAAGTATTCACTGGCGGCCATAGCTGTGTGCGCGACTGCCAGGCTTTGGGAGTATAGAGGCGGCTATGGTCATATACAGCCAGGGGGACATAGTATAGGGGGCTAATCGTAACGATCAATCGGATAATTAATTAAAATTTGTTAATTATCTTTGTAATTAGTGAAAAGAGACATGGTTTCAATTAGAAACGTTCAGAGCGTCATCGAACACCACTGAATCAACACGTTTTTTTCAAGGATACAACGCAAGGGCAGCATTTTTAGGCGCTCCGTAAAAACGCTCCATTTGGACGCGTTTCTAGGTTTCGGTTTCTTGTCGGAGCGCATCTCTGCGCCCATGGTCCTGCTCCCCAGTGGCTGAGTCGCGCATCGCACGTGCGCCATACTTCTCTCCATCCTGCGAGGGAGGCGAGGGGGTGGCTTCGCGCCGCGACCACCGAAGAGCATTAAAGCACATTCATATTGTAAAGTAGCACAAGGTGCGTCGATGCACGCTCGAGGCACGTCCAACGTGCAGCCCTTGGGAAGATCACGGCGGCACAGCGCAGCACTGAGCTAGATTTCAGACGCCATGTTCTTCCCAGAAGTGGCGCGCGGCACGTGTCTCGAGAGCTTCCACAACAATGAATGGCGCCACTTTTCCCAGGATAGAGGGGCTTTAGGGAGCATAGCAGGGCCGCGGGCCCAGAGATGCGCTCAGTTTAGAAACCGAAACCAAAAAACGCGTCCAACTAAAACTTTTTTTTTTTTTTTTTCAGAACGCCGTACAATGCTACGCCTGTCGTACATCTCCCCAAAAAGAGTTGATTTAGTTGTTTTCAATGATGCTTAGTAAGTTTCTAATTTAAACCACATGTCTATTTTCACTAATTAAAAATTAATAAACAAATTAAACTTAATTAGCCGACTAATCGTTACAATTAGCCACCTATACTTTGTCCCCCTGGCCGTATAACTCACCTGCACAAACCGCGTAAGTGTAGCTTTCACAGCCTTTTTTAAACAAATCTGTGAAGCTTAAAAAAAAAAAAAAGACCCTGTGTATAGACGCCTTCAGGCAGCTGTGCATGCACGCCGCCATAACCGACCTTCAGTTTTTGGTTCCTCTTATTCCGTTCACTTTACTTCATCATTTGCACAGGTGGACAGGTTACTGCCACTTCAGGTGCTATTGTGTTCTCTCCAGCATAGGCCTTTGTAAAGGCTCGCCAACGCCTGCTTCAGTGGCTCGGCAAATCTCGGTAAGACAAGAGAAGGTCGGCAATGGCGGCTCTAATCTGGCGCCGGTTTAAAGCGTCTACAGTAGCGTTGGACCGCGCCCGATTGAATTACGTTGAGATACGACCAAAACGTCTGTGTTTCGCATGCCACGGGCTAAGGTACCACTTGATCTAGTTGTCGCGCTTCAGAAAAAATGCGCGTGGCACATCAACTCGCAGTCGTACCTCGACGTCTCTGCAACGTTGTCATGCATAGTAAAAAATTTTCAAAATTCAGTCTGGCAACACTGAGCACTATTGACATCTCAGTGCATGGCATCTGTGCCAAACCAATGGTGGTTTTCTTAAGGCTGATTGTACCGGCGTGCGGTCGCGTATCACTACTGCGTGGTACACGTTAAAGACCCCAAGCTAGCGGTTGTACCGCACTGGCTAAATTGCTCATCTACAGCTGAGAAACCAGACACCCACAGAGGCAGACTAACTTCCGGGTTTATAAACATACACACCACAATTTGATTTCTTAAGGCTGATGAAGGAAGAAGTTTGAGATACTACCAAGCGGAGGATGCATAGTACCGTACGTTTGAGACGTCAGTACACCACAACGCTAGAAACAACGACTGCGTAAGCGTTTCTTACGGAGTGTCAATCAGTCTCTTGGTGCAAGTTTGACTCTAAAGTCGACCGGCTTAGAACGATACGGAGGTCTTCCAGCTGTCCCGCCTCAGTGCGTGCTTTCCAACTTCCATAATGCTTCCGCGTCTCGTGGGCTTCGAGCGTGCACGTGCAGCCGAAGCACGGCGGAAGGCAGCGAGCGCGTGCTGGTGGCCGGACACCTGAAAAAGACGCCCTGCCGTTTTCCTCCAAACGGACTATAGACCTTTCCAATGTTTACAAAATCACAGTCCAGCGTGCGATCTTCACAGCCCAGCACGTGCGTGTTCGTCGCTTCGGAAAGCGAGCAAGCACGCGCCATACGCACGAACGCTCAAAATGTCACCGGCCACAAGCTCGTTTTTGGAAAGGTCTATACAGGGCTTGCACTGACGTTACACCCATGGTCCTTGAGGTGGCCTCGTTGCCGAGCTCACACCTTCTGTAGCACATATTTCGCACCCCCGATTTTGTTTTTCTAGACAGGAACAAGCTGGAATGACCACTAGCATAATGCGAGGACATTGTCTGCAAGCCATGTATAAGCTTCGTGCTAATAAACTTCGGTTGAAAGTATAGTCTTAAGATGGGAAGAACCAACTGGCCCTAACGTTGATCTTACACGAAAACTAAACGTGAGCTCTGCCGTCCGTACCTTGGGACAACTGAGAGTTGGAGGCGTTGCGGGCGAGTGTTTCGGTGGAAGAAGCGTCGTTGTTCACGCTGCCCTTGGTGTCCGCGGACAGGTGGTTGGTCCCGGCGTTGTTGGGCGCAGTGGGCACCGACGCGTCTTCCTCGACCACGGTGTACTTGGAATGGTCCAGGCCCTCCGCGAGACGCATGATCCCCAGAGACATGTGCGAGTCGAAGGCCTGACTGCAATGCGGCGGTTCGGACATCGGGTTAGTACGGCGTCAGTTGCATGTGTCAAACAGCAAGAACCATTGGTAGCAGGTAGCCAATCCTTTCAAAAAGCAATACACTAATAGCATACTATTTTTACAGTTTTTATACAACAAAAATTGACACTTCCGAGTGCGCGCCGCTTGAGCTAAAATATAGTTTTAATGTCGAAGTATACTTTTAGCACGTTTTCATTTTTTTTTTTTTCGTGATGCGCTGCGCGCATAGAGAAGGCTCTGCTCCTGCTGCCGCCGATCCAATGCAGACGCCAAGGTCTGAAAAAACACTTTAGAAATAAACTTTAGGGAGACTTTCTCTACATATACATGCAAATTTCGGTTACATTCAGTGAAATGCTTTTTGCCAGGAGAGTGAACGTAGTAAAAAGAAGGGTCACATATGCTGAACGTAGGCGAAACGCAAAGTAGTACATTAACTTATTTACTACTTGCGAGAAGAAACTATGAGTAACATAACCAACACTAACGATAGGGCTCTCCAAACGGAGTGTCACCAATTGAAAAGTTTGATACTTTCCGGTCGTCGTTGGGACTGAGGGGGCACCCGGGAATTCACAAAGGGCCGATGGTGCATCTTTATCAAACTTTCAACCGAATTTGTGACTTTCTCTTGGTTTTTATCTTAGCTGCAACATTCGTGTTCTCTTAACGTTTTCCTCTCGCGATTGTTTTTTTTTTTTTTTTTCTAAATGCGTGGTTAGTGCGTTAGCAACCCTGGAAACTAAGGATGTGGTGATTCAGTGACCAAAAATGTGATTTCCCCCAAAAAGTGTGACTTGGTTGAAGCATCTGCGCGTAGGAGGGACGCAGGCTGCGCCATCGCTCCGATAGATTAACCGAGTTAAAAGACGCTTCCGTCGTATAGTTCCGTAGCGCACGACTACTCACTGGATAGCATCGAAGTACTCTTGGAGCTCCTCCCTGGGGCAAGTCTGCCAATTGGCTTTGTAGCCCATGAGCACCACGTTGGGTCGCAGCTTGCCGACGCCCACCAGCTGAAAGTCGAGAGAAAGCAGAAATCATACGTGGACATTAAAAAATAAATGGTGATATTAAAAATAATAATATTAACGATAAGACTAAGAACAAGATAACGAAAAAAGAATATGAGTATAAAAGGAATAAAAATATCATGATGATTGAGCTGTAATTTCTCAAGATAAATACGCAAGATTTAAAAAAAAACAAACAAAAAACGCCAAGATTTTTCGTTTTTTTTTCCCTTCCAGTTGCACTGTTTTTAAATGTTTTTGCGCCTACCATTTTTAATTTTGCTGAAACGGGATCACAAATGCAAAATTGGAGAGAATTTAACCGTAGAACTCGTTATGCTACCATTGAATCGGCGCATAAATAAACGTAATCGCACCAATTGAATCGGTGCATATCACTGCACAAATGTAATTCTACTAAACTTTGCCGAGAAGTTTCCCCGCTAAATTGAGCGCAGGATCACGCCGCGCCGCGTACCGTGTCTAGAGAAAACTCGCTGACCGGGCAATAAACGTATCCTGCACAATAGTCAACGACAGGTTTAGAACGGCAGGCAGGCCATTCAGTTGTTCCGCCTCCAGCGCGAACTTCGACAGTGCTTCGCCGTCTCGTGATCCCTCGAGCCTGAGCACAGCAAAAGGCAACGAGCGCATTGCCGAAGGCCACGCACCAGAGGAAGACGGCCCTGCCATTCTAATTCCGACAGTGACCACACAAATTTGCCAGCGAACCTTCATCTCCAAAGTCATGAATGCATGAAAAGAAAAGTATTTAAGGTGCGCTCGTTTCAAAAGACATTAAACCGTAGTTTCAGAGGAGGGGAAGGGGGGGAGAACCTTCATTTTTATGAATTTCCCCGCTACATTAAGCGGGGCCACTGAGTGCATATGTGAAAGTGACGTCAATTTTCCCACCAAATTAAACGGTGGAACTTAATTGGTGCATAGATCAAGTGGCGTGAGGCTTCGTGACAGCAATTTTTTTTTTTTTTTTAGAATACTGCCGGTCAACTTTTGAGGGCCAAGGCATGATAAACAACATCAGAAACCATAAATGAGTCGAATGAAGAAACAACAATAAACAAGTAGCTTAGTCATTGGTGAAAAAAACAATTCATCAACTGCACTCGCAAATAAAGCGGTAGAAGCAATCGCCGTCACACTAGGTGGCAACTCATTCCACTCATTAAGAGAACGAGGAAAAAAGGAGTATTTAAAAACATCTTTTCTGCAGCGGAACTCAAGGAGCAAATTCTCGTGCTTCTGCCTTGTAGCACGACTCGCGTTATACTGCAAATAATGATCAAACTTTAGACCAGCTTTATTATGAATAATGTTATGCAAAAATGTCAAACGCTTTACTTTCCTTCGACATGATAATATAGACACTTCGGAGGCGGTATACAATGGTGACACGTGTGAATCTTTGCCGTATGAGTTGTAAATAAACCTAAGCGATTTTTTTTGAAGGCCTTCCAATTGGTCAATGAGCGATTGCGAGTCCCATACAACGTCAGCATATTCCAGCAAAGGACGAATCAGCAATTTATAGGCCGCCAGCTTTGTCGCAGGAGTACAGTGACACATTTTCCTACGTAGCGACCACAATTTACTTGACGCTTTTGCGGCAGTCTGCTCAATATGACTGGCCCAGCTTAAGTTGGACGTGATAGTAACACCCAGATACTTGTATTTATTAACTACTTCTAAGGCATTTGAATGAATAGAGTAAGAAAAAAAGATAGGCACCTTCCTCAGTGTAATTGACATCTGCACACATTTCTTGACATTCAGATCCATTTGACATTTTTGACACCACAATAAAATCATTTGAATACTCTCATCTAAGCATTTTTGGTTAAATACACAATATATATTTGACAAAAAACACAATCATCAGCAAAAGAAAAAAAAAGAAAAACGGCACTGTACCGAGGGCTTATCAACTCGCAGGTCATTGATAAAAACCAAAAAGAGCAATGGTCCGAGTACCGAACCCTGGGGCACTCCAGAAAGAACAGGTAACTATTGATTCAGCATTGCCTACACACACACAAACTGTTTACGATTCGTAAGGTACGAGTCTATCCATCTCAGTAGGCGACCATTGCCCAACACTTGCTTCAATTTATGCAGTAACTTGCGACGCGAAACCCTGTCGAACGCCTTCGCAAAATCTAAGAAGACAGTGTCGACTTGACCATTGTTATCAATCACTGAACCAAAATTGTGGCCCGTATGAAGCAGCTGTGTCACTGTCGAAAAGCCTCTTCGGAACCCATGTTGATAATCTATCAAGAAATTTTCAGATTCTAGAAAAGTTACAATGTGCTTAAATATGAAGCGTTCGAGAACCTTGCTACATGTACTCAACAATGACACTGGTCTGTAATTGCAAACACTTTTTCTCTCCACCTTTATATATAGGGACAACTTTGGCTACTTTCCAATCTTGAGGCACGTCACGAGTTTTTAAACTGCAAGAGTAAATCACGTAAAGAAATTTGGAACACCATTCAGCGTACCTTCGTAAGAAAGCGTTAGGAATTCCCTCTGGGTCACTCGACTTTCTAGTGTCTAATTGCAAAAGACTTAAAAATACCTTCTGTAGAAACCACCAAGTCACTGATTTCACATCTTTCACGATTAAATGAAGGCAACATGCAGTTATCAACGGTGAAGACAGAAGAGAAAAAATAATTAAGCTCACTTGCTATGCTGGCATCATCGGCAAATGTCTGCCCGCTATTAATAAGCTCCTTAATCATCACTTATTTTTGTCAAATGAGCCCAGAACTTTCTTGGATTTTCTATGAGAAAGTTGTGCGTCGTGACATTAAAGTAACGATATTTAGGTGTGCGCACAAGGGTCCGTAGCTCTTGGCGAAGAGGAGGAAGCATACATTTTAAACTTGGTTGGAACCTATCTACTGGATTTATCTTTCGCTTTAAATGCAAAATATTGCGCGTCACCCATGGATTGTGCCTCTTCCTTTTTGCCGGTCGCTCTGGAATAAACTTATCAACAGATGTAAGGATGACTTGCTTAAAAAAGAGCGAAAGCTTATTTACTGAGTCAGGGTTCGCATCGCAAAACGCAAGAAATCTGTCTAGAGCTACTTCCAATCTATAATCTCTATAATATCGATATCATTTGCCCTGTTGAAATCACGGTAAGATTTTGCTTCGGTTTTATTGTGTGCATGCTGCGGTGCAGATAGGTCACGGACAACTATTGCACGGTCAGATATGACATTCGCGATCCAGCTGAATCTAGCGGGAAAACTGAATTGGTGTACATGCCACGTGACGTCAGGGCACACGACATCAATTGGTATCACCTGACCTAAACATTCATTCAATTTCCCCATTAAATTTAGCGGGAAATGAAATGGACGTACACTTTTTTTTTTTGGGGGGGGGGGGGAATTGGGGTAGCGTTAAAAAGGATTTTATGCTTTAAAACGAATATTCGGTGAGAATAGCTATAGCGTGACAACAATAATTTCAGACAAGTGGGGAGAAAAAAATAGGAGAGAAAGGGTCAAGTGCACGTAGGCAGAGATCTTACCTGAATGAGGGAAAGCACACCCCTGGAGAAGCTTGGCTCCTCAATGAGGCTGTAGAAGGCCTTCACCTTACGTTCTTCGAAGCAGCGGTACGCCTTCGTCGTGAGCAGGTTGCGGGACCGATAGGACATCGGGGGCTGAGGAAGTGTGGTGGGGAAATGGGAACACATAAGGCAGGAAATGGGAAAGCCAAGCCCTTTCACCTATCTTGGCAGCAACGCACATCTTTTGTGGCTATCGACACCAAAGGTCCGAGAAGTTCATTTTGTTGGATATTCGCCGAGAAATTAATAATAGCGGTAGTGAGTATATTGAAGTTTAATTCACGATGAATTCTGCTAAAATGGCATACATATCAGCTTGTTCAGCTGAAAGCCCTTCTCAACGAAAATTAAAAATCCCGCGTGACTAACTGAATTACGTTTTACTTATTTCATTGAAAAAAAAAAGATCGTAATTCGGTTGCCGCAGAGATATAATATATAATAGTTAGCGTTTTAGTGAATATAGAACGTTCTCTCAAAAAATAAAAATCGAGTAGCAAAGAGACGGCAAAACTCTCCCGCCTTAATGAAACAACATTTCGAGAGAACCGATCTGGCTCCTTTAGAGGTAGTGAAACTGATGATGGCATACGCTTAGCCAATACACCATTTTAACGACAGACCTTGGTCAAAAACGTAAATATAACTAATGCGTTTCAAGGACTAGAACGAGATTAAGAGGAAAAATGTGACACGCCTATCGAACTTTGACTGCTCTAAATTAATCTGCATTCGCCACAAGTCGCCAGCTCATTTCTTATCCCCAGCTGTTCTCCAAGTAGAACCGTATAAAATCGTGTGCGCCAATATTAAAGGTCGTTTGACACGAGGACGTCAAGTTCTGCTTCCACATCACCGTCCACTAACTGGACAAAACAAAGTCTCCAGAATTAAAACATATCTCGGATAAAAGCAGTGCAAACCTTTCGGATGTCACCGCACACCATAAGCGACAGCTTCTTGGTCAGAAGGTAGGCAAAATCCACCAGCGGAAGACGATCGGACGGGTTCCCAGTCAAAACCAATATTTGGGGCCTGGAGCGAAAACAACAATCAGTCAACTATAGATATCCTTGGTTCAAACATTCATTTTGTAGTAGGGTGGTTCAAGTCACCAGGCTCGATCTAAAAGGGACTGTAAACATCGACGCCTGCACGTAGCAACCTGAACTTTTCGTCAAAGGTGGAATTTACAGGTCAGTTTTTTCTTGTAAAATTACGAAGCGTAGCACTCTTTCTGTAAAAAATAAGGCAAAGAAACTTGCCAGGGTCTACGGCGGGCAGCAACGCAAACGACAGGGGTCCAGTAGCGGGATGTGTTTGGCGTTCGTATTGATAGATGGCGCTGCCTCCATATCGCGACGGCTCGCGACCACCGTGGTTCATTAAAATGAATATAATCTTTGAAATGTACCTTCGGTTAAAAAATAAATGCGAACAATAAAAGCAAAGCTTAAAGTAAAAAAAAAAAAGAACGCGTTCGTATAACGGCGGTGCTTTTGCTGCCAACGGATTTCGTTTGCATGCCGTCTGCTATCTTTCGCTGAACGGCTGCACCTTCAGACTCTGCTCCCGACGTCATCTATCAATACGAACGCCAAACACGCCCCACTACTGGACTTGGTCGTCTGGGCCGCCACCCGCCGTAGACCCTGGCAAGTTTCTTGGCCCTATTTTTTACTAAAAGAGAACTACACTTTGTAGTTTTACGAGCAAAACCCACCTGTTAAATACACCTTTGACGAAAAGTTTAGATGGGTACATGCAGGCGTCGATTTTTACGGTTCATTTTACATCCAGCCTGGTGACTTGAACCACCCTATACATACTCGAGTATGAGGTATTGCGAGAGAATGCATTTTGTTTGTCAAATGTGTGGGGAACATTCGCAGCACCTGTAATTCTTGATGTGATCTCGCACGTTGTTGAGCTTGACGACGCTGTTGAGTGCGTCAAGGTAAGTTTGAGCTTGAGTCGAAGATCCCCAGTTCACGTCTGTAACACACACACACAAAAAGCTTTTAAGCGTTGTGTCGACTAATGAAAGCAAACACTGCGGAAGCCAGCGAACTCGCGCTGAAGGCGAAACTTCTAGTCTCAAGTATAGGCATCGAGATTTCCTTGATTTTTGTTTTACTATTATGCATCCACAAACTTCATCGTTTTATTTAATCCAGTTCATCAAAACTAGACACCGAAAAACAACATGCGATTCTTGGTATCTAATGTGCAATTAGCAGAATGTCTTTTGCAAATATGGAGTTTAATGGAGGGAGATAAACGAAAAGAGTACTACTAGCTTTTCATGTCCTAATTTGACATCCTTCTCGTTGCATTTGTTTTTCAGCATGCAAGGGCGCAAACGAGCTGGTTTCGATTGAACATGCCAGAAATCCCGAGACTACAGGCAGAAAGCGACACGAACACTGAAAGGTCTGGTGTCGTTTTTTACCTGCAGTCTCGGGGTTTATGACATGTATCTTATGTATTCTGAAATCCTGCGCTAAGCCTAAAACAGAAATTTAAAGCACCAAATATGGCGTATCCACAAAACATTTTCAAGGGCCACCGTACACTACAGTCTTTAACTTTAGCTATCTTCGACTTCATATCCTCCTTCTTCACCACATACCTTACTTGTCAACAACCTAATGCAAACATTTCGATTCGGGCAAGACCACGTGCGCATAAGTGCTACAGGTTATCTGTCTAACCATGCAAGATTTGGCGTGAAAGCTGTACGTCGTCTTGTCTATTTCAAACGCTAACATGTAAAGCAATTATAATAAAAAAAAACGTTCAGCCTTTCCGAATTTCGTGAAGAAGGAAGACCAGCGGAGCTGTACTTGATCAGGTTCAGGTTCAGAAAGAGTTTATTGGCCATATAGAAGAAAGGGAGGGAGGGGATCGGACCGGTAGCTTACGAGCTTGGGTCAAGGCCGGGGAAGGGGTTTTTGGGGACTTATTGATAGAAAGGCTGTCAGCCCCGCCTTGTGCATAAAATCCAAAAGAGAGGTCATGACAGCTCGACGTTTGTCGGGAGGACCCTCAGGATAAGTCCATTCCTCTAGGCTGGTGACGTCTGGTGGTACGTGCTTCCGTCTGATCTCTTCCAACTCTGGGCAAGCCCAGAGGAGGTGATACTGGTCGACAGGAATGACGGGGTCGTTACAGAAATCGCAGTGGGATGCTGTGGGTCGCGTAGACCAACGTGCCATCCGCGCCGGTGTGCATGCTGTGTTTGTTACGATCCTCCAGAGCAGCACCGTGCTTCCCCTGCCCATCCCGCTCGGGAGCGGATCACAGGGAGTCAAGGCCGCCCTCAGGGTCTGTTTCGAGGTTTGTTTGGCTAGTTGCTTCGCCTCCTCGGGATCGTAGTCTAGTTCATCGCCGTCTTCACAGAGCTCCGGCGCGAGCGAGTACCTGTGATCTTGTAAGTGACTTTGCGCACTCTTCGGCTCGAGGGGGATATCTAGCTGCGCGCGAGCCTTAGAGTGAGCTTGTTCATTGCCCTGTATGTCCGCGTGGGCGGGTATCCAGGACACTGATGGTTGTGCCGTCAACAAGTAGTTGAGAGGACTCGATATACTGTGTGCTTCTTCGTCGTCTGTTTTTCAAGCTGTTTCCAACGATGAATTCCCACCAACGCGCCCAAGTATTCATTCACTATCATCATCTGAAAAATGGCATATGTGCTATACTAATGGCGGCCTTCTGTTTAGTGATGAAGGAAGAAGTTGAAGAAGCTCCTAAGCAGATGATTCTCCTATGGTTCCCCCTTGTGACGTCATTCCCTTGCAAACAACAAGTTCGATGGTGTTTGTAAATAGCATGGTGGAAGCTTGAAATCATTGCGCTCTCAAAGGAACACTGCCAACACCATCAAAATTAGTTGTTTCATTCCTCTTATTTCCGTCGACGATAATTCCTTTTTTGACTTCATAGTCAGCGTTCGGCCAATCGTGGAAGGCCGACCACAGCGACGCTTTCGGTTGTGCACGTCGCCAATACATTCCAGATGTTAGCGCGAAGTGAAGCAGGAATTGGATGCAAGAGCTGCGTAAGCGTTCATTTCGAACTCGGGATCAGTCAATCTGTCAGTAGCACACACTCTGCTTCAAAGTTCCTTGATGTATAGAATTTTATCAAGGCGTCTATGTAGGCTGGCGCTTCGTTCTGACTGGTTGCGTATGTTTAGCCATCGACACTGAAAGATATTTAAAAAAAACTGGACATTGACGCGCGCATTCTCATTTACCGTTGACTTCCGAAAGTAACTGTGCCCCATACAGCACTGCAACCACAGGTTTATTGCCGCCATTAGTACGGTAAAAGTTAAACTGCCATTTGACTCACCAGATGGCACTGAATTCCAGAAAGGGTCTATTATAGCTGGAAAGGTTGGCGCCATCTACGAGCGACGGCGGAAACCACACTGGTTGTGTGCTTTCCGCCGTAATTATAGATGGCGGTAGCTGTCTAGGTAGGTTTGTGTCGACATACCGGAAGCGATCCTGGGGAACCTAGCCCTTAACAGCTCCGCTGTAAAAACTTTAAGGAATGAATGAACGAGTAAATAATCAATAAACTCACCCGGCATCCTAGTGAACGAGGCGTGGAAACAGGAGAAGTTGATGAGGCAGTATGCGGCCAGGAAAAAGTTGGAAATGATGGGCGCGATGGCGTTCAATTCGCCTGGAGAGAAGAAAACACAAATATGAGACCACCTACTTTGAATGGGTTAACACGACATTCACGTTCATAATTGAAAGCTGCCACCATATTAGTTCATCGCTACGGTTCCATGTTTTCGATGCCTAACGATCGATACTCTCTCAAAACTGACCCCTCTAAACAACAGTGTTTAAATAGCCCGACGTTTCGCGGCCTGCTCGGTCGCTTGTTCACGGGTGACTTTTTTGGCTGGGTGTTCGTCTTTCTCTTCTCCCTGTCGCTGCCGTTAAAATCGTCTTCTTTTTCTGACTCTTTGAAGTTTTGAATATAAGTGCTTGGGAGGGTACCGATGGACCGGTTCAGGTTGTTCTTTGTATGTTGAATATGCCACGATTCTAAAAAGAGTTTTTTTCAGTTTCTTTCGGTGTCCAGGACGGAACTACTGTCGATGACGGACAACCACGTCATCGACTCCAACAGGAGTTCCATCCTGGGCACCGAAAATGAACCCACGGTAGTGTTAAGGTTTCTTCAACATATGCCCCCGATATGCACCGATTTACGTCAGACACCAAAAGTAGAAAAAACAGTGAGTGCGCAGGCGAGCTGGTGGATGTTGATCATGATCATGAACTGGTGAATGTTGATCATGACCAAAAGTAGACTCCAAAAACACCGAACCGGTTAGAAAAATAAATATAAAAAATAATATTTCCGAATTTTTAGACAGTATACAGCGAAAAAACGGAACGTTACACTGTGACCGGAAAATGCTCACCGATGGCGCAGCAAGCAAGGGAAATGACAAAGGCAAGCACGTAGCCCCTCCGGGGTTCGTTGTTCTTGCCAAAACCCTGGCCAAACCAGTGAATGTACGGAAACAGCTTGTCGTTGCAAAGGGCCTGGAGAAGAAGGGACCTTTTCATATAAGAATTAGAAGAACACCACTAGTGCGTTCAGGTTCAAGGTACAAAATACCCCAACTCCGCAACGCCGAGGAAACACCCACGAATACATGGAAATGAATCAGGTCAGTTAACCATTTTCTCAGAATACAGTATATGGCCCCATTTACAAGCAGAATGCTGCTTTTGAGGGCCAACTCTAGATTGTATGACTTGATTTGAAATAAAAATTGAATTCAATTGGATGATGTAAGCTATCGGGAACGAACCCTTTCCCAATAGAAAGTTTCAAAAAATCGCACAACTTTGCTTTCTTTGGTGGATAAGATAAAAACCTTGTCATCTGGATCAAACAGCTAGCCCTACATTTGGGCGAAGACTGGGCGTTCGGCAATGTGTAGTTGATTTTTGCGATAAACACAAGAAACATTGAACTTTTTTCTTTTTTTTTCGGAAACACACTAAACAGAGTGACAGTCGAGAAAATTGAATAATGTTTTTTTTTTTTTTTTGCACCGCAAAAAAACTACGCATCGTCAAAAAACCACCGGTCTCCATCCAATTTCGTTTCGTTGTTTATGTGATCGGAATTGCTTTGTGCGATTCTACTGTCGGCAGTGCGCCCCGTTTATGCATTGACAGCGAATTTTTAACGCTTGTATTTGCTTTCTGTCAAAGGCACCTGCTTTTTTTATAGCTACACAACAGCATTTTAGTTTATTGTATTATCGATCCACCCTGCCAGGTCCTGCAAGGGCCCGTTGTATGTTGCAAGTAAATAACTAAAATAGGACACTAGCAATAGAGATTTGCAAGTAAATAACTAAGATAGGGCACTAGTAATATGGATAAGATGTGGATTTCAAAACTTCGGGTTATTCCATTGAAAAACAACAAAAAAAAAAGCTCCATTTTCGATGAGAAAATGACGCCCAACACCAGCTCGGATATAAAATGGAGAAAAAGTCAGCTGTCAAGAACTCCACTCTCTTATTAACAACAAAACTATATATCGTAGGTTTTGTGTTAGGTAGCTTCAAGTTCAGACAGTGATATATTAATTCTACACCTAACAAAATATTTCGAATGAGTCCGCTTTTGCTGAAGCGAAGTTTATTTTCCATTGCGAAAAAAACTTTTTTTTTACTTGCTGCTTTTGCTACAACAATATGGATGACTTATTTACTTGGAAATATTGGTGCCTACAAACAGCCATGAGTTAGGAATAAGGCTAATAACAAAATGCATTACTGTAAAAATAAACACACAAACAAACGTCAACGGGAATTCATAAAAAGGGTGAGGATAATAAAAGGAACGTTTACGAATAATGCTAGGCAATATATTCATTGTCAATAAATTCGCACAAGAACAACAATTGTAGCACTTCTGCAGAAGGGGTTAAAAATATACAATCCCTCGAGTGAAAAAAACACTAGCCATAGATAAATATTTACTGTGATCAAAAGAAGAATTGTCCTAGTTAACGGCGAAGGCTGCACGAATAATGAGTCATAAAGTGGCTTCAATGCCAGCTATCCGAATCCGCCACTTTGCATTTTCGGCGTGAGCTCGGCTCGTGTCGAGAACGAGTGCTGCGTCAACGTTCGGCGAAGACTCGGATCCAACCACAGGTTTCGTGCCCAATGAATGGATAGATGGGTGGATGTCAGAGCCGTTTATTGAGAGAGTTTGGCCATACATTGGTTTGAATAGGCGAGCATCTCGGGCCAACCACAGGCCGCGAAACAGCCCCTAGCGGTGGTCGCGTGCTCTAAATTTGTGCCACGACTATACTTCGTTTCACCTTATGTGCGAGCGAAGGCAAAACTAGAAGCGCGAGCACGGAAGCTCCGTGCGTTCAGGCTTTGCTCGAGCGCGCGAGCTGGGGAGAAATGCAAAAAGCGCTGGTCTCGCGCTTCTAGCTTTGGCTTCGCTAGCAGGTAAAGTGAAACGAAGTATAATTTGAGCCGTGCCGAGCGGAACTCCGCGTCTCAAGACGCTCGCGCACCCCACCCTTTGCACTGCTTTCTTTCAGCCAGTCTCAGGACGCTGTTCTAGCAGTGCAGACAAGGCATGGGCACGAGCGCGTGGCTTTGGAAAGTGCCTCCTATGCACGAGGTCTCGTACAAACAATAGCGTTTCGCTGAGCTAGGCTCACGCGCCTGTGCCTTTGTCTTCACTGTCGACATTTGTGAGATGGAGTAGAGGTCTCCTGATTGGTCGACGCTGTGTCACAAATTTAGTTTACGCTCTAAGCGTGGGGGGAATATTCGGCGCTGGCGGCGGCCTTTGCTCCGCCTATTGTCCAAACTCTCCTAATATACGGCTCTGGTGGATGTTAACGGCTGACCTTTTTATAACAGGCGGTAGCTTGCGCCACCTATCCTAGAAATGAAGAACCAAATGTGTGATCCCTTTCCTTAGCCAATTTACGTACCTTCTGCAATTTCGTAACCCAAGGGAACACAAGCAATACCGGCTACCAATGTTCCTTGATTGAATTATAAAAAAAGTATATTTTGTAACAGGAAAAAAGCCAACCTCAGTTAAACTAAAGAGGACATTTATGTCACCTATAAATAACAAGCTCATACATCGCCAATATGATATATCAATATAATGTGACTCTAACATTGGCAAGTCACGACGTTCCCAAACAATTCTGGCGAACCGAAGAAGTTTGAAAAAAGTAGCATGAGCGTCCACCAGGACGCAATATGATTTATCATACTTTCTTCTTTAGCTGAACTCCATAAGAAATGCATAGCGCGGCCATTCCCAAGTATCTTATTATCGCTCAGCGGCCAATGAGGTTCGGCATTAGGTCAACGAACGACTCGCAAAGAAAAAAGCGTGGTCATAATGAGCCCCGTGTTTTTTAAGCTGGATGCATGGATGCGTATTAACGGCTGTACACTTTATAACGGGTGGTAGCTTGCGCCACCTAGCTGATGAGTATTGGAAGGACCCGGCCGTAAACTTTACCAACCTGGAAGACCTTGGGTGCGCTGACTAAGCTGGCCAACGCAGAAGACAGAGTGGCAGCGAACACGCCGGCGATGACCAGAGGGCCATAGGCGGAAACCATCTCCATGACCTGTCAGAAATTTGAATTGCTTGCCAACAACGAATGATGATATACAAACGTCCTAGTTATGACATTCCAGTTTTATGTTGGCACTCATTGTGGTAGTGCAAACACAATAAAAATAAAACCACGAAAAATTAGCGCCGCGTTCAAACCCGGATATCTAAGGCACTCATTCGCTAGATCAAAATAAAAAAAAAAATGTGGCGAGATTTTGCACTAAGAAAGGTTACATTGAGTTATGTAGGAACATGTATACAATATACTTGACGAGTCAAATAGTACAACTTATTTGCGTGTAACATTCATGTATTTGCCGGCCACATAAAGAACTCGCGTTCCAGATTAAAGAACTCGCGTTCCAGATTAAAGAACTCGCGTTCCAGATTAAAGAACTCGCGTTCCAGATTAAAGAACTCGCGTTCCAGATTAAAGAACTCGCGTTCCAGATTAAAGAACTCGCGTTCCAGATTAAAGAACTCGCGTTCCACATAAAAATAACTCGCATAAAATAAATTTCACGGAAAGACTAATGACGAGGTCACACTGCCAATACATCGTACAAATGACAGTCTGAGGGAGAATGCCAATTCTGTCGGACAATAAATGTTCTTTCCTCCTCCTCCAGACAATGCCCGATGCGTGGTTCTTCCTTGTCCTGTGATTATACCATCTGCAGACGCGTTCGAGGCATGTACTTAGCAGGCATGCTTCTAAGACGCTGGAGGCGCGTCCGCACATGTTTGCACATGCATGTTTGCACACGCACATGCAGCGATTACATCGCGTCTTTTGTAAGAGAAGTGCAAACAGACGGCTGCATCCAATGCAGCACAGTAGGTTCGCGAAACACGCGGGGGCAGTTCGACGACCCCACTAACCTGATGGTTGTTCATGAGACCGTAAGGGCACTTTCCGGTGTCCGTGGCGGTGCAGTTGGCGAAGCTCAAGACCAGAGATTCGGGGCTAGTGCCGTTCAGGACCTCGCCCGTGGCGTCTCGCAACACGGTGCTCCCGGCGATGACGGCGAATCCAACGTACGAGAGGGTCGTGATCAAGATGGCCAGCAGCGTGCCACGGGGAATGGCCTTCTGAGGGTCCTGCCGAGGGCGAGTGCGAAACTAAAAGATTACTTCAAGTGCCGTGCTTTGTTATCCGGAGCCAGACTCGTGCATGACGCGTTACCTTTAATTAGTTACTTTTTATTGGTAATCAAGGAACGACCTAGTTACCTCTCGAGAGATGGAAGGAGTGACGTATTTTGTTACTTTTTGATGGCTTAACGAGTAAAGGTATTTAATTACTCTTAGACGTAAGTGCGCAACAAAAGTTACCCTATTTGGTTTTTACCCCAGCTCACGCTTGTGTCTTTCGTGGCAAAAAAGCGCCCACAAGAAAATGAAAGATACCCATTTATGCGCGCAAAGTAGCGAGGCATTATCAAGAACACGAAATATAAGAACGCGGCTGCTCCAGACAAACCCCATACTCAGAGTAACAGCAAAGTAACTGCTTACTTTTGAGCTGCAGTATCGCGTTCCTTTTTAACCTTAGTGTTAGTCACTATTTAAACAAGTAACGAGCAACGATATTTAGTTACTTTTTCTCAGTAACGTGTACATTCCTGGAGTAACTGCTAATATTAATTACTACGATTAATATTAGTTGTTATAAAGTGAGCAGACAAACTTCGACCTGCCACATTGGGCTGGAGTGCGTCCGGAAAATAGCGCAAAGAAAAACCGCAGAAAGAGAGACACGTAAATAAAAAGAGCCATAGAAACCAAATTACAAAATAATATTCCTCGAGGCTTTTTACACTTGTATTCTTCTCCAACATTAGAACCACTAAAATGTTTTTTTCTTTTAATGTGGAGCATAGAATTTAATTATTCTACTAAATCTTGTGGAGCATGTCCAATAAAGCTTGTTAGGTCTAAGACAACGGACAGGGACGCCCGGAGTCTTAAAATGGCTAAAAAAAAACGCCTAGGTATGTACAATATCTCCTTTTACTAGTCAGCTAAAAAGAGGAAATATGTTTAAAATTTGTCAGTATCCTTTCACAGGAATGAATCGTGGAAAATATCGCTTAACGCAGAACACAACATTGCGTTAAATTTGAATTGCCGGTGGAAAAATACGGTGCAATTATACATTATACGCAACAAGACGATAATTTACTACATTTATCGCTGTGATTATACGAAATACAAGAATATTGTAATGCGATTATTGCTATAACCCGAAAGAAGCAGCGCATCAAAACCTCTATTGCAAGAATAGTCTGCGGATTCCAAGTTAGTAGTGTTTGTTTCACCAATATTTTTAGCCTGTGCTATAAAGATAGTATCGCCTGCCGACTCGTTCATTTTCTCATCCAAACGCCTCATCAGAGCCGCCGTGTTGACCAACTCCGCGTTTCCAATTTAAAATAATAAAATTAGGTAAAAAGTTAAGCTATCCAGGACAACATGCTGCCTCCAGGCATGACCAAACGTCAATGCTTTTCGGAAAAGCATATTTTTTTAGGTCTGATACAGAACGGTATGCCTTCCGGAACAGTATCTTGCCTTCAGGTCTGATATAAAAAAAAAGTGCTAGGCAACCCGGGAAAGCGTCTTGCCTTCAGGTCTCCGGAAATGTTGGCTCCAGCGAGGATCCCAGTGGCCGCCGGAAAAAAGATGGAGAAGACGCTGAAAAAGGTCTCGCCTTCCCGAAAGTCAGGCTTGAAGTTCTCCATGGCGACCTTCACTGCGAGGGTATTGGTCAATTTCAGTTAGTAAAGACCAAGGTATGTTTCGATGAGGAAACAGTTGGGCATAATTCTAAAATCACTACACCAGCCTACTCCAGAAAGATGGAGGAAGCGTGGAGCATTTTAAGTCCTTCTAAAATACAAAATAAAATTTAAAAAAACACGTTTAACTTGAACACGTTTTAAGGTTTTGGTTTCCTGCCAGTGCGCTTCTTCGCACCAGCGATCCTGCGCCCAATGGCCATACCGGAGATATTCTCAAACAAGTCATTTGTTATCAGTTATTTAAGAGGTTATTACGTCCGCTAGAGCGTATGATTATTTCAAGAATGACAACCCGCGGTTCGAATTATATACGAACCGATCCACCGCACTTCAGTTTAGCTAAAGGCTACCGACACCACCACTTTACTAAGGCCCTTAACGTGAACGAATTCTTTCAATTAAAATAATATATAATGCTCAATGTTTTTAGATTGTTTCGCTTTCCCACAAACCCAACAGTCGAAATGCGAGCTTTTAGAGCCCTGGCCCGTAATTTAACGTCGTCTGCTACTCATTTTGGTAGTGGCACTTGCTCTTGATCTGGCCTTCCGCATACGCACGTTTCCCTCACAAGCTCCATATTACCTCTACATCGGTAAGGCCTATACACCAACACAATGTTCACAAACAAAACGTCCGCTTTGTCTACATTCGGTGTGGGCACTGCGCCTGCGCAGAAACCAAATTCATCTGCGCATGCGCAGTACCGACAGCAGCACCACTGTAGTGGCGTGACGCCAGTGAGTTGAGTAGGTCCATACTTCGTTTTTCTCCAAGCCGGATCACAACCGACCGAAGCTGCGATCGGCTATAGACCTTTTCTTTAACGGCGCCGCCATCTTGAGAATTGCGGCGCCGACGACGCCGTCTAGCGGCTTAGAAAAAGAAATACCGGCTAGTTCTGGCAGCACAGCTATCTGGGTAGGCAACGGTGTGGGTATGGGGGAACTTGGCTAGACTTGGCTATGGTGGGCTGCAATAACTTGGTTGGAGCTTGTCCGGTTGAATCCAGCTGGCTACTCACAGGCCATCACCTTGCCTCCTCGAGAGAACGACGACGAAGACGGTGGGGTGTTTTGATTGAGTTAACCACTCTCATTGGTCCTCGCACGCTTATCAAAAGGATCTCGGGCCAATGGCGTTGGACGACGTTCCGTCGCGCAGTGATCCCGAGGTAGTCGCATCGGCCGAACCTCTTTGTCATTCGAGCTTCGATCATGGCGGAGTTCTTTACGCTCGAGGACCTGACGCCGTTAGAGGTTGAAATTTTCGGCGGACAGCCGACCTGGGGATGATTTCCTATGACGCCACTTCGACGTGCGATGTGGACGATAGCAGCGCTTCGGAGTCATGTTCGGGTTCCGAGGACGGCGAAACGCAGACCTTTTCGGGCATTCTTCGATTTGCGGTTGGGGCAAGTCGAAACCGAACCAACGTTTGACATCGCAGCGTTACCTCTGGTGCGTGATGTCAAACGATGTCGCCACGTTGCCTTTCGCCTCGGGAGGACGGGGGAAAGGCTGGTTCAGACATGTGCAACGAGCGCGTACCTACGACTGCGTTTGTTGCGACCGGAACGACCGCTCTGCACCGCGCGTACACACACCTGCAACCACTACAACAAGCGCAGCGGGTCGTCAGCACGGCGACCGCTTCTATACGCGGCCGTCAGCTGTTTCAGCGGCCCCTCTAAAAAGGGGACGCACTGCTACTCAATGCCGTAACCGAATATAGACAGACAGTTGTCTATAGCCTAAAGCTTTATTATTATTATTTCTTGATAGGCTTGCAGGGTACAGTGGATGAAAAAATAAAATAAAAAGATGCAGTACGCCGTCTTGGACGATCACGACTCTAATACACGACATTGCAATAGTACAAATACTGTATCGCAACACGCCTTTTCTACGATTATAAAAGAAAATGTAATCTTAGCAACGATATAGCAACGTAGAAATATGATTTCGTGATCAGATAGACGTTGCGAGCGTTCAGGATTGCTAACACTAATCACTTCTCTCCGGTGATGAAAACGCGTGAAAATTCGCATCCTTT
Source organism: Ixodes persulcatus (assembly GCA_013358835.2). Lineage (NCBI taxonomy): Eukaryota > Metazoa > Arthropoda > Arachnida > Ixodida > Ixodidae > Ixodes > Ixodes persulcatus. The sequence goes on along the minus strand of JABSTQ010011435.1, from coordinate 709,360 downwards.
ATACGGTACGCGCCAGTAATACCTTGAACTTGAGCACACGCATGAAATGCGCCAAATTAGAAATCCAGGCGATGTTCGAGGACACACATGCTTAGAAAGCACCACTGTAGTCGAAGTAAACAAACACGACGGCACGGGCGTTTCTGCTGTCGTGAGAGTGCCGCCACGACATCGCCGCACGAGTAGGTGGATCTTCCCTTTTAGTACGTGCTGGGTTATCAGAGCGACACACGACGAAAATTCACAGTCAAGGATAGCGCTTTTACGCGGAACGATGAGCTTTCACCACGCCGTCCACGTCGACGACCATCACCGAGGCCTGGCCGGCCCGCTACCGACACGACCGGCCCGACCGGCCCACGGACCGGCCTGCAACGCGCGCAGATACGTGCGCTTCCGCGCATCCCGGGGGAGCGGGAAATTCACCCCCCGCGGATGAAGGCAAGGAGAAAACGCAGTCCCTTGTTTGTAAAACGATAATTGCAGTATCGCGTATTCTAAAATAGAGATATTTTACGTCTTTTGAAATTATCATGCACAACATATTTAAATGAACTGAAAATTGTTTCTTTAGCGAAACTTTACAAAGGCCGCCAAAATTTTCAAACATACGATAATTTCATTGGTCCTCGCAAGTACAGAAAAGAGTCCGCACGTATTGTATTCCTGCGTGATTAATAGGCGGTTCTGCCTTCTAAAACTGAAGATACTCATTCACCGACACTTCCTTAACGCCATCGCACCAAAAAGTAGCTTCTCCAAAAACTGCTTGAGTGCCCCTTTAACGTGAACGAATTCTTTCAATTAAAATAATATATAATGCTCAATGTTTTTAGATTGTTTCGCTTTCCCACAAACCCAACAGTCGACATGCGAGCTTTTAGAGCCCTGGCCCGTAATTTAACGTCGTCTGCTACTCATTTTGGTAGTGGCACTTGCTCTTGATCTGGCCTTCCGCATACGCACGTTTCCCTCACAAGCTCCATATTACCTCTACATCGGTAGGGCCTATACACCAACACAATGTTCACAAACAAAAAGTCCGCTTTGTCCACATCTGGTGTGGGCACTGCGGCTGCGCAGAAACCAAATTAATCTGCGCATGCGCAGTACCGACAGCAGCACCACTGTAGTGGCGTGACGCCAGTGAGTTGAGTAGGTCCATACTTCGTTTTTGTCCAAGCCGGATCACAACCGACCGAAGCTGCGATCGGCTATAGACCTTTTCTTTAACGGCGCCGCCATCTTGAGAATTGCGGCGCCGACGACGCCGTCTAGCGGCTTAGAAAAAGAAATACCGGCTAGTTCTGGCAGCACAGCTATCTGGGTAGGCAACGGTGTGGGTATGGGGGGAACTTGGCTAGACTTGGCTATGGTGGGCTGCAATAACTTGGTTGGAGCTTGTCCGGTTGAATCCAGCTGGCTACTCACAGGCCATCACCTTGCCTCCTCGAGAGAACGACGACGAAGACGGTGGGGTGTTTTGATTGAGTTTCCACAGCGAATTATACAGGGTGTCACATAAGAAAATTTACACGGTCTTTTTACCGAAAAAATAAACAAGGCATCGCCGAACGCTCATATCCGCCCAAAGGTAGCGCTAGAGGTCACAACCAGATGGCAAAGTTTCAGCCCGATCCGATAACTTAATCAAAAGTTATAAGTGATTTTCTGAAAATTTCAATGGGAAAATGGAGCCCATTTTTGCCCGTTTTCAGTTTCTGGTGCCATAGAGCCCCATGTGTTTGAAAACTCCGTTGGCCTCCATTTTCCCATTGAAATTTTCAGAAAATCACTTATAACTCTTGATTAAGTTATCGGATCGGGTTGAAACTTCGGCATCTGGTTGTGACCTCTAGTGCTACTTTTGGCGGAGAATGAGCGTTCGGCGATGCCTAGTTTATTTTTGCGGTAAAAAAGACTGTGTAAATTTTCTTTTGTGACACCCTGTATATGAGCAGTTTAATGTAGTCTATGCAGGTAAGCTCTCGGCATTTGATAGCTCCATCTTGAGTGGTGGCATGTTGACTTTTTCATACCTTTCACATACCATGGGCCTTGCAGTGAACCTAATTGGACCACCTGCACCGGGAATTAAATTCGGTCCTCTTGTCGTAGACGAAGTGATTGTGAGCTTAAACGTTACGTTGAGTCTGATACGAATTTCTCGCAATTCAAACTCGCAAATGACTGACTTCATAAATAAGGATTCTTGGGGAAAATGCCAAGCTCGATAACATTGCAGCCACACTCGCGCTGCAGCTTCTTGCGCTTATTGCACACTTTCCGCTATTGTTCTTATGCTTTTTAAAATTTTCGGAAATTGCAGCACGGTAAAAAGAAACACTCGGAACTCATGCACGATGTCCGTTTTTAAGCCTTTTCGCCCATACCCTTGGCGGTAGCATACCCTGTGTCAGCGGGCAATCCAAAATGCACCAGGTCGAGGGTACGTCAGTTACTGGCTGGTTTGAGTTTATGCGAAAAAGGTCTAAAGAGCCAATCAACCAGCGCCAAAAGTGCATCGTCATCGTCACGGGGCTGGACGTCTTTCCGGGTTTGCCAAACCAATCGCGCACAGTGAATGCCCAATCATACTGCGCTTTTTTTCTGCGCGCGATTGGCTCAGATGGTGATAAGCGTACGCGCAAAGACGACTAGCGACATGACGAAACACCTTTCGTGCTGCTTGCTGGGCTCCACCAGGTCGAACTTTAATGTGAAAATGAGTAGAATTGTTGTACATCAACACTAGTCCGGACTATAGACCTTTCCAAAAACGAGCTTGTGACCGGTGCCATTTTGAGCGTTCGTGCGTATGGCGCGTGCTTTGCTCACTTTCCGAAGCGACGAACACGCACGTGCTGGACTGTGATTTGGTAAACATTGGAAAGGTCTATAGTCAGTTACAGGTTAAGAAAAATATTCGAGGGAAAGGAGGGCAGGGGAGGAGGAAGCAGATGGAATGCTGGAGAAGAGAGGAGGAAGCGTCCTCCTCTCTTCAGCTCTGCTTCCTCCTCCTCAGCCAGAAAACTTAACGACGTGCGCGATCGAAAGCGTCTCTGCGGTCGGCCTTCCACGATCGGTTGAATGCTGACTCTGTCGCCAGCAAAGGATTTCTCATCGATGAAAATAAGAGGAATGTAAGAACTTGCATTTTGACGGTGTTGGCAGTGTTGACTTTAGACCGAAACGATTTCAAGCTTTCACTATGCTCATTTCAGACACCATAAAGCTTCTTTCCCGCAAGGTAATGACGTCACGAGAGGGAACCATACGAGTGCGGAAACAAAACATTTCACGGCTACTAGAGGTAGACTGACCCGCGCGTTAAAGAAGCATGACGAGCCGTTCACGTTCACATTTTTCATGAGAACTTACTTAAACTACACTCTCAAAAATAGGGGGGTGTAGTACTTACACCCATTGTCCCATATAATACACCCCAAAACCTCAGTTCGACGTACAGCACACTGACGTCGAACCGAAGGTACGAACCTTCTGAGCTGCTTGATAGCCGAGTGATACAACTTATTACAATAGCTAATGTACGTGTTACTGAATACAAAAAACGTGGTTTTCTTGGCCCTACTTAAAAACCTCAGTGTTTTTTCGTTGTAGTCTAGAGGCAAATGAAATGGGAGTAAGACTACACCCTTCTTTTGGAGAGTAATAGGGAATATTGGTAGATAACTCCGCATGCACCTTTGTGCAAACGGCGAACCTTTTCGAGTACCGCTGTCGGAGGTATCGGAACAATCTAAAACTGCCCAAAGACTGAGTGACAGAAAGGGAAAAAGGTACCCCCCCCCCCTTTCCTGGGATAAAATCTGTAGTACGTCCGCTAACGCAATGAGAACTTACACGACCAGCTGGTGTAACCCTGGGCCAGCTGGACTTCCGTCGGCTGGAAGAAGGAGCCCACAACAAAGTCCACCATGGCTGTGAGCAGGATGATGAGCAGGACGATCTGAGCCTGAACGAAAGACCCGGTCGTTACGCGCACACCAAGAACTGTCCAGAGCAAAAAACAAATTATAGACATACGTATGCACACACTGCGCAACACTTAAGCCACCGTCACGTACTGCTCGTAGGTCATACAAAAGACAGGGTGGTAGCTGCAGGCGGCGAGGACAATTGCGGACACGCGTCAAGCGTTTTTTGGACCATGTATGACGGTCTTTGTATTACCAATGCGACCGTCATATATGACGGTCACATCCTTGTATACAAGGAAGGCCTCAGACAATCTCTGCACACTGCCTTTTGTATGATGCACTAGCAGTGGGACCGCGGCTTCAACCGACACTAGCATTTTGATACGCAGGAGTGTCAATAGGGAGTTTTAGTGGATCGTTCCAATGACGAGGATAACGATACCCGATACCATGGTACTCCGCCGCCACCTATGCGCATACAATTTAACATTATCGGGGGTGTCGTTATCGTGGGTGTCGGAACGATCTACTCAAACTCAAAAGGCGAATTCCACTGGTTGTATTGGAGCGCGTCGGGATCGACTTTCCTTGAGCGCGCCTATTTCACTGGGCGACCGGGATCGAGACGGACGTGTTCCACTCGTCGTTCTGAATCGGCTCCTACACCGATTCAGATCTGAAAAAAGTCCTTCCGCCGATTTCGGCGGATTTGACCGGAAGCCAGCCTGGCCAGCCCTCGGCGCGCTTACACGTGACTTCATTCCCGCCGTGCATCTCGCCTCGGAAGAATTCGCCATGGCCGCTCGCGAGGTGGCGCCCGCTGTACTGCTGCTGCTGTGCTTGATGACAGTTCGTCGTGAAGTTGCTCGAGCAGCTCCTCTGTCAGCAGGCGGCTCGAGTAGCAGCGACGACGCGAAGATTGGTTGTATGTCCCGCACGAATTCGAACGCCTTTTCGGACCTCCGTAGAAGAGGCCGAAAATCGAGACGTACTTGGACACCGTTCACGAGTATTCCAACGAAGAGGCGTGGGCTACGCTGAATAAGCACATCGCGTATTGACACGCATCTTTCACAACATAATTAACTTCGCTCGTAAGTTGAACACGTGTTAGCGCCGAGATTGCGAAAACGTTTGCTTCGAGATCCGGAACCGCGGGAAGGGGATTCCCGGGAAGGTGAATGATGGGAAGGCATCCGGCGATCCCGGAGGAGTGGTCATGTTCCACTGGAGATCGGGAGGCGAGCGACTCCGTTCGGATCGCGTGCTCTATCTTGGACCTGGTCTACTGATCGCGGCGCGCTCTGAAACGCCGTGGGGAATTCGGCATAACGTTTTGGAGCGACGTGTGAACGGACCTTGGACTCCCACTCTGTTCCGATGAGTGCGATGCAGAGAAGCACGATGACAGTCGCGCAGCTGATGATCCGGATGTCGTTCATCGAGCCGTCCACGATCAGAGTCTCCTTGCGCTAAAATAGAAAACAAAGAAACACCCTTAACATAGATTACACGACTGTTAAAAAAAAAGACATAAAAGCTACATTAATGAAGTCTGCAGTTCAATCGTACGACCAAGGGGAATACATGGTGCTAATGGTCACGATAAGTTGGGTAATTAAATAAGATTTGTTGAGTATTTGCTGAGCATCACCGAAACAAAACTAAACCCGTAAGTTTTAGAAATTTCGAGGCAGTAGGAAGTGCGGTAGTGCGCTAAAGATACCACAAAACGCGAATGATAAGAATATCATCCCTGTTTTCGCGTCGCCTGCCTTGTGCCTGCTGCACGAGCGGGAACTTTAGACATCTTTAGAGCACCCCCGCTCGTCTCGCGTGCTATAAGTGTTCCTAAAATCGTCTGATTTACGGGGTTTTCGATGGTTGCTAATTAAAACTGTACATCTTGATGAATAAAAATGCTAATTAATAGAGTTTAGGTCATTAGTTTGATAATTAGTATTTTTTTGCAATCCCCGATGTCCGCCGTGGCTGGCACTTTGTTCACGAAAAGAGTTTCTCTTTTTTTCTCAACCACTCAAGTTTTAGGAATTTGTGCAATAAACGCAAAGTCCCGGCATGTCTGTTAAATTAAAAAAAAGAAAAAGAAAAACACCTGCACGCTATAGAACAAAGCGCAAAACAGCTCATTTCCGGAACCACGCAAAATCCAAGAGAAAATTTCAGACCTAGCAACGGCCTTTATACTTCGCTGCAGCATTTTCGTCGGCGTTCGTACGAACGGCGCTTCCCCTAATTTCGAAATTGGAGGCCGACCACTTACTGCCGCGTCTCGCTTAATGAATTACTGGCGCACCCCCCAGACACTGCACAGCGCGGCGTGCCGGGGAACTGCGTGCCTCGTATTATTTAAAACAAGTGAAATGGCTCTCCATCTATACTCTTGCTTGCTTTAAAAAAAATCTAAAGCAATCTTTACTTTGCTTAACTTCTGCTCATAATAAACTGCCTTTATGAAACAGGTTTTTGTTTACAAACTCCAGTAAAGGGCGATTCACACGCTTGCCACTGCTCCTACCATGTGACATGAAACCTTAAAAACTCCAAAGGCGCGTTCACACCGGCGATGCCATCTAGTCGCCGCGATAACTTTCATCGCAAAAGCGACCATCGCTGGCAAAAAGCGACGCGATTTGAGCAGTCGCTTGCTGACCCGACTTTTTGCGATGCGATCTAGTCGCGGAGCGGCTAAGCCAATCAACGGCGTTCGGAGCGAAAGTTTTCGAGAAGCGACTCACCAATGAAATCGTTGGACTCGCTCATCGCGCACGAAAGTGTGACCATCTAATTTTTTTTTTCCGATGTGATTTAGTCGCATCGCGCGGCTGCTTACGTCACCGGTGTGAATGCGCCTTAAGAGCACAAGCTGGCGCCAACTACCTGGTACCCGTGGAAAATTTGGCATTCTACTTTTTTGTGCGCACCATTCTCTATTTTTTGGTTCAAAAAATGTTGATGTTATAAACAACCATATCTCATAGATGGTGTGCGCACATTTGCTATCGCAAATAGCAGAAAACCTTCGCTTTGGTCTAATGCAGTTCTAGGGTCACCTCATAGATGACGCCAGCGTGCATAAAGCGCTGGATGGATTTTATTCATTTTAAAAGTACTGCCAAGCTGCTGCATGCAGGGACGCACTTGAGTCAAAAACAGCGGAGCGTCGCCACCAACGTAGTGTGTCGCGGCGCCGTCATCTACTGTCGACCAATAGGAGCGTGCCCGCAAACGGCGGCGCGTCACCGGCAGCCACAGCAGACCAATAGGAGCGCGCGCGTCTGGATGCGAGATACGCCGTGTTCCAAAAAATGGACCGCATCTCCACGTGGTGAATGATGTTGCTTGGGGCGAAGCTCTGGTGGTGCTTGTCTGCGTAGACGCCGAGCCGCAGCATGCCGAGCCATTTCATTCATGTCAGTAGGAGAATGTGGAGTTTTCTTTTTCTAAGAAGACATGGGATGGCATCTCAGAACCCCCTACTCTTTTTTTTTTCCTCTTTCTTTTTTCATAATTTTTTCATCTTTTTTTTTTCCAGTTATTTTTTTTGCCCTACACGAGCACGTGAGCATGTGCTCACGTGCTCGTGAGCACGTGATCTCACGAGCAGAAGCACGAGCACCCGACGCCGGGCCTACAGCGGACGGCGGACGGACATGGCTAGCCCCTAAGGAGCTTCGCCCCTAAAATTGCTCATTTCATGTGCCAAAATCAGCGACTATACGGGGAACTTGGCGCTACTTTCCCAGAATCCGGTGACTTTAGGTGGCGCAGGAAATGAGAGGGGGGTTAACGCTTCGCCGAGTAGCACGAGAGAGTCGCGTGACGTGCACGTGTCGCAGAGCACGCGAGCTCGGCCGCTGTCCAGAGCGACGAGCGAGTTTTGTGGAATCACGGTTGCCGGAGCAACGTCTACCGCCGTTTCAGTCAGACAGGAGCGCGTCGAGTTGAAGCGAGCATGCTAGCAGATAAGGACGCGCATGCGCAATGTGTAGTTCTCGGCACCAGGCGGCGCGCGGCGTTACGGTGTTGTCTATGTGATGTAACTTCCGTGACCAATTTTCGTGACATGGATCTCCCAGCTTTGCAACCCCTTCCAAGCGCGGAGAAAGACATAGTTCTACATAAAAAAAAAAGAAAATGAACAGGTTTGCAAATTTTTTTGTCTGTGACTAGCGAGGAGAATAAAAAGAAATCACTCACAGTGAGCACGGATTGGACAGTTTCCGCGAAACCCACGACGTACATGGCCACGGCCACGGCGTTGGCGAGAGAAAAGATGAGTCCGATGGCGCCCCCAAACTCCGGGCCCAGACTCCGGGATATCATGTAGTACGTCCCGCCTGGAGACAGTGAAATAGAGTTGCAATACCCTATAACAGGCGGTAGCTTGCGCCATCTTAAAAAAAATGATTCCTCCCTGCCTCCCTCCTCTTCCCCCTTAAGCTAATGCATTTGTGTAACTATCACAATGCCCAAGGGGGGGGGGGGGGGGGGTGATTGCCGGGAAGGCCTTCGGGGAAATCGGGGGAAAAAAACTAAAAACAGCAACACCTGCCTCCTCCTTCCGTCGAGTGAGTAGTCAATTTTGCTCTGGTCGAACCTTATAGTTGTAGGAGTCACCCCAACACCAGATTCACTGGGGGACTGGATTGAGCAGGACTGAGCAGTATAGCCAACATGCCATAATCCGCAAGCGAAGGTACCGGATGAAATGGTTCGAGGCGCCAGCTGATAAAAACTGCCAAAGCGATTGCTAAAGGCCCATCAATATTTTGTGCACCTGAAACTACACCAAAACCCCCCCCATAACAACCACTACCAGACCCGTCACCAGACCTAACGCACCAGATACTAGCCATAACACACCAGTAACTACACCTAAGACGGTCGTAGGTGCACCCAACACGTCAGCTGCGACACCTGTCATACCTGTAACTACTGTAACTATCGTACGTGCACCTAGCATACCTGCAATAAGAGGTAACACACCGGTAACTGCACCTAAGACGCCGATCACTACACCTAAAAAATCGGTCACTAACATAATGCATGCGCAGCTAGACCAACCTCATGTACTCTAGTAACATATTAATGGGCTTTGGCCAATAGGGAGTTTTTGTAGATCGTTTTCGCCGTCTCGCAACGCTGTCCGCAACCCTACCTGGAACTCTACAGTCAAGGCCATGAGCGCGCAGGCGCAGTAGCGGCTTCTTCGTTGCGGAGGGCTTAGCGGAGGGGGAAACATCTCCAGTGTTCCTTCTGCTAAGAGGTAAAGGGTGGGATGAGTTTGCCCTGAACTCAGCCTAGCTGTCACCGACTGTAGTAAATCTAACATCTCAAATCCTATGACCAGGAGATCAAACCTCTTCTTGCGAAAAGAAAGATGACCGACAAAGAACGGGACATCACTGTTTTTAATTACCCCATTTTTACGCAGTAAATTGGTGCTTATTTAACTAAGGTCAGCCTGTCTCAGTGCCTATGGTGCACACGAGACGTCGCAGACTGTAGGGCAAACTGCGCGACTTTTGCCTGCCATAAAAGATCCGCTCTGCGAATGTCACTTTCCCGCAGCGCACTGGCGCGCGGGAAGAAGCCGCACCTCAACAGCGGTTGCTACGCAGGCTGAATATGCATGAAAGCGTTACGTCGGTCTGCCTTCGAAGTATGTCGACACTGGTTCACGCCGTAGATGCGATTTAGCGAGTGCAGTACAAATGATAACCAGGGAAGTTCTAGTGTGCGTACCACGACCAACGTGGAAAAAGCTTAAAAATCCTAGGAGCCTAACTTTGGCCTAACACGGTTTTGCTCCAAGCAACAGAGTACGTTTCTTCGGCTCTTCTCTGACTCGCCACATAATTGCCAAAGACTTGAGCTCAGGATGGCATGTATAAACCGAAGAACCACCAAAGAAGCGTAAATATGGTACTTTTTTTTGTTTGTTTTGGCAATTTAGGCTTAAAGTTGCCACATTAAAACCGTACAACCAGACGTGAATCCCAACACTGGCCCCTGTTTGACGATTTTGGCCCAAAGATGCCAGGTGACAACCAAACTACCAGCAACCAGCAATGAAGCCCGACTTGGGCACTTGTCTGATGAATAAGTGCCGAGATGCCCAGACTCTGGCGAAAAGGTAAAGTTTTGTGCTTCCTTGGCTTCTTCGGGCATTTTAAGACCCTAAATATCCAGACAAAAACCGAAGTTTGGCTCAAAGAACTGTGTTAGCTGGGATTTCGCATTAGTCATTGCGCGAACGCGTGCAGTTACCACGTTCATGCATAGGCTCAATGCATCTCCGCGTTCAGCAACACAAACTTCCACTCCACGAGCTCCCAACTAAGGTGCGCCCAGCCAGATTTTTTTTTTCTTGTATTTGCTTTTGGTTTGCGGTCGCCAGCGCGGAGATTCGTGTGACAACTTGCCAATCTCCATGTCCTAAGCTTCTGAAGGCAATATTTCTACAAAACACTTAGCTACGACGTTTATATATTGTTCAATGTTTTCGCCATTAACTAAAAGTTCATTAAAAAAAAAGTGATCTATACTAGCATTTTATGTGATTTCCCTCAAGACAGAAAAATGCTGACAGAGCAACAGACATCATAAAACACACGCAAAAGAACAAAGCTCCTAAAAATGAACGGCAAATCGCTAGGCAATTGTGTTACATACGTGAAACGTACTGGCACCACCAATTTTTATATAATTCTTTAGCGCAACGACAAGCCTGTTCAGCCAAACGCTCAAGTTCACGGCGCTCTTCATCAGATAATTTAACGCGCAGATTGTCTGCACTTGAAATGATAAACCTGATGATCTTCCAGAACCTTCTAACCCACTCCTCTCCCACCTAGACCCCTCGTCTCCTCCTCACTCCACCCCTGGTCACATGACCTCCCAGTTAACCAATCAGCGTAGAGCACATCCCCCTCCTCTCCCACCCGTCAACCCATCAGTATCGAGCCTCGCGGCCACGCTTTTATCTAGGCTTCACTTTTGGGCTTCACAAAATCCCCCTAACACCAAGCCAAAGAACGTTTCACGCTAAAAACGAGGTCTTCTTCGAGCGCCGGCACCGACCTCCTCGGACTTCTCCGTTGGTGCAAATGGCGGACATGGAAAGGGTGGTCAGCATCGTCACCGCCGACGCTAACAAGATGACCGCAATGGCGAGACCTGCGAAAAAACGGAAAAGAGAAAAATCCAAATATCTTTTTTTGGTAAGCCCTCAAGCAACGGGCTATAGGCCTTGCCAACCTAGAAGAAAGGCCTTTCTTCTCCAACCGTTATCACTAGTGGATCCACGCAACGTCGGGGATCCACTAACAATGACGTCATGCGCACGCCTTTTCTATACTCGTTGAAACAAAAAAAAAAAAGGTTTTGCGCGTGCGCGTTAATAATGCGCTGCGCCGAAGTAACCCTTACAAGATTTGCTTGTCGAAGGAAGAAACGTTTTTTTTTTTTTTGAAACGTGTACGTCATTACATATAACAAATCTAATCTTAGATGCACCTACACATATCTTATTCAACGCATAAAAGGGGGAAAATTAGCAATGTTCCGTGAGTATTCGCCTGTTATTTTGCTACGGTTCTCGAGGTGAATACGATTATAGGAGGTATTGACTCTCCGCGCTGCCGTCTCTGTCTGCTGGGGCTGTGGAACGAATTGTGATTGAGAGTGGCAACTCCTTTTTTTCGAATATCAAGCGCCGGGCACGCGTGCCCAGAGCCCGGTGATTCGGCGGTTTTACAGCGAAGCTGTTTATGCTAGGGTTCCGTGGATTTTTCGTGTGCGTCAACAGAAACTATGAGAGGGCTCAAACCACCCTCTCTTCGTCGTCGTTCCAAGCGCTTGCGTGCCTAGTTTCCTTTCCTTCCGCGGGGTGGCGGTCCCGTCGCGCGTGTCTAGTCTCCTCCGGCTCCTCGGGGCGGCAATAGTCCTCAACATGTGTGTGCGTACCTTTCGCCACGATGACCACCGATCAAGACGATCAATGTGTTCGTACCTTTGTTCAAAATTCTGTGTGACGTCTGTGTCGTGTGCTAAACAGCTTCGCCAGTTGGTCATCCACCTTCACAGAGTGGAATGGCTCATGATATTTTTTTATTTGTCCGCGCGATATACACTGAAAAGGTGTATACGAAACGCAAGTTCGACCGCTTCTTGCTCACGGGGTTGCGGTGACTTCAGAACGCCGAGCTCCGATTGGCTCCTGACGGGAAGGACAGTGGGTAGACCTCGATGCCACCTGCCTTTTGAGGTCTATCCACTATCCTTTAAAGGGAAACTGAAGCGGTTCTGTATGTAAGAAAAAACACTTCAATGGCCTTCATTCGGCCTCCAGGATCACGAATATCGAGATTATTTTTCAACTCGGTGCACGGAGGCTGCAGAAATTAATCTTTAAAGTACCGCCGAAGCCCCTCCTTTCTGGGGCGTGACGTCACACTAGGAGTTTTCGGAATCTCCGCTCTCGCGCATCTTCAGCGCCTGTCGAAGCTATGCACGCGCACTCTTGCTATTTTCAAAAAGGTCAGAAAGAGACGTCACGGCTGGGGTCAGTGCGGAAAAATATACCTGTCAAGCTTGCAATTGCACGCGCTGCCCACACGTGCGGCACGCGCTTGGCGGCCGAAAGATCCTAGTATGACGTCACGAGTGGTCGGAGGTTTTTCGTGTTTCCTCGCGTTTAGTTACATGTTCGGGGAAAATGAACGTGATATTCAGAGTCACACATGGAGTCACTGAGAGGTTAGCTAAGGCAGGGTGTGGCGAGTTCCCTAGCATCTCATTATCGCACCACAGCCAATGAGGTTAAGGCGCGAGTGGATAACAACAAACCAGCAATCACAAAGCAAGGAGCATTTATTAACATAACAGGCCACACCCCGCGTTTGGTAGGCTGTCGAGGACTATATGGTACGAGTATCAATTTTACTCTTTTCGTAAAAAAAAAGAGAAGCGACCGACTCACCAATTCCCGCCTGTCCGACGACCCAGGAGAGTCGAAGGAACAGCATCACACCCCAAATGTTCAGAAGGCATCGCACCTGTTCAAAATTTGATTGAAAAATTGAGTAATTAAATGTTTTTAGGGGGGGGGGGTGTTTTCTTCTAATCGACTTTATTAATGGATAGAAAAAGAGTGAATCGTATAGTACTCGCAGCACATCGAATGATAAAAATAAAAATTGGTTCGCTTGTTCCATAGTCTCGCTTTAATTGGTTTTGTTTAAGGACAGCATTGGACCTCGGTAGGCGTGCTTATATATACAGTTTTTTTTTTTTAAAGATTTACAAATCTGTTTAAAAAAGCCGTGAAAGTTACACTTATGCGGTTTGTGGAGGTTATTTTCACGGCCAGGGGGACATTATGTGGGCTGCAAATTTTTGCGATAAGTCGGCAAATATTTCTTAATGAACTTCTTAATTAGTGAAAATAGACATATGGTTGCAATTAGAAACTTACTGAGCGTCATCAAAAACCACTCAATCAACTCTTTTTACAACGAGTTGAAGCTCATGGAAAACTTAGGGGCGCACCAAGGTTAACCACCCGTGAAGAAGGCGCAAAGCTAGCAGTGGCGGAACGCCGATGATTAGATCATTATCGCGTTCCGTCACTGCCAGCTTTATTTTCACTAATGCAACAGTTAATTAACAAATATTAATTAATTTGCCGACTTATCGAAAAAACTAGCCACCCACATAATGTCTCCCTGGCCGTATAACTCGTCTGCACAAACCCCACAAGTTTAACTGGCTTTTTTTAAACAAATCTGTAAAGCTTTATAAAAAAAAAGAAACAAAAAACCCTATATATTTATATATATATATATATATGGTATTCCACGCAACGTGAGCCAAGGTTTATAAAGATTTTGGTGCATGTGAGTAAGACGAAACCAAAGAAATAATGTTGTTCATTGTTTGGAGCAAGTCAGGGCATTTTGTTTTGCCCAATTAAATAATTAAGATTAATTAACTTTTAAAATATTCAATTTAGAGAAACGGTTCCATGATAAAGTTGTAGAGAGTCTTCAGAAACATTGTATTGAGTGGTTTTTATCAAGAAACGTTAACACCTTTTTTTTTATGGGCTTCAAAAAAAGATTGCGAATTATTAAAAAAAAAACGCGACTTTGCGCATGTGAATCTTGTATTGCAGCGCTCTCAGCCGTGGCTCGAACAGACTAGGCCTGCATGCTGAATAGAGCAATGTTGACTGGGCGCCGTTGACAAATTATATTTTTTTTTTTCATAATTCGGACTTTTTTTTTTTTTTTTGAAGCCCGGAAAAACGAAATGTGTTAGAGGTTTCTTGATAAAAAAACCCAATGAACTGGATGTTTCTGAGGACGCTCTACAGCTTTGTCATTGGAACTTTTGCTCTAAATAGACACATTTCAAAAGTTCATTAACTAATCTTAATTAGTTAATTCGGCAAAATACAAAGAATAGCCTGAGTTGTTCCAAACAATGAACAAACTTATTCATCTGACTTCGTCTTCCTAAAATGCGCCAAAATATTCTTAAACCTCGGCTCAAATTACGTGGCATACCCTGTGTATACCATTAGCAACCTTTTCAATTCTATCACCTAACATATTTACAAAAAACCGCAAAATAAAAAAAAAAATAAATAAAAATCGGCTGGTTAACAAACAAATAGCTTTTTTTGTTTGTTAACTGCTTTATACCGTGAAGTCGCAATCACACGGCCAATGCATCGTACAAAAAACCTGCTGCAGAAAGAAGCCGCAAAAATTACGAGCTTCCGATTATATTACCGTATAAAATTCCAAATCAAAGAATGTTGATAAAGACAAGAGGCGTACCAGGACTCCCTGAATCCATCCGAATTTGGTTGCCGGCGACAGGTTCACCTCCTTGTCGATCTTTTCGCTGAACGACTTGGACTGCAAGAACAGAGAAAGAATCATAATTATCGCGGTCTGGTCAAAAAACTATACCAACAAGATAACCAACTGTACCTAAATGACATTAAGAATAACCTAAATAAAAATCCCAAAAACGTTTGGCGCTTTACGAAGTCACATTTCCGTGAAAATAAGTCAAATATTTGCCTCCGAGACGATAATGGTTATCTTTGTAGTACTCAGGCCGATATTGCCACTCGTTTTGCTGAGTATTTCAGTTCCTGCTATTCTTGTTTTTCCACGAGCAGCTCTTTTAGTTCCGTTGACGTTGAGTTTTCCGATTATCTGTCGACATTTACTGTTTGCATCGAAGACATTTTAGAAGCTACAAACGAACTGAAACCCAAACTACCAACCGGCATTGACGGCATACCTAGTTTTATTATAAAAGGTTGTTCTATTTTTGCTCCAGTTTTAATGCATATTTTCAACTCGTCTCTCGCACAATGTTATTTCCCCAAACTTTGAAAATTCTCCGCAGTTGTGCCTATTTTTAAACCCGGTGATTCTACATTGGTTAAAGGAGCTGTGCAACGATATTCAATTGGAATGTTTTTCACTTTACACGAGCTTACTGGCACTAGTGGGACTCAAGGATACTCGCATGCAATGCCACTGGCCAAGAAACTCCTTTGTTGCGGTGTAATTTCAAGGACAAAAGCGATCATTTTCATTCAATCTCTCCTTTGCAAAATTCGATGACGTAACGCGGGGATCGCAGTACACCCATATGACGATATTTGAATGCGGTTCATAGATTGGACCCGAGCATTGCGTGGGCACTCGATGTAGGCTCGTGATAATTGATAGCTCGAGAAGCATTCGAGTAGTGGCCCGTGTCCAATCGCTGCAACGACGACAATAGCCGAGCCATAACAATGTCTGGAACTCAGCGCGTGTCCTGTGCTTTGCCAACCCCAGCGCGTGGCTATGATCAACATTGGCGGCATATAATCGGCTCCAGATCACGTGGCCGCTTGTTCTGGCTGCGAGTTGAGGGCGTGAACGCTGCTCGTTGTTTTTTTAATTTTTTTCTGGGACTTCTAATGCGTCGGGGGAAAAACGAAGGCGTGTTTCATAGGTCATTAACGTCAGAGATCCGTTCTAAGCGGTATTTGCGGAAAGTAAAAAAATTGTTGCATAGCCCCTTTAACAATTACCAGCCGGTGTCACTGTTATGTGGATTTGCAAAAGTAGTCCATAGGCGTCTTTACTTTTATCTGAGCCCGACGATAACTGAAGCTCGATCAGCACGGATTTTTAAAGGGGCGATCGGTGAAATCTAACTTATGCTCATTTTTAAATTTCTCAGCGCCAATTGTGTCCAGTAGGGGACAGGTGGATGCGATTTATTTCGACATGTCGAAAGCGTTCGACCGTCTTAGTCATGATTTACTTCTACAAAAGCTGGCTCTGCGTTTCAGCCCACATCTGTGCGCATGGTTTTCTAGTTATATAAAAGATCGTCGAAACTCTGTATTCGTGTTGAAGAAAGCTACTCCGACGAGTTTGTTTCTAAATCCGGGGTGCCCTAGTGCTCCATCCTGGGACCGCTTTTGTTTATTTTGTTTATAAATGATATTGTTTCCCGTGTTAGTGACGCAAAAATACTTCTCTGTGCCGATGATGTTAAACTATTTTTAAGTGTGATGTCAGTATTGGATTGCACTCGTCTTCAAGCTGACATAGAACATGTTTCAAATTGGTGCTTTTGAAAACCATTTGTCATTTAATCCCGAGAAACCTAAACATATTGTACTATCTAGAAAGCGTGAATTCATTTCTTTGTCTTACAACCTTGAAGATCGCCTTGATACCCCGGGTATCTTTTGGAAGGGATCTTGGTGTCCGTATTGACAGTTCACTTTTTTCAAAGAACACGTGTCTATAGAGTCTATTCACATGACGTCAGACCGCCTTTTAATGTCGAGTCACTACACACAAGCATGGCCGCCGAAGGCCATAGCGGTTTGCCGATAGGCGAGTTTGCTTTGCCTTCTTTTATTTTTCACCAAGCTCACGAATAAAAGTTCCGCTTTATCGCGCGGCGGCCATGTTTGTGGGTGATGACTCAGCAAGTGAATAGACCCTATAACTGTGAATGCTCCGTTAAGAGTGTTAGGCATTAGTTCTCGGTTATGTCGGCGGTTCTCATCACCCTCTTGTTTGTTGCATTTGTTGAAGTCACTAGTTAGATCACGGTTAGAATTCGGCTTGGTAATCTGGAATTCAATATCTCTTGGTCAGGCAAAAGAAATCGAAAATGTACAAAAGCGGGTGATAAGAATTCTGTATGACCGCTATATTGGAACGATGTTTTTTTTTATCATTATGAAACGCTACTTCACCGGTTTGCATTATATAAACTTGCCATAAGGAAGCAGTCCAGAGATTGTTTTTCTTCATAAAGTTGTTCATGGTCCTGTCAGGTCAATAGATTTACTACGATCCATTGACTTCCCTGTTCATCAAGGGCCAACCGCAATGTATTAACGTTTTATCCATCTTGCATGCCCCTTGTACCCTCTTTGTCACGGATTCAGTTGGCCTTCAATAAGGAACATCACCTTGAAATTTTCATGCGTCTTCGCGAATTCACCTTGCTTGTTCGAGAATGAATGTCTTTCGCCTAGATATCATAATGAGATTTTCTGCGGTATTTGTATTTAGTATTTTAGTTTTTGCGGCATTTGTATTTTCGTATTTTAGGGCACCACAGTGGAGACTGAAAAGTTGTTTGTGGGCACAGAATATAAAGAATTATTTTTATCGTAATGTCCCACCCGAGACTGTGGCGCGGAAAAATTAGGAAAGCATCTTAATGGGTATACAAGATATTGGACCTGGTTTTATTTCTCGTAATAAAGCTGTTTTCTGAATCATTGTTATTTCATTATCGTTACTGCGCTTGCGTTTCAGAATTTGGGCATGGCTCAAAGGGATGCTAAACCGAAATTTGGATTTCACAAAAAAAGGTAGCGGGAGTGTTCAGCCAGAAACCACCACTCATAAAGCGATATCTCAAACGGATGGCCGTATTTCTGTAAAATAAGGATGGGAGAATCGCGACATCACGTTTCCTGCAGAATAGTTGAGGAGGAGGAGGAGGAGAAAGGGCCTTGCTTCGTTCCCTCTTCGCGTCCTCGCGGAGTCAAAGCGAGAAGAGAAGAAAACGGGAATCGCGACGTCACGGGCCTTTCTAGCCATTCTTCAAGCGCGCTCTTCTTTCACAAATATACGACCCTCCGTTGGAGATATCGCTTTACGAGTGATGCTTTCGGGTTCCTAGCGTCTCGCCAAGCGCTTCTGCGTTGTTTTCTTAAATCAAAATATCAAGTCAGCATCTTTCTTTAAAAAAGTTCTTTTTTGTTTTCTTCTTTTTTTAATAGTTACGGGTTTGCCAAGCATTCGCTATTTTCTTATGGTGTGCTGCCTGTCGTGCGCCTCGGACTGCTGTGTTTACCGTGCGTCTTAAAACGCGCTCCCTCGATTTTCCTTCATGAGGTCATCAAAGTGTTACGCTCTCGCCAGCGTGCAGCGGCCCAAGCCGTTGTACTGAATGTGGCAGTTGTACCGAATGTGGCAGACGCCCGTACCGCTGCAGGGGCCCTAATCTAAAGGTTCGGCGCAAAACGTCGACGAGAAATGACGGCGGCCATGATTGACCGGAGCCAGGGTCAAGTGCGGCGTTGTCCAATCGCAACCGGCGGATGTCTCGCCAACGTTTTCACCAAGTTTCCCAGAGTAGGGCCCCAGGTCGCTTTCCCGGGGCCCTAATCTGGACACTTGGCGAAAAAGTGGGTGAGAAATCCGGTGGCCATGACTGGCCGGCGCCGAAGTCAAGTGCGGCGTTGGCCAATCGCGGCCGTCAGAAATCTCACCGACATTCTCGCCAAAATGACCAGCTTAGTAGGACCCCTGGTCGGCGGACCACGGAAGTTTTGGCAGCCAGGGTCTGGCAGTCGTGGCTGCCGAATCCTGTATCTAGATGCCTCTCGTGTCCGTGGCTTCGACAACGGAGCACACTGTATTCGACATTATACCGTTTTTGTTTTTTTTTTGGGGGGGGGGGAGGGGGGGGGGGGGGGGCAAGGGAGTAATATGTTTCCTACGCGCATATACTGCAGCCGTCTAGAGGCTTCTGCGTAGCTTCGAAGCAAGTACGGGCGTGAGCACGATTCCCCAGAGAGTACTTTAATCGAGTAAATGCTAAAACACGTGTGCGAGAAATAAAACCAACATAGACAAGAACCATTAAAACTTAAAAATTCGTTGCACATTTTTTCTTCCCAAAGCCGAATCATACAAGGGCAATTGCGGTACAGCAATCACTATCCCTTTCATAACGAGACCACCGAGAGCAATAAACAAACTCGTTTCTCAAGAATTGCGTGAAACGATTTTCGTACTTTCCGATATTCATCCGATTTTCAAACTTTCTTTTTTTCGTTTTCTTTTATTTAATTTTAAGTCTTAAGGGCTCGTTCCCTCCAGAGCAGTGAGCAGGGCTCGGGCCCAATTTCTGCGTTCGCCAACATGGCGGCCGCGAGATTTCTAGCCGGAGGTACGTCCCGTAAAACCGTCTCATACAATAGTTTTTTTTGTATTGTTTTTCAAAAAATACAAGAATTTTTAAATAAAAAAAAAAAAGCCGTGAAAGTTACAGAAATGCGGTCTGTGTACGTATACGTTAATTATAAGGCCCGGGGGGGGGGGGGGGGGGGAGGGGGGGGGGTCGTCACAATAAAGCAAATCAACAATTTTTTTTTATTTATTTAAGATAAATATATTGTTCCGTTTGCAAACGATAACTCGAATGCACTGACGGCATTACTCTTTCACATTTGTTCCTTATAAGAAAAAATGAAATCGAATCTTTTAAGAAAACAAACAAACAAAAACGAACACAAAACCGCAGGAAGACTGACTTCACACAAAAGTCGCGGTAACACTCCCCATCGTGCAGAAGACAAAAAGAGGAGAGAATTATCTACGGACGCCCCTAAAACATGTTTGAAACATGCTTGCTTCACACATAATCTTTCCTCGAACATGCGGCACCTCTTTTCCGCATTCAAGGACAGACAAAGGGTCGATCGAAAAGGGGATATTGCACCAGATTTTCGATGCCACGTAAGGAGCCGCAGGAAACGAAAACAAAATGTCCCGGAACTTTGGCCGCCGTATAGATACGGCTTTACGCACCTCGCTCACGTTTTACGCGGTTTTTTTACGACGAATTTACGCGGCGATTGGGCGGCGATGACACTTTCGGTAAGCACTCCCGTCAATATTAGAACCGATAAAATGAACGCCAAAGCCATTCAAGGCTTACGACGTCATTCCATCCACCTTTCCTTGAACTTAAGATAAAGACGAGATAGAAATTAGCGAGAAATATTGCGTCGCCCTTTCCGGAAGTTCCCGAAACAAACAAGTGTAGCCATGGAAGCTGTTTTAAAGCATCAAAAGATTTCTAACGGACCCCCCCCCCTTTCCCCCAACCCAAATCACTTTTCTTTTTTCTTTTTTTTCACGTCGGGTCGAGTTGAGTCATTTCCGTTAAATTTGGCGATAAAATTCACGCGACACGACTTGACGTCAGATGACCTATGCACCACCTCAGCTTCCCCCGAAACATTTGGCGGGGAAAGTAACGTCACGTAACCCCTACACCCAGTGCCCCCGCTAAATTTACCGAGAAAATCGACCTTACGTGATCTACACACCAATTTAACGTCACCCGACCCACGCACGCAAAATTCGCAAAATTTAGTGCGGGCATTCCTGAAACACGACTGTTTGATGTCTCCTTACCAAAATTACACGATCGCGTTTTTTTTTTTTTTAAATACTAGATTTCGTGAACTTTAGGATTATAAAAATCAAGATCGCTGCCACTTTTTTTTCTCTCTCTCTCTTCTTATTATAAACATAAAGGCGAAAATGCGGTACCACATTTTTGTTGTAAGCTTTCCACGAAATGTCCGAACTGAGTCGAACGTACCAAACAATACAACCACGAACGCACACACTAACATTGCGGATCACTGGGCCCTTTTCTGCGCACGATTGACTTGGCGACGATGAAAGGACGTGTACAAAAACACGACGAGAAACGTGACATTGCACTATTGACGCTGTTCGGTTGGTCCTATATCGGCTCGTAGCATCGGCTGCGACGGGACGCGTGGCGAAACAATCAGTACAGAAGAATGAACGACCGTGTACCAGCATTTTGACGTCACGAGATCGAGCGCAGACAAATCGGTCGCGAGTGCTACCGCGTCGGCGTTCGGCCTTGCCTCGTGGCCAATCAACGAGTCGAAGAAGACTCGGCGTTGGGCTCGGGACCAATTGCACGGGTTGGCGCCACCCGAATGTGTGATGACGTCATGTGGAGGTAAAGGAAGCTGTGAACAGGCTTTGCTTAACCCCCACCCCCCCCCCCCCCCCAAAAAAAAAACAAAAAAAAAATGGTTAGCGCATTATTATTATTATTTTTTTTTTTTTTTTTTTTTTTTTTGCGTGCCGCGAAATAGTTCACACGAGATTTGATTGTCGGAGGAAGAAACGATGCCTTTGGGTATTGAAACGCGTGCGTCTTGGTAAAAATAACGCGAGGCCGATCGCGATTGAGTCAACTGTTGTTGGGTTAATGACAGTTAAGAGCGCTAGTGTAACTATTAGCGGCGAGATGTTTCGGTGGCGCCCTCGTTCGGTTACCTTTCGTGACGTCATTACCTTGTGAACAACAAGTTCGATGGTATTTGTAATGGGCATGGTGGAAGCCTGAAATCATGGCGCTCTCAAAGCAACACTGCCATTACCGTCAAAATTGAAGTTCTTACATTCCTCTTATTTCCGTCGATGAGACATCCTTTGCTGACGTCATAGTCAGCATTCGGCCAATTGTGGTGGGCCGACCACAGCGACGCTTTCGATCGCTCACGTCGCCAATAGTGTGTAAGATGGACATACGTACATCTTTATTAGGGAAATTGGTAATGTCCCGCAATAAACTAAGCCTTTTTTTTTTTTTTACTACGGTTTTTCAGGTGAATTTGAGTGAAGGTTGTGTTCGTAGAGAGCGCGCCAACAAAACGCCAAAATGGAGACCCACGCTCGTACAAGTAACCTTGACAGCGTTATTTCCTACGTATCAGACTCTTGAAGTGTCGAAGAGTACGTTCGGTACTCTTCGACAGAAGAGAATCGGCAAACATGGTCGACACACTTTTATGCCCGACATCTTCTCGCGTGCCAGTTAGGAACTGAGACGACCGTCGTATCTGATAAACTCGCCATCAGTCCATGTCGCTTTCGTCCCATTGTCTCGCCTTCGAAAAATACACGCAGAAAAAAAAAAATCGAACATTGATTATATGTCGTTTTTCTTTTTTTTCCTTTTCGCTGGCGCCGGCGACGTTCTTGGGAGACGTAATACGATCGACGTCAATGGTTTTATCTGGCTGGTTCGAAGAGTACCTGCGCTCTTCGCCTCTCAGCGTTCCAGTTTCTGTCCTCGGGCGGGGGCTGTCAGAAAAACAAGGCGACTTATCGATCACACGGGATCAGACAACACGTCGACAACAGCAGAGATAAACAATGACAGAAATTAAGGAGCGCGCGATTAAAGCCGTCGCCTGGTGCGGATCAATCTTGGGCCTGGACAGAAATCATGGTGTAAGGCGCAAAAAACAACGGACACAAGAACGAAAGCAGACATACAGGCGCCTTACACCTCTCTCTTGTGTTCGCTGTTTTTTGCGCCTTACACCATGATTTCCAACGTTCACCAACGAGCCCAACTGCAAGTTCTTGAGCCTCGACGTACGGGACGTCGGCTCTAAGGAAAGAGTTGATGATCCACGAGCCAGGGACGCAATAAAATTATGAAATCTCCCGACCACAGAAGCGAGCGAGCTCAAAGCCCCTCAAATTCGTCGTTGGGTGGTTAGGCAGAGTGAGGTTAGTCTGCCATAGTTTTGGCGACATTTTTAGACGGTGCACGCTGTCGAAAATTTGTAGTGTCCGCTTTCCAGCGTTGTCATTGGACAGCCAATCGTCGAAATCTACGAAGGGAGCTTGGTGAGTCATGAGATTAGAGATACGTTTAGTTTTAAAGGCCGACGGCCAGACTCGAGATTCTGCATGGCAGAAGATCCTCTTCGCCATGAGGGAGAGAAAAAAGGCAACGGTGGACAGGGTAGAGGGAGGGAGAGTAGGAAGCGGGGAAAAAGTGGAAAGCGCGAACTGGTCGGTCGGTCTTTAAGAAGAAAATAAAACAACCTGCATTGAGACACTGGTCATGGTGAAACGCCGTGCCCGCGGTGTCCCAGCGCAGTCTTTTTTATGGGTCTAAACAGAGTTTACTTCGGCATGTTCCTTCACGCGTTACTAGATATTTTAATCTCTTACGTTCATTCCACATGCAAGGTCTCGATAATATCACGTTTGCAGACTTCATTTAATACGATTGCATCATCTAGCTTACACATAATCAGTGAATGTGCACTTTTTCTGCCACGAGCTGGCATCTGCGATAGCAAGCTTGGAGTGTGTTTTGTACGAATCATGTCTGTCCCTTTTCCTCGTGCTACCTTTGAACTTTTCTATGACCTCCGTTAGACGACAATTATTACCTTTGCGCACCAAAGGGAATACGTATGCGGTTGTTTTTGAGCACAGAAAAGAAAGATTATCAGGATTATCATTATACCTGGACACGACAATCAAGCAATTTTGGGAGCACTAAGTTCTATGGAAACACAAACATAAGAACGCATTTAAAAAATAAACTGCCACTTAAACGTCCAATTGCACAGTTTCTTTGTTTAGCAGACCATTAAACGTTTTTTCTTACGGAGAGACCAATTCGTATGCACATTAATTTAAGTATCTTAAACTGATAATAAACTAACGTAAATTGAAGACGGTCGCCTTCAATTCTTCGGCATAACTTCTGTTCTCACTCAGTTATCTCTCGTAGCGATAGCCGAGTATCAGCACAAAACCAAATATATGCCCATACGTCATACACAAGACAGAGTTTCTTTGCGGACATGTTGGCTTCATACGTGCTTCGACCATGGCTCCAGACAGTTTCTACATGACCAATGTACCGTCATGCAAGGAAGAACCAAGGCTCAGAGAGTGGCTGCATACTGTCTTTTGTATGGTGCATAAGCAGTATGTGACCTCGTTCAAGTGGGTCAACCTTCGTGCTGTGCGCACCTCTGGGTAAAGAATCGAGAGAAAATTAAAAAAAAAAAATATCCGCAAAGACAAAGGACGTCTGTCGTCGCTGATACTCCAAAATTTTATCTCAAACTTGAGTTCGTCTGGGTATTTGAGATTTTCCAGAGATTGCGAGTTATCGGTCGGCACCGTTTTCTCGAAGACAAGGCAACTTAAAGTGAGAGTCAAGGCAACTCGCGTTTGTCTAGAGATTTCTTCTTTGTTTCGAGGATTATTTTTCCGCGTAGGGCCCAGGCATAAAGGCAAGGTACCCGACAGAGCTTCTATCAGGCACAGTTCAGCAACGCAACGTAGCAACGTAACAAAAAAAAAAAAGCAATTTGAATATAGATTGCGGTCAGCCAAAGTATTAAAAAACGAGCCAAAAAGGTTGCGGATCATCATGTAAATATAAATCAAACAAAATCACACGTGTCACGGAAATAAGTGGAAGAAAAAAGTCATTGAACGCCGAAACAACCCAAACATGCACGTTTGGTTGTTTATATTCCTCAACGGAGGCCTCCGTTGCAAAATATAAGAAATACGCAACATTAAAATGAGCCACAATTGTGTTTTACCTTTGGGATAGGATATCCCACACTTCAAAATCATTGAAATAGGAATCAAAATTTACAAACATTAGGTTACTTCAAAGTAATCTCGTAAACAACCCCACATGTACAGTTAGTGTACATGACGGCATGTTTCTTTGCGCATTTTAATGCGCGAACCGTTTCAATGCGCAAAGACACGTGCCGTCATGTACACTATAACTGCACATGTGGGGTTGTTTACGAGATTCCTTTTAGCATGTCGTTGCATTTATATTGGACAAACGGGTCTGTGTTTCAATGAGAGAGCGGGCGAGCATAATCTGTCAGTACGAATCAGTTTGGGTGGTCACCTTGCTGAGCACGTGAAGCGATCTGGGTGTGGACCTATTTTGAAATTGACCAAGTTCCGGAAGAGAGCAAAGGACGAGGCAGAGAGGGAAATTGTAGAGGACTTTTTTTATCAAAAAAAGCGGGAGACAAGTGCGTCAGCATGCCGTCTGTGTGTCTTATTGAGATAGAATTAGCGTTTTTTTTTGTGGTTTTATTTGAAGATAGGCGCGTGGTAGACATACAACCTTAATGTATAAATATTTGTGTTTTTTAATGTCCGCAGGCTAGGGTACATATTTCTTGGTTCAATGGTACGATTAACTTTGTTGGAAGTGAGCTCCAGTCCTGTCCTACGTGTGCCTTTGTTCATGCTTGTCAAGTTCGCGCTATTTTAATTATGTCCGCTAAATTTAGCGGGAAAATTAAGAGAATATAGGTCACTGACTCCTCGACACGACTGTTCAGCGTTTTTTTTTTTTTTTAACAAATATAAACGATCGCCCCTTAAATACTATATTTCACACATTAGAGTACCTCCGAGATAAAAGTAGCTGCCAATTTTTTCAAGGGCCAAATCTAACGCACGACCGCGGCAGCGCGTCCCTCCCAGCCTTGACAATCAATCCAAGACAGATTTGAAACTATCTCAGATGAAAACGACTAATTTCATTTTACGCATCGAGACGGTCCTGGTTTTCTAACGTTTACCCAAAAACAAAAACCGACCTCTTAAAAAAAAAAAAATAAAGTTTGAGCGAGAGTTATAGGAAGCTATAAAAGAGACCACTTCTTCGGGTCTTGGGAGGTTTATCTCTTCAAAAACAATCCCCGAAATACGGCTTCTATTTTCAACGTCCTCCTTAGAAGGGACGCCCTTCCACGCGACGCAATCTAGCGAAAAACCACGCAAATTCACGTCGTTTTTTTTTTTTCTTAATTAAGTTTTTTTGTTGTTGTTGTTGTTTCTTAATGGAAGGAAAACCGACACTTAACCCTAAACACTCGAACGCTTTGTGGAAACGTAAACAGAAACAAAAATAGGCGTCCCTAGTTCCGCAACAATAGAAAACGTACTGCTGCCGAGAAAAGTAGAAAAAAAAAATGAAGTCTGCGTTACTCAGAATTTTTGAATAGGTCCTTTTCAAAAGTGCCTGCCATCTAGTAGCTGCTGCGTCAAATGCTCGAGTTCACCGTTGTCTGGGCACGTATTCTTGAGCATGAATGGGACACTAGGGCGAGGACTCGGTTCCATCCACACTAGAGTTCCTGTATAGGCTCCCTACGGGAGCCAGAGTTGCGCGTTCACGCATGGCATGTGGATCCAGCTCCTCACGTGACTGAATTCGGCGAATAGCAGCGCCGCGCGTTCGAGGCGCGCGGCGGGCTCAAAAGCCTGGGAACGTACGCCGGGGCGCGTGCAACGTCTACTTTGCTGCACGACACTTGATACGGCTCCTCACGTGATCGGATCTCGGCGAATAGCGGCGAGGGCGGCACGCGGCATGTGGAATCAAACGCGCAACTCTGGCTCCCGTAGGGAGCCTATACAGGAACTCTAATCCACACCGTTCGTTCCCAACAAATGGCGACCGCTCAATGTTGCTCGAGGTGGTTTTGAATAGCGACTTAGGACATTGACGAATGGCCAAAAGGAGAATATGTAGACGTGCCGAGGACAGCTCAAGAAGGCCAGAAGGGGGCGCAAACTAGTCGAGACAGATCAATATAAAGAAAAGGTTGTGAGGTGAGCACTCCTTGAAATCTTGCGTTTCTTTGGTCGCAAGCGCGGACAACCTACCTCTTCTCCCACCTGCCCCCTCCTCTGCCCATTTTATTGACAACGTAGTGGTCGCAAGCGCGGAGTCTGAACCTTCCCTCCTCTTCAATCTGCCCCCTTTCCTTCCTCTACCCATATTATTGACGGCGTAGACGAGGTCGCTTCTTGCTTTACGGACTCAAGCTTTGTTTTACAAGACTCAAGGTCGCACAAGGCCAGAAAGAAAGGCACTCTCGATGGAAATCTCATTTACGAGAATTCGGAACTTCCCGACTTTCTTTCCAAGCACCAAAGAGACAAAAAAAAAATAGAAACAAAAACTATTAATGCTGTGGAGCCATTACTACACTGTCCCAAGCATGTCGAGATATGAAACGAAAAGGGTCGTCCCTATACGCGTTCTCGCCCGCAATGGTGTGCCTAGATTGGAGAGTGTTACCGACATCTCGATGGGGGTTCACGTGGTTTACGGGGCCGGGTTTGCAGCACGAGCTGCGAGGAGGTGACCAAAGCGCCGATCGTTCGCAAGGGTCTCCACCCGCCGCTCTCCTCCTCGCCCCGCGACAACGCAGCGCATGCGCACTGGCGACCAGTCTGCGCAGGAGGCAGCGTTACCAGAAAACTCAGTTGGGAAACTCGCCGTTGAAACCTCGGCCGCTGGCGTCCACCGAGACCGAACTAAATACGATAACAGCGCCACCCTTTAGCGACGAGTTGAAACATGAAAGTTGCTTTATATGGCTACTGGTAGAGTCACTGAATGTTCCCAGAGTAACGAAACTCCCAGGCTCGAGGTGACACCATGACAACTCAATCTTTTTTTTTTTTTTCATTATTATTGTGGTCATTTTGAGCTTTTAGAAAGCATATTTTTTGCATAAAAACAAAAGGGAAAACATATTTGTAGGAACTTTTACTGGACATTAGTACAACGTACCAGGCGCGTGATGTTTTCTAAAATCTTTAGTTCAAAGGTTTTGCGGTACAATGAATATTATTTTTATACAACCATGTCTCACCGGTGATTTCATGTAGCGCGTCCCGATCTGGGCGCGTCCTAACTTTGGTAGAAATTCGCGGCGAGTTCGCTGGGGAGACGGGGGTAGGCATCCCTTTCCACCACACATGTTTCGGCGCCAAAATGGCCGATTTAAACCAAAATAAAAAACGTCGCAGCAGACTCCAGACGCTATCGAATGCGATACACCCTAACCGATACAGCCCTGCAGTTCCTCGAGTGGCCGCTGCGGGAGAAATGGCGGCGTTGCGATCGCTATTAGTTCGGTTCTCGAGTACGGATCGGGGCCCCTTTTTCAGAGCAGGTTTCTATAACAGTTTCCCAACTGAGATGTTCTAGCAACGTTGGCAGGAGGCGTCCGCCATTAAATTGCAAACGCTCCACGTGGTTTGAGTTGCTTCCGCCCTCAAATCTAGCCTCTCTAAACCTGCAAACAATAACCGAAACAAAGCGGGCGTCTCGACGACGGGGCGAGAAAACGGACGGACTCGCGCAAGTTGGGAACGTCGCCAAAAACGCCAGATAGACAGAAATGACCGTCGACAGCCGAAATTCAGTGGCCTCCGTGTAAAGTACCGCCGGATATTATCGCGCTGCGGCGGCTATTCACTGCTGAATGGCTGCCGCGATCTAATAAGACGCAGTACCTCTATACGTTCCGCACTTCCGGCGTCACGACGACCGGGAGAGGACGTTCACCTACAAACGTTGCTTTTTTTTTGTTTTTTTTTGCTGTTTTTTATTTACAATAACTGATTGAGTGTCGCCCACCTGATTAAAACAAATTGGTAATGTCTGGTCATAGATAGCTTCGTGTGTGCGTTTTGCGTGCCCCGGTGTCCGTTCAGTCACTTCGAATCTACGTTATCTTTGCGAATAGAAAGATAAATGTCAGTTAGATCGCATCGCTTGGTGGGCTGTGGATACAGCTACAAGGAAATATCTCCGTTCTGAAGCCTTGTTGCAAGGGTAACAGTATATCATCGACAACCTCCGACTACGCTTGCACATGCATAGTGAATTTTAATAGCTCGTTTTCAGAGGCCCGCTACCGCTATACGGGCGTGCGCTTCAGAGCATGCTTCGAAGTGGCAGCGCGAGCTCCCGCTACACATAGCGTTGCCTGAAAACACGATCTACTAAAACTTCCTATAGTCTCTAAGACACAATTCATGACTATTAATGAGGCTACTCCTGCGGCTATCGATGTGGTTACCCCTGTGACTATATGTGGTTACTCCTATGACTATGTACGTGGTTACCCCTGAGACTACCTATGTGGTAGTCACATAGGTAGTCACAGGGGTAACCACCTGTTACACCTCTAACTACTTACTACTCTTCTTTTTTTTTTTTACGTGCTAAATCAACGAAGGGCATCTGGCACGCCCCAGCGGAGGGCTGGGGATCAATTTCGACCATTTGGGGATCTTTGAACGTGAAACCGAAATCTCAGTTAAACGGCGCCTTCTCTGTAATAAGCCTCCGTCAGAATGCGGGCACCACGGCTGAGATTCGAACCCGCCACCTGGAGAACCATGGGCTGGGACCTTGCCTCGGAGCCACCGAGGCGAGATATTTGCTTGTCTACCCCTTTGGTTACCCATGTGGCTATGTCTTGGCTACCTCTTTGGCTATATCATGTGCTACCTCTTTGGCTACCTCTATAGTTACCTCCTTGGCTATCTATAGTTACCTTTGTAGTTACCCCTGTAGTTACCTTTGTATAGGCTACCCTTGTATCTGACAAATACAGCCATCCGCACTGACCCGTAACCTCCGATAGTGGCTACCAAACTACGAATCCGTGGAAAATTGGGATTCCCTGTTACCCTAGCTTTCAGTTATTCAATGCGCATTTGCCGGGCGTTCATAACAGTGTACTTCGATTCCTAAATAAAACACTGAAATTGCGCACAAAAACCACCAGCCTTCGACGCAAGCGGTCAGACAAACTCTCCCAGCAGACGCACGTTTACTATACAGGATTCTTCCCGCATATAACTCGCGACGCAAAAAAAAAAAAAATCGCAGAAAGAAGGGAAAAGAGAAACCACGAAAACCGGCGCGACAAAAGAAGCTACGCACGGAAGCTGAGGTCGACGAAGAGGCGAGCTCATTTATCACCGGGACGTCGTTTTATTGGAACGCTCGTAAAACAATAATGCCTGCCCGTCTACCGTTCCTCCCTCTTCTCCCCTTATTCCTTCTACCCTTTCCACCAGTCGTGACGTCATCTTCCGGCGCGTTTCGCGGCCAAACGCGCAACAAGACATAAACCGCCTCGGGCCGGTCACTATATACTCCGTTTGCCTCCTAAGCTGACAGTGCGGTGGAAGCTACGTGCACGTTAGATTAATCAACCTTCTCCTTTTCATCACCTGACCCTCTTTGAGCGTCGATATGGGCGGAAGTGTGATCACGCGGCGAAAGACGGACAGCTAGGTGGCGCAAGCTGCCGCCAAGTTAGTTATAAAGGGTACAGCCCAGACTTGTACGTAATCCGTTACAAGTAATGGAATTACTTGTAATCCCTTACATTTATCAGTAATTTAGTAACAGATTAATTACATATTTTCTAGAGTAATTTTAAAGTAATTGCCTTACATATTTTACGTAACGAATTCCTTGTAATCCGTTACATTTTTTTCAGGACCAACCCCCTCCCCCCCCCCTCCCTTTTTAAAGAAAGGGTTGTTTTTATTTTGGTAAAGTCGAGCGCAGTGACACTGTCCCGCGAATTGACCAGCACAAAGGGAAGCTTGGCACTCTTCACTTCCGCAAAGCCTTTTTGTTTTGCAACCAAGCCCCTGAATCATTTTTTTTTTACACTACCAAGAACTAACAACAAAAAAGGGGAAGAAGGGGGGGGGGGAGGACAAGTTATATCCGCTTTTTTTACTTCCTTTGTTTTTCTTTGCAATCGAAGACGGGGAGAGGAGGACACCAAGTGATTGTGTCACTCTTCGAGAAGCTCGAGGCGGTAAGTGCACAGACAAAAAATAACAATGCTCTTAGGTTGTAGTGTCTACGACCATTTTTATAATGTCACAACACAAGACAACGCTCCGCCTACTCTAAAATCCACTGAAAGATATGCGACAATATGTGAAGCAGTTATTGCACAAGCATCCTCGTTCGTTGCTGCACACTTATCTCTTAAGGCCTGTTCACACATGCAGCGGAGCGCTACAAGCATAGCGCTGACCTCGCGCTAAGCGCGTGCTGACGGAAGCATTCACCAGCTTTGTATCGCACCATCAAAACTGTTGCTCATGGCAGACAATAAGTAGCTGACGGCACGTGAGAAGCGCTACATCAGCGCTTCGCTGCATGTGAGAACCGGCCTTTAGAAAGCAGGATGTATTTTGTAGCGTGAGCTACACTGGCCGAGGTTGAGCAGTTTCGCGTGGCTCCTCGAGAGCCGTGCTGCGCATGCGCGAGGAGCAGTGACGTCACACGGCGCACAGCTGGCGCGCCGGAGCCGCCGCCGCCGCGCACTCCGCCACCACCGCGCGCGCCTCGCCGGTCTGCGCATTCCAGAGGAGTGACGTCATAGCCGCGGCAAACGCACTGGCGCCGCCACGTGCCCAGCTGTGCGCCTCCGTTGCGCAGTAGCCAAGTCTGACGCTGCACCGGAGCCGCTTGATAGCGCCTCTCATTTTGTGCGCATAAGCTCACGCTACGTATATCCTGGCATAGCCGAGCTAAGCCACCGCAATTTTTTTTCTGTTGCTTTCTCCTTATTTGACCCTGTTTTAAAAGCCACTTACTTTTTTGTAGTCCAACTTCTAGGGTTGGCCCACTTTATTTGTGAATTCCAGCCAAGTTATCTTCATCTCAGTCATCCTTTTTGTGAGTCAGCTTTTGCGAGCACTTCGAAAATGGTAATAGTCTTCCTTTCTTCTTCCTGTTTTTACCCCAGCAGGACGCATCCTATCTCAAGCAGTGGATGGTGGCTGACGTAGCTTGATATTCTGGGCTTGAGGGGAGAGTGAAATTCGTGAGTGGGGCCATAGCACGGCTTACTTAGTACTCT
Organism: Ixodes persulcatus; assembly: GCA_013358835.2. Taxonomy (NCBI): domain Eukaryota; kingdom Metazoa; phylum Arthropoda; class Arachnida; order Ixodida; family Ixodidae; genus Ixodes; species Ixodes persulcatus. Next base: position 677,485 of record JABSTQ010011435.1, on the reverse strand, counting down.
GCCCTTCGCTGCCCGTGGCATCAGCGGACGTCTATCTGGATAACACGGAGTAAACTGCAGTCGGTTCGTGCCCCGTGCGTTTTTGAACGGCATCAAGAGAGGTACACACGACAAACGTTCGTTTACATTCCCTTGTTTTAAACGACGTTCTAATTAATTGTTATAAATGTCTTTTTTCGATTACTTATATTTATATACTAGGAACCTTTTTTATTCACCAACGTCTCAACCGAGTCTCGACCTGTTCAGAACCAAAGGAAGAAGAATATCGAGCCAAACCTTAGTTATTTAATTATCACCGTAATTTTACAACTATGTTTTGCTATTGTCTGGCAATATATGCCGGTATAGTAAGGTGGACATGAATCAATTCTTATTCTAGTTTTGGCTAGATGTATGACGACTTCTACAGCTTCGCGATTTCGACAATGGACGATTTTAGAAGATCGGTCCGATGACTCCGATAACGATACCCGCTACTCCGCCGCAGCTTTTGCGCATTCATCATATCGTTATCGGAGGCAACGGAGGTATCGTAAAGATCTACTAAAGCTCTCGAATACCAGGCAACGGCTGCAACGAGGAAGCTTTTGCTCTATCTTCGAGGTAAATATAGTACTTCCATCCAGTGCCTCAGGCACAACATGGCACTCCCATCCAGTGCCTCAGTTCAAAGGGTGATCAGCGTAGCAGTCGACTTCTTCAGTAAGAAATGACGCAAAATGTCTGACGAGACTTTCGCGAGCCAGCTGTTGCTCAAAATACTCAAGGTCATTAAATGGAACAGGTTGCAACAATAAGAACTCGAATAACCCTCTTCCCTTTGTTTCTTACTTGAAGACAATATTGTTGAAAGTAGCGCCACGAAAGTGACGGATTACTTTTTCGGGTAACGGTCCCTTACTTTTATGGGAGGGTAATTGTAATTGTAATAAATTACAATTTAGCCTCGAGTAATTGTAAATGTAATTCCTTACTATTTTTCAGTAACGTGTACAAGTCTGGTACAGCCGTTAGCATCCATCCGTTTGACTTTTTTTTTTATGTATAGGCAAACGAGCACGTAGCTTCCGCCGCACTCTCAGCTCACGGATGAACGGAGTGTGGATTACGTTTCCAGTTACGATGAACCCCAGCAAACGGTACGAGCTGTCAGAGCCAATCCGATGTCACGCGGCTGTCACGTGACCATCAAAAAAAGTATCAAGCATTTTTTTCATTGACACAAAATAGCAGGCAAACATTAAGTAGTATAATCGAGAAAATTAAGCGTTCTATATCATTAGGCGTTTAACATTGTGATAGTATATCTTCTTGTACTAGAATTAAGGTAATGTAATTTGTTTTTATAAGCCTTATTGCGGAAATCTCGCTTTCTGGAAGTTCTTATGATTTCCGGGAATTGTGGATAGCTCGATGCACTATCCGCGGGTACAGATTTCACACTCGATGTTCCTATCTCGCACATTCTATTCACAACGGAAGACTTCGCAATTTATATAATTATATTGTTATTAAACTTCTAGATTTGTGGAATTTACATTAGTACTCTGCTTGGATTATGCTGCGTTGATCGTCCAGCTTTTGCTGGCGGCTCGGTTTCAGTGACACAACCCAACTTAGGCTTCTACTGACCCGCTACAAAACACTAAAAACTCAGCAAAAAAAAAAAAAATCTTAGTATTATTTTTATTATTATGTAGCCGGTCCCAGAATATGAGAAACAATTTTTCACTTCAAATAAGGTGCCCGAAACGAGCGAATAAATATAACGAACAACAGTGGAAAGAAATAGCCGACAAACTTCCCTCTTTTGGAACGGCGATCGGCTGCAATGGAGACGTCTAGTGCTGGGGACTGTTCTTTACGCAGGTCGAGGATGCCATAAAGACCTCGTGGGTTTTGTAACGGGTCAAGAGAATCGGAAAAGATGCGGTTTTATTACAGCGTGTGGGCGCCATGGGAGGTCCGAGAAGATAGGTGCGGTATCAGGATATCGGGTACATTCGGAGGACGGTGTTTCTTGTGCAAGAACCTTTTCGAGGAGGCGTTTCCTGGAGGCCGATGCGTAACAACCTTTATGGGTACCTGTGTGCATCTGGATGCGCGAGTGTAAGTGTGTGTGTGTAACACAATGCTTTTTATCGGCCAAATCCAGCGAGAAGACCGTCGCGAAAATCCATTACGATAAACCTTCACGTCAATTTCCCCGGTTAATCGAGTGGGAATTATTGTCACGCGAGGGATGAGGACGATTCGTCACATGCGCACTCGTCACAGGACGATTGGTCACAGGACGATTCGTCACATAGGAACATTCGTCACAAGATGACTCGTCATGCGGGCAACTGGTCACATCGATCGGGCAGGGGACGATAGTAAATTGTAAATTTCAACAACTGCCCACATTCCCTGATGAGGAGTTTCACGACTTCCCACTGTGACATAAACAAATGGTTAGAAAAACTAATCATACAGTACTCATCCGCTTTCCCTTTCATCATATTACGAGTCTTCAGCAGGTTGATCTAAGTTGCTGGCTTGAACGAGCAATAATCCGACTGGCAGCCAAATCAGTTTTTACTTTGCCTTGCATACACCTCTTTGAGAAAACCAATAAGTATCGGAATTCTATCTGCTGCATGTGTACGAGTACCCCTCGTGCAGCTGCACGTGTACGAGTACCCCTCGTGCAGCTGCATGGCTCCACCTCTCTCTGTTGCGATCGCCTCCATCCTTTTGAATGTACTCTGAGTTCACCGTTCGCCATTCACCGTTCGGGACGGACCCAGAAGCCCCCCCCCACCCCCCCCCCCCCCCTAAACGTCTGTTACAAATTCTTCGACCTTGAGAAGCGAAATACATGCTAAGAGGTGACCCACTTGTCAGGCCGAACCAACATTCAATGTTCGGGACCCGAACCAAAAGCTAAAACGTTTGTTACAAATTCTTAGCCGTCCAGAAGCCAAAGACATGCTAAGATGTGAGGTGAGCCACTTTGTCCGCCAATACATTTTGTGGTGGGAACGAACTATTGTGGGACCGGTTGGCCGCGTGACGAGTCATCCTATGACGAATGTTCCTGTGTGACGAATCGTCCTGTGACCAATCGTCCTGTGACGAGTGCGCATGTGACGAATGGACTGCATCCCGTCACGCGACTAAGTCCCGTGACGCTGGGAGACCTTAAGTCAAGTGACGTCATTTTTTCCGCTAAATGTAGCTGGAAGTCACGTGACTTAAATTTGTGTGAGGTGGTACTAGTTTGCGTCGTACGTAAATATTTTGTTTTCACCGGTTTATGCCAGCATAATTGAGCTGCGGTATTTTTTTTTCTTCCGTTCTTCCTGAAATGAGACTTTTTTTAACTAAACAAAAAGTATAAAAACGTATTACCAAACACGTTATAGACAAAGGAAACGATGTGAATATTAATAGGAACAGAAATCGGCATTAGGTCGTCTGATTCGAGATCTTCGAAACTGCTCGGGTGGGTATGTAGAAAATAGTGTTTTTGAGTACTCTCCAAATTGCGGGGTCCAATGAGCGTTCGTCGCATGCACACGCGGAATTTCATTTGAATGTAACGTCGTTTTTAAATAAGTTTAGACATGATAAACCCCACTCGCTGCATTAATTTAGCCATCAGTGACACGAATTAGCTTTATTTAGAAACTGCCTCGAGTCTAAACTTAACGACTGCAAAAAAAAAAAAAAAAAAAATCAACGCTTTAATGCGGATAAACTTTCGACAGGTTATATGGCTCTATTTTAGAGCGAATTGGTATAAACAAAGCAAATTGGTATAGACAAACAGTGCACCATTTCGCAATTTCGCTACGATGGCTTCCTCTGATGTCACATGACCTCTGTCAATTTCGTCGACGGTCTCGTTGACCCTCTGCTGGGGCTTGCGAAAACTCGGGGAAGATCGGTCGAAGACAAACTGCATCGTGTAAAACAAAAATCGCGGTAAAGTATACCGCGCGGATCTTTTTCCCGTTTACGGCCGAATGAATTTCTGGAAGACCGATCACAAACACGGTTCGAGTACGACGGACGAAATGGGGGAACGATGTTTTGAAGCAGCTTCGCGTGACCCGATATTGTTTCCTTTCGAAACGACGGGTGTACGACACGGCGTAGACGTTACGATTGACACTGCCGCAGGCAAAAAGAAAAAAAAAAAAGCAGAAAGCAACTGAACAAGTTAGAGTACCAGCAACCCGACACCTTGTCGATTTTCTTTCAGGCGCCGCCATTTTGGTTACGATGCGGAAGTGCGGCTTCCTGAAGTTTAAGGTGCGGTGTCAGGATACTAAGGCGATGTCGTTTCACTCTGCCGCAGACGGTTTCAGCATTTAAAGGACGAAAGACCCTTTCTTTCGACTTCAGACAAAAGCTTCAAAAACCACCGCACCTATCACGGAATTATTCGACGACAATGCCAAAGAACCCATCCCAAATCGAGAAGCTTGAACATATAATATGCCCTCCGTTCCTTAATTAAACAGCTAGTGACCACTGACTATATATATATATATATAAATATATATTGTTAGGGCGATGCTGTCGGCAGCAGAAAAGACAGGAGAGTGCACGATGATAGAACACAAAGGATTTATGGAGGCCGAGCCGGCCCGTGGGGCCAGGCGCGAGATGGCCGTGCGCGCCACTGCCCCGTCGTCGTCGTCACCTTCCTAACAATATCTTGATTTTAGGAGAATAAATATTTGACAGGTTTAATGGGTTTTTTTGTACTTTTTATTTAAAGCAATTTTTTTTTTTTTTTAATGCAGAAGAGCCGAACGTTACAATACATCATACAAACGACAGACTGCAGTGCAGACGGTCTAAGGCGCGTTTCTTCCGCGTACGATGGTGCTCTCCAATTGGTCGTACAAAAGTGTATTCAGATATGTTCCAGGCGTATATACCTGAACACGTATCAAGCAAACGAGCTTCGAAGACATCCGCAGATTAAAGCCGGGGTCCCACTGCTTATACGTCATACACGAGACACTCTGCAAACAGATTCGAACGCGACTCACCGCGAGATCCGTGCTTCAAATGCCCGCATGGCAATGAGTTCAAGGATTAAGATTGGCACGCGTCGGCATTCGAACCACGGATATTACGGAGACTAGTGTTTGCAGACTGTTTCTTGTACTATGTATGAGCAGTGTGGGCCACCATGTCTGCAGCGAATAACGTGCATTTTGTATAATGTATGAGCAGCGTGATAGCGGCTTTGGGGGTTATGAGTGGGCATTGTTCTAGTACTGGCGAAAGAAATGCCCATTCTCCCATTGGCTGAGCAAAACGACTCATAGATAGCCATTGGCGGCCGGTTCACGAGAGCGCGCGCTCGGCCGCCGGTCTTATGTCAGGATTCAGGCGTTGCCGGTACGGGGGGGGGGGGGGGGGGGGTGGGGGGGGGGGGTTTGGCGCCGGAGGAACATGGCGGCGCCTGAGGCATCTATATCGTTGGCGGCCGCAACCTCGGCAAGTACCGAAAAGTGTCCGCCCACGCCACCGCAGACGACCTAAAGGCCCATACGCACAGTTGCGTTTTAGAGCGTTTGACTGCGTTGCGGTTGCGAGAAACCAGGACATCCATGCTTCTTATGTCGCGTGCCAAACTATTCCTTAAAGGAGCGGTGCAAAGATATTCAATTGGAATGTTTTTCACTTTACACGAGCTTACTGGCACTAGTGGGACTCAAGGATACTCGCACGCAACGCCACTGGCCAAGATATTCCTTTGTTGCGGTGTAGTTTCAAGGACAAAAGCGATCATTTTCGTTCAATCTCTCCTTTGCAAAATTTGATGACGTAACCTGGGGATCGCAGTACACCCATATGACGATATTTAAATGCGGTTCATAGATTGGACCCGAGAATTGCGTGGGCACTCGATTTGGTCTCGTGATAATTACTAGCTCGAGAAGCATTCGGGTAGTGACCCGTGTCCAATCGCTGCAACGACGACAATAGCCGAGCCATAACAATGTCTGGAACTCAGCGCGTGTTCTCTGCCTTGCCAACCCCAGCGCGTGGCTATGATCAACATTGGCGGTATATAATCGGCTCCAGATCACGTGACCGCTTGTTCTGGCTTCGAGTTGAGGGGGTGAACGCTGCTCGTTTTTCTTTATTTTTGTACTGGGACTTCTATTGCGTGGGGTGAAAAACGAATGCGTGTTTCATAGGTCATTAACGTCAGGGATCCGTTCTAAGCGGTATTTGCGCAAAGTAGAAAAATTGTTGCATCGCCCCTTTAACGTCAGGGATCCGTTCTAAGCGGTATTTGCGCAAAGTTCAAAAATTGTTGCATCGCCCATTTAAATTAGATTCCACGCTTCATACGAAGCACATGCTGTGCCGGTGACTCACTTTCGTTGCTCGACGCAACGCAGTCTAACGCACTCAAACGCAACTTAAGGGCCTTGAGAGAGCGGAAGAACGAGATTCATGCTGTCACATTCACAACTTATAAGAAGTGCTTAGGTGTCCTCGGAATTTTTTTTAAAGATCATCTAAGTAGTACACTGCTCAGCTACATTTGTTGGGGTAAGTAAGTAAACTAAAGTAATTTTTTTTGCAGAAATCCCACAGGCAAGTTCCGAGGAAGTCATAAATATTACGTACGCGAAGACACCGTCCTCCATCCATTAGCGGATAGAAGTTTAATGCCATTAAACATTCCGGAGCGCGCGCGGCACGGCTTTCCAGCTTTTTGCGATGCGGAACTCCGGACCAGGTTTCCTAATTAGTCATGATTTGGCGGCAGAAAACTGGCATTTCTGTTTTGCCCTCGTTTAGAAATGGGACTTCGAGTACGGGACGTGAACATAAATTATTAATTCCACCGGGAACTAACGGGCTAGAACCAGAAGTTACGGTCGAACGAAATTGACGGAACACCTGTCCGGTTTTATAAATTGGATGTTTCTCCTTTTTTTTTCTGTGCGTGTTAATTACTGCAACTATCATCTCATCCTGGTCTCGTTGTTGGGGTACAGTGGCGTACCTTAGTCGTCTGCGGATATTGTGTCCGGAGGTTTATTAGAAAAAAATGCGAATTTTAATACAGAGCGGCAGTATAGTGAACGAGGAACCGTGGTGAACAGACACTTTTCAAACGTGTCCACCATCTAGTAGCCGCTGGGCAATTTACGCGAGTCCGCGCCATTGTTTGGGGCAAATACTCCCGAGCCCGTGCTGAACACGAGTGCTGCGTCAGCATTCCGGGCGGACTCGGATCTAATCGCAGGGTTCGTGCCCAATGGATGGATGGATGTTCACGGCTGTACCCTTTATGTCGGCCGACAGCTTGCGCCACCTGGCCTAGAAATTAAAAACCAAAAGTGTGTTTTTTCCTTCGCCAATTTGCTTACTCTCTGCAATTTCGTAACTATCACCACCAGGCGGTGTGGGATATCACCAGGATGACCCAAGGATGGATGGATGCTAACGTCTGTACCCTTTATATCGGGTGGCAGCTTGCGCCACCTAGCCTAGTTGTACGTCGTTCAATTCTCCATAGATAATTTCCCCCAGTCTTTCAATCTCTTCTTTGTTATCAAAATGCACTTATCATCCCTTCTTCCATTCCCTTCTGTAAACCCAAGCGCTCCGGCCGAATCCATACCCCCCTCCGGGGGGAGTACTGATTTGGCAAACGGCCGAGGGGTGCAAGCCCTGTGCATCTCAGCATCCTATGTTCTACTGTCTCGTCTTCCCCTTGGCATACGGCACACCGCGTATCCATTTCATCATCCTTTGTCCTATATGTCCTAATCCTCAAAACTCCCGTTCTAGCCTCGAATAACAACGAGTTCGCCAGAGAATTGTCGCACCAATTTTCCTTCCTTATTTCCCATTTTCATCACCTATACATAGAAAAGGCTGATTTTCCTAGCATTATTTCCTCCCACATTTATTTCTCAGCTTCTTTTACTTCCTTTTTTCTTACAGAGTTAGTCTCTTATGCATCCAAGAAATGGCAACCGCTAATATTGCTCGATGAACTTTTGAAACGGGGTCTACTCCCAGGTAACTATCGTCACAAACAATTCTTAAGGAATGCAAAGCATGGCTTCACGCTCCCAGCTTAGTGATTGGTTCTTCAATGTTCGACCAATGTCACAATCTCACCGGCTACGGGACGGCAACAAGATGTTCAGCAACTATATAGCAAATATACACGTGGGAATCGCCTCACGTTAGACAAGACCTAAAATCGCTCGACGTGTGTGTCACGCAAACCGAACTGCAACGTCCGTACCGGAGTGAAGCACACCGCTATTGCGCAATAAAAAAAAAAGCAACAAAAACAAAACAAAAAATGAGAGGGGGGGGGGGGGTGGAAGTCGTGCTGAATGACTAACTACTTCCATAGCGCGTCGGCATGCAGGCAGGCAGGCCAGACGCGGGAAGCTAGCGTCCTGCAGGATCACGTTCAAAGTCGAACCACCACCCGGGAAAAAATATGGGGAGGGAGGGGTGTTGGTGGTCAGTGGAGGTCAATCGAACCCGTCTTTGGCGAACCATCCCCTGGGCAACGGTCGATTCTTCCCCAACTTGGGGTCACTGACCCCCTCGCCCCCCCCCCCCCCCCCCACACACCACACACACACACCCGAAAGGAAAAAAACGGGGTTCAGACTCCCAGACGTTTCGTTCGCCATTGTAGACGAGACGCGGGTTAAAAAGAACTAAAAGAAAGAAAAAATAAATCGTAAGACCCTCCATTAAAGCGAGGGGCATAGGAAATGCCGGAGTATCGAATGCTTACGCCATTAAACGCGAGGCACAGGGATTTTTTTTTCCTCCTTAATTGTGAGTGTTGCGATTGTGACAGTGAAAGCGACGCACCATAGAGATTTCGTTTAAGTGGGAAACAAAGACAACGGTTCTTTCAAGTTTTTTTTTTTTTTAATCAATTTAGGGTGATTGATAGATTAGGATCAGAAACGAGCTTCCCAGCAACTCCCTCCAGGTGTTTAGTGATATTAAGGTATCAACGTTTATCGAAGCAAAACTTGCTTGCAAGCTTTGTTGCTGAACAGATTAGCATTGCCAATGGCACGGGCGCTAGCGCCATATCCAGCCGAAGAAATAGTATTTATTACGAGCGGATGCTTTTCTATCTGGCAGGTGTTTAAACCCGGATATTGTGTATCTCTATCTAAAAAAATAGAAAGCACTGCGAATGTAATCTCTTTATTTTAGAGAATTGGAAATCAAACAAAAATAAACTCCGATAAACTCCGAATTTTCGGCAAGCAAAAAAACATGAACTTCGAAAAAAAAAAAAAAAAAAAACTTCGAATTTGACGAAAAGTAAGCTCCGAAAACACGGAACCCTACTTATAAGTAACGCGTTTCTAATTAGTTACTTCTTCCGGTAACGAAATAACAACTTAGTTACCTCTCGAGAGAACGAGCGAGTTACGTATTTCCGTCCCTTCGCGATGGAGTATCGACATTTAGTTACAATAAAAGGTACCCTATTTCAATTTTTACCCAACCTCGCTTCTGTCCCTCTCAAAAAAAAAAAAAAATGCACCGGCAAGACAATAAAGATTTTCCTGAATCCGTTAAAAAGCTGGCCATTATTAACGACACAAAATATTGAAACGCGGCTCCTGCTTAAGAGAGACGCAACATTCAGACTAACGGGAAGTTAACTCGTTACTTTTAAGCTGAAGTAACGCGTCGCCCTCGAGTTTGAGTAACTATAGTAACGAACTTGCTTCCTAACGGAAGTAACGGTATTTATGCTCTTTGTCACCTCTTAGAAACCGTTCATATGATTTGGTTGTCGGTGAAAGGAGCGATGTTTTGGTGTTTGAAATGTGTACATCTAGATAGGTAACATATATCTAACCTACAATGTATATGCATATATCTTGATTCTCCACATAGAGGGGGTAATTAGTATCGCTCCGCGAGGAGCCGGACTTTTTTTTACTCCGGTTTTCAAAATAACAAGCGTTTTTTTTTTTTTTTTTTCATTATCGTTTACATGTTTGTCATTAATCAAACCTGAAGGCTTTTTCCGCAATATTTAGAAATGGACGCTGAAGGAGGCATCTTTTTTCGTTAAAACAGCGATGACGCAGGCAAGCTGGTGTAGCTAGATCTACCGTATTCTTAAACCACCTTAGACCAGGTGGAGAACGAGAAGAATGCAATCTCTGGATTCCACTTCGGATTCTTGTCGCTCTCCGGCAAGTGTCATGTAATTAAAAAAAAAATAACTTCCTTTTTAATTTAGTTATTTTTAGCGAAATTATTGTGTTTTGTTGCAGAAGCGAGAGTATGTGGTTACGTATACTCTACAGCACGTGTGGTGTTGGCGTCCTCACTGCTTTCCGCGTGGCGCAGGTTCAAGCCCCTCGGGTGTGAGCGGTCGGATCATGGCTGGGGCGCGCAGTCTTGGACTGCGCACGTGTAGCGTTCACAAGGCCTTTGCCCTCAGTTTCGTCTCGAAATCTGCCGGAATCTCATGTCGGTGAACTTTGCGGCTTTCCCGTTTCTACGCGCAGAATCAGCGTTTTCCAAATCGCAAGTTTTGTGGCTTTTTTTGTTTTTCTTTCTTCTTTTTTTTTTTTTTTTGCGTGGTTACCAACAGCACTAGCCAGGGAAGCCGGAAACAAAACAGCGTCGGTTTGTGCTCAATTTTTATACATAGGGTGAGACGGGAAAAAGTGAAACAAAAATTTGCAAATCGATGTTTTTTATTTTTAGTGAAAATCTATAAAATCGAACTGCACGAAAATCTTTGACATCTTGCCATTGTGGACAGTAAAAATGACTACAGTCGAGTTACTAAACGTGTAAGATATTTAATACTAATAAAATGCTCCAAATGTATCATTTCTCCCGACACACGGGGCAAAACGAGAAAGCTAAGGGGTAGGGGGGGTAGGGGGGGGGGGGGAACAAAATACAGACACCCTGTCTAAGAATGAAGAGATCTCCGTTCTCGCACTCGGAACAATTGAAGTCCACTCCGGGGTCCCATACAATCTTTGTAAGCCCACTATTTGCACGCAGTGCATTGGATCGACACAGACCGGGGGCACTGTTTAGCACCATATTTATTTGCACACCACGGCACTGCCAGTCACATTGGCGCTCCTCGTACAGTTGGCAGAACGCTTCAGCTTTACCGGCATTATTCAGTAGGCGAAGAGTTTGTAGACAGTCCCCTTCACCGTAAATAATCTTCCTGTTCGGTTTCGTTAGTTTCACAGTGTCTGTAAACTATCCTTTGTACATCCTTGCACGTGAGCCGAAAAAAAGAACTTCTCCATACACACACACAATATGCTCGACAAGCCCTTTTTTATTAATATTTTTTACAGCGGAGCCGTTAAGGGCTAGTTTCCCCAGTTTCGTGTCCGGTACCAAATAAATGTCGACATAAACTACACAAACTCTGGACAGCTACCGCCATCTATGAGCGGCGGCGGCAACCAGACAACCAGTCTGGTTGCCGCCGTCGCTCATAGATGGCGGCAACCTTTCTGACTATCATAGAAGAATGGATAGTCGGGCGAGTTGGTGGGAATTCATCGTAGGAAAGAGCGCGCAAAACAGACGAGGACGAAGAAGAAACACACGGGACGAGTGTACAGCTTCGCTGGTCTTCCTTCTTCACCAGAATAAAAAGGCTAAATGTTTCTTTTTATTTTTTGGTTTTTTGGAAAGAATTTGTTGTGCGGATCCGAATTTACTTCTTCAAATAACTTTTTTTTTTCTTTTTTACATTCCTTGAATTTCTTTCCCTGCTTTTGGAGTGCATCCGTACCCCGAAGGCTATGGTCGCAGCATGAATAGACACTCTGCTGATGCACACCCCTCTCAAGTTCTTTCTTCGCGTCCTTCTCGCAAAATGAAGCCCTGGCTGCTTTTATTTCGTGCATCAGGGACCTATGTTGGGCAATAAGAAAATGAAACTAACCCACGAAAAAACACTGAATCAGACAAAAATCAGCTTACACCAGTTGATAGCGATGTTGTCGAGTTTTTCCCCGTGCATATACTCTTATTTAGACAATTTCGTACTCTTAACAATACAGACCTAAAGGAAAAAAATTGTATATGCAGTTCAGTGATAAAAAATAAAAATAAAATAATAAATTACCTCGACACAATAGGTTTTTTTGTTTTTGTTTTTTTCAAACTCGGAGGATTTTCTTCAGTAAAATGCTTGTGCAGAATTTCACCACGTTCGTTGTGGTTTGACGAACATTTTTTTTTTTTCGCCAGCGTGTTTCCACCACTTGTAGCAGATTTTTTTCTTATGAAGTAAAGCGTACAAATGCCGGCACATGTCGACAAAGTATGAAATTAATCACGTTGCAAGATTAAACACAGATGGCGTTAAACTCTTTTTTTTTTCGCGAAGACAAGCCAGCGCTTCAACAGACTGCTGATGTGTGGTGTAACTCTATCCTCCTCATATACCGAAAAACACTTTGGATACTGAATAAATTATATAATTACCTTAGTAATTAGATAATTAATAAAAAAATACATATCATGGGAGCAGAGGCTAATCAAAGTCTTTGGTGCCGTCGAGGTTTGCATCGGACATAAACGAGTTTTTCCTTACGTTTTAGAGGAAAGCTTTTTTTATTAGTTTTTTTTTTTCGGAGACCACCTTGCCGTTATTGAAATATTTTTTTCTCTGCTGTTTGCAGCGTAGTCTTTGCAGCCCAATAAAAAGCTTGCTATTACAACAGTTTTCTTTTCAAATGAAAGAATGGCAAATTGTGATAGATTATAATGACAGCTTTCGTAAAAAAAATCTGTGGTTATCCACTTTGGTTTTAAATGGGCATATTTTAAGGAAACTCGGCATCGAAGGACAGAAAAAAAATAATCTATTCATAAAGAAAATGTTTTAATTAAGTGACATCCTGAAAACACTCCATCACGTAAATCATTAAACCTCGGTTTCTAAACTCGATGCCGACGGCGTCCGATGTGCCGCGCTAAACATGATGGATGTTCTTGGAATACCCATTCCTCTAATATGGCGAAGTAAATAAAGACCGCTTTATAGCTAACAACTATAACGGTTGCTAAAACAATAAAAGGATGAATTTCAAGCTATACAATCCCTTACGATGTCTAGACGTCTGCGCGCAAATAAAATGCGCGGTAGGTCTAATCATTCAATGTAAGATTCCTCGGAAGTGTAACTACCGCAACCCGGCCGATATGACACTTCGTCACTCAGAGCAAAACGTAATAATTGCGCTGTGTGTATCCTTACACAGCGAGAACTTAGTCAGCCCCAATGAGTGTCTCCGCTGTAGATGAGCAATTTGGCCAGTGCGGTACAACCGCTTGCTTGGGGTCTTTAACGTGCACCACGCAGTAGTGATACACGACCGCACGCCGGTACGATGCTCATCCAGATCGAAACGGGCAGGGGTGGGGATTGAGCCCAGGATCCTGGACCTCGAGCTCTCTGTCCATGTGCTACGACCTGAGGTGCGTCAACACATTCAACCACCGATCCCCCTAACAAAAGGAGTCATTTGCAAGTTAGATGATTATTTGGCGCCTAGAAGTTGAGATTCCCAGAAATAAAAAAAAATTTAAAATGCACGATACAGCTACTCAAAATTCGACGGAATACTCGTATTTCCCAGGCATGCGACTATTGCAACAAACACAAAATACGTATTTGCGTTTCACAGTAGCGGTAAGAGTGTTTCTTTACTACAAGCCCCCAGTAAACAGACAATCCCACAATGGCCATCGGTAGCACGCACTACCACGAACACAATCCCCAAAAGAAGCAGTCAACGACGACAGCTGGCTCCGACATTAGAATTACGTAAGGAATTGCACATGCAGCCTCCGTCGTCGTTTTCATGTCGACATACTTCGTTCCTCGCTAAGCTGCCAGCGCGGTGAAAGCTATGTGTCGTTGGGCCAGTCACACCTCTATCTTCCACCACGTGATCACGCTCCTGCCCACGCCCACCTGCGCAGAGCAGGGTCATGCGATGAACGGGAGGCTGTTGATTGGCCTCGAAAGCGTGTAGCTTCCACCACACTGTCAGCTATGGGGTGAACGGAGACGAGCATACGGCGCAAACAGTTTGGATCTGAGGCGGCCATAGTGATACTCGGTTGTACTTGGAAATACGACGCGTGGGCAACATCTGCCGAACAGTAGCTGGCATTATCGAAAAAAAAAAACCTTCCGAGGTTCTTAGACACGTCATAACAATATTGCAATATTGAATGTAAAAGGCATCGTGGTGTGTGTATGTATAGACAGCGGGAAAGTTGCTCAGCTCCTATATGGATGTCTGGTGTCACTGTTGTAGGTCAGAAATTTAGCCGGCGCAGTACGACTGCTAGCCTGGGACCTTTAACGCGCGTCCCGCAGTAGTGATACTACACTACGCACGCCGGCCCGATGCTCATCCGGATTAAAACGGGCAGGGTGGGGAATTGAACCCAGGATCCCCGGGTTCTGCAGCGCGAGCTTTCGCTCCATCTGCTCCAAGTTGCGGTGATATGGAGTGTGGAGGAACGGAAGGCATCCTAAAACACGAAGAAATGTACAGTTTTTCCTCCTAAAACTAAAATATGGAATGTGACCGTACATAACCGGAACTCGCCTGCCTAGAGCCATGTAAGAGTGGCACCAGGCTAAACAGAACGCCGAGACACGCTGCAGCTGCCGATAGGAATAGAACCGAAGTAAGGTCGTCAGGTGCAATTTGGCCAGATTCTGTTGCGGGAGGTTGTGGTGACGTCAAAAGGCCGAGCTCTAATTGGCTCTGATTGAAGGATAGTGGGTAGACCTCAAGGCAGCTTGCTTTGAAGTCTACCCACTATCCTTCAATCAGAGCCAATCAGAGCACCTGCAAAAGAAGCAGACGAACTTGTGCTCCGCATAACGCTTCTGCATGTCGTGAACCTCGAGCGTGCACGCGCAGACAAAGCACGACGGAAGGCAACAAGCACGTGCTGGAGGCAGGGCATTCGAAAAAGACGCCCTGCCGTTCTCATTTTGGCAGTGACTATAGTGATTGCGTGGCGGCACGCCGGTACAATGCCTGTCCATATTGAAACCAGACCTAATGTAACTTTTACTCCACGTGACCCAAGCAGCGGTGCGATCGCAGGAAGATAATTGGCTCTGCTAGCACGTGTGTTCTCTGGACATGTACACGTGGGGCCAGGGCGCACGATTGCGGCAGATATTTCGAGAAATTATTTCTAAGCAATCAAAGTGATGATAGTGAAACAAGGTTAACTCGAGATTAAACAAATCCGCAAAACGTCGACGTTGTCCTTTCCTTTTGTTCTTAAAAATATATATAAAAAAGCTTCATTGCTTGTAGAGATTACAAAAATGATGCTATCTGTTACTTTGTTTGGTAATTTTTTTTTCAAAACCACGCTGCCGATAAAAAAATAGTGTATTAATTTTATCGCGGCAATATAAAATAATTGATTTCTTTATGCCAACCACGTTATTTATAAACAGTCTTATGATATCGTCTGACTACGAAAAGAAACACGGAGTGAATCGCCATTATCCTTCAAGTCACAGGTATTACAAAAAATAAAAAATAAACTACAGCAACGGAGCAGTTAAGTGGTCAAAATGTGTGCCAACTTCCGTCTCGCGATAAGCAGATTGGGACTGCATCAGACGGAAACTAAATACAAATTGGACACGATAGAGTAAACGGTTAGCGACCCAGGTCACGCCGTCTCCTCCTGTATTGTGTTTCATCAGCTCTAGAAGCATTCGGTTGAACTTAGAAGCGTAGTTTGGCTTTCCTAAAGTAATGTGGAGTGCCAAATTTTTGCGCGAATTGTGTTGCACAAGCGACCATAGACCTGCGCCTGTACATTTTATTGTGTTTCTTGGTACAATGGGAATCATGTGACGCGACAGATCCGGGAGAGCCGACTCGGGAACAGTGAAATTGAAGCGAGTGTTATAGAGATGAACAATACATGTCAGCAGCGTTGGAAAGCGCTTTAGATAGGAATAGAAAACTTGTACTTTACTTGAAGTACATTTTCTGAGCATGTTTTTTTGTACTCTCTGGTGAAAGTACGATTCCCGACTTCAAAGCACACTCCCCAAATGTGAAAATTGTCTTTTGAGACGTCATCGACGTGTTCATTTCTCTGAGTGAAATAATGGCGGCTGTAAGACCGATATAACTAAGTGCCTTGTAAGTAGCTTGTATTAAATAGTTCGTCAGCGTGAATAAACTACACTCTGGCGACTTGACTTTATCCAATGTTTACCGCCACTTTCAAACATAACTGATGCATAATTGGGGGTTGTGTGGATATTTACACATCGATGCAGTTGGTCAGCCATTTCAAAGTTGCGACGAGTCACTCGCTGTAGATGAGCAATTTAGCCAGTGCAGTACAACCGCTAGCCTGGTCTTTAACGTGCACCACGCAGTAGTGATACACGACCGCACGCCGGTACGATGCTCATCCAGAACTGATGCACTCCCGATTACCCCTGGAGCAATGCATACCAGTTAGAAAATACTATATAGGAAAATAAAGGTACATCATGAACGATTGTGTTAACAAGTACTTTTACTTTGAGAGTTAACTGTATTTATGTACTTTACTTCAAGTACATTGAACCCGGTGTACTTACTACTTTAATTCAAGTACATAACCTCTAATTTACTTTGTACTTTAAGTACCTTTGAAATGTACTTTATGCAACAGAGACGCGCTATAGAAGCGGCCCGTTGCGCAGGAACAGCGGAAACTTCCAAGAGCCTCGATGTTTCGATGAAAGCGTCTGTGACAAACTTTGGCCATGGTAGAACTTTGGCCATGGTAGAACTTTGCCATGGTAGAACTTTGCCATGTAGAACTTTGCCATGGTAGAACCTTGGCCATGGTAGAACCTTGGCCATGGTAGAACCTTGGCCATGGTAGAACTTTGGCCATGGTAGAACTTTGGCCATGGTAGAACTTTGGCCATGGTAGAACTTGGCCATGGTAGAACTTTGCCATGGTAGAACTTTGGCCATGGTAGAACCTTGGCCATGGTAGAACTTTGCCATGGCAGAACTTTGCCATGGCAGAACTTGCCATGGCAGAACTTTGCCATGGCAGAACCTTGGCCATGGCAGAACTTTGGCCATGGCAGAACTTTGCCATGGCAGAACTTTGGCCATGGCAGAACTTTGCCATGGCAGAACCTTGCCATGGCAGAACTTTGGCCATGGCAGAACTTTGCCATGGTAGAACCTTGGCCATGGTAGAACCTTGGCCATGGTAGAACCTTGGCCATGGTACAACTTGGCCATGCTAGAACTTTGCCATGGTAGAACTTTGCCATAGCAGAACTTTCAGTGTGCAGATAATTAGAGCCGCCATTATTGATCTTCCGAACTCTTATCCGAGATGCTAAGCTACCGAAACATGGTGATGATGCAATCACTCAAAGGCGGCGTCAAGAACATCGTTGCGCCTAGAAAGGCAACAACCTCTCGTGCACCCATGGTGATAGAGTGGAAAGAACAAAAAATAAAAAAGATGTATCTAAGTCTGTGCCCATAAACCGGTGCCTAAACGTGTCCAATCTTTAATCAGAAATTAAACGGCACGGCGCTACCTCAAAGCAACGCTGATCCGCGCTTTCATTGTTTACTTGTCATTTCTTTCGCCTTGGCTGGTGTCCCTGCTCTTCCATATACTATTTTTATGCATTAGTCACTTGTTTTTTGTTTCGCAATGTACCATACTAGATTCAGAAGGTTGCCAACATCGTCAGCTTATGAAACTTTATAAAAATCATTTTTTTTTCCCTGTTGGCTGCAAAGAAGTTTCAGCATTTCTCTTTTGCAGACATCTCAGGGGAGATCATAGTTTGCTTAATAGCGCATTTGTGTTTAAGTTTATTTTATGCAACAGCTGCCACATATGTTACAGAAGTTCTGGTAACCTTCGCAGCTGGTTACCCCCCTAGGCGGAAACTGATGTAAACATTAATGAGGTATTTCTGGAACCGGTGACCACAATCAACATGGTCCTGCGTATGGATATATGGGGCCGCTGGGTGGACGTCCAGAAACGACTATTTGACAGATCGCAGGAAACGGGAAATCCCGTTTCGTATGCCTTGAAATAAGGCTTCGGATAACTATCCACAACGATTCAAGCCCCAAGTTTACTCGGAAGCATAGCTTCTTTTGTGGCTCTAGTAATGGCATAAAATGTAACAATGTCATATTCTTACCAATTACTTAACTTCCTTAATCCTAGCGTCTCGTTCTTCGAGCCGTTCAACGCTTTGCAGACCTTTGTTCTGTAAATACATTTTTCTTTCTTGATTTGAACCTGTAGTTCGGCCGTTTCTTTTTTCCAACAAACGTGACCCGCCCAGCTTTCTACATGGGTATATATAGTTCAATGATAGGCTTTGATACAACTTTTTATACTCTTTCGCAGAGGAACTCCCAAATAAACAAAGAACTGCACAGATTTTTCTTCGTTTGCGACTGCTGTTTGTATCGGGTTTGATGCACTTCCAGTGGTCTTTGAGCACATGCACAGCTTTGACCGCCTCTCAAGGTGCGCGAGCAGATTACAATGTCTTAAAACTTTTCTTTTTAAAACTTATCAGCAGCTTAGAGATGTCCGTGAAAAGAATAAATTAACACGCCACCACAAACAGTTACCCCCAAAAGCCACACAAACCGAAAGCGTGCAACCTGCCTTTTTTTTTTTTTTTTCGTCAATACGTAAACTAGGGCGCACGCGTCAGAGTTGTGACGCTACTCGAGATGACAAAAGCTAATTTACATGCAAGCGTCGAGTTACACAAGTGATGCCTCCACATATCGCTCTCCACTCACGCATCATGTGTGTGGTAAGGACCATATTGCACGTGCGATCGTACCGCATCAAACCGGCCATCCGTACGCACCGCTTGGGTTGTCGGTTGCGCAGATTAACGCTCAAATCTCGTAAACAGGTTTTTTTTTCGGCTATCTATCTCGAGCGGAAAACTTTATCGGGCTATAAAATGTAAATAACTAATTGAGGTAAGAGTGAAGGGGGGGGGGGGGGAGAAGGGGGGGGGGGCAGAGAAACTAAGTGCTCCTCACAAGAGCGCGCTTGAAGGTCGGTAAACACATAAATAAAGGGACATAGTCTATTAAACTTGGCAGCTCATTGTGAAATTTCACGTGACAAAAACAAAAAGATTGATAAGACCAAAGTTGTT
The DNA here is from genome assembly GCA_013358835.2 of Ixodes persulcatus. NCBI lineage: Eukaryota > Metazoa > Arthropoda > Arachnida > Ixodida > Ixodidae > Ixodes > Ixodes persulcatus. The sequence continues at coordinate 658,209 of JABSTQ010011435.1, read as the reverse complement.
TTTTTCCGCCCCTTAATTTATTTGTATCAAAACACATCTTCCTCGTTGGATGTGCCGCATTTTAAAATGCGGCAACGAAAGGCGATCAATATGAACTCGGGCGCCTCAGTTTTATCAACGTGCACAACAGCCTGACTGCACATATCCTGTCGGAAATGAGAGCAAAAATGGCGACTGGTTGGTGAAGGTTCCCATGACGTGACGCCACATAGAGGAGCAAATAAAGTCGAGCATAGTGTTAATTGAAAAAAAAAAAAAAACTAATCCCTGAAGGTCACCAAAGTCACATGCGCAGACTACGAGTAAAAAAAAAAACAGTGGACTACTTTCAAAAAATACTTATTCAAGCATTTCCCCTGTTAGCCGTGACAATCGCGCAGCTATTGGTCGCCGGCGACGAGTCGCCATTTTTGGCACACGGCTTAATCGATCACTTGGTCACGTTTCCAAGCTAAATAATGTTTTCATGAATAAATACAAAAAATAAAACACTAAACTTCGGATCAGCGTAAGTCCAGAACGCGGCCAAAGCCACGAGCTAATGGGACCCATCAAGCCGCGACAAAAGGGCAAGTTAGTTGTTTTTTTTTTTTTTTTCGTTCATGATTGGTTTGGGGACAATAGAGCACGTACAGAAACATGACGAACATCATGATGGTGCCACATTGGTGCTTAGAATCATCTGAAGTTTTTTACTGAAATCGCAGGAAACGGTTTTTCATCCTCCAGAAAGGACTTAAAACAGTCCGCGACCGAGCAAAACGACATCGTCCGAGCTTCCCCGACATGACAACAAAAGCTCAGAAAGTAACTTTTAATTTCTAAAACCGTCACGATCGCCGATTGCGCCCGCTCTCCACTGGGCAGCAAGTGGCGGTACCCACAAGACAATCATCGAATAGAGTGCAGATACTCTAAAGCGTTGCTTATTTGTGGCTTTAGTATGCCCCATACTACCGCGTGTATTTTGCCGTCATAATATAAAGATGACAGTTAGAAAATAAAATAACCCGAGAAGTAATTGTTTACTTCCTGGTCATCTTCCAATTAGTTTTCCGAAACGAACCGACTACTTCGAATCAATTATAATCTTGAAATTAAGTAACCTCTTTCAGTAATGTGTACAAGACTGCCAGTTTGCTATTGTAGTGCCCCAGTTTGCGGAGGGGAAAGGTTTACAAATGACCGCACTATCGGAAAAAAAAAAAAAAAAAAACCTAATCACTAATAGTTCACATCTTCATATATATATATGCGCTGTCGCATCTGCGCAACACCCTAGTCGTTAGTTACCCGAGCGTCAACACGCTGACGAAGTCAAACACGATGAACTGCGCATACCCCACAAGTGTGTGGGAAATCTCTTTTCCCCGCATTAAAACGGCAGCCATTTGCAAGTCAAACTGAAGCGCGAACGTGTCGCGCGGGGCACACCGTCTCTCTCTCTCAGGCAGCCGGCACGGAAGGCGACTGCGTGCGGACAGACAAGATTGACGACGGACCCCTTGATGTCCATCAGCGGGGGAGGGACGAACTCCGAGGCCTCGTGCTCTTTAACGAATGACGCGCCTTCTGTCGGGGTCAACAAAACGGGCCGAAGGACGAAAACAATTTCCCCACACCGAGTGATGAACTGCGTGGAAGAAAAGTTTCTCGTCTCCGCCGCAGAAGCCAAACAAGGAGCTGCTGGAATGTCACGAGCTCGATCGCTCCGCAAGAATTTCTTCGCAAAAGTTCTTCGGGTGTTGATTTCAAATCGGAGGAGCAGATATACAACAGACAAACACAGGCGGGTTTCTTACTCCTATGACGGTTCCGTCAGATTGGTCACACAGTTACTGTCTGCAGATATGTTAGAAGCTTGAGGCGTCACATACTCCTTGTTTAACCAGCGAACACCGTGTTTTGTACGATGTCTACGAGAAGCGGGACTGGGGGCTTTAGAACGCGCTTATTGCGCACAAAAGCCGTGGACGTAAAGGCGCTTCGACTGAGGATATGCTTAAACTTCGGGTAATAACGTTCAGCGTCTGATATTCTGCCGAACACCAGACTCTGCACATCTGTCCAACGCTCAGCATTTTAGCGCCAGGTTGATAAGACCTGGAAAGCTGTACAGGGCGTCACAAGATGCATGTCTTGCAATTCGGACCTTCCATCTTTCTCTATCCAGGAATCCGCTGAGGCCTAAATGACTCAGTTGAGATTGACCACAATCCCACCGACGTCACCTCCGATAACTGTGGCAAGGAACGCGAAATGGCCCGCAAGAAAGCAAACGGTGACGCCGAGATCTGGGGGAAAAAAACATAACCGCCGACTGACTCCGTCGATTAGCGCTCACGCGGAGGCAGGAGTCGGTTATCTCCCAGCCCGATACGCGAAACAAAAGGCCAGCCACTTTAAAAGCGCGATTGATGGATGCTGCTGCGAGCGAAACGGGACGGAAAGAAAACTACAGCGATAACGGTGACGAGGCACTCGCTACGCCTTGACAGCGACGGCGCACCCGTGACGCGCCCCTCAAGTGAGCTGGTCTTCGAGTGCACGTGTCACATAGGGTAGCAGACGGGAAAATTCTACAGAACCATGTGTTGTTGCTGGCAGGTTTCTGGCGCCGAAGTCACACGACGGCCACTCGGGACAGACGGTCAACGCCCCGAAAAAGGGCCAAAAGACTTTAAAAGAACATGAAGAGCACCCATCCTAGCGGGTGTGCAAGAAAAGAACATCTATAAAAAAAAAATGCTATGGATGCCGCGGAATGGGAAAGGTCACAGCCCTCAACAAGTACCAGGGGGGCATTCGAACGAAATGAAAAGCTAGCATCTAGCCTAGCAGGACTACACGAATGTAATCAAGAGCTAACATTTAGCCTATCGCGACTACACAAATGGAATGAAGAGCTAACACCTAACCCAGCAGAGGTGACAAGAGGTGTCTCAACTGAGGTCTGCACTGAGTGCGAAAGGTCTCAATAAATGCCAGGAGACGCTCGAATAAAATCAATATCATCTAGTCTAGTAGGAGCACAAGGTGACAAAAGGATGTTCTAGCTAAAGGTTACAGAGTGTGCAAAAGGTTAATGACCTCAAGAAAGCCAGAAGACGTTCGAAAAGATTGAAGAGCATCCAGTCTAAAAAAAGTTGGGATGTGTGTATGTTTATACATCCTAAAACTTAGTCTGCGTCAGCGGGCGACTTGTCTCCCAGCTATAGATGAGAAGTTTTGCCAGTGCATGACGGCCACTGAGGGCTCTTTAACGTGCACCACGCAGTAGTGATACATGACCGCAAACCGGGACGATGCTCACCCAGATCGAAACGGGCAGGGGTCGGGATTGAACCCAGGATCCCTGGGTTCTGCAGCGCAAGCTTTCGCCGCACGTGCTTCCGAGCTGGTGTGCGCTAGCCCACTCGGCCACCGCTTCGCCCCCCCCCCCCCCCCCCCCCCCTCATCAGTCTAGAAGAAGCACAAGGCCACAAGGGATGTTCTTGCTAAGGGCCGCACCGAGTGCAAAAGGTCAATGCCCTGAGAAGGGCGAGGAGACGTTCGAACAGAATGAAAGGCATCTAGTCTAGCAGGAGTACAAGGTGACAGATGTTTTAGCCGAGTGTTGCACCGAGTGCCAGAGATCAATGACCTCAAGAAGGGTCAAAAGGCGTTCGAATAGAACGAAGAGCATCTATACTCGTGTACAATCTTCTGTGGCTATGCAGTCAAAGGTACAGTGGAGTGTGCGTGAACGCCATTGTAACCCCTTTCAGGTCTGCACTTAGTGTGAAAGGTCAATGCCCTAAATACTGTCAAGAGACGTTAGAATGAAATAAAGAGCTAGCCGAGCAGGAGTACAGAGTAGCAATAGACCTTCCGACAGCAGCAAAAATTTAAATGTAGAGCTTAACCGCCAGGCCAACCGAGGCAATCTGGGAGCTACCAGCGAAGGGTCAGTAGAAGACTAATTTAGACCAGATCTCCTTTAGCTGAGCGCCTTTTCTGCATTAAGCTCCCGTCAAATGAAGGAGACCTCGCCTGGGATTCGAACTTGACAACTGAGAATCCGTATGCACTGAACGTTAGCGCTAATAGTTAAAAAAGGGTCGTAATTTTAAACTCACATTTTTTGCATCTTTTTACACGCTTTTTCAGCATCTAAATGCGTAACTGTGGCGTAGAATATTATTTACACTCTTCGTAAACTCAATGGCTGTGTGTGTTAACTCCAGGGATCCTGGGCTCAGTCCCCACCTTTGACTCTTTCGATCTCGATGAGCATCACACGGGCGTGTAATCGTGGTGCACGCTAAAAAGCACGGCTAGCAGTGGTACTGCAAGCGCTGGCTAAAGTTCTGGGTACCACCTCTGGCAAGTGGTACCACCTCTGGCAAGTGGTACCACCTCTGGCAAGTGCTACCACCTCTGGCAAGTGGCTACCACCTCTGGCAAGTGCTACCACCTCTGGCAAGTGCTACCACCTCTGGCAAGTGGTACCACCTCTGGCAAGTGGTACCACCTCTGGCAAGTGGTACCACCTCTGGCAAGTGGTACCACCTCTCGCAAATATTTTCGCCATTACATTTACAAACAGCTCTCGGTGTTTGTAAAAAAGCAACTCTTCTTATCGACACTGAGCAAATCGATCCGCGAACACAGGTGGGGTGTGAATAACCCTCGCCACGTTCGTCCTGTCGATCTTTGACCCAGGGGCTGGCTGGCGGTCTTCATTCCTGCTTCCTGATCATCGAACGGGGCTAAATTGATTTCGCTTCCTCTCGCATCCAACCGCGCGCAGCCATGCGCTTCCAGCATGCTGGAAACAATCGCGGTCGATTTGCATAAAGGTGAGCACGCGCCTTCAATGCTACCGGAGAGGTCAACGACACTGGGCGGGTCGGCGCCTTTTCCAAGCTGCCATCTTTCCTTATTTTTTAGAAGGCGACACCGGAGATGTATGGAAGGGTTGTCATCTTTTAACTTGAAAAGAGGTTGCGTAGAAACACCAGGGTCGGCTTACTAGGAACAGCGGCTTATCTAAAGCCGCGATCAACTAATACATCGTGCAAAAGATAGACGGCAGATACTGTCGGAGCCGTGCTTGTTCCTTGGACGACGGTTCTGCCACACTGGTCAGACAATAACTGTCTGCAGAAATGTTCCAAGCCATACATAACATACTTCGAGCATATTTGAGGAGTGTTCGTAGATACTTCTATCGTGTCTGCAGCGACATCCGCGCCTTTTGTGTGATGTATGAGGAGTATGACTACGACTTAAAGAACCAGTGCCTCGTCAAGTCCCTTAACCTTTTTAACTCTTGTGTTCTTTGCAAGCAACTTAAGCATAAATATTTTTTGAGATATCAGTATCCCTTTCGAGAGAAAATCAAGTTATACTACATTGCCTTCCTTTGCTCCTCACAAGTGTAATAATAAACAAAAATCTGTGCACACGTGGCGCTGAGCCAATAAAGTAAAAAAAATGAGCGAAAAAGATGAAAGCCCGTATACGCTGCGTATACGATATCTACATGTAGTTTCAAGATAACTTCGAAAGAGGTCCAAGTTTGCGGCCCCCGTTAGCCAGTCAGAGTATCTGAACGAAGCACGTGTAACAAACGTCTTGAAAATGAAAAAAAAAAAATTAACGAAATAAAAGGAGAAAACACTAGCGCGAAAAAAAAAACAACAAAAAAACCTGCGGATATCGCGCGAATTTCGGAAGACGGAAAAATTGGTCCCCACCATTCTCGGAAAGACGAACCACGCGCTGGTATCTATCCCACAGAAGTCTTCAAATACAATTTTAACGAAAGCTTATTTCGTATTTTTCATGCAGTAAATGTATTACTTTTTTCTCGGTAATAGCATGAAACAATTTTCGAGTGACCTGAATTCCGCGCGACTTCCGCATGGTTTATCGCACATGAGTTTTCCCCTTAAAACTGATTGTGATAGAAATGATTGAGATTTTGCGTTGAGTGTGTGTGCGTCCATGGGGGGGGGGGGGGGGGCATTTATCTATGTCCCTACCTGCAAGTGGTGCGATGTTTGAAGTACTAGATAAATCTAGATAGCCCCTTACTGCCCCGGCTTCAACTTCCTCCAAAACGTACAACAACACGTCGCAGGTTTGTTGACCCCAACGTCTGATGGCTCAGTTCATGCATGCAGTGCACACGTGCTCCTATAAAAGCGATCAAGCAATGTTACTTTTATCTTGCTGCATCTTCAACGGCCGCACATTATCTGGAACTAGCTTCACGTCAGATAGCCTGGATCATGAATTCAATACCACCCGAAGAACCCAACTTAGTTCGCCAATTAAAACGGGGACACGCGTGCAGAATTACGCAGAGAGAACATTCTGCTCTCCGTAACTCCGTTTACATCGGGGGGGGGGGGGGGGGAGGGGAGGGGGGGGGGGCGTATATAGCCACCTTGGACTAAAGCCCTTTTATGTTTCAAAAGTAGCGCAAGGTGCGTCGATCACGAGGCACGTGCCACGTGCCACCCTTGCCCTTGGGAAGATCATGGCGGCACAGCCCAGCACAGAGCTAGATTTCCGACGCCATGTTCTTCCCAGAAGAGACGCGCGGCACGTGTCTCAAGCATTTCCACAACAAGGAATGGCGCCACTTTTCCCAGGATAGAGGGGCTTTACATTGGACTGCCCACCGAGGGAGTAAACGCCACATCGACGCCCTAAGAAAAGAGTAATATGAACCTTTATTACGAAAAGTGGTAGTCTTCATTCCTCTAGCAGCGTACTCTCTCCGAGTGCAGTCCTGTCACCACTAGTGCGCAGACGCAAGAATAATAAATTGTTCGCAGAAACCCGAAAGGATTTTTGTGAGAGCAGAATAAAGTCTCTTTTAACGAAGTATGGGAACAAGAAAACGGGAAACAAAATAATGATCATAAATGGCAACAAGCTCTCGCACTATAAGGGGCTGCTGATTATGTTTAATCGATCATGTTATATCGCGATCCTATCAACGATAGAAAACACGCACCTCAAATTCCAAGTCCCATCGGCCTCAGATAAGCAAGGTGAAGTGTAAAAGGCAACTCTTCTTCTATCTACAGCGTACCACCCAAGAAACTTGACAAGTTTCTTCTCTTTTTTTTTTTTTTTTTTCACCGCCAAAATACACAACGAGTATTTTTACACACGTTCATTATCTACCCAAATGAAGCGCTAGTGGTTCGAGCCAGGTGCAAAAGATTTAGAACTAACCTTTATCTCATTCGCAAGTTTTAAGCGTAAGCGATTTCCTGAAAATTTTCATAAGCGATGTTCTGAAAATTTCAGTGAGAAAATGGGGCTCATTCTCGGCAACTGGCGCTATTACTGCTCCATCTATTCGACGAACTCCATTGTCCGGCCTTTTTCAGAAAAATCACTTTCAAATTTTTGAATAAGCGAATGATCAGTTCTGAAACTTTGGCATCTGGTTCAAACCGCTGGAGCTACATTTGAGCAAGCAGAAAATTAGAGTTCAGCAATGCGTAGTTTACAATATTTTTTTTTTTTTTTGGTGGGAGGGGACTTTTTGTATATTTTTTGTTCCCCCGCACTCATGATCGTCCCAGGATAGCAAACAGCGTTCTTCAAACGATGTCGTATACTTCTCCGTATGGAAGGAATAGGTGGCAGCGTTTGGCAACTTCCGGTTCCTTAGGAAATTTCGTTTAGCCGTTGAGTCGTTGAAGAACGACGACGATGTTTATGATATGATCTGCAAGCCTGTCTAGGCAGGGTTCTGAAAACTACAGTCTGTAGGTATCAGAACCATGCTTGCATAGGCTTGCAGTTCATCGTCGTCGTTCGTCAACAGTGAAACAACATTCCCTAAGGAACCGGAAGTTGCCAAACGCCGCACATCCATTAAGTTTCAACTTCGCGGCGCAGACGAATCGGGTTCCGACATAAGGCTCGTTCACACACTTGCAACCGAGTAGGACCGGCTGAGACGAGACCGGTTTTTAAGCCTCTCGCGAGGGCTTAGAACCTGCTCCGCAGCAGCGCATCTGGCCTTACGCCGTCGCAAACGGCTTAAAAACCGGTCTTGTCTGTCTCGGTCGTACTCGGTTCCAAGTGTGTAAACGGGCCTTTAGACCTACAGAAGACATCCGCAGAAGAACGACTGTTATGCTGAGTACAGTACCTGGAACGCTTCTCCGACTGGTGCGTATAGCGTCCTATTCTGCGCATGCGCCGAAAGTGGTTCCGAAGCGGTAACAAATGACGTCACAAAAGCCGGAGTGTCACGTTGTCGAATGTGGCAATCCTGGTGCTTGGTCGCAGAAGTTCGGGCAAACATTGCGCAACGATCACACGACATGGTGCATTTAGACAGCGGCAGCAGGGTCGTGGTATGTTTTCCCGCCAAATTTAGCGGAAGAAACTGAATTGGGGCATAGTTCACGTGACGTTAACTTTCCACTAAATTTAGCGGGAAACCTGAATTTGTCTATAGGACCCCGTAACGTCAAGTCACGTGACAACAATTTTTCCGCCAAATTTAGCGGGAAAACTGAATTCGTGCATAGGTCACGTTACGTCAATTTTTTTCGCTAAATTTAGCGGGGACGCTGAATTGGTGTATGTCCCATGACGTAAATTTTTCCGCTAAATTTAGCGGGGAACCTGAATTTGTCTGTAGGTCCCGCGACGTCAGGTCAAGTGACATTAATTTTCCAGCCAAATTTAGCGGGGAAACTTCGTTTACGCTCACGTCATCGCGAAACCGGGAAACAAACAACTAACAGCTGCCGCTGTAAAAAAAAAAAAAAAAAAAAAAAAAAGCACGAGCATACTCGAGTTTCATTGTGGTCAAGGCGTCCCAACTTCCGACTGCCCAAGCTTCCCTGGGGCCTTAAACTCGTCAAACACAAAGTTGGAGGAGCCGAAAGTTCGCGGAGCGCGCAGATTGGACGTCGGCGACAAAAGCGCCAAGTCATCGTCGTGATAGGCCAGTCTGTGCGCTCCGTCAACTTCCGCCCCAACTGACGTGTTTAGAGGCCCTGAACTGTCAAGCTGGAGAGAGAACCGCGGCAGAACAAGCGTTCGCCTTCTCTTACGATTTTTTTCTTGGTGGGGGGGGGGGGGGGGGGGGGTATTTGCAGTATGGGACATAAAAAGCAATGCAAACTGATACAACGGCCCGATACCAATGCGTGTCCTGACGGGAGGAAGCACGTTGGGCCGCCCTTCATTTGTACTTCGCACACAAGTGCCCCGCTCGCGTTACTCGAGAAAGGGCAGTCGCCTGATGTTTGAGGCACAAGCCGGTCTTGTCTCAGTCAGTCGGAGTCAAGCGAGAGCGTGGCAACGGGCCTTAAACAGACCGCGGTGCGGTGATATGACCATAATTCTGGTTAGGGCGTGAGGTGTCCATGATGGAACGGTGGCGCACATCATCCTAGACTGCGCGAAACTCCAGCCTATCCGACCAGGTGCCAACGGTCCACACCATCGAAGTCCCTTTGCGCTGGCTGAGCAGCTAAGCTTTATTGTGCTATCAGGGCAAACCGCTACCAAACCCGATGACACAGAGCGAGGAAAACAGGCAGACAGCCCTGCTACGAAGTCCACCGCGACCTCCAGGGGCCTGCACAGGCTTACTGTACAGGCCACCAGAGGACGATTAGAAAGACTGGTGGAAGAAGATTCACCACACGGGCCATTAATACTCGTGAAATCCTAGGCTTGGGCACAACCCCAGTTTGAGCCCGCCCGTTTCAAAGGAAATCAGTCGCCAAATCATCATCATCATTATTATTATCATCATCGATGGATGCTTGATGAATGCTAACGGCTGTACCCTTCGTACCGGGCAGTAGCTTGCTCCACCCAGCCTAGAAATTAAAAACCAAAAGTATCATTCCTCCCTTCGCCCTTGTAAGCCAATTTGCTTCTCCTCTGCAATTTCTTTACTACCACCAGGCGATGTGGGATATTACCAGGATGACCTTTGGGGGATAGAGCGAAAATAAACTAAAGACATCATCCCCCCCCGCTCCCCTTCCCCCCGGCGAGGGAGTCGCCAATTTTACTCTGGTCAAACCTAGTAAAACCTAATCGGCGTTACCCCAGCACCGGGCCCACTGGGAAACAGGGTTGAGACTTTGGGCCGCAGTCAAGAGAGAGGAAGTCCCAATTTTCCCCTGTCCCCGCCAGTGCCCAGCTGTGTTAGTTGTACGTCATTCAGTTCTCCCTAGACAATTTCCACCGGTCTTCCAATATCATATTTACTATGAAAATGCACTTGTCATCCATTCTTCCATTCTCGTCTGCAAATCCCAGCGCGCCGGCTAAATCCGTTGCGTCCTCCAGGAGAGCAGGAGCAAGCCCTGTGCATCTCAACACCATACGTTCTATACTGTCTCGTCTTCCCATTGCCAAAAAGACAACCCCGGCATCATGACTCCTTTCCATATTGCCCCTAACAACTTCATATCTATAGACCCTTTTTATGGTAAACGCCACCAGGTGGCGTTTACCACCAGTCTTTGACGCCACCAGTCTTTGACGTCCCAGAGAACGTCCGGTTTATAAAAGGAATAAACAAAGGCCACCCTTTGTCCCTCTTGTTCTCCTTCTCCAGGGATTACTTTCGGCATTATTGTCCAGCTCTCTTGCACCTTTGCAATGAATCGCATTATAATCATAACCTTAACACCGCTGCTTGAGATGTGGATGAAACGTTTAATCAACAATTATCTAGGTGAACGCCAAAAGAACGAAGGAGTGCGAGGTTTTAAAATGTTTCGTAAACCAACCTGCCTCCTCAAGATGCAATATGGTACAACCGAAAGCCCTCGTTAAATCTCTAATTTTGTTGTCCGTGTAGCATTTATGCTTGCTAGCACCGGTGATATAAACAAGCTCAACAGGCTTGCAAAGACGGTGCGACCGGAAGTCGCTTGGGACGCAAGCGGCAGCTCATGTTTGTAAACAGTAAACTGTCTATTGTACATCCATGGTGCCCTGTACTACATAATTACTGCATTCTTTTTTTCCTTTCAATAGCATGTTTTCTTCCAGGTCTTCGAAGGATTGTTTTCCCCCGCTCAGTCACTCCTAGGTATTTTTACTTCTCTACGTGTGCTATTAAAACGTCTCGACTTTTCAGCTAGTTCCCCTTACCACCGCTGTCAACCATTATTCCCGACTTGTCGCTACTGAATTTCAGTCCCTGAGAGTATATTTCCTCTCCACAGATCTTAATTAGCTCCTGTAACATATCCCGGCTATCTGCAAACAGTACAATGTCGTCTGCGTAGAACGTCCCTAGTATAACTTGGTTTACTAGCCCCCCTCTCTCCATATATGACACATCAGAGCCTAAATTGCACCCTACTAATTTCGTTTCCATTCTACTCCGATATATCCTTAAAAAAAACTGCCGGAGTCCTCATGGATGGATGATATTGGCTACGCCCTTTGTAACAGGCGGTAGCTTGCGCCACCTAGCCTGACCTCATGGATGGATGATATTGGCTCTGCCCTTTGTAACGGGCGATAGCTTGCGCCACCTAGCGTGACCTGACTGGGCGCCATATTTGTGGGTGATGTCTAGAGCGCATGCTCTGAAGGAGCCCACATTAGTAGGCTGCTAAGACCGGCAATCTTGAGGGTGCGGAATGCACGTTACAAAAGAACTGTGGAAGCTCGCCATCAGCACGCGCTCAGCAGTCGTGCACACAGCTATGGCCGCCACCTAACATTTCGTCTTTTTCTTTTTTGTTTGTTTTCTTGCCAGGACAAAGCGGCTAACTGAAGGTAAAAACTGTGACAACGCCATAGTAGAGGCCGGCGACGAGCAGGATGATCGCGAAAAGTAATAGTTTTAACGAAATGTATGAGCGATGAGATCAAGCTGGCAAACCAATGTGCAGACGACGAAAATGCGGTTAATTTTTTTTTTTTTTTTTTTTTTGCCGATACGGCGTTTGCGTGTTTAATTTTAGGTATCCGTACAGTTATAATTCGACCTCCGCTAGGCGCGCGAATTATGTTGCCCCTATACGGCCGTACTCTGTATAGAACCTCACCGTGACTAGGACTCTGTGGTATTCGGCGAACGTATATACACAGCAACCGTCCTCGGCATGCAACAGTCACGCCAAACTTTCTGCCACATCCTGCTTCGTCAAACATCACGACACGCAATCAAAAAAAAAAAAAAAAAAGTTACACTTTAGTTTTTGAAGAGAATGAGTAGGCACGGACGAAGTGAAATGCTCGAAACGCGTTCTCTTCCACCAATAGAAAGCTCGAAAAAAAAAAAAAAAAAAAAAGAAAGAGCCGTCAGAAGCAGGGAGCATCCGCTCCGTAAAAAAAAGCTCGTTCGGGCGTGTCGGCGGAGGCAAGGAAGTGGCGCAGCGTTCCGCGGCAAATCCAAATCGGGGGATCTGATGCTCGCCCGCGAAAGAAGAACGGTCCGAAACCGACTACCGCAACTATGCGCGCGTCCGAACGATGATGCTATAGTCGGTTAGAAGTTAAGAAGGTAGGAGAAGCTCCTCCCACAAGCCGTGGTGCACCGGTTTCAAATCCCTCCGCAATCGAAAGAAGAGTTCACTGGAAACGCTCCTTGTTCCGCTTCAATGGATAGATAATGGCCACAGAGTGGTGCCAACTTGTCTCCGACCCCCACTTTTTAAGAAAGCGACCTTTGTATTCATCGGAGAAGGAACCGAGCCCCCGAAAGCAGCCTTTGTATCAATCGGAGGGGGAAGCTAATCCCCGAAAGTCGTCTTTGTTTCCATCGGAAGGGGGAAGACTTAATCTCCCTCTCGTGGCTTCCACAATGCTAAGTCAAAGTCGAGAGATAAAGCAAATATGTACAGAAAGGCACGACCCTCCTCGCGCGTTGGCCGCAACGTCACGGAAACGATGGGACGCTATTGGATGCGGAGGTGGCGGAGGGATATATGATTCCCTTTGAGGGGCATTTGCCGCTACCTTCTTGACTTGTAACCTACTATAGACTCCCTAGCCATTTCGGCCAAACGTTCTTCACACCACTGGAGGGACGCCGTGAAGCCAGCGTTTAGCAGAACCCCCTTCCTGAATAGTAGGAAGTTTTCGTAGATCGTTTTCGCCGTCCCGCAACGCTGTCCGCAACCCGCTACGATACCCGGAACTCTAGAGTCGAGGCCATCGGCGCGCAGGCGCAGTAGCGGCTTCTTCGTTGCGGGGGGCTTAGCGGAGGGGGAAACGCGGTCTACGAAAACTGCCTACTATTATTCCCGAGCAGAGCTAGGAGTGACCGCGCTCAGTTTAAAAGCCCACGAATAAGGCTCGCAAATTTGTGTTTGCTAAAAAAGAAAAGAAAAGGGATTTCCGTTAGAGACCCTCCCACTAGAGTAGCAAACAGAAACAAACGACAGCGACAAGCCCCCAACGCATGCGGCATGCTCGCGATGGTACCTTTGGCAGGCGTTTAGTCGCTCGGTGCTCGTTAAGTAAGCAGGAGAGAGCGAGAAAAATAACTTTTTTTTGCTCCGGAGCTCCTAAGCACGAATGATTGCAAGCCTGCCAAAGATACCCTCGCGTGCATGATGCTAGTGTTTGAGCATAGCCTGCCTTATTCTACAAAGTCTGTCAAATCGCGAAAGACTCTGGGTTGAGGATTGTCGCTGTCGTTTCTTTCTGTCTGTGTCGCTCTAGTGGGACTCGGGCATAAGAAAATGAGTCGGCACGGACGAAGTGAAATGTACTACCATAGCTTCATCTACACTCACAAAGTTTGGCAGTTGGACGACTGAGCCACAGAGTGCCCGGTCGCAGATTTGGAGCGCAGGGATCTGGTAGCACAGAGCAAAGAGCCATTTCTCGGGGAACCTGGACGTCAGCGCACAGGTTTTGCAGCGCCGAGGACCCGAAACACACTTGCTCGCTCGGGAGAAGTGTGTTTCGGCGTCTCGCCGCAGCGGTGCGCCAGTCACGTGGCTCTCCTCTCATCCGTTGTCTGTCGCTCCACCTTTTCCATTTCGGCGCCCGCTTCTCGTGGCGATCTGCCAGGCTGTCAGTATATAGGTGGTTATGGTAATACGAAGCATGCTTTTGCACCGATGGAAATTGGGAAGGAAGACTGAGCACCGTGACTGCACTTTTGGCGATGCTTGGTCGGATCGTAGCGTCGGCTGCGCAGAACCGGTAAAAAGCTGAGCAGAAAAACCGCGAAGGAACCACGCACGAATGCGAGAATGACCATTCCCAGTTCCTATTTCTCTCTCCAATCCAGGAGGCAAAGTTCAAATATTTGATTGGCTGCGACCAATTACGTCTGCCATACTCCATTCACACCAAGACCGAGCACAGCCGACGCTCTGATACAATGGAGTCAATCAAAATAGCGCCAAAAATGCGTTGTCACTGCGCTCGTTGTGCTGCTCCAATGTCGCTGGCTCAAAGTTTAAACCAGAAGACCTCTTGCGAAATACTGCCCTCTGTTGGCAGCTGAGGAATCCCTGCACAATGGCGGACTAAAACTTCAACGTCACGGCACTAAAAAAAAAAAAAAAAACATCCACAGAAAAAATGTGACGAGTGCAGTGACGTTGCACTTTCGACGCCATTTGATTGGCTCGTCGGCTCCTAGCGTTGGCCGCGCCCCGACGTTCGCTAGCTTATGGAATGACTTGCACGTTCCTCGATGCAGTTGTTCCGCCATTGTTTCGCCGCTAGCAGAATTGTACAAAGACGACAAGCGCCGTTATGCCCGTGTCCCACTAGAGTGACAGACAGAAACAAACGACAACGAGAAGCCTCCAACACATGCAGCATGCTCCCAATGATACCTTTGGCAGGCGTTTAGTCGTTCGGTGCTCGTGAAGTAAGCACGAGGGATCGCGAGCCTGCCAAAAATACCCTCGCGTGCAGGATGCTCGCGTTTGAGCATAGCCTCCTTTATTCCATAAAGCCTGTCAAATCGGGAAAGACTCTGGTTTGAGGCTTCTCGCCGTCGCTTGTCGCTCTAGTGGGACTCGGGCGTTAGGATACACGAATCGGCTATCGGATAGTGCTGATAGTACCATGTCATCTTTAACATCAACACTGCAAATAGGGCCAGTGCGTCCTAGGTACTACGACAGTGAAGGCTCACGCAGCGCTATTAGAGTCGGAAACCCCCAATATCTGCAGATCTTTTATTATTATTATTATTATTATCAGTGTCAGGAAATTTGCGTTATCCGTACGTTTGACTCGGCATGTGATAACGGGTAAGCTGAGAACGTCCACCGAAAGAAGCTAGGTTGAAATTTCTGGCCTATAAAAACGGCGCATTACGAGTCTTCGATCTTCCGACGGGAAAAACTGCAAACCGCTGTCGAACGCAACCGCGCGAAATACGAAATGTTACACATGCCGCGTTTAGAAAGAGAAGACAATGACAATAACAAAATAAAATAAAAATTGTGCAACGCGTTAGAAAGTCAAAAGAACAATCGAAGAAAAAAAAAAAGTTACTCGATTTTTAGCTGCGTCGTTGCCCAAACTTCCCGCGGTGCCGAAACAAAGAAACGCAACAAAAATTCCACCGTGACTTGACAATCGACGGAAGCTCGTCGTCGCCGGTTTCAATTCGCCGTAACACGCCCAAAAGTATAAGAAACGTGGCACTCCCACCATCGAAAAAAATACTTCGAGCAACTACTCGATAAAAACATATCAAAAATGAATAAATTTTATTCGAAAAGAGCACGAACGCGAAACGACTCACGCGGCACGAAAACGAAAATGAAACCGCAAAGCGGTCGTTGTCTGCATCGTC
Source organism: Ixodes persulcatus (assembly GCA_013358835.2). Taxonomy (NCBI): domain Eukaryota; kingdom Metazoa; phylum Arthropoda; class Arachnida; order Ixodida; family Ixodidae; genus Ixodes; species Ixodes persulcatus. Next base: position 642,422 of record JABSTQ010011435.1, on the reverse strand, counting down.
TGCAAACCGAATGCTTCGCGGGAATTTTGCAGACGATATTGCATCCAAAGATGCTTCCCCCGTCTGCGTTGTATGAAAGAAAGAAAACACACACAATAGCGTCTGGAATGTGAACGATGGCAATAAATGGAAACCCAATAAACCACCGAGACGCCGAAAGTAGTCAAGTTTCTCGCTTCGCGTTAGCGAACCCGAGACGATAGAGAGAGAAAAATAATCGTCTTACCTGCGTAAGTCCAGCGGTAGAATTGCGACCGCTGTAGTGAAGTTCGTCCAGTGTCGGCCGGCTGATGTGTCCGTGAACGGACATGACATTTCGGTAGTGGTCAACGCGGGGCAACGCTTCGTGCGTGTAATGTAGCAGACTCTTGACGTTGACCGTGTCGTACACGGTGCCATAGTTGGAAAGTTCTGTAGTCGGAGACGTCGAAGCGCTGGTCACCAAACAATGCGGTCCCACGTCTTCGTCGGCTGCTAGGGCTTCGTTGACGTAGTCCACCTTCGCGACTTGGAATCTCGATTTCTCAGTCATCTTTAAATTAAAATACTTTTTGTATGATACTTTTTTTTTTCAGCGATTGTACACAGTATTTGAGGGGGGGGACAGCGAACTACGGTACCATCCGGGTTTGTGACTCCACCGAGCCGACGGCGGTTTTTATATGCAGGCGATGGGGAGGGTTGTCATACGCGAATGCGCGCGCGGTTCGGTAGAGAGCACGAAAAAGCACACGCCGCCGCCAAGAGGCTGCTCAGGGTGGCGATCTCTGGGTGGCGATAGCAAGCGCGCGTGTGCTGTGGCAGTTTCTCCCGCTCGTCGTTAGATGGCACCACATACTATATTCCCCGCTAGGGAGCCTCAAGTAATAAGAGTGGGTTCAACTCAAACCATGGAGAGCGCTGGCACTTTAATGGCGGCGTTTGAGGCGGAAGATTACCCCCCTTTCAGCGTTTAAAATATATTTATCCTATCTGAACAAAAATAGTGCCTAAAGAAAAGTGTTCTTTTATTCTTCGTGTAAAATATTCAAGCGTCTCCAGGGCTGTTTATAACCGGAGTGACGTTGAAAAACGCCACCCGTAGCCCCCAGAGACCCACAGCAAAAAGTTTGCAATTTAATGGCGCCCATAAACACGTACGCCGGGCGAGCAGTTGACCACACTCTTATTTGAGGCTCTCTATTCCCCGCTGATCCGGCTACTGCTGCTTCGCGTAGCAGACGACGCAATGGCATTCGAGCACGTACGAGCTGCATTTGTTTTGTTTGTTGTGTGTGTGTGTGTGTGATTTGTAGCCGATTGGCTTCTCATCGTTATTTTAAAAACATAGACATATATTAATAAGGTATTACATTTAGAAAAAAAAAAAAAAGAAACCGAAACGTTAAATTGTTTGTTTTATATAATTTTTTTGTTTCTCTATCAAAGTCGAGGAGTAGCTAACGCTAATATATCAACACCTTCATTACTTCCACAAATAAAATATAGTACTCTAGTCGGTGACAAATTAACAAGCCAGATAAATGTTCCTCCTCGAGAACGAGCTTTTTGTCATGCTGCATCATTAGAGTCCTTCCAGTGCTAATATTGACCCCTTTCGAAATACTGTCCTTTGTTGCAGCTGTGGAATCCCTGTACAATGGCGGTATAAAACCGCAACGTCACGGCACACTTTATGTCTTAGGTTGGAGCAGAAGAAAAAACACACCCACAAAAAAAGGTGATGAGCGCAGTGACGTTGCACTTTCGACGCTGTTTGATTGGCTCGTCGGCTCTTAGCGTCGGCCGCGCTTGGACGTTAGCTATCTTATGGAATGACTTGCATGTTCCACGATGTCAGTTGTTCCGCCATTCTGCAGGGGTTCTGACCTTCTAATAATTGGTACGCGAATGTCGAAAGGGGTCTATACTGGCGTAAATTGGCGCCCCCGTGCATTTAGGTATATAATAAATAATGATTATGTTGTGTACTTACCCGTGTAAGATATGTCGTAATTAAAAAAAGGGACACATCGCGAAAGATTATATCTAATAGATCGATTTATTAGATGTTTGCTTTTTTTTTTCTTTCTTGAAGAATCATATGCTACACGTGAGAGAGGCACTTTAGTGCTCTCCCAGAATGTCTAATGAAGTCTCGTGTGACTATGTCGCTTCTAAAGGCACTTGGTTCAACAACAACAACAAAAAAGAAGAAAGAAACCCTTCCTACCGCGTCTTTTTCGCCGAACCTTAAGAAGTATGGCTCGGTGTTTAACATGGAAGCACACATTAATTGCATCGAATGAGGTCACGAGTGTGAAAACCTATGTACACTAGGCGACCCAAGAATCGCACACAAATGCTCCTATGTACACCTTTCTCTACAAAAATAGATATCTGTTAAAACAGCAGTTTAGATAAAAAAATACCGGATAAATGCCGTCTAAACAAAGAAGCAGTGACAATGTCCTGAACTCCACAACATGCACATGGGAGACAATTAATTAAGTGAACTAGGTCCACCGACACACTGAGATAGTAGTAGCACAACAAGTCCAACTTTGATGTGGTACACTTTGCGCGGGTTGTTCTTGCTTGCAGGTAGCCTCCTTATAATGAATGCAACTTATAACCATTGGTAACCTTTACAAACGACCTTCCCTTGCAATCAACGTTATAAGTACTCAAGGAAATGAATCGTTCAATGCACCTTGTCTTTGCTCAGCCTTATCTTAAACTAAGCACAAACGAGTCACCAGTAACTACAAGGAAGTGAGTGAAGCTTACAACCCCATGGTTAACAATGGCGAAATACAAAAGAAAAAAACGTCATTTGGTCCCTTTCATTCATATCTGTCCATCACACTGGAAAAGTCAAATGCGGGGATACAACGGAATGTCTTCAAAAACTTCATGAATTTTTTGGGGACATTTTGTAGTGCACCGCACTTGTCATATTCACACTGGTAGGCGGCAAATGATCCCGGCCCACTCAATACATAACTACATCCACACCCCATTCTTGGTGTGTCATCGCTGAGCTCGAACACGAAAGGTCATTTGCTGGAGACTGTTAACACGAAGATGAGCCAAGCTCGTATAAGAACCAGGTGCCAGATAGTTCTGGATGACCAAAGGGACAATAACAGGTGGTCACAGTGGTTGCAGGCAAACGAGAGATGGTCAAGCGGTTATAGACAGTACAGACCATAGCTACATGCTCTAAGAGTAGAAGGTGAGCACGCTGGTCTGGTTCCCTCGGACGAGAAGGAATGGCGGCATGTCCCTCGTAAGTGTCTCCAACCAGGCCATGTACATGGATGCTGAACACGTGCTCTTGCGTGGCATCGGCAGCGTCCTGCCGAAACACGTGCCATGAGAGATGTTACAGGAGCGATAAAAACATGCCGGCAACCGCTATGGACTCGTACGCACGAGATCGTGCTCGCATGATATGGAAACCAATATCGCGGATAGGGCAAACTCGCATCCCACGGTATGTTGTTCATTTTTCGTCACGTGTTTCAATACGACTGCGTTATTTTTTTTTTTATTCATCGTTTGTAATTTCATTAATCCAGACGGAAAATAATTTTCTTTGTGTTTAAGAACAACAGGCACACCGCGCGGCTTTATTCTGCATCGAACAGATCCGAGCGACGCCAGTGACGCCGCACCACGCGGAAGTGACATAGGGACGCCAGCACCGGTTCCTACGATACTGCCGTGTGGCGGCCATTTTCATCGCCCATGTGTCCCCTGCTTTAGCCCCAAGGAGCAGTGGCGTAGGCAAGGGGGGGGGGGGGGGGGGGAGGGAGAGTTTGGGGGGGTCGAACCCCCCCCCCCCCACGGGCTCGCTTGCTGCCCTGCTTACGCAGTCGGTTTTGCACGAGGCATGGAGCAAAGGGGGAGTGCGGACTATGTCCAACTTATATGCTTTCGGGAAAAGTGTTTGTGGGGTAGAAAATGCACAAATAAATAAAATAAGCAATATTTCTTCATTCATGTTTATGTGATGGGATGCGGAACTTGATCTCAGATATATAGAGAACGGATAATTTTGAAACATTTGTGGGGTGTAGGATGGCAATTTCAAGGCCAAGTATAACAAATTATCCTCACTAAAATACACAGTTCAGTCAAACCAAAGCGAACATAATAAAACGAACACATGGTTACAACATAAAACAATGTCAGTGATGTGTTAAATGATTTGTAAAAACAACTGCACTGTAAAGGGGTATTCACACGAGGGAGAAATCCCGGGGATTTCTCCCCGGCACGCGCGCCTCACGAGATGAAAACGCGAGGCTTTTGCACATCGCAAAGCCTGACGTTTTCGTCGTGGGATGCGCGTGCCGGGGAGAAATCCCCGGGATTTCTCCCTCGTGGTAATACCCCTTAAAAAACGGGTGGCGCTGCGCTCACGCACGCCTTGAGTACTGATCAGAATTACGTGCTTTCCACTAGAAATTACCACGAATAAAAAGGTAAGTCTGACTGGTTATTTCAGAAAGCAATTTACGGGTTCTCTGGATCAACTCATATGCCAAGCGCCTTCACATTAAGATGCAGCCGCCTTCGTTCACGATAAAGAATATCCAGGACGTCCTCCTCTTGAACTTCAATGTCGCGGTGAATATTCAAAAGCGCTAGACCGAGCAGTCGCTTATTCGAAGTGCAAACTCGCAGGTATGTTTTCAACCGTCGTGGTGAAGAGAACAAGCGCTCAGCTCCCGCCGTTGTTGCGCGCAGAGTCCCTAGGATCTCGAAGAGACGATGGACATTTGGGAATTGGCGGCGTGCACAAACTACAGGGGGCGCTTCTCTAGCTATCATAATCATCGTTTGTGACGCCACGGGTAGGACGGACTGGGACAGACCGCGCAGTTCTTGGATTCCTCGGCTCGTCAGCTCGCTTCATGCGCTGTTGGGGTAACGCGCGGCAAAGCCTCTTTCATGCGTTGTGTTTATTTGGCGAAGTGATATTTGTAGTAGGACATTTTACCAAAGCTTTAAACCGCATGTTGCAAGCGTAGTCGTGCCAACAAACACTTTTGGAGCTGAGGTGTCGAAGTGGTCGGACGGTGGTGTGCTGTTCTTCTCCCGTACAAAAAGCTGAACGACGAAAATAGAATATCCAGCGCTTTGTCGCACGACAGCATCTACCACGGTGAATAGAGTGTATTTTTTTTTATTGTGATTCGGACAAAATAAAACTAAGAAAGGGAGATCTCATCAAATTGGAAAAAGGAAAGCTAAATGCGAGAACCTCTCGCGTGTGTAGTGAACACTTCAGTGAAAGCAACTCCGTGTATCCTCTTGGTTCCAATGTGTTCTGTGAGTGTTGGTCTGTTATTAGTTCCGAGTTGATTCCTTCTCTTTTGATAGTGTAAACCAGTAAACGAACATTTGCTCAAAATAACTGGCAGGAAGAAGTGGAGGCTGGCTTCTGGAGTCGTTTCGACTAAATCCCTGCTTATTCAAACGGCCGACCCGAAAATTGCGAGACCCCCTCGCGATCGAAGTAATCTAGTAAGTCGGTGACACTTCAGCGTCCCAGAAAATGAGGAATGCTATAAATTACTACCGTTTGTATGTTTAGTTTTGCGAACCCAAATGCGCATAATGCGTGATGCGCTCCTCAGCGAGCGATTTTAAATTTGTAAACAATTCTTAGTAAAAATAGGATAGGACAGGGCCGGACGGGTATGGCCGGACCCAAGGAGGTTATAAGTACTAGGAGGGGGCACGTTGCAATATTGGTGAAGCCTAGTCATCAAAAAGTTTAAACAATGTTGTGGCCAACGTGACCGTAGACCTCTCTGGCAATTGGTGCGCGTGACATGTCACGTGTGAGATGGATGGTTGATTGTAGAAGGATTCCTTGCAGGCTTGCGCGCACTCCATGCGGAAGTTTTATCAGATCGAAGGCTAGAAGAAGGCTAGCTACGGCCACGTGATGTGGTCACGTTGGCCTGATAAGTGAGGAGGGGGAGGAGGAAAATGAGAAAGAGACGCCTCTGTGGCCGTTGCGGTGAGCGGACGTGTTTCCAGGTTCTCCTCGAGCATCCGAAGCTAAGTGCCAGTTTTTTTCTTCTTTTCTCTCTCTTTTTGAGAGTTGATAGGAAGTGACTATGCGGTAGCAGTATTAGGTTTGAACAGCAGCTGTTGAGGTTTGTTGAGGCTACTAAAAAGTTAGTTTCGTAGGCTCTGTTTGAATTTTTGGCGGGAAGTGACGGTTTGTTCCCGGTCTAGATATGGGCCTAGATTTGGGTCGGCAGGACAAGGGTGGAGACGCGTTGGTGCAGTGCGAGGGGTGTGGGAGGTGGTGTTACCTAGAGGAGACGGGTTTCGGGAGTCTGGAGGAGGCGGCGGGGATGAGTTTCGAGTGTCGGCTTTGTGTGAAGCTTAAGCAGGTAACTGGGGGATGGGAGGGTAGAGTTCGGGAGTTTGAGGCCGAGCGGCAGAAGGAGAGAAGCGGGTGGGTCTCGAGGCCCAGGTTGAGGAGCTGACTAGGCAGCTTAATCATGAGAGGGAGCAGCGGGTCGGCTTCGAGAAGCAGGTGGAAGAGCTGGGGGAAGTATGGAAGGCGGGTTTAGAGGAGCGTAAGGGGGAGTGTGACAGTAGGGTAGAGCGCCTGGAAGGGGTAATTCGAGCGAGTGAGAGTAGCGAGGGAAGAAGGGAGGAAGTGTCAGTTCTAGCGGGACGAACCACCAGTCCGCAGGCTGGGGTCACTGGTGGTCTGGAGCCCAGCCTGTTGACTGATGGGCTCGACGACGCTGGAGAGCTGAGTGGCGCTCAGCTCAATAGCGCCTTCGAGCAGCAGGCGTCGGGCAGCCAGGTGACAGGAGATAAGTCGCAGGACAAAGGCGCGCAGGTACCAGGGGGATCTAGGGTACTGGTAGTGGGGAGCTCTAACGTAGCACGGGTTAAGAGGGGTGTACTGAACAGGGTGAAGGGAGACCAGAGGGTAACCGTAGAGGTCCAGCCAGGGAAGTGTATGGTGGATGCTATGACCACAGCATATGAGGGGGTGTGGGATAACCGGGAGGGAAGGAACCTAATAATAGTTCATGCGGGGCTTAATGATGTGCTCAAGGGTAGGAGCCAGAACCTCGGTAAGCAGTTACGTAAACCTGGGGATGCGTAAGCTGAGGGACGTGTCTGAGAATGTGCACGTGGTTGTGTGCACCATTCCAGAAGTTCGAGGGCAGTCCGGGGTAACGGAGAGGAGGGTTGTCGAAGCCAACAGAGTAATTAAGGGTATGAGTCGGCAGCTTCGGTACGATGTAATGGAAGTAAACAGGGAAGTGTACGAGGCTGGCTCCCACCCTTTTGCAGATGGCATTCACTACAGTGAGGCCACGGGTTAGAGGGTGGGAGATAGGTTGGGCCGCAAGGTGAATGCTTTTTTGGGGGGACCGAGGGCCCTGGGGGCACTGAAGTAACTGAAAACCCGACAAAGTCAGGAGAGGCACCCAGGGTTAAAAAGAGAAAACGTAAGAACAGGTATAAACAAACAGCACAATCAGACATTGGATATATTAACATGCAGGGTGGTAGAAATAGGTTAAAATGGGAAGAGGCAGAGGAGCAACTAAGAAAGGAGGATTTAGTGGTTAATGGGTTTGTGGAAACACATCTCAGAGGCATGGAGCAGCCACCTTGCACCCCTGTCTATGTGTGCGAAGAATGCAACAGAACGGAGGGAACGAGGAAGGGAGGTGGAATTGGAGCATTTACAGAGGGGAAGGTTTGGGAGGGTGAGAGGAAGCCTCACAGGACTAGGAAAAAGAAACAGCTTAACATAGGGTTCATAAACATGCAGGGGGGCAGGCGCAGAATAAAGTGGGAGGAGATTGGGGAGCAATTAGAGAGCGAAAACTTTGCAGTGTATGGATTAGCAGAGACACATCTGAGGGATATGGAAGAACCACCATACATACCGGGATATGATAAGCAACTACAGGAGGTATCTAAGCGAATCGAGAACATAGTATCCAAGCAACCAGAAAGAGAATGGACATATGAAGACTTAATTAATGTTTTCAAAAAAGAGTTAGAGAAATATTGAATCAAACAGGGAGGACGAAAACTAAAACGCAAGCTCAAAAGCTGGTGGGATAAAGAGGTTAAGGCAGCAATATCGAGACGCCAAGCGGCATCTAAAGAACACAGATGGGCAAAGAAAAAGGGGGCCACACTAGCCGAAGTAGCGTCAAAATGGGAGGAATTTCAGGAAAGAAAGCGGGAGGCATCAGCATTAATACAGGCCAAAATTGGGAGGGCAGGGTTCAGTGGATGATAGAAATAAACCAGAAGGATAGGAATGCGGCAAAAAGGTTCTGGGAACACATCAGTGCGCAGGGAAAAAAGACAGAGGGGTACCAGCAGACACTAACCACACAGGAAGGGACAAAGGTAGAGGAGGAAGAGGCAAGAGAATACATTAGGCATACAATCGAAGCAGCATTTTCGGAGTTAGAATCAGATCAGGCCGTAGGGAATGGTAGCGTCTACACAACACAAGAGGAGGATCATAGTGAAGAAGAGGAAATGAGCAGAAGGAAGGGTTCCGGCTGGAACTGCGACAGGTCCAGACGCCATACCAATGAGACTGATAAAAGTTCTAGGCAAAGCAAGCAAATTGAAACTAAGGCAGGTGATTGACCAGATACTTATGGGAGGGGAGGTACCCAGTGACTGGAAATTGAGCAGGATGAGATTATTATATAAGGGCAAGGGAGACAAAGACAGTATCAAATCATACCGACCAATCACAGTAACTTCAGTAATATACAGACTAGCTATGCAAATTGTAAAAAGAAGAATGGGCAGAGAGAAAGCAGATTCTATGGGAGCTTCAAAACGGTTTCAGGAAAGATAGACGACTAGATGATAATTTACTCGTAATCACTCAGTGCATAGAGATAGCAATGACAAGTCAAAGGCCATTATGAGTAGCATTTTTAGACATCAAAGGGGCATATGACTACCTATGTGAATCAGGAAAAACTCTGGAACCAACTGAAGGGATATGGACTAAAGGGAACCATGGTTAAGTTTCTAAAACGGGTTTATACGGATAATAGGGTGGTTATAACATGGGAAGCCGAAACTAAAAGACCAGCAGCAATAGAAAGAGGTCTTAGACAGGGTTGCCCATTGTCTCCCTTGCTCTTTATGATATACCTCAGTGAGATGAAAAAAAGGTTAGAACAGTGCAACCTAGGTTTTGACCTGACTTACATGGAGGAAGGACATAAAGTAAATCAAGTATTGCCAGGGTTAATGTATGCAGACGACATTGTAATCGTATCAGAAAGTCGTGAGACAATACAGGAACTGATTAGGATTTGCAGCAGGGAAGGGGACAATTTAGGACTAAAATTTAGTAGGGACAAGTCTGGTATAATAGTTTTCAACGACGAGAAGGGGGAACCCCTGGAGATACAGGACACATTGATAAACACGTAGAAAAGTACAAATATCTGGGAGTATGGTTAAGTGAAGGAAGACGGTATCTGAAAGACCAAGAAGATATTGTAATAAAGAAGGGGAAACGAGATTCGGCTATCATGAAACACAGGGCACTATGGAACTATAAAGATATGAAGTCGTTAGGGGTGTATGGAAGGGAGTCATGGTGCCAGGGCTGTCATTCGGGAATGCGGTGTTGTGTGTGAGGTCAGAAGTCCAGGCAGGTTTAGAGATACAGCAAAGGAGTGTGGGTAGGTTGGCATTGGGGGCACATGGGAATACACCAAATGTGGGAGTACAGGGGGATATGGGTTGGACATCTTTCGAGAGTAGAGAAGCGATCAGTAAAGTAAAATTTGAACAAAGACTAGCTGAAATCGAGGATACACGGTGGGCAGCGAAAGCGTACAAGTATTTATATATGAAAAGTTTAAACACTAAGTGGACAAACCGAACCCGCAAGCTGAGATTTAAATACATTCAACGAGATGGAGCCGATCGGAGCATATCAGTAGAAAAGGGAGTAAAGGAAACGGAGAGGAAATTGTGGGAAGAGAGAATGCAGGGGAAATCAGCTTTAACAATATACAGGGCACAAAAACAAGAAATAAAGAAGGAACAACTGTATGATAATTCAGTGGGGAGCTCTGCTGTTTGAAGCTAGAACGGGGGTGCTAAGAACGAAAACGTACAGGGCTAAATTTCAGGAAGTAGACACTCTGTGCGACGTATGCAACCGCGAAAGGGAAACTATAGAACATGTAATTTTAAGGTGCACGGGGCTTCGTCCCACCCTCTTGGGGGGGCTGACTACGGATTTGGAGGGGGCACTGGGTTTTCCGGACATAGATGGACGAATGGATAGGGAAAGAATTGCGGTAACTAAGAGGAGATTGGAAGATTGGTGGAAGAGATCTAGGGAAGGATAAAAGAAAAAAAAATACAGATAAAAATCAGCAATAAATTCACTTGAAAAGAGAGGGGGGGGACTGTTATAACAAAATTCATACAAATTAAAAAAAAAAGAAGAGATGACGAAATGTTAGGCTAGGTGGCGCAAGCTGCCGCCCGATACAAAGGGTATACCATCCATCCATCCGGCGAGGCATCAAGGGAGCATGGCTTGTGGAGGCTACGCGGTCGACGTCATGCCCTCTCCTACCCTTCTATCCTCCTTGTTTAGCCCACTGATCCCCCCCGAGTGAACAGTTCGGTGTATAATATATGAATCCGCAGTTTTTATGCCCAGCGCAAATGAGCACGCGCTTGGGCGTCAGCTTGCGCCACCTAGCCGACAACAACGGCGGCAGTGAGAAATACATGCCGCGTACCTCTGCCGCTTTAAGCTAGGTGACGCAACCTGCCGCCCAATATATTTTTGTTTGTGTGTCTGCGTTTTACGGCGTTTTACTGCCAATAATTTTGTATTACTTTTTTTTTTATTAACGGCGATTGTTTCGCAAGTGTCGCTGAGAGCAGAGGGGGAGAAGGGGGTTTACAACGAGCACATAAGCATAAAGTAAAAAAAGAAAAAGACTTAGCTCCTATGGAAACGCAGCGAAGCCACCGGTCTTCAAACCATAGGGCGCCCTATGGTTTGAAGACCGGTGGCTTCGCTGCGTTTTCCATAGGAGCTAAGCCTTTTTCTTTTTTACTTTTTTCTCAGGTAAGCTCGCTCTTTGCAAATTTTATAGAAAAAATGCACCACCTGTGGCCAACGCTATACAAAATCGGAACGAGATAGGTTAAGAAACCGAATTTTGCGGTCGATTTAAAGAGTCTGGCCGCCCTTTGATACACCCAGTAGAAAAAAAAAAGCACTAAAGATGCTTTTTGTTTTAGCAACGTCTGAAGAATGGTGCCTATTTGTACCGAGTGCAGCGCTGATCCCATTTATTTCTGAATGCACTTGTTTCCTTGAAAGATCAATGTTTCTACCCAAATCATTAACCGCAGGAATCGTGGCATAGAGGAGTACATTTCTGAGGTCCTATAGACTACTGTCAGTCCAAGACTACAGAAGACTATAGGACCTCAAAATCCTTTGTCCATAGACCTCTAGCGATCTGTAGAAGACTTGTCACTATTCACATTAGTGACTGCAAAAGACACGTCCATAGAGAACTATATTTTTTAGATTGATAGGGCTCTATAGACCACTGTCTATCCAAGACTATTGTCTATAAAAGACTATAGGTCCTCAAGATCCCTTGTCCATAGAGAACTCCATTTTTTAGATCGGTAGAACTCTATAGACCAATGTCCATGCATCCAAGTCTATTGTCTATAGAAGACCATAGGACCTCAAGATTCTTTGTCCATAGACCTCTAGCATCTATAGAAGACTTGTCTCTATCCTAATTAGTGACTGCAAAAATCATGTCCATAGAGGACTGCATTCTCGAGATTGGTATAACTCTATAGACTGCTGTCCATCCAGGATTGTTCATGGAAGGCTATAGGACCTCAGGATCCTTTGTCTAGACCTCTAGAATCCATAGAAGACTTGTCTCTATCCAAATCAGTGACTGCAAAAGTCATGTCCACAAAGGACTACATTCTGGAGATCTGTAGAAGTCTGTCCATCGAAAACTGCAGTCTATAGGAGACGACAGGACTTCAAGAACCTTTGCCCGTAGATGTCTAGCATCCATGGAAGACTTTTGTCTTTCCAAATTAGTCACTGCAAAAGGCATGTCCATAGAGGACTACATCCTGGAGATGTGTAGAAAGTCTAGACTACCTACCAAAGACTTTGTCTCTAGAAGACCATAGGACCTCAAGATCTTTAAAATGTAGACGTCTAGCGTTCAAAGAAGACTTCTGTCTCTATTCAAGCTAATGACTGCAAAAGACACATCCATAGAGGACATTGTGGAGATCTGTAGCAGTCTGGACTACTGTCCGTCAAAGACCATTGTCTACAGAAGACTAATTGGACCTCAAAATACTTTGTCCGTAGACATCAAGAGTTCATAGAAGACTGCTGTACTTCAACAGGTTATCAACAAAGGAACATACATCAGTCCCCCAGACAGTCAAGTCGATTTTGGTAGTGAGAGAAGTTAAAGAAGCATGATACTCACATAGCTACGAGCGTGGCATCTTTAGAATGGAGCTGCAGCAGTTCTCTGAGCCGGAGGTGTCGGTATGTCTGCAAAAGACAAGTGAACTACTTAGTAATGACCAAGTAACTTTTAGTCATCTAGAAAGTAGTTGCTCCTTCCTATAAAAAAAAAAACACCCATATATGTGGCCTTGAGAGCAAATTTTACACTTCCGAGTGACACTGCAACTTTTCATTGATGAACGTTTGCAACAGCATTAGAAAGCTACTATACATTTTCAGTTCCGACGTTATGGCCTTCCCTAGAAAAACTGCAAGATTTTAATGATACAAGCTAGCAAGCACCTGGAAAAGAGGCTTTACACCATTAGACAAGAATGGTCCATCCACAACGTACCTTATCTTTCAAGGCAAGCATCTCAGAGTCAGAAATTTCCAGAGGATCATGCTCCACTTCATCGTCAGTTCTGCGCCACTTGCGCACCAATTCCTCAAACTCCCTTTTGCTGCAACGAACAAGGACAAACATGAAGAGCATTATTGAAAAGGAATAAACATAAGAAAAGAACATGAGTGAATAGATAATCAAAACACGAAAAAAAGAGAGCTGTACTAAGATTAGTCTTGATGTCAACATGTATACATAGTAGGTACGGGAAGGCAGATCAATAAGCTCCTACTAGTAGATGTATGCATGCAACAAATGATGCATGCAACAAACTCTTGCAGCAACCATCTGAGCAGTTGTTTGCGCTTTTGAAACAAACCGCAAAAACATGGGGGCATATACCTCGCTTCGCTGGGCGGTCGCACAATGTCTGGAATGACCGTGACGTCCGAGTACTCGATTCGGAACTTGCTCAGAAGCGATGCCATGCTGAAAGTAGTAAATAATCAATGGAAAGAGATTAACGAAAAAATTAATGAAAGGAAACAAATTTGTAAGTTTACATTCCGAATTCACGAAGGGGGTATTTCGCATGCCTTAGAAAATGACTAACGATTAATTTTGATAATTTGAGGAAGCGAAACCCGAATTACTTCTTGTCTGATATTATGCAAGTATTTTGGCTGGTGTGAGCCCGCCAACGGAAGATCTGTAGAGCGATCCGATCAGAACAAAATGCTGCCACTGCTTACTTGCGCTGTTCCCGATCCAATTCTTCCTTCTTGTTGGCCAGAGAAAAGACGCGGAGCTTGCAGCCGCTCCAGTTGTGACGCGTCGTAAGCAGGTATGGGATCAGCATTGTCAGTCCTGCATCCAACCAAAAACGGAACAATCTTTCAGTCTCTTATTTCCTTCTCGAGGATGTTGGAACGTTATTTACCCGTTTAATCATTTGCTTTATTCACCCTGACATTGACACTCTTTGGCCAAACTTGGTCCTTCTGACATTAAAACCAATTCATTTGTTCTCATTAAATCAATGAATTATCGCAATACTAACGTTACAATGATTCATTTCAAGTTGCGCGTGCAATTCCGTAACATACTATATCTATTTCGAGACGTCGACCCCGAAATAGGAGCATGTTTCGTTCAATAAATATTGCGTAAATATAGGGATACATTTTTCTTTTCGTTTTTGAGGGGGAGGGGTATCTGTCTCATCTAAGCACTTCAAACTTTCTAAAGCGGTGGCTTTATAGGGCCAACCAACCTCAGAAGCCGCGTAAGCACGAAATCTGTAGGTCTATCAGTCCGTAACTGCTGAACAGCCTTGAAAAAAATGGCAACCAGTGCCAGAGATTGGGCCCCGGTCGCCGGAGTGGAAGCTGAGTGCGTTGCTGACTGAGCTACGAACCCGGCATGCGGGAACAGGAGGAGCAAAACCAGGTGGTGTGAGAAAGCGGGTGGAGTGGAGAGGCGAGGGAAGGGCAAGAAAGAGAGGAGAACGAACAGGTGGTGTAGGAAGAGCATGCAGAACGAGGAGTGGAAAGTGCACTTTTCCTCTCTAGGTGACCCAGAAAATTCAGCGCAAAGGCTTTGTATCCGGGTGCTGCTAAAGAAAGCGTGTGCAGAGTCACAAAAAGACAAAGGTGTGAACTCTGTCTTTTCCAGGCACTGAAAGACTAACAGCATCCTGCTTTATGCACCACCCAAACTAAGAGCACCACCCACCCTATAAAGTTACCACATTTAAATGTGTTTGGCAGAATAACCAAACATGCAGCCAACTTTTTTTAGTTCAGTATCACTTAAAACAGTAGTCATATTATAAACTGCCATTACTAAGCATGGAGGTTGAATTTTCAAGACTTGACTAGCTGCAGTGTTACAAAATATTTGCGATCTCGACGGCAGAAGAAGCTCTCCTGAATTTGGAATTGACGTAATAAAGTAATGCAGAACCCTACAGAGCTTGTAAACAATATTGCACACACTGGAGGTCGTGGACCCTTGGGAATCCCAGGTTTCTAAAAATTCCGTTTGAAAACCCATGAACTAGTGCGACCATTATGTATACCTGCCTAGTCACATTCTCAGTTACCACATCGCTGGAACTCTTTGGGCAAGTTTGCTCTTTGCACCACTCGTTAATCCATTACTTGATTACAGCAGGAGTGGTTGTGCTCACCTCCATCGTCGTACAACCACCAGACGTCGATAGTTCCTTTCCTCTGCTTGCGAATGAACTGGTTCACCGACTGCAGCACCTCCTTGGGGACTTCGCGGACTTCTTCGGGGATCGCTTCGGGGGCCTGCACGTTGACCGAAACTCCGTGCTCTGCATCCTGCAGCGTCGCGCCAGCACCCTTGTTGTGGTTGGCACCTTCTTGCTGATGGGCAGCCGTCGCGGCGCGCCCGACGTGAGGGGTGGACGGCGGCGAGGGCTCCCGGGAGCTGCCACCTGTGGCGGCGCGAGGAAGTTTCTGTGACGCGGAGAAGCTCCTCAACTGTTTCTATTGATTGCCTCAAATAGAAGCTGTGCCTCTTTCACCTTTAGGGAGGACACTACTCAGGAAGGAGAATTGTTTAACTGTTAGTATTTTTGTATAAAATTTGCAGGGCATATTCGTAGCTGGGAAAGAAAATGCAGAAAGTAAGCTCACAGCTGCTAGCAACTGACTTCACACATCAACATTATGAAATGGTAGTTTTCCTGAACCGAGATTTGACGCCAAAAAGCGGAACTGGGATAAACGGATTTGAAAGTTGGGAAGGCTGCACTTTAGATGGCGCCGGTATGTCGGAAATTATGTATTCCAGAAAAAATACCTTAAGGTACAGGAGTGAAACTTTCTGACAGCATTCATCAGGATATTTGAAAGCTGATAAAACATCTTGTTAAAAATGTGACTTCTAAAAAAAACATTTCAGTTTTATTCAAGTTTGCTCGCGTGCGTTGCGTTCGTTTGTCCCACTGGCATCGCCTAAAGTCACTAGAACCTGGGAAAGTAGCGCCATTGCCTTCCCTGTCTGCTAGCAGGACACAAACAAATACTAACATACAGATGTCCAAAACTTTGCAAGGATTTATCGATTGATCACTGTCTGTTTCCATGGCGATCGCCATTTTGGTCGTTTCAAATCTTCGAAGCTTCAAAATGGTCATTCTGAACCGGCCGGGCCAAGACTGCTATGGAGTGCCATCGTATTGAAAGTGTTCCTCGCCAACATAAACGTCTTTGGCACTGTGTATGGAATCAACTAATCAATCAAGCTTATCTCCAGAGATCTCTTATACTGATATTGTTTTTCTTGGATGTTTCAAGACGAAAAATTTATTTTGCGATGCCGCCAAGGAACAACGCGGCATTGGTGGCAGTGCAAAGATGTGCGCTTGTTTCGCCGGTGTGCGGATAACAGAGTTTCGCTATACAAGAGATGTCTTTATAAAGCAACCTGTCACCGGAAATTTGGATCAGCACACCAAGAACGAAGAGGTCGAGGAGAAGCTGCTCATTCAATGAACCAAAACGGCGACCATACCGGGAGCTTGGCGCTACTTTCCCGGAATCTAGTGACTTTAGCATCACCTACATTGGGTTTGTACATGACGTCATAGCACCGTGCTGACGGTCAGTCCTACTTGTCCTTCCCCAGGATAAATTCGATGGCGTGAAGTGTGTGCTCCAGAAGGTATGTGATAGGCAGCAAGGCCACTGTGGCCACCACAGTGGTTGCTGGTGCGTCGTCAGGTGTAGGGCAGCCCCGGAAAACTTGACCGACGCGGAACTATATAGACCGAAGGTTTCGCAGCATTTGCGAGATCTATGTACTTTCTGTGCGCAATAGTCACTTAGGCCATTGTCAGATTTATTTCAAGCCCGCCGTGAAAGAAGGATGCCTGAAATAGTCGAAAATATTTGCGTGTTTCGGAAGTGTTCCACGACTTTCCTATAGATGGCGCCAGCGCGGTGTCGTAAGCGGTTACGAGCAGCTCCGACACAGTCGATCAAACTGGAACACAAACGCGCGATCCAGCCTTGTTTATATAAAGCAGCGCCGGTTGATACTGTGAGCGCGGCGAGTCTCCAGAGACGACAACAAAGAGCACGTCACCCTCACCGAGCGAGAGCTGCGCGCTGGAGATGTTGCGCGGGAAGCCCGCAGAGGAGTTCTCCCTCTCGATGCCCGGCACCGACAGCATGTCCGCCTTGTTGCCGTTGGCGGCGGACGACTCGAAGCCCTCCATGTCTACGTAGTGGGAGTAGTCCAGGCCCTCGGGGAGGCGGAGGATGCACACCGACAGGTACATGTCCAGGGTGTCGCTGGGGAAGGGAAAAGTCCTCGTTCGCTCGATTGTCGCCGACAAAGACCGAGGCACGCGGAGTGCGTCCCCAACACGGCGCAGACGCAGGGGGCACTGGCACGCTCAGCGTGTGGTTCGTGCTGTACTGTTCCGCATCACACTGCTCTTGCCGGCATGTTTTGAATAGGAGTTTTGCGGGAAGACCAATCACGGAGCGTCACCGTGATCGGCCTTCCACGACTTCTGCGCTGGTCGACGGAAATAAGAGGAAAGCCAGACTTTTAACTCTGACGGTGTTCATTTAGGAACGTGACGACTTGGCTTCCATTGCGCTTTTTACGCATCCCTCGAACTTGTCGCTCGATAATAATAATCTAGGTCGTGAGGTCGGTGATGGGAACCATAAGAGGCTGCCACCGAAACATCTGGTTGCCACTGGACCGACCCACTTTATATATGAAATTTATATATAACCTTAATGTTGTATAATGCTCCCAGCGTGTCACTGATAGGACACTGGTCCATGTCGATCGTTCATGACACTCCTTCCTAATGCTCAACAACTCATAAAACAAAAAGAGTTTAATGCTCTTTTTGTTAGGCAGTCACAAGTAACACGAAAAAGACATGTTTGATTTATCTTGATCTTACGTATAAAGTTGGTATGCGCAGAATGTGTTTCCGCAGCATTCTTCGGGGATTGTGGTGGACAGTGCAGTTCTAACGCAAAATGTGTTATATGGGTTGTTTCCTACGAGAAAACCTTACTAATTAAGCGAGCACCATAACGAGAAAAGTTTATACACCAAGTTTGAGCCCCGGTGGTGCTCGAACCTGGGTCGATGGGGTGGTGGTCGCTAGTGCAGGTGGTCTGGAAGCTCGTTGTAAGCAGTCGTCGTAATGCAGGCGGTCGCATGTACGCGCGAATTTGCGTACCAGCCTTCGGGAGTTTGGTGATACGCCGCACTACGTCGACCTAGTCAGTCTCCCAGAAATACTGCAACTAAATAATATAGCTAATGAGACTACATACGTAGTCCTACGCATAAAGTAGGGGTACATAAAATGAGCAGCGTGTTTTTTTCTGCGCCGGGCGTTTATTTAGGGGCTTTTCCACACTCGGAAGTCGCAATAAATTCCGCTAAGTTTAGCCGACACGTGTCCCGCTAAATTTGGCGGCAACATTGAGCAGGAAGCATTCAATAGCTAAATTGAGCAGGAAAACCTGAACTGGTGTGTAATGATTTACCAATTTAGTTCTGTAGTAGCATGAAATGTTCCCGGAGGGGAGGGGGGGGGGGGGGGGGGTGCACTTACTGAATGACGGTGAAGTACTTGAGAACGTCTTCCCGATCGCAAGTCTGCCAGTTCGACTTGTAGCCGAGCAGCACCACGTTGGGCTTCAGCTTGCCGACGCCCACCGACTGTTGATGCCGTTGCCAAAAAGAAAGCAAAGAATGGGCTCGGTCATGCCAACCCACAGCCGATCCGGGTTTCTTTTACGATGAAACCGACTGCGAGAAAATATAATATCGCTTCAAAACGACCGAACTGAAACGTTTTGAGCAGACGAAATCTCGAGGAATCCGAAGTAGAGTTGGGAGCCTGACACCGCTACGAAGTGGTGCCGAATTTGCAACACGTGTCCCCATAGTAGTCCCCAATGAAGTGGGAAAGGCAGGGCGTCTCTTTCGAACTCCTGGCCTTTAGCACGCGCCTGTTGCCTTCCGCTGCGCTTCAGCTTCACGTGCACGCTGGACACTCGCGAGACGCTGAAGCATTACTGAAGGTAGAAAGCTCTGTGCCAAAGGTGAGACGTCTGAAACTCTTCACTGCATTTCTCATCCCGTCAGTGTCCGTAGTGGATTCTAGGCAATTAATTCGCTAATTATCACTTTACACTCCTAACCTGACATATACCGTAGTCGGTAGCATTATCCCGAGGAAATACTATCCTTACTTGAAGCGCCATTTTTTCTTTAATTACTTTCAGTCGGTGGCTATACGTCCGGTATAATATTATCAATTGTCGTAGGCATATTCAATGAGCACGCATCTTGTCCGCCACTTTGGCGAGGGTTGTACGATCGATATCCTTCGCTATGGATGACATTAAATCGCTATCAAACGACGTCATCACTATCGGTAACTTCAAATCTCGTCAGGTAATTGCTGTAGTCTGCTGCAGGTTAAGAGTAGCAGAACAAGCTTCTCCACTCGCGTTGCTCCACTCTTTTCACCTTAGCAAAGTGAATGCTGGAAAGAAGGAAACCAGCTATCGTAGAGAGCGGGGAGCTCGGCTGGAAGGGCTCGAGCTGCTCTTCTTAAACCTGTAACAGACCCTCGTCAATAAAAGAGAATGTCCATCTACCGACGTCCCGACGCCGTTGATGCCCCGATGACACTTGCCTGGAGCATGGAGCGAACGCCGTGGGTGAAGTCCTCGTCTTTCACCAGGGTGTAGAAGGCCTTGATCTTGCGTCGCTGAAGCCAGGTGTTTGCCCGGGTCGCCAGAGCATTTCGGGAACGGTACGTTAGGCGGACCTGCCACGAAATTGGCACAAGTGGGTTAAATGTAACTTGTAGGAATTTATCCTGCAACAACATAACCCTTCTATAATTCCGAAGTCTTACACTTCCAGTTGTTTAAACAAACCAAAGCGGCTTAATTGGTCTCCTATACCTCCGGCCCCCCATTTATCTGCTCTTTTTCAAACCTAAAAATCAAAAGTTTCAGTTTCAAGCCACGAATTTCTTAGCATAAACCGTTTGTAATTTTATTGTAAACCTCCACCCCCCCCTCTGATCATAAGTACGAAGTTTATAAAAAATCCTAGATTGGTGGTGCAGTTCACAACATGAGTTGGCCAAATAGTGCAAATTATAATTAATATGAGGCAGTATTTCTAGCCAGTCAGCTGGTACAGTATATTTTAAATGGCAGCTTATCTACACTCCTTGTTAATATAACTATGTAAGTAATACCTCATATGTAAGTATAATACCTCATAACATTCTCAAATTCGTGATCTTTCATAACTCGGGCATCTTCCTCGATTCAGGTAACTAGAGTCAGTTAAGTTGCTGAATAAAAAGTGTCAGGCATGTGTCCGGGTCAAATATAATTACGAACACAGGTTGTCATGGCATCTCTGCCTAACATATACTCTTGCATAATTCTCAGATTAAGTTTAAAAATTTTACTGCAATAGATATTGACATTTACAAAGTTTCGGTTTGTTTTGAAATGCACCATGCGCACGTGCATACCATCCCGCTTTTGAAAGTGTGATATTCTCATAAGCGCGCGCCTGCAATCTTTGTACTTTTCGAATTGTTGATCGCGGCGGGCTAGCCTTGTTGAGTGCGCTTCTTACCGAGCACCGGTGCACTCCGGAGAAGCGACACCCACGAAAGCCAGCTCCATGGGTGCTGCATCTCCGCGGTGCACCGGTGCTCGGTAAAAAGCGCACTCAACAGGGGTCGCCCGCCACGATGAACACTTGGAGAGGTATGAATATCGCAGTTCATCTCGAAGCGAATATCGAATAGCGTATTATTCTAAACTACTATTCGAAAGTTCTAATATTCGCACAACTCTAAAAAGTGTACATACAGGGGTGATGTTGCCACAGATGAGAAGTGACAGCTTTTTGGTGATGCTGTATGCAAAGTCGACCAGTGGGGGCCTGTGGCTGGGGTCACCCGTCAGTACCAGGATTTGAGGCCTGTCATTAAAATTTCGTCAAGGTCAAATTAGGAGAAAAGAATTTGTCAAGGTCATATCAAGGTCAAATGAAGGACAAGCGCTGAAATGCAATGCTCTGAGTCACCACTTGGGTAACCTGAAAAGGGTGACTAGCTCCAATACACCTACTCTGGTAAAAAAAAAAGATTTATATGGTCAAGGTTAAAGTGATAGTGATTATATGTTCAAGTGAGGATAAAAACCTGATTGAGCAGGCTACATGAAAAATGGACCTGCATGCACCCAGCACAGAACACTGTCTCCCAGTTCCTGCATTCCCATCAGGGGCAAATCATGAAAAGCTAATGTTCATAAAGAATGCACAAAGATCGAAGGTCTAGGACAGCGGATATCAAACTTTTGGCCATCACGAACCCCAGACCCACTGGGAGGCTTTTTGGAGCGTATTTTTTTTTACTTGACGCGGACCCCCATGAACGCTGTCGAGGTCACCTGGGGGGTTTGCAGACAACAGTTTGAAACCCAATAAACTAGAATTTAGTCTGCCAAAAAAAAAAAAAAAAAACTTGCCTGTAGTTTTTGACGTGTTCTTGGACCATATTGAGGCGGTACACGGCACTCAGAGCGTCTTTGTATGTCTGAGCTTGTGTCGAGGAGCCCCAGTTCACATCTGCAAGAATTCGATTCTTCTCAGTGTCAATCAGTCACAAAAAGTGGCAACACAAGAACGCAATAAAATATGACATGACAAAAAAATTACACCATCTTCCCGAGGGGAACCATGGGGTGATGCGGAGCATTGTGTTGGTTTCGAGGAAAGAGTCAGTTGCGTGCTGACGTCGAGAGATGGCGCCACCGACTGCCCTAGCGTTACCCCCTACGCGAGCCTTCGTCGCGGCTCGCGGCAGAGAAACTTGGAACGCTCGCCGCTCGCCGTTTATTTTTTTTCACACTTGAAGGAGAGGAGACTAGAGGAGGAGAGTTGCGCGTGCGCGCGCGGTGTGAGGAGAAGCGAACGCACGCGCAGTGCACGCAGCTGGTAGAGAGAGAGAGCGGAGAGAGTAACGCGCAGCTGTTGGAGAGAGGGAAGGAGGAGAGTTGCGCGTGCGTAGTTCGAGTGCCGACTACAACGCCGACGCCGCGGGACATAGACCCGAGCAAGAGATGCTCCGCATCTAAAAAACAAAAACATTATCTATCAGGTGACAGAGCTTAGGTTCAAGCGTCAGTTGAGGCCTTATATAAAGTATTATTATATGAGTAGAGAAAAAACATATCAAGTTAATGAATAGCTTATATACTAGAATGTGATATTGTGTCTCAGTTTGACACCATATCAGAAACACCCTATGGGTAATTCATCGAGTACAGTGAGCTGGTTGTTAGGTTGTGAATTTATAAGTTCTCACGATTCACCCAACTCACTATAATCCATAAAAATATTGTTAAAATTTCCTTTTTTTCTTGTGATCAGATAAAGGTTTTAAAGATTGGTAAAGCATTGAGCATTCTGTGGCATTAAACTGGCTTTGCAACAAGCCACTCCCTTTTTATATTACAAAAAACTTCTAAACGCACTAATTCTATGTATAAAGTCAGAATTATGCAGAATGCGCTTTTGCTCAGTTCGTGTTCGTTAGCTTTGTCTTGAATCGTTCGCACGAACACAAACATACATACACACAGCTGAGCCTTATATGCCATTTTCCAGCTATACCTACGGGAAAACCTTCCCCACTAAATTTAGCAGTTTATTTGTTCAATGTTTGCTCACAACATTACACTCAAAAGGACAAAAGCATGTGCTACAGTCAAGTCTCGCTAATACGGACACCTCCGCTCCCCCCAGCAATCATCCATAATGCGAGTCGTCCGTAATAATGAGATAAATTCCTTTACGTATTTACCCAGTTCATCCCCTACAATGTTGTCCATCTGCTGACGGGGTCCGGCCATATCAACGAGCCAAGACCGCATAGCGCATTCTGCTTTAAAAGAGCTCACCAGGCTTTCGGTAGCTGATGTAGATGTAGAGGCCGAGGATGACTGCGAAGGTGATGAGTGCCGTCTGCCAGTTCATGATGAACATGACGAAGACGCACAGGATGGCTCCCACCAGGCTGAGCCACATGTTGTAGTACTTGAATGCCGGACGGAAGCCTGTCTCACACACGTGGAAAGAGAAACAAACGGAGCACAATCAAAAACACCGGTTACGAAAATCGGACCTTGGGGGTTCGATTTTCGTTACAGCAAGAGTGAGAAGCAGCTCTAATCTGCCTCTCGAGGGATCAGCCCAAATGGCATTCATCTGCTAGCGCGAGTGAAGAATGCAGTCCCTCCACTACGAAGCGCCATCAGCTGACGAAAATAGGACGAGAAAACGCCGTTCGTCGTCTGCTAACAGACTGGGGAAAAAATACAGGAAGATCCATTGGTGGATTCTTAGGGAATGCAATAGCATGACCCTTGGAAACGCCCCCACACGTCCCCCTTTTGAAAAAGCTTACACTGACCCCTTCACTTTTCTCTTTTGGCTTTCTCTTTCGCTGCCTCTATTTTTTGCTGCCGCTTTTCGGCCTCGTTACGGGGTCAGTGTTAGTGTTTGCCAAAGGGGGACGTGTGTGGCGTTTCCCAAGAGTCATGCTAACGAATTACATAAAAATCCACCAATGAACCTTCCTGTTATTTTTTTTCATCCCTTTTCTGTACTCTGCCTGTCATAGTACGTCGACGCCCTTGGATACAATCATCCATATTACTCGTAAAAATAACCACATCCATGCCACTCATGGGAGGAAGCACATCCATATCACAAGTTGAGGGAACTGCATCCACATCACTAGTTGAGAGAACTGCATCCATCAAGTTAACTACACACACACACATCACAGCCCACACACCGCTGCTACGAAAACCCAGAGCAAAGAACAACCGAGGACGGCAGAGTGGGAACTGAGCACACTTGAATTTCACCGCGCCACAGCGCAAAACCTCCTAGGTAACAAAGCCGTAGTGCTGAATGAAATGGCGTCATGAGAGAAGGCAAACGCTGGGCACAGATTGAACACGACGATTTCATCAACGTTTGGCTAAAACTTGACTCGAAGCCAAGCGACGACGCAGCACTCATTTCCAATCTTTGTCCAGCGTACGCCTTCCCTGATTACGCCATCTCATTCAGCACTACGGCTTTGCTATCTAGGATGTGTTGCGCGGTGCCTCCGCCTCTCTGGCTCTGCGCCAGCTGTGCGCGTGACTTTGCCGAAAACAAAAAGGCTCGTTTTGATGAAATCGCGGCGGCGTCTGTCAGTTTGTCAGCGCCTAAGAACGAGGGAGAGGTTGACGCGTGCTGACGTCAGCGCTTCGGAACAATGGGAGCGTCGCACGCGTCACCCCTTCCCTCCTTCTCCCTCTCTCCCTGGTGCTCACAAATGAAAGACATTGCCGGGTTTTTGTCAAAACGAGTGTTCTAATACTAACACATTAAAAGTTCATCGCCTGCTACAAACCGAGCACCGTGGAAAAGCAGGATTGCAAGCGGGCTGAAATTGTCATTGTCTGCTATTTCAGATTGGAAGCCATTGACAACGGTGTGCTTTGTTCCCAAATCTCAAGTAGTCCTGCTGCCATGCGCAAGTTCAGATCAACTGGTGGATGAAGATGTACTAAGGACAAGCACATCAAAGACAACAAGTCTTCTTTCGCTATTCCTGTGTTGGTGAGGCGTTCTCATTAAAGTGCGGCCCAATCTTGACCTTGCTAACTGATAAAAAATATCTCATTGGTTCATTACGCGCTAGCTGTGGCACCACGTAAAAATCAGCAGCCAAGAACGCTCTTGCTCTCACCACGACCGAAATCGGACCCCTGACCTATCAATAGCCCATGCTGGTGCTCCGGCTAATAAAGCCGTGCTGATTAACAAGTGCACCCATATTGGATGACAGATGAACAGTATACACTGTCGAGAAGTTGGCAATTGGGCTAGTTGGTTCATAGTCTAAAAAGTATAAAGCGCTGAAAACATCAAGGACAAAAAGTAAAAGAAAAAAAAGTGCCTTGTCCTTGTTGTTTTCGGCTCCTTTTTACTTTTTAGTATACACGTGACATTCCAAAACTATATCTTCGGCACTTCGATACCATTTCACGCACAGGTATGTAGTAATGCTGTCAAGGAAGTGATTGAGGCTTCAACATTTTCTTAAATAAAGAGACAACAGATGCTGCTCAAGCTATAGCCAAGTTATGGAAATCTTGTTTTAATAAAATGTAATCAGTCTTCATAGTCAACATATTTTTTTATAATGGTGTGCTATATATGAAAATGTGATAGAAAGGTGGAGAAAAGGAGTGTAAAGTGTGCATTGAGAATCACTTGACTGAATCAAAGCTGCGTGTATGTATACTACATACTTCTCTATTCTAACAGCAGAAAATACAACTGAAACATTTGCTTTAAGAAAGGTAAAAAAAATTTTGAAATACTTGGAGTAAGAGCATTTATGTCCCTGAAATGTGTGCTTTCCTGAGAGTGTACATGAGTACTGCAGTGAAGCTGCACATGCGGCAAAGGAGTCGCAAGCGTTGCCTTGCCGACGCGCACCCATGCCGCGAGGAGAAGTGCACTCAACAAAGCAAATCTTGAAAATTATTTTACAATCTGAATTTTCTCAAATTTCTACTAGATCCGAGTGTGAAACCATATGCACCACTAGTAGGAGTGTGCGAGTAGTGGTTTGAATTGAATACTACTGCAGCCTTCACAACCTTCACAGTCCTAGGCAGAACCACGACGTATTGGCTCTCTTTGCGTCATTAAAGCTAGGGACGACACGACGCTGCACTACTCAGTTTCAAGCACCATTCACACATCCCTAACCACTAATATAAACTGATATTAGAAAGTTTAAAATCAATTCATGCCTGCCTACCCTATACACAATCTATGCAGGGTGCATAAATGCAGCAAGAACAACAACTGTCAATGGAATGGTTTTTGCAATCGCTTTCTCTAATCTGAGGTGGGATCCCAAAACCTTTCTCAGACATACGAGTCATGTTGAGTGCAAACTCACCTGGGGACTTGGCGTAGGAAGCGTGAAAGCAAGAAAAGTTTATCAGGGAGTATGCAGCCATAAAGAAATTGGATATGATGGGCGCAATGGCGTTCAGCTCGCCTGTCGAAAAAGAAGGGAAAATATTTTTTTAAAGTTGGATGACATGAGCACGGCACCCCAATTATTCGAGCAACAGGACCATAAAAAACACAACACTAGCAATGTGCGGCGATGTGTTTACAAGTAACAACAAAAACTAAGATAAAGATGGCAGACCTTTGTTTATGAATGTGCAGTATAATAGGAGAAGTAAAGGAAAATGTGGAAAAACTTGTGGCGCACAGACAAGTGGCGCACGGGACATTAGAATTAAATGCCAGTTTCTACTGGCGCTCAATTTTTGGCACACATTTTATCGTTAATATATTTCTTTTACAGATGATTTGTCACGAGGTTCAGTTAGCTTAGTGACCATTCCATTAGGTAATTTTACAGTTTTGATTCATTGACTCAATCATTTACAAGTTACTTTAGTTTACCATATATTTGTCAAGTGTGAATTTTGCATCAAGTTAGACTTAACTTGAGTGCTTAATTGTTGACCGTTTGCACTGTCAGTAAGCTATTCATTTATTAATTTTTAATACATGACTGAGTAAACTAGTATGTAGGATGAACTGACCCTTAATTCATTTTTGCCTGAAACTTAGCAAACAATTATACAGCAGTTTGCAAATTGATGTCACTTAATATCCTAGTCGAACCCTTATAGCAAAATCAATTCAGAAACTAAGAAAAAGTTCACAATGTTAGTGCTACACCATATCAGCAGCTAAACTGCTCATGTGATCCCTAAAGATTGCCACCAACCTAACTATACTGTAAACAAAGGTAGAGATAAGACTGTAGTAAAAGTAGCAAGTTTGTAATGAAAGCCTGTAGCAAAAGTAGTATGCTTGAAGTAAAGTAGCAAGCACAAAATAAAAGTACAAAGCTTCTAGGTAACGCGTTTCTCCTAAAAATATCTAAAATAAATAAATAAATATAATACAGGTCTTAAGCTGAACAGATAAAGTAAAATACTGATTTAGTAAATATTTTGTTTCGTAAATTGATTTGATCGTAGCTACGTTTCACTGCGGCACTAGTTTCCACTGTAATTACTGACCGGATACACTCACCAATGGCAACGCATCCAAGGGCAATGGCGCAGGCAAGGAGGTAACCGCGCCGTGGTTCGTTGCTCTTGCCGTAACCCTTGGCAAAGATGTGGATGTGCGGGAAGATCCTGTCCTTGCACAGAGCCTACCAGAAGAACAACGCACCATTAGAAACACATGGCGGAAGCGTCGCGTCTGTCGTCACCACCCTAAGCAAAGCACGCGTGAAGGCACGCACCATAATGTCACCATCCTATACTCTGTTTCATACTTGGTGAACAACGCTGCCAAAGCTGCTGGCACGAGCATGGGGATTGACCTTGCAGAGCACGCGTTCTCGCGCAAACGAAACCGATTGCCCTCGCGCCAATAGTTTTGACAGCATTGTGTTCTATGTATGAAACGGAGTATAAGTAGGGTTTCGCGTCTTCGGTTTCTATTTTTTTCAAAATTCGGCATACTTTTTTCGGTGTTTATTTTAAATTTAATTTTCGGTTTTTTTCAGCGTATATTTTATGCCCACAAAACTTTATCGGCTTTTTTCGGTGAATATAAAATAAACACCAACGGACACCAGATCAGATTATCCTTCTAGGTCTGATATCTGTGATCACTCAAAGAATAACGGCACAGATATATTGAAAAAATAAATGAACACTTTATTTGGCAAATGTGTGGAACTGTAAAAGAAACAAGAAAAAAACACAGAAGTACAAACAAGTCAGAAATGAAGCCTATACCCAAAATCATGGAACTTCACCTTCTGTATATCAGGATTGCGTGATCTTATTATAGTACACACACACATGTACTTTCCCAGGTTCGCCTCGCTGATCCGCACTCTTTCTTTCCTGTTCATATGACACTGAGCTTCGAGAATGCCCTCTCAACGCTAACACTGGACACTGACAGGCTGAGGAGATGAAGCGCTGCCTGAGCGAAAATGGCCAATCAACCAAATGTGACGGCCCAGACACGGTGCGACGTTTTGAAGCACAACAAGACATGCAGAGCTTGCATCAAGTCAGCCTTCCTTACAACGAGTTTGAAAACACGCTCGTACACGGCGAAGTCATGGGGCATTTCAGACTTCACGTTCCGACCGATGATGCGCACATTAAACCAAAACGTTGTGATGGCACCCATGTATCCCATATATTCGGACACGTTTCGATAGACATTGTCGTTCCACTTTTTCGCCACGGCTCTGCGGTACGACTGGAAGGTCAAAGTGATCGACCTTTACTGGTTAAAACTGAATTTTAGAAAATGGATTGGACATACTTCTATCGGTTTTTATCGGTTTAAACCGAAAAATCCTAACCCTAAGTATAAGCAAAGCGCACATTCGAAGACACTCCAACAAGAAACCATATTCCGCCGTAGCACAGTCAACGCCAAAAGCTTGCGTTGAGAGACACTCTTTTGTGTGTTCCAGAACAAAGACGAAAAAGGAGCGTCGCATCTCCTTTCACCACCCTATGCAAAGCAGATGTGAAGGCACCCTATCTAACCCTATGCAAAATAAAGAAACTTACCTGGAACACTTTGGGGGCACTGACCAAGCTGGCCAGGGCAGAGGAGAGCGTGGCAGCAAAGATGCCAGCGTAAACCAGGGGTCCGAAAGCAGACACCAGCTCCATGACCTGAAACAGAAGGGTACCCAGGATTAGCTAAGGTAGAGGACAACACCCCTTGCCAGCCTGGCTGAAAGATGCAGTTGAAAACTGAACACATCCAGTTAGTTTTCAATGCTTCGCCTGCATTCAGTAGGGTAATGATAAGAGGGACTCCCAATCAAGGGAACCAATTTGGAAGATCTGTTCAGATTCTTAGGAACAATGAAACCTCTTTTCTCGATTTTTTCTAAATACTGCGTGAACATAATCATGACGTTCATAGATGAAAGACAGGCATTCAGTTTGAAGCTCCATGCTCTAACCATCTGCCTTAATTAAGTTGTTGCCAGGCCAAGTTGCGAGGTGTACTTTTGCCCGATTCCTCCGCCAATATTCATTACAGTCATGTGATTGGGATGGTGATGTGAAGAAGTTAGCAAGCTTTCCCAAAAGAAACTGAGAAAAAAAAAGTGGAGTCAACAGCGCTGAACTGAACGCGCGCAGCGTGCTACCGCTGCTTATATTCACACTTGAAGGAGAGGAGACTAGAGGAGGAGAGTTGCGCATGCGCGCGCGATGTGAGTAGAAGCGAACGCACGCGAAGTGCACGCAGCTGGTAGAGAGAGAGAGCGGAAAGAGTAACGCGCAGCTGTTGGAGAGAGGGAAGGAGGAGAGTTGCGCATGCGTAGTGTGAGTGCGGACTACGACGCCGCGGGACATAGACCTGAGCCAGAGATGCTCCGCATCTAAAAGCAGGCTTTAATTTTTAGAATTTCACACCAGATATTTCCTTTCTGCCTCCTTGTCTGTCCCACTGTGTGATATGTTAAAAAGTAAAAATATGTTTCATGCATGGGATCAGTGTGGAAAGCATGTGACATGTATGGTATGAGCATGTGGCACATGTTACATGTGGATGAGTATGCGACAGGTAGAAAACATATGAACAGAACATATGTGTGACAGAACCACCTCATAATAAGCTCAGAAATGAGCTATTAAATGAGCTTGTTGTATATATATTGGAGTTTGTCATAAGTGGAGTGGCGTTTGCCCCACTAAATATTTGGTGGCTTCTTTTGATATGTATTTGTTACTTACTTTTGACTATTAATTTGCATACTAGTATGTTCTTTCCCTTACTTTTGCTCGGTCTACAATTCATAAAATGTTCTAGCATGGCATTACCACCAGGCCAGAAACATACCAAAAAGTACTAAACATATTAGCCACCCATGAGCTTAGTATACCAAAATGCTGTAAAAAAAATGCAGTACACTACGAGATGACAGTTGGCTAACACATTTCTTTGTGGTACGTTCCTGGTTCCTGTTCTGAAATGGCGATAACGGCACCAGTATTACGGTAATAGTGGAGGGGCAGATGAATGATAGAGGCTGTACCCATTGTAAAGCATGGTAGGTTGTGCCAGCTAGCCTATGACATCCCAATGTTGCCTGTGCTACCTCTGAAACAAATCAATCAAAACCGCGGCTATCCGCATTGAAAAACAGTATTACGGTAATGTTAGAGAGATTGATGATAATGGCTGCAGTATTTGTAAAGGGCGGCAGCTTGTGCCAAATAGCATGTGACATCCCAAAGTTACCTGCACTACATATGAAACAAATCAATCAAAACCGTGGCTACCTGCATCGAGCCACACATGTGGTATGTTCCAAATTCGCTTACGGTAACAGTATTATGGCAATGCTAGATGGATAGATGACAGTGGCTGTTCTACTTGTAATGGGTGGCAGCTTGCACCACCTAGCCTATGACATTTCAATATTGCCTGCACTACATCTGAAACAAATCAATCAAGGCCGCAGCTATGTGCATTGTGCCACACCTGTGGTACGTTCAAGGCTCAGTTCCGGCATGGCAGTAACGGTAATGGTATTACGCTATTGCTGGATGGACGCATGGACAATAGCGGCTGTACGCTTTGTAAAAGGTTGTAGCTTCCACCACCTAGCCTACAACGTCCCTAAAATTTGCCCTAAAATTTAATCAGAACCCATAGCAGCACAGATGTTCTGCAGACGTCCTCGAGATGTCCTGACATTCCACGGATATCCCGTGGATGTTCATCGAGCCACAATTTCTGCAACCCACCTGACTGTCGTAGAGCAGTCCGTACTCGCATCCCCCGGTGATGGTGCAGTTGCGGATGTCCTCCATGGTGCCGTTGATTGGGGGTATGCCCGTGGCCTCTCGCAGGGTCACAGACCCGGCCATGGCCGCAAAGATCATGTACGAGATGGTGGTGACAATGATGGCCAGGTAGGTGCCCTTGGGGATGGCCGTCTGGGGGTCCTGAAACAGCAATGAGGGACATCAACACTCTGCCAAGCTGCCTCTGAGGCATCTGAGACAGTGCGTTATGTGAGCATGGTGAAGGACAAGGATGTGGCATGGTGGTGATCGGATGCATTCAATGTTACCAGAGTGTTGCTTTCCACAGAATCTGTCTCTTTTTGTTTGGTTTTGACATTTACCAGGCTAAACTGTGTAGGGACAGTGTCCCTAAGGAGTGTGAAGGAAGTGTACCTAGAGAACCCTAGGGAGCATAAGAAAATGTCCCTGGGGAACCCTAGGGATTGTAGAAAAAATGAAAGACGTTTACAAATCTCTATAATGTGAAATTAGAGCGCAGCTCTTGAGGAGGAGGAGGAGGGGAGGGTATGCCCCTCCTCCTCCTCTGCCCATCCTCCCCCTGCTCCTCCTCCCCTCCTTCTCCTATGTACCCTCCCATCCTCCTCCTCCCTGCCCTCTCCTCCCATCCTCCTCCTCCCACACTTTCCCCACTAAATTTAGACGGAAAATTAATGCCTCGTGACCTCAACACCAATTCAGTTTCCCCGCTAAATTTAGTGGGGAAAATGACGTCACATGACTTCGTGTCACGTCACCCGCGAACAAATTCAGTTTCTCCGCTAGATTTAGCGGGAAAATTGACGTCAATGACCTCAGCACCAATTCAATTTCCTGCTAAATTTAGTGGGGTGGGTGCCTAAGAGCCGTGCTCCAAGGCTGTCCTTAGGGTGGAAGTGCAGAGAAAATACTTAGAGAATGCTAGGGAGTGTAAGATAAGTGTCCAAGGGAAACTATGAGGACTGTAGGGAAAGTGACCCTAGGAAGAGGGGAAAGATTCCCGGGGAACCCGAGCGGATGTAGAGAAAATGTCCTTGGGGAACACTAGAGATCGTAGAGAAAGTTTCCCTGGGAAGGGAGTGTGGGGAAGGTATCTAAATAACCCTAGGAAGCATAGGGGAAGTGTACAATGTAAGCATAGAGGAAGTGTACGATGTAAACCTTAAGGGCTAGAGAAAGTGTCCCTAGGGAGTGTGGGGAAAGAGTCCCTAGCAAACCCTTGGGAGTTAGGAAAGAATCTCCAAAGAAAGTCTAGGAAATTAGCAGAAGTGTCCCTGGGGAACCCTAGAGAGTGTAAAGAAAAGTTCCCTAAAAACTCTAGGAAGTAAGGGAAGGCATCCCTGGGGAGCCCTAGGGAATGCATGGAAAGTGTCTCTCTAGCAGTTTTCCTTCTCTCTTCGACGCTTTTTCAATTCCCCTGAAAAATTGTTTCCGAGGCATGTATTCTCTTTTATGGTAAGAGTCTCTGCTCTATACTTGCAGAATTTCAAACAATAAAATATTTCCACTCCCTCAACTGGTGTACACATACAGTC
The DNA here is from genome assembly GCA_013358835.2 of Ixodes persulcatus. NCBI lineage: Eukaryota > Metazoa > Arthropoda > Arachnida > Ixodida > Ixodidae > Ixodes > Ixodes persulcatus. Next base: position 609,953 of record JABSTQ010011435.1, on the reverse strand, counting down.
AATACCGGAAGCTCTAAACAGTTCATTATAAAAGTAGAAACAAGTCGAAAATACATTCTGCAGCAATTTCCAATTGTAATTCACAATTTTAGTCAATGTAATCAACTGCAATTTGAATACTATGCGGAGCGCAAGTTTGTCTGCTTCTTGCACAGGGAGTGTGATGTTGTCAGAACACCAAACTCTTATTGGCTGATTGAAAAAAAAAATAGTGGGTAGACCTCAAGGCATCTAGCATTTAGGTCTACCCCCTATCCTTTCAATCAAAGCCAATCAGAGCTCGGCGTCATCCAACGTCACCGCAACTCCTACGCAAAAAGCAGACGACTTGCTCTCCGCATTAGAATCAGTAACTGCAACATTTGCATAGTAATAAAAATTCACATCTGCAAAGATTTTATAATGTTGGTGCTAATTTAATAGAGCAACAAAAAAGTCGTTTACAACTCCCTGTAACGCCGAATTAGAGCGCAGCTCTTGAGGAGGGGGGGAAGGCGCGGAGGGGAGTCACGTGACCTCGGGGGGGGGGGGGGGGGGGTCACATGACCTGGGAGCCACGTGACCTCGAAGGGAGGTCACGTGGCCGGGGGTCACGTGACCTGGGTGGTCACGTGACCTCAGAGGGAGGTCACGTGACCCCGGGGGGGGGGGGGGGGGGTGGGGTCACGTGACCCCCTGGGGGTCCGGGACTGGGGGGTGTCACGTGGACCTGAGGCGGTCACGTGACCTTGCGGTTACGCCGACGCCGACGGCGACGCCGCTCAAGCCGGAAACGGGCGCCCAAGAGCTGCGCTCGAAAAAGTTAGTAGGTGGAGAACATCTGCCTCCTTTGGCACTCTGCCAAAAGGTCCTAACTGGCTTATACAGGATCATGGACTTTTGGTTTAGACCAGCAGACCAGCAATGTAAGTTTTCACTTACAGCCAGGTCACCAGAGATGTTGGCGCCAGCCAAGATACCAGTTGCAGCCGGGAAATAGACCGCAAACACTGTGAAAAAGTTCTCGCCTTCCCTGAAGTCTGGACCGAAGTTCTCAAGTGCCAGTGATGCTGCAAAAACAAAATATGCTTGTCAGAACATGCAACCCAATATTATATTCGTTCCTTTGCCAACAGAAACCAGGCAAAAGTTTCTAACTGCGTGGGACCAATGAGAAGCTTAACTGGTTTCAACTGGTCCAAATCGGGAATCAGTGGGAAACAATAGGGGTCCAACTGATCCCAATTGGGAATCAATGGGGACCAGTTGGGGTTTAACTGGGACCAACTCAGATTCAATAAGACCAGTAGGGGTTTAACTGGGGACAATTGGGAATCAATGGATACCAGAGGCTTAACTGAGACTAACAGGGAGTTAATACATGGGTGATAGTAAGGGCTCAACTGGGACCGACTGGGGATCAACGGGAACCAACAGAGGTCAACTGTTTCACTGTTTCCAATTAGGAACCAATGGGAGTAGGGGTTGAACTGGGGCCGGACTACTGGGAATCAATGGGGATCAGTAGGGGTTTAACTGGGAATCAATCAATGGGTAGAAGTAGGGGCTCAACAGGGACTGATTGGAGATCAATAGGGACCAGTATAGGGCTTTCTCAGGGACCAACTGCGAAGCAGTGGGGACCAGTGGGGGCTTAACTGAGAATCAGTCAATGGGTATAGCAGTATATAGGGCTAAACTGGAACTGACTGGGAATTGATGCGAACCAATAGGGGTTCAACTTGTCCCATCTGGGAATCAATGGGAACCAAAAGGGGTTAAACAGCCAAAATAAATGCTATGGCTTTAAAAAGATGAAAGAAGTTCTGATGATGGATGTAAGGTATGACAGACTAGAAGGAGCTTGACCATACATACTGGACCACCCGACGTATCCCTTGCCCATCTCGACAAGGCTGGGCGGGATCATGGTACCCACTATGAAGTCAACCATGGCCACGAGCAAGATCACCAGGAGCACCATTTGGGCCTGGGCAATGCAAGCAAAAACACGGGTTTTACAATTTGTGCAGTACACAGTAGTAGTATACAGTCAGGAACAAAATAAAACTAGATTATACCAAAATTGTATGCCTAAACTTTCACTTGAGCACTCTTTGACTATGCGACATAAAATGTCTGAGTAAAAGGCTCTGACCCTTTCCAGCATGCTATTTAGTGTCGCGAAATCCAGAATAGTTATTCTGAAATCGGCAAATGAAGGTTACGCCGAAGCCAAAATTCAGATCTCTCCGCGCTTTCCAGTGCCGTGACGGCACTGGCAGGCGGCTAGCAAGTCGAGCAGACAGTCTAGAAAACAGAATATGCCGCGCATCTGTTTCGTACTCCTGCACGGGGGCTGGAACGAGCTTCCAGGGCATTCATTTGACACCCTCAAAGTTCTTGTAAATCACTTGGAAACAAATTCTACATCCTAAAGAATGAACCCCAGCCTGCCAATCTGCGGTGAGAACCAGAATGATAAATTCAATACCTTCTACAAAAAGAAATATCCATATATATATATATATATATATATATATATATATTAACCTAGTGTTTGGGTTCAGCGACGTTTGTTTGTACGTGTGTTTGGTCAATTTTGAGGAAAATCGGAGGCCATGAAGAAAACGCCGGAGTGCCCCCTTCAATTAATAAACAAGTATAAGTTTAAAATATGCAAACGTAATTTGGGGATTGATACCCACAGGTAGGCATCAATCGTAAGAAACAGATGCAGAATGAAGCTGTCAGATTTATTTTTAATGCACATGCGAAAGTATCTGTTTCTGAGCTCTTGGGTTTGTCTCGCTACACGCAGACTTCGTTTTCTTTTTTTTTTAACTAGGTAATGGGCAGATACATATAAAAAGCCATCCAAGGAAAACGCCCACTTACAATTTTACCCTACCAAGCGCTCATCAACAGTTGTATATTCTTTTAGGGATGGCCGAATATTCAGTTATTACGAATAGTCAATCGAATTCTGTTCTATCCGGCATTCGCTTCGAATCGAATTTAAGTGTTCGACAATATCGAATTATTCGACAATATCGAATTATTCGACAATATAGAATTATTCGACCTTTCTAAATACATTCAAACCCGACTATATCGAACCCGTTTACATCGCATTATTCCTTATATCGAACAATGTTTGTGCACAGTAATGTTGCAGTGATAATATATAGCAAAAACTAAGGTTGGATCGAACAAAAATAGCAGCCGCTACCGATATCTCGAACTGCCAAGAGCGCCGTTTTGCTCTTCAAGCTGGCTTTCCCCCAACGCAAGCGGTCGCATTAGGGGGAAAGCCAGCTTGCAAAGCACGCTGACTTTTTTTTTTTTTTTTTTTTTTTGGGCGGCCGCGTCGACCGCCCGGAAAAAAAGAAAATATATCTTTTGCGGAGAGAGCGGAGAGAGGGTGCTCCGTGCTCCCTCTCCCCGCTCCGTCCACAAAAGAGAATATAATTTTTTTCTTCCAAATTGACGCGGCCGCCCAGAGAAAAAAAAAAAAAAAAAAGCCAGCTTGCTTTGCTAGTTGGCTTCCCCCAAAGCAGCAACCTGTTTTAGGGGAAAGCCAACTTGCAGAGCAAAACGGCGCTCTGCAGGAGAAGGTGCTCCCGTTGGACGTGCTCCGTGCTCTCGGCATAGTTCGGCGCTAATGCGCGAATATAGAAGGCAGCGGCCTCAGCGTTTTGGAGTCCGTCGATAGCGTAGACAAATATCGTTATCGCGGATGCAATGAAGAAAAGGCAGCAGAAGATGCAAGACTACTTCATTGTGTAATATTTTAGGAGAAAGTGAATTTTTGAGAGTCTAATTCATTAACACTTTTATATCGAATTACCCGCTATATCGAAATGGTAGACATTTTTTGTGAGTTCGATATAAACGGGTTTCACTTACTCTGGCTTGGATTTACGGCCAGGTGGCGCAAGCTTTCGACCATTTCGTGCTACCAAACTCACTACACTTGGAATTAACAATTACAGTATATCTAATACCAAATAGGGGCAAATATAAAACTATAGTTTAAACATATCTTGTGGTATTCTTTGCTTGTACTATTCGAACTATTCGATTCGAAATTATTCGACCAAAATAAGTATTCGCTTCGAATTCGATTCGCTTTAACCGACGTATAGAGGAAGGCTTCCTTACAATATTAGTAATCAAAACTTCCCGAGTAATTTCTTATTGCTTGTGTTCTGAATAAGTGGATGTCTGGTATTTTGGTGATTTGCATGTGTACGCTTTTCTACCCAGCCATGATGCCCTACGATGGGATCGGCAGTATTTGCAAATAAATACAAATTAAAATTCATAAATGCTAGGTCACGCTGCTAACGCGCATTCGAGGGTATTACTTCTCTGCCGATGCAAATCCAGGCAAATGGCGGCCACACAATTTGGCGTATCTGGTCCAATTGCATGTTGGGTACCAGCAGAAGCGACTGAAACAAAACTAACCAATACGGTTTTCATGGCCAACTTTCGGGGACATTCTGTGGAATAAAGGATTTCAAGGAAATATCAAAATTCTAATTAATTTTCATTCATAATAATCAGAAAACTACAGTCCTCGGGAACATTACGAGCTTTTGTCAAGAAAAGCAAGAAAATTGATAATTTAGTGAATGAGATTCACAAAATTGTCTTCTCTTTTTTTTTTGCTTTTTGTCATACACTCTAAGAAAAAAGGGTTTGCCCTTACACCCTTTGCCACATACCCAAAACTTCAGTTCGACGTACAGCGCACTGAGGTCGAACTGACGGCCTTAGATTTTACGAGGGCGATTGATAACGGTGCAATAGAACATATTAAAAAGCTAAAGTATGTATCAAAAACAAAAACAAAATTGACCGCATCTCCACGTGGTGAATGATGTTGATTGGGGCGAAGCTCTGGTAGTGCTTGTCTGCGTAGACGCTGAGCCGCAGCATGCCGAGCCTTTCGTTCGTTTTCATCCATGTCAGAAAGAGAATGTGTGGTATATGGAACGTGGTTATATACGCATTTGAGCATTTGACCGCAGCGCCCTCGCGTCTATAAACTTTGAGCCAATGCATGCAAAGTTTAACGCGATTATATACGCATTTGAGCGCAGCGCCCTCTCCTGTATAGACGTTGAGCGGCTACATGCAACGTTTTATTCATGACATCCCCAGCTCTTGAGTTACTACCATATCTCAGAGCCCCCTACTCGTCCCGCAGTCGTGGTCGAGCGGTTAAGGCGTTGGACTAGAAATTCATTGGGGTCTCCCCGCACAGGTTCGAATCTGCAAACGAATTTTTTTTCATCCTTTTTTTATTTTTTCATTTTTTTTTTTTTTTTTTTTGCCCTACACGAGCACGTGAGCTCACGAGCAGGAGCACGAGCACCGGACGCCAGAGCTACGGACACCTAAGGACATGGCTAGCCAGCCACTAAGGAGCTTCGCCCCTAAAACCTTCAGCCTTTCTACTCTGGTGAAGAGGAAGAGCAGCGGAACTGTAGCTTCTGTTCTCAGTGGTGGCTTTCCAGGCGAGCGATCTGCTCTTCTTTCGCAAGGGAACCTTTCGCAACCAGTCGCGCTGCTGCGCACATCGCCGCTCGTTCCTCTCCCACTCTTCTTCCTCCGAAGAAATGTTGTTGGCATCTATGAGCAACGGCAGCAACCAGTTGTCTGGCTGCCGAGGCTGGAAAGGTTGCCGCGATTTATGAGCGACGGCGGCAAGCAGACAACCGGCAAACACAACACTCTGGACAGCTACCGCCATCTATGAGCGACGGCGGCAACCAGAGTGGTTGCCGCCGTCGCTCATAGAGCGGGAAATTTAAAAATTCCCACTAGATTTATCGTGGAAACTAAATTGGCGTTGATGCCACGTGACGTCAATTTCCCCGCTAAATTTAGCAGAAAAACTTTCCACTATATTTAGCGTGACGTCACTTGACATCACGTTTCCCATAATGACGTCACACGTGACGTCACGTGTGAGTTGACGAGGGTAAAATTTCCCGCTAAATTTCGCGGGAAAATTACCCTACTAAATCTAGCGGAAAATGTTCCCGCTAAATTTAGCGGAAAAATTTCCCACCAATTTAGCGGGTAAATATTACCCTCGTGACGTGATACGTGACGTCATTATGGGAAACGGCCCATAATGCAACGCGCGGTTACGCCGACGCCGACTCCGCTCAACCTGGAAACGGGCGCCTAAGAACTGCGCTCTAAAAGGCGGTGAAAGCTACACCAAATGCGGTTTGTGCAGGCAAGTTATACGGCCAGGGGTACATAATCTAGGAGGAAAATTGTCACGATAAGCTAGATAATTAACCTAAATTTGTTAATTAACTTATTAGTGAAAATAAACGCATGGTTTCAACTTTCAATTAGAAACTTGTTGAGCGTCACCGAAGCTTTCCACTCTGGTGAAGAAGGAGAAGCAGCGGAGCTGTAGCGTCTATTCTCGGCGGTGGCTTTCCAGGCGAGCGATCTGCTCTTCTTTCGCAAGGGAATCTGAAGCGCTCGACGCAGTCCAGGAACTTTAGGCGAGAGCGGCCTCGCGGCGGTTGTGGAACCATAAGCGCTGCTGCGCACATTGCCGCTCGTTCCGCTCCCGCTCTTCTTCCTCCGAAGAAATATTGCCGCCATCTATGAGCGACGGCAGCACCCAGTTGTCTGGTTGCTGAGGCTGGAAAGGTTGCCGCAATCTATGAACGACGGCGGCAAACAGTCAACCGGCAAACACAACACTCTGGAGAGCAACCGCCAGCTATGAGCGACGGCGGCAACCAGAGTGTTGTGTCGACATTCGTTTGGTACTGGACACGGGCTGCAAGGGGAGCGCGGGGGTGCGCAAAAGTCACCACTGGTGCAGCGGCCGCAAGGCTATGGCTATCTGCGGCTGCAAAAGCGTGCCGACACGGTTTTTCCGAGCTTGTCGTGCGAGCTTTTACACCGCCAGTTTTGCGCCTTGTTGCACGAGTGCATAATTTTAGCGCACTATACTGTGGTTCCAACGAGCTCTAAATTGTTTAAAAGTTACAGATTTCGTTGTTTTCGACGACGCTCAGCAAGTTTCTAATTGAGACTGCATGTATATATTCATGAATTAAAAAGTTCATTAACAACATTTAGTCAATTAACCGACCTATCGTGACGATTAGCCCTTTAGATTATTTTCCCCTGGTCGTGTAACTCACCTGCACAAACCGCATTAATGCAAGTTTCACGAGTATTTTTTATTTATTTTTTTATTTTCTTAACAAATCTCTAAGACCTTAAAAAAAGATTACAGGATGATCCATTTGTGAATTCTTAGGGAATGCGTTAGCATGACCCTTGGAAACGCCACACATGTTCCCCTTTGGGAGACGCTAATGCTGACCCCTTCACTTTCCTCTTTTGGCTTTCAGTTTTGCTTCCTCTATTTTTCGCTGCCTCTTTTCGGCCTCGTTACCGGGTCAGTGTTACCGCGTTTCCCAAAGGGGGACGTGTGTGGCGTTTCCCAAGGGTCATGCTAAAGGATTCCTTAAAAATCCACCAATGAATCTTCCCGTAATTTTTTTTTCACTCCTTTTCTGTACTTTGACTGTCAGAGTACGTCGACGCCCTTGGATACGGACATCCACATCACTCGTGGAAGGAGCAGCATTCATACCACTCGTGGAGGGAACCGCATCCATCGTTTTAGCTGCACACACACTACTACTCTGCTTCGCTCTGTGTTTCCGCTACCACGGAAACGCAGAGCGAAGAACAACCGGCGACGGCAGAGGGGCAACTAAGCGCGCCCGCATTCAACCGCGCCGTGGAGAAAGGGGGCCCCTCTTCGTCTCTCTCTCCGCGCCAGCCGTACGCGTCACTTTGACGCAAAACAAAAGGGCTCGTTTTGACGAAAACCCGGCGGTGTCTGTCAGTTTGTCAGCGCCGGGGAAAGAGGTAGAGGCTGACGCGTGCTGACGTCAGCGCCTCGAACCAATGGGATCGCTGCACGCGTCACCCTCTCCCCCTCGTTTTCCCTCTCTCCACAGCGCTGACAAACGAAAGACACCGCCGGGTTTTCACTGCGTTAGTGAAATTTGGGACTTGCCTTGGATTCCCACTCCGTGCCGATGATGGCGATGCCCAAAATGAAGATGACGGTAACGCCACTCACTATCCGGATGTCGTTGAGACCTCCGTCGATAATGAACGTCCCTTGTTGCTGCAGAAGAAAACATTTTTTTTAAAAAATATTGAAATTCCGGAGGCTGTTACAGCGCTAGCTGTTATGAACTCTTGTCCTTACTAGAAATGACGTTGAAGTAAAGCATACGCTGTCTATATCGCCAAATGCAAAAAAAAAGAAGAAAAAAGCCGCCACTTCTTTAACCGTTTTATTGCAGAGTTGTGCCAGCTCTAAGAAAGACAGTGCGAGGGTAAAAGGGCGCGCGCAAGAAAAACCGTTGTGGAAAGGAGGTTGCTCCTCACCACTTCAGCCTTCCTAGTTTCCGCCTTCTTCCCCCTCGCACTGTCTTTCTCAGGTTGTATCTGACTATAATAAACCGCATCTGTTGAGGACAGCTGCGCATATGAGTCTCGCTCAGCGCCCGCTAGATGGCCAGAGTTCCGGTGACGTCGCATCACGCCACCCGAGTTTCACGCAGTGGCCGTTAGAGGGCTTCTGTTTGTGTAACTTAGATGACTCTGCCACTCCTCGACCAGACATTGATGATGGCCCCTCCAGGTAATGTGTCGACCACGACATAAGGTACAAAAACAAAATACGCTATAGAGTTCGATAAGGTGCCCAGCTATCGCTGTGAATCACTGTATTGTGTATTCACAGATGACTGGTCTTTTTGTGTGTATGTGCCTGTGTCGATCAAGGCCAAAACCCCATCAAGTAAGATTGTGGGTCATCATATTTTAAATGCCTGCAGCAAAGCGAAGCGTGTCAGTGGACCGGAGTTCACGTCGAATGCTGGACGCCAATCAGCATAAATGCTCAGCGCGTAGACCCAAATCCTCAGGGGTCTCGAATAATAGACACTTCTCTAAACCCCCATCGGAACAACACTGATAGTCAACGTATCTTGGGCACGAAGCGATCGATTGGATCCGAGTAATGTCCGAACGCATGACGAAGCACTAGTGTCCAATGTATGCTCGGAGTATGCCTGCCCCAACAATGGCCGACTAGGATAATAAGGTGATGCGCACATTTGAAGAAAAAACAAAAAAAAAAAGAGAGGTCTAATTACCACACATTTTGAAAGGGGTCCATTTCGAGAGGCACCAAAAACAATTTCAAACTTCGTTCTATATTTTTCTTACTCTTTTTTTTTTTTTTGCTGAAAGCGAAAACACACGGTTTAGCGACGAGCATTCTAAAAGTTAATTAGTGAATTTTAGGTAAATATCTCGCTAATCATGACGTCAACACTCGCGCCCTCTGTGCCGAGGGAATCATTTAATATTTTTTTCTTTTTTAAATATCGCTTTTTTATCATAATTTTGAGTTTGTACAACGTGTTTCACGAAACGTCGATCAAAGTTTATCCCAAAAACTTTGTCTCTCACCGAAAAAAAGTTGATGACGTCATTGTGAAAGGGCCTATTTAGAGAGGTGCACGGTTCACGGCGTTTAAGAATAGCATGTAAATGGTAATTTATTTATGAATAATTAACCTTTTTTATATAAAGAAACGTCTAATTTTAGCTATAACCATTCTGGGCATCATCGAAAACCAAAACGCAAATCGGGATGAGAAGAAGAAAAAAATAAAGGTGCCCGCAGGGCTAGACGTGTAGCAGATGAACGCGTCGAAGGTAAGGAGTTCAAGTTTTTGATTTCTAACTTTTTACCCAGGTAAGTTTGTTCAGTGAAATGTCGATACACATTAGATCCACCAGCTTTAGGCACACCTGTGGCAGATCCTAGCGCGATGCGTAAGAGACACTAATTTATGCGGCCCCTTTAAGCAGCCAACGATTCACTTGGACTCACGCGGCAAGGATCGTGGAAACGGTGGGCACTGACCTTGAGCAAATCCCGCACAGACTCCGAAAAGCCCACCACGTACAGGGCTATGGCCACCGCGTTGGCTAGGGAAAAGATGAGACCGATGGAGCCTCCGAACTCGGGACCCAGGCTCCGGGATATCATGTAGTACGTGCCGCCTGGTGGGGAGGAACGGAATGTCCGCGACAGTCGTCGTCAAACTCCCCCCCGCACAGCTGCAGGCTACAGGAGAAATTTCCCAACTTTCCCAAAAGTATAGGTCAGGGAACAGCAGAAGAGCCTGCACATAGACTATAGTCGTGTTGAGGTGTAGCGCAGCGAAGGCTAACAAGCTCGAGCCGCTTCGCAATATGCGTTCGGGCTTCTATCCTTCGCTGTGCTTCAATAGCTTCGATTAGCGCCGAGATAGCCGAGGTGTTTCGGTGGCGCCCTCTTTTGGTTTTCGTCGCAGACGCCACGACCGGAAATAGACTCGCCGTGACGTCACGAGTTCTGACCCTGCCAACTTATCATCAGATGCGACGACAAGCGATCGATGGCGTGTTTAAAAATGTACGGCGAATTTCTAGGCAATATAATGTTCCGTACGTGAAACGTTCTATATCACCGCAATCGTTTAACGATACTCCCGAGTTTCGAGACGCGTATACGTTAACGGCGCTCTTCGACAGATAGTTTAACGCGTACCATATGTGTACACTCGATGGTTGTTCCTAGAATGGAGCGATACTAGCGCTAATCGGGCTGATAAACCTGGCGATCTTCCGGAGCCTTCCATACTCTCGAGCTCCTCCTCCCTCACTGCGCACAGGTAGTCGAGCTCCTCCTCGCCTGCCCCTCTGGACCCATGACCTCTCCGTTAACCAATCAGCGTCAAGCACCTCACTCCTCCACACCCACCCGTCAGCCAATCGGTGTCGAGCCTCGCGGCCACGCTTTTATCTGGGCTTCGCGAAATGGCGAACACATATAGCCAAAGAACGTCTCACGTTAAAACCACGGTAGAAGCTAGGGGTCATCGCACTCGCAAACCAACACCGTATACAGTCTGACAACGCTCATATGCCCGTGGTTCGTGAGCTTCGAGAGCTCGTGAGCTTCGAGCGTGCACGCAAAGTCGAAGCACGGGCGAAGACAACGAGCGTGATGCTGGATTTCGGGCACAGGACAGAAACGCGTCCTGTCCTTTTCACGTGTTAGTGATTGTAGCTTCCCTCCTGCGCGACCATTCGTGCAGTTTAGATGCGTCCCTGGGCAAGAAGCTCGCGATTGTGACCTTCCGTAAGTCTTGACGTGAAACAAAGTATATAGTCGCCATAGACCTTTTTTTTTTTTTTTTCGTGAAGGCCGCCATGTTGAATTCTGACGTAGCTGAGTTGGGGCAAGATAGCGAGTCACTTTATTTTCCGATTGGAAGGGGCTAGAATTCAAGGGGTTCGCGCCAATAGTTCTACTTTTTTTTTGTTATACATTTTTTTTATTGTCGTTATGCTTAAACTCGTCGCCCAACCCAACTACGTCATATTTCAACGCAAGTTACGCAACCGTGGCATAACGACGGTCTATGTATAGGTGGCATATCTGAAAAGGATCTTACAGCGCTAGGGAGAGAGGACATGTAGAAGAAACGAGAAGAAGAGAAAGTGCTCTCTCTTGTTGCTCGTAAGAAATATCTATAGGACGATGCTCAAATTACAGCACCCTACTATAGGGTGTCCGCCGGCACGCTATAGGCCCGTTCACACATACACCACAGCGCTACCTCAGCGCTGGAAATTTCACTGACCTTTCTGACGCAACGCGGACTTGGTGCAGCGCTGATACAGCGCCGAATCAATGATATATAGGTTACATGTTCAAGGCAGCGCTCCGTCAGCGCTGTTCCTATACGTTGATTTAGCATTTCGATGCATCTGTGATACGGCCTTGAGTGTGTTGCTTTAACACTCCTAGGGTGCTGACGAACACCTTAAGGATAGGGTGCATGCAACACCTAAAAATGAAGTGCCAGCTGTTTAACCGCTCATTCACACTGAAAGCGGATCCGCGTTCGCAAAGCGGTTGCGAACGCGGTTGTATAACGATCCAGTACAATTGCACGCGCACTTGATGTCATCGAGTGCGCACGCAATGGACCTTTTCCGAGAAGCGTTCTGCGCACGCGCGAGCACTCGATGCCAAGCGGCGGAAGTCGGCACATAGAAATCGAGGAAATTCGGAAGGAGGCTGTGGATCAGCGAGTAGAACACGTAATTGCAACATATATATAATTGTGTTACACAAAAAAAGAAAGTGGACGGAAAGAAAAACATGACGTTTGGGTGGACGCCACAGATCCCCCTCTTTAGAGTCGCGTTGGGCACGCGCCGCTGCTCGGAGAGCGAAGAAACTGGTATCGTAGCTCCCATTATCGATTGGTAGCGCAGGTAGGTCACTTCCTCGATTTTTAGTTCGTGCAGCCACCGCCTGGTGCCGTCGGTATGTGAAAAAGGTCCATTGTACTGGATCTTTATACAACCGCGTTCGCAACCGTTTTGCGAACGCGGATCCGCTTCCAGTGTGAATGAGCGGTAAGGCCGGTTCGCACAGCCCCGTTTCGTTACTTTGTGTTTTGTTACGAAAGCTTAGATCGACTTAAGTCGAGAATCACCGAGACATCCGTGCCTCGTATGAAGCGTGGCAACCGCAGTTCAAGGAGTCTTGCACGCGACATTAGAGGCCTGGATGTTGCGGTGATTTTAAAATAGGTAAAATTTAAAAAAAAAACTTTAAAAAACGGTTTTGTGTGAATTAGCCTTTAAGCGCGTTGCTTCAATACTCCCAGGGCACTGACGAACGCCTCGCAACATCCTAAAAATGGAGTGCACTGCTAAGGGTGTTGCTATACCACTCTTGGGGCCGTGACGAACACCTTAGAGGGCCTCTGACACGCAAAAAAAAAATTGTTTTTCATGCTAGGCGTTGAAATGGCATATCAGGACATTACAAAAAAATTGTTTCACTATAGAGTTGCGTAGTTTTTTTTATAGAAAATAGAAAAACGAGGCCCAATTCAAAGTTCCCGCCGTGCACTGTGACGTAACAGTGTACCGCAAGGTGTCGGGGTGGTCAGAAGGGAGGCATCGACCTATGTCACTAAAAGTGGGTTCACCGGAAGTCACGTGAGTTTCACTCCTCGTGCTCTCCGCGACCGTGCCTAAGACTTTTTTTATTTTTTTTTTTTTTTATTCTGCTCTTCGTACGAGCGATCGTAGAAAATGAAGTTTCAGTTCCACTAGCTCTTTATCCCTGCACCGTTGGTTAGTTTGCGTGCTGAAAACTTTGAGGACGAAGAGTCAGTGGATCGACGTGATGGAGGTCAATGATGAAAGCGTTGCGAGTACAAGCCAGTGTACGAGTGCATGCCGTCAGTCCGATGATACAGGGCTATACTGGGCGCAAAACAAGCTATCAAGTTTTGAAAAAAAAAAAAAAAAGATTTTAGAACGCTCGCAGAAATTAGGATTGCTAGCATACGACACGCCCGATCGCATTGCTGAAGGTTCAGACACCGATGTCGTTGAATCATCGGATACTCTCCAGGCTGAAGATGCCTGCCGTCTAAAGAATACGAACTGGTGAGTGTACCAAGCACAAGTAAACGTCAAGCACAAAGTGCGTATTTTGTCTAGAACATGAGTAGAACTTGTTTACTAGGTGCACATGCGGTCGATGCATGTCTCTCAGAAATGCATCTCTTCTTCAGTTGCTGAAATACCGGGACAGTCCCTCACATAGAACCTTCTAGGCATTGTAGTTGATCACGTCAATTCACTGACTCCGCTTCTTCTACCTTTACAGTAACATTAAGCGATGAAAAACAAATAAAAGAAACCTTGTCTGCTTGGATCGCTCGTGGAGGTGCGGAGAATAACAAAAATATTTTAAAAAAATATTACACGCGCTCGCGGTAAGCACGAGGAGGGATACAACTCACGTGACTTCCGGCGATGCCTCCCTTCTGACCGCCCCAACACCTTGCGGTACACTGTTACGTCACAGTGCACGGCGGGAACTTTGAATTGGGCCTCATATTTCTATTTTTTATAAAAAACTACGCAACTCTATAGTGAAACAATTTTTTTGTAATGTCCTGATATGCCATTTTAACGCCTAGCATAAAAAAAAATTTTTTTTTGGCGTGTCAGAGGCTCTTTAAAGATAGGGTGCTTGCAACACCCCCAAAAAAAGTGCTAAGGATGTTGCTACAACACCCTTAGGGCCATGACGAACACCTTGAAGATAGGGTGCTTGCAACACCCCAAAAATGCTAAGGGTGTTGCTATAACACCCTTAGGGCACTGACGAACACCTTATAAATACGGTGCTTGCTAAACTCTACAAGAAATTGCCAAGGCTGTTGCTTTAACAACATTATACCCTTATAACACGGGCACCTCTAACCGCAGTTTAAGTGAATTTACGCTAAACCACGGTTTCCACACTATCGAGCGTTCCAATGTTTACAAATCCACGAACCAGCTTGCAATCTCCACAGTCTATGCCACAGCCATAGCCTCCTCTATACTCACAAAGCCTGGCAGTTCGATGACGGAGCAATAGAGTGCCCGGTCGCAGATTTGGAGCGCGAGGATCTGGTAGCACAGACCATTTCTCGGGGAACCTGGACGTCAGCGCACAGCTTTTGCAGCGGCGAGGACCCGAAACATGGTTTTCAAACCCGACGAGAAAAGAAGCGGTAGCGCGAGGAACGCGAGGAGCACGAGCGGACATTCCATCGCTCGGGACAAGTGTGTTTCGGCGTCTCACCGCAGCGGGGAGCCCGTTACATGCCTCTTCTCTCATCCGTTGTCTGCCGCTCTACCTTTTCAATTTCGCAGGTCGCTTCTCGTGGCGATCTGCCAGGCTTTGTCAGTATAGAGAAAGGCTATGCCACAGCCCATGGCACACGCGCGTTCGTGGCTTCGGAAATCGAGCAAAGCACGCGCCGTATACGCAGGAAAATGGCACCGGCCTGCATCCTTTTTCTAAAACGGTCGTGCTCCAACATTTACTCGATCCCACTCTAGGCTAAAGGTACTGTACCTTGGCGCTCAAAAACCTACCCGCCTCCAGCGTTCTTGTCACGTGACATGATCCACCGGAGTAACTCGGATCCATTATAGAGTAAGGACCACAGCCTATAGGACAGCTATTTCACAAGTGAAGAGTGTGCGTGCACATATTAATTGGGCGCTCAAGATGCGCAAGCCTACGAGCGCCCATAACTTTGGTATGCATAGCCACAAAACGTTGTCCAAGGGTATAGGGTGCTAACTGTGGTTTAACTATAGGTATTAGAATGTTAGTCCTCGGACAAACTGACTTGCACCCTTATAAAGGTGTAAATGAATATTTTAGCGCGCATGCCATCGTTCCTCTTACCTCCCCGGACTTCTCCGTTGGTGCAAATGGCGGACATGGACAACGTGGTGAGCATGGTGACGACGGACGCCAGGAGGACGATGCCGCATCCCAAACCTGGGAGAGCCATGTCGGGTTCCGTCATTCACCGAATGTCAAGATGATGGTATACGTTAATTGAATAGAAGGATCGATTAGACGAAGACTCACCGATTCCGGCCTGTCCCACAACCCAGGACAGTCGCAAGAACAGGATGACCCCCCAGATGTTGAGCAGGCATCGCACCTTAGCAAGGACAAGAAGAAAAAAATTAAAGCGTTCCCAATTAAACTATGTAATGCGTGTTGGACACAGTTTTACCGATTAAGCGATTAAAATTTAATCGCGATTGAAGCACGAATCGATTATTCAATCAATTGACCAGCCCTAATGAACGGCATTACGTTCCGTCTGTTGCGGAGTTCTTGAGCTGACCTGTCTTTCTTGTGATTCGAGATTTCAAACAGTTGAAGCATGCTACATCTAATTCCAAGTCAAGACATTTCAAATATTTCAGCAGACACGTTTCTTTTTTTCTTTTTTTTTTGTCAATTCTTCCAATACGTAAAGTTCTATTTTCCTGAGCAAGCAAAAACAAAACCTAAATTAACAATGACTTGACCAAAAACGAGTAAAGAATACAAAGTATGCTCAACTCCTCACGCCGTCTATCCACACACACTATCGTGCGGTAACATTTCATGGAAAACTACTCAGAACTTGGCTGTAACCTGGTTTTTGGTATAATTATAACGTTGTCGTTCGAAACAGAGAATACTGAATGCCATTCCTATGATAAAGCCTGTAGCATGAAATATGACATACATAACGTCTCCGGGTTGGTACGTTCCTGGAGAATAAGCAAACGTACTAGATTTTTTTTTTTAGACGTAGACATTAGCATTATTTCTTACAGACTAGATCGAGGATGGAACCTTCTGTAGACATGTCTGATTTCGATCCGAGAATTCCTTATTTCTATACAGGGTCCGATAGACACAATGAAACCCTGTATCTCAGCCTATCATAAATAAGCTACGCAACGCAGAGAGCTGAAATTCAGTGAGAATGTGACGATATACGGTGGTGATAGAATTTGAAGGTTTGAGAACCTGACTCAAGAAGTGAAAAAGAAAAAAACTAAATTTCTCTGTGAGCTGACCTATAGGTCAGGGTATATATACCCTAAATCTAATATTCGTCAAGCCGAGAAATTCCATTGTGGGTGTCTGTGAGGTTTGTTCTAATGCCCGTGTCCCACTAGAGCGACATACAGAAACAAAAGACAACGACAAGCCTCAAACCAGGGTCTTTGGCGATTTGAGAGGCTTTGTAGAATAAGGAAGGCTATGCTCAAACACGAGCATCATGCACGCGAGGGTATATCTTTGGCAGGCTTGCAATCGCTCGTGCTTACTTCACGAGCACCGAACGACTAAACGGCATGCCAAAGGTACCATCGCGAGCACGCTGCATGGGTTTGAGGCTTGTCGCTGTCTTTTAGGGGCGAAGCTCCTTAGGGGCTAGCCATGTCCGTATGTCCGTCCGCCGTAGGCCCGACGTCGGGTGCTCGTGCTTCTGCTCGTGAGATCACGTGCTCACGAGCACGTGAGCACATGCTCACGTGCTCGTGTAGGGCAAAAAAAAATTGGAAAAAAAATGAAAAAAATTATGAAAAAAGAAAAAGAAGAAAAAAAAGAGTAGGGGGTTCTGAGATGCCATCCCATCTGTCTGCTTAAAAAAAGAAAAAGAAGAAAAAAAAGAGTAGGGGGTTCTGAGATGCCATCCCACCTGTCTGCTTAAAAAAAGAAAAAGAAGAAAATCACACATTCTCCTACTGCCATGAATGAAAAGGCTCGGCATGCTGCGGCTCCGCGTCTACGCAGACAAGCACCACAAGAGCTTCGCCCCAAGCAACATCATTCACCACGTGGAGATGCGGTCAATTTTTTGTCTTTGTCTGTCGCTCTAGTGGGACGCGGGCATAAGCGAAAACAACTCATCAGCAAGAAAGACAATATTGTCTTCTTTCTTGCTGACAAGTTGTTCTCACTGAAATGAATGTAACAGGCGCCCACGACGTCATTTGTTGGTTTGACGGATATCAGGCTATAGGGGGGACGCGTCGGCTCATAGGAAAATGTCGTTCTTATCTGTTATTTTTTCGTCCATGCAACGGTATCTTCTCAAACTTTCGCATTCCGTCACCACCACCAGCGTCACATTCTCAAGAAGTTTCAGCTTTCTGCGATGCGCAGTTTATGCACGAGGGCCGAGAAACGGGGTTTCGCTTTCCCGGTCGGACCCTGCATGCATGCCCTTCAAACTTGCACCGCCTAGAAACTATACATGTTGATGAAATATAAGCGAAACGCTCGAATTATAATTAAGTCTACCATGCAGCAAGCGCTATACTATTACGCGCCAAAATCACCGACTCACAGGAATGGAAGGTGAGGCTAATCGAGGAGAGGTGTATCACTCACAAAGACACCTTGTATCCATCCCAGCTTCACAGCTCCCTTGCCCTTGATGGCCACTTCGTCGGCAGCATTCCTCACCGACTTTTCTAAGGATTGCTGAAGGAAAGAAGGAAGACAGAGCGCACATTAGACGTCTCGCATACGCAGTAACTATAAAGCATCGTTTAAGCTGCAACACTCCGTGACGTCGTCACACAACCAACGTCTGTCAAACACAAGGTTTGAGACTTTTGTATGGCTATACTTAAAGACCGATGACCAGTCCCGCGCTTTCCAGTTTTTCTCTCCCTTCCTCTTCTCCCCCTTCATACCCTGTCCACCGTTGCCTGTTTCTTCCTCCCCCATGGTGAGGAGGATCTTCTGCCTTGCAGAATCTCGAGTCTGGTCGTCGGCCTTTAAAACATGTCATCCTTTCTATGCGGAGCACACGTTCGTCTGCTTCTTGCACAGGGGTTTCGATGATGTCCGAACGCTGAGCTCTTATTGGCTGATTGAAAAGAATAGTGGGTAGACCATCGAGACATTCAGCATTGAGGTCTGCCCACTCTCCTCCAAATCAAAGCCAATCAGAGCTCGGCGTCGTTCTGACGTCACCGCAATTCCTGCCCAAGAAGCAGACGACTTGCTCGGCTCCGCATACACGCACACGCCGTTTGCAAACGAGCGCGCGTTTGCCCAGGTGTGGGCACTGCGCCTGCGCAGAAACAAAGATTCGCGTGAACCGTCTGCGCATGCGCAGTGCCCACAGCAGCGCCAAAGCACTGGCGTGGTGACGTCAGAGGCTGGAGTTGGTGTATACGAAATAGATAAGAATAAAAGATGCAATCGAAATCAAATCCGACGAGCTAACAGTGACGGCTACATTTGAATATGAAACAGCGCTGAACTAAACTAGAGAAGTTGGTGACAGCTTAAGGAACATGGGGTGTGAATGGACTGTTCCGCGCATATTATTATCGTTCCGCGACCAATCAGATTGCGGCATTCGTCGATGAGAACGCTGAAGAACGAACCGCAAAGAGCGTCAACATAATAATCCAAGCACTTTGTCTCTTAAGTTGTCGAGGGACACTAAGTGAATGACGGAAGGATCGACAACCAAAGCTCTCGGGACTTTGTTCCATTCGACAAAACTTAAACTTAAAAAAAAAAGTGCGCAGTGTTGCGACGCCATGGTAAGTGATGTCAAACCAGAAAGGATGTTCTAGACTATATATCTTTTGGCCATTGTTATAGGTAGGAAAACGACGAATATGCCAACGCGTATGTGGTTGTTTGGCTTAGACTGAAAGCGATTAAAGAAAAAAAGAGGACACTCGAAATACACGAATGATCCCGTCAGGATCACACTGTTGGCCGCGGCAGACGTTGGCTCACGAGCGTAACGTGGGCTAACTTTGAATCCACTAAATATTTCTAGCCGGCAGATGTTCCAACCAGTGATCTATAACCCGTACCAACAATAGGCCACAACATTTCCTTTTTTATAGAATAAAAAAAAAAGTTTATCAATTTTATTTAGGGCGGGGCAGAATTCGCCATCTGAAATCCGACGCAGACGCACAAGTCCTGTGCTTCATAGAGTGTATAAAGAAATTTTAAAAAGCGCCCGTCTCTTCGTTTATTCGCAGAAAGGGCTGGCGGCCAATCATGGTGATCAAAGCCAGAATCCCAGTGAGTGACGATTAAGCCGAAAATACGATTAGGCCCTAAAAAGTTAAACATTATGCTCGCCTTCCATGCACAACGTCGTCTTTCTTTTTTATATATATATTTATAATCTTATTTTGAGTTTTATTATTCGCTAAGTATCTCCTATTCGTCGCGGCGATTGGCCACCCGAGTGTTCTGCAAGAAAGCGAACACAGCGGCGTTTTTTACACTCAAATGGGTGTGGCAATTATTACACTCTCGGAAATAGGGAGTGTAGTATAACACCCCTAATATAACACCCCGAAAACTACAATTCAACATCACTTACCATGGCGTCGCCACGCGGCTTGTGCCGTTCCCTCTACTGCATATTTGCACACTGCGCACTTTTTTGCCTTTTTTTTTTATTTAAGTTTAGTGGAATGGAACGAAGTCCCGAGAGCTTTGGTTGTCGATCCTTCCGTCATTCACTTAGGGTCCCTTGACAACTTAAGAGACGAAGCGCTTGGATTATTATGTTGAAGCTCTTCGGGATTCGTTCTTCAGCGTTCTCATTGACGAATACCGCAATCTAATTGGCCGCGGAACGATAATAATATGCACGGAACAGTCCACGCCATATGTTCCTTAAAGGGATACTACAACGAAATTTCGGCGCTTGCTTCTTGGTCTATTCGTGTTGAAGGGAGTATTATCACATCAGACACCAATCTCTTGTTGAAAGAGACACGAAAAGGAATTTTAAAACGAATTAAACGATTAGCAAACAGCACGTGGTGGACAGTAGCGTACCAACTTGTTTTTGAGGGGGGGGGGGGGGGGGACAAACCAGAACCCCCCCCCCCCCCCCCCCCAGGGCCGGGGGGTGCGGTGCCCCCCTTGGGCGCCGACGGTCAGTGTTTGCCCTGCCCAGTGGCGGCTGCTTCAGGGGGGGGGGGGGGGGGGGGGGGGGGGGGGGGGGGGTGCAAGCGCACCTATTGCATGCCCCACCCCCCGTTGGTACGCCCGTGCTGGTGGATGTCGCTAAAGCCTCGTTTGTAATGCCCGTCTAGAAACCTTGACAAATAGGGACGATAACTGTCTCGCTTCCGGCCACCACAAGAAAAAAGGCTGGAGGAACTCCCCACTCCCCGAGAATCTCTTTTGTGTGTCCCAGAAGTCGCTATTGTCCATCTACAAGATTATAGAAGATTAACCCGTCACTCAAAATTCATACAAAAGCAGCTTTGGGGTTAGTTGCGGTAAAGTCGGTCCGATCCAGTGACTTAAGTTTCGGTGGCCCGGTCGCTGACGTGCTTCGGCCGCTTCGGTGGCTGGAACGGCTAGGACATCGCGTCGACGTCAGCCTCGCCGCAGCTTTGCTCTCTGCTGGCTGCTTTCCGAGTGTTTGCCAGAGTGGGCCGTTTATTCGCAACTTTCAGCGATGGTGGTACCGCGGTGTGAGAATCGCGCTCCCTAGCTCCTGGATGATTGGCCTGATAATAAATGGGCTAGCCTACACCTTCCTGGCGTGAAAAAATAGCGTAAGGCTCTAACACTGCGCGTATGTAGCAAAACTAGAATTACTTACGCGTCGCAGCCTCGTACCGCTGTTCTACGACGATCATCCAGATGACAGCCATTTTGATAGGCACCGGTGCGCCCCCTATAGGTCGTGAAAGTTGCGAATAACGAAAAATACAGCCATCAGGCTCAAAATACAAACGTCCGATTGTCATTTACGAGTATTGCAGATCATATTCAACCTATTTCTGAACACGACGGATATATTTCGAATTTCGTTGAAGAGCGGGGAAGGGGGGGGGGGGGGGGGGGGGGGGGCACACGAGTGCATTCTGAGATCGTCTATTTATGGTGATAACTCATTCTAAGGGCTGTAAGCGTCCTAAAAATCCGAAATTACACTCATGGGCGACCGATTTCCCCATTATAAATATAATCTAAGATCGTTACGCGCCCTTCTTTCTGCGCCTTGGAGCACACACCAGGGGGGGGGGGGGACGCCGTCGGAAGGCGTTCTCAAGCGATGATTTCTATATCACGTCTCCTACGCCCAAATATTTGACGTTTTTGTCAAAATACAGTGCCAAACGCGACTAAAAAGAGCAATAATAGTAACGTTCCGAATCTCCAGGCAACTAACTATTTTCATTGGTCAAATTTTATGGAGATAGTGAAAACCCGAAAATAATCTGTCGCCCCCCCCCCCCCCCCCCCCTTCGAGACAAAATAGTGACCTTGTATTTCTATTGTTGTGAGATAACTGGGATGTCTTGCCATCTAGCACTGGTCGTTTGTATTGACTAAAGCCCAAGAAACAATCATAAAAAACGAGCCGCTACAAATGATATCTTGGAGTGCGCACGCCTTTTGAAGCCGGTGGCAAATGATCTAAACTATAACTTCCTTCGGAGTACCAAGCACACTCATGGGACGAGAGCATCTACACGATGACGAGTAGTACACAGCGAGGCGAAAGGAGAGAAAAATAAAAGAACACGCAGATACAGGTTAAGTAAACAGGGGTCTGGAGCTCGCTCGCGTGCAGCCCCTTGTCTCAGCAGGGTTGCCGCTACACTTAATCCCTTAAGTACGCAGTCCCACTTTACCCCGCCCCGACCCGAGACAAGGTCTTTCCAAGCCTCTGTCCTCCTTTTCTTGAAAGTTCGCCGGAGCGAGACAATGGAACAGGCTCCGCACTTGTTACCCGTCTGGCGGACGCATTTGTTGAGGGGAGTTTAAAGAGCACTCTCCCGGGCATCATGACACATCCTCATGCATATACCGGCGCAAGGATGCGCGAGAGTTTTAAGTGGAAGGTCACTGTATAAAGACAGTTTGAACCGCTCTGGGCGCGTTTATTCTCTTTAAGATATATAGACAAGCAGGAAGCTCTCGTTTCACCGCTCGAAAGTGAGAGGACGAGTGTAATACACGCGGATAATGGAGCCCCCTTTTAAAAAATGGCGTGCCGATCGTTATAGTGGTATCTCGTTAATTCAAACTCTCTTAATTCGAACTATCGGATAATTCGAACTAACACGCAGGTCCCGTCCTATGCATTTCTAGGAAGGAAACTCCCGGTAATTCAAGCTTTGAATTATTCGAGTAAAGATTTTGTCCCCCTCGGGCTCACATTAACGAGATTCCACTACTCAGTTTCGCTCATGGTCCGACCGCGGCAAACGCTGTTAGCAGACGGACCCGACCAAGCAACGCCAAAAGTGCATCCAGTAATTTCCCTACACACCCCCCCTTAATTCGCAACGACTACTCTATTCTCAACGCCCCCACCCAACCCACCCACCCCCTAATTTCAATTCGTGGGGGAACCTTTGAGTGAATCGTCACAGCGCTCCTTGTCTTTGCGGGTTTGTCGATATATTTTTGACCTTCACGAGCGCTCCTCCCTGCGTTCGTTTTCTTCCTCGCCTTTTTTCATTTTGTCTTATAATGTGTTTTTTTTTTGTGTTGTTTTTTAGTTTATCTTTCACGCGCGTGCGCTGTCAGCTGTCTTGGCAGGCACGGGTGCGCTCATTACCCGGACTAGAATGAACTTTAGTGCGTCGCATGTACCTGTGGCTTTTTTTCTTCCCTCCCATAGCGCGCGAGCATCTTCTGCGGCGTTTCGCAAATTGCCTTTTGTTGTCTGTCAAGACGCTTCAAAGTGGGTGGAAAACAGCGTGAAATGTTCCGTCGGCCGCCGCCGTCATCCTTTGTCTGCGTCCGCACACATCATTCACCGAGTCCTCCCCGAACGCGGACCGAAGAACTCGCCCATTAGCTGAAGTCTTATTTTTTTTCGACCCCGCACTTCCGTGACGCCAAGCCTTGTGTGCACGAAGCTTGGCGTCGCGGTAAGCTTTTTTTTTTTTTTTCGGGGAAAGAAAAAAAAAGGCTTACTAACTTTTTGAAGAAAAAACCGTTCACTCGCAAATCCCGGTAAGCGTAAGCAAATATCTGGGAGCCGGCTAAAGGCTAGTGATTGAATCACTGACCCTCCCCCCCCCCTTTTTTTTACCGTAAGGCAGTGACTATTTCGACGTCCACCGTCAAAATATTTCAAAAACTATTTCGACGTCTATGACTTCACTTCGTAAAACGTCAAAATAGTGGCTCTATTATTTCGACGTCCTTTTTCAATGCAGCAGCCGCAGCAGTGGTAGCCGTTTCGTTGTTTCGTTGTTTAGTTTATGATTGTGCCGTCGGTGTTTTGTTGGCGTTTTGACGGGTAGCTATTTCGGTCCCAGTTGGCAAGTGGAAAAGTCTTATTCAGCGTGTGTGGGGGAATGGCTCGACAGTTTATCCTTTCGGACGCCCGGTGCCGATGTTCTGAGCATTCTGAGCTCGCATCTCGGCACGCGTCTCACTTAAAAATTATGAATTTACAACAAAGGCGAGCTGGATCTCCCTCTGTCTTGCCTGCACGTAACCAATGTAAGTGCGTACACTACGTAACACTGAGAAATTTGGCACGCTTTGGTTGCAGTCTCGCTTTGCATCTGCAGCTCCCGCGCTGTTTTTAACCGGGATTCGTGAGTTCGTTGTTTAGCTTAGATTTTCTGTTTGGTTGGAATAACGAGCGGGTCAGCTACGAAACGATCGGGATGTTAAATAAAAGGTTGCGGATGCAAACATTGCCTCCTTTATGTTTTTTGACCGGTGCGAACGAAGAAAAGCTCAGGCGGGGTTGTAAGAGATTCACGCATTTTCTAATCAACCGCAAATTTTATGACGCGGCACTCAGCTTCTTTGTGTATATAAATCACGCGGAATAAATCGTGAAAAGCAGCGGTTCCGCATTCGGTAATGTTTGGCACAACCAAGCAAACGTCACGTGCGGCCAGATAGCTGTTTGAGGGGGTCTTTGCTTTCATTCCACATCACCGAAAAGGTCATAAAAAGAGCAGTCGACTGCATGACATTTGTTTTCGGAAAATGCGCGTCGAACCGCGATGCATGTCTGCAAGCAAAATGATATTATATATATATATATATATATATATATATATTTTTTTTTTTTTTTTTTTGCCGCCATCTTTGATCGCTTTCTAGTCCGGTCTCCGAAGCGCCAAAGTTCTAAGTTTGAGACGTCAAAATAATACCAGAATTATTTTGACGGGGGACATCAAATTGTGTTTTTTTATGGATAAATTCACGTTTTCAGGAAGTGGCGTCACGGACGTCAAAATAATATTCAAAATTATTTTGAAAGCGGACGTCGGAATAGTCACTACCTTATACCGTAACCCTGGCAATGTGACGTCCATGAAAGGGCGCCTATCAGAGGGCCGAAATCGGCCTGTTGGCTTATTCCACGAGCTTTTTTCGAATACGTCTTCGGAT
The DNA here is from genome assembly GCA_013358835.2 of Ixodes persulcatus. Lineage (NCBI taxonomy): Eukaryota > Metazoa > Arthropoda > Arachnida > Ixodida > Ixodidae > Ixodes > Ixodes persulcatus. Next base: position 585,052 of record JABSTQ010011435.1, on the reverse strand, counting down.
CTCCTCCGAAAATTTGCAAACCAGCTACGGGCGGCGACCGCGATTAACTATGGACTTTTAGTAGGCCGCCCGCTAGAGCGTTGCGTTGCTAGCGGGAGCTCGTGCCGTCACCTTGAAGCGCGTGGATTGAGCGCGTGCCCGCTATAAGCCCGCAATCCACAGCCAGACATGTACACGTTAGTGAAATTGAGTAACTATAACACCGCTCACTCGGTCCAAGAGTAACTAGATACGTCGCTCGTTACTGCGATTCAAAGGGAACGCATTACGTCAGCTTGAAAATAACGGGTTACTTTCTCGATATACTTTGAATGTGTCGTCTTTATAAAGCAGTAGCCGCTCTTATTATCGTATATAATAATAATAGTGATTATTTGTTTATCCACCAGTGTACCAACACCAAGACCTCAGGGTTGTTCCTGGGCACTGTACAATAAAAACTGATTGATTGATTAATTGATTGATTGATATTATTAGTTTTATATTTGAAAAGAGAGACAAGGACAAAAAGCAACATAAGCAGCAGACGAATAAAAATAAATCGCGCAAAAATAGCAATACAATAAAAAAGTAAAACAATTGAAAGCATGGTCACTCCCACTAGACAATAAAACAAAATGTCAAGCAAAAAACCATCAAGCAATATCAAGCGACATCAAGGAATATCGAGAGAATATCGAGGGAAAAAATATGCTGCACAATAGAACTATTTCAGCCCATTGTTGTTTCCTACCTAAGTATAAAGAAAACAAATTAAAAAAAAAAATACCCTTATACTCCGCCCAGTGTCATTGCAATTAATTTCAACAACCTTCGGATAAATCATTTAATATAGAAGTTAATTGACGGTTTAATGTCTGTTTAAAACACATCGTGCGTGATGTTGAAACAATCCATCTGGGTGAGATTGTTCAGTAGTAAGAAAAAAACTGTTTTAACCCGAAATAAATGGCTCTTTCATATCGTTGGCGACTGCACCAGTTAGTCCACGGCGTACGTACGGTCTGCTGAAACTCTCTATTGTGGCACGGGGATTCCTTACGCAGCTATTCCAGGCGGCCCTTCCGAGAATCATGGACCGAAGAGGGTCTCCCCGATGACGTCGCTGTCACGTCGCGTGCTTCCCCCATGCGGCACACGACTTCCCGCGATCGCTCTTCTCCCGCCAGCCACGTCGTTCGTATTATATCATCGAGCCGCTGTAGCAAGGAGTAGGCCAAGACAACCTATACAAGTCAAGGCCTGCGAATGACGTCATCGCTGGTGGACCCCTCCCCGAGCGGAAACCTCGCAGAAGCTCGAACGAGAGACGCTGCAAGGCGGCCGGCAGCCGCGTCCGTCGGGGCATTGCGAGACACGCTAACGGCGACGCTGACGTAAGCTGGGTGGCACCACTAGCGATGACGTTTGAGGGGCCAAAGGCGCGGGCCTTCTATCTGGTATTGAGCAGACCCATCCGACTTGCGTAACTGTCCGGCACGGTCCGTGCACGCCCGTGCGAGGCGGCGGCAGAGAAAGGGGGGTGGCGGCCATAAGTCGGGGAAGTGGTGGTTATTATTTTTTATGGCTGCAAAGCAACCTTGGCCCGTCGCCTCACGGTCTGACCGACTGGCGGCGGCGGCGGCTCCGCGGACATCCCGCCCAGAGACTTTTTTCTAATACTTTCGAAGAGTGTCTCCTCTCGCTTCGACCGCGGGGAGGCCCGCTGTTGTTTCGTTGTCTTTCACTGCGTCACGTGCGTGCGTGCTTCAGTGTTCGTACTTGCGTGAGTGCGTGTGTCTGTCTGCTTTTGCGCGTGTGTATATGCATCTGCATCTGTATGAGTGCGCGTGTGTGCATGAGTGCACGTGCGTGTATGTATGTGGGCACGCGTGTGTATTCGTGTGTATGCATGCGTGTGTGTGTGCAGTGTGTATGTATGCGTATCTCCATGCATGTGTGCGTGCGTGTGCTCTTAGAGGTCGTTAAACAGATGACGTAAAACTTCGCGCTGGGGCGAATGGAAAGGGAGGAAAGGGGGAGTGGAAATTCGGTCTTGTTCGATCGGAAATTCATAACCATGTAAACAAAAACCCTCGTAATAACGAAAAAAAAAACTGCCTTCAGTTTTGGGTATATATCAGAAAGGCGCTCTAAAGGTGCATAGCATTCATAAATACTCCTGTGACGTCATTGTGTTTCGTCACGTCGCAATGTCACGTACACCATAGTGTCGCTCGACGTCACAGTGGCATTGACGTCATGTGTGACGTGACGCCATGATGGTCACGTTGATGACTTCACGTGAACGCCGTGACGTCATCATCGATGCTACATCGCACGGACACAACAGCGCTAAGAGCTGGCCCTACAAACGCTACAAATTTAAAAATGAAAATACCGAGATATAAGTTTGAACCTTCTTAACTTTTTAGAGAAAAGAAAAAAAAAGTGCGCGTTTTTGAATACAGCGTTTATCGATCTGCTGATTCGTAAAAGAGAAAACACAAGGCCGCATAGGCAACGCAGACGTGTACTTACTAAAAGAAAAAAAAAGTGGCCCCCTGCAGATGCGATGCGGACAAATGGAGTCGCCCACAAAGAAGCTCATGAATACGCCCCAAGCAGACGAGAAGAAATTGAAGAAATGCATGACCGCAGGTACGGCGCCGCCTCCCGCATAGGGTTTCCGGAACCCCCCTCTATACCCGAGAAAAGCGCATTGTCGCGTCTTTACGAACAAAAAAAAAGAACAAAAGAAGAAAACAAAAGCAAGAGCTATCGAACCAAACGAACGAAAACATAGAAACCCAGAGGACAAAATAATAACTAAAGGAGACGCGACGGAGAAAGAAAACAGCGGCCAGCCACAATAAATACTAAAAAAAAACGCGTACCTCATTTTCCCTTCGGACATCGCGAGCTGATCCATAGATTATGCGCAAGCCGCCATTAGTTGGTCTCATCGCTTCCGGCGTGAATCGTGTGATCGGTTCCGAGCTCGCGCCGAGCACTGACGCATGCAGCATTCGTGTGGAATGCGTTTCGGTTCGAGTATAATGCACTCCGAATGCTGACGAAGCGCTCTCGTGTCCAATGCGTGCTCACGGTGCACGACCAACTAATGGCGGCCGCGCATAATCTATGCGTCATTTGGAAATACCGAAATTGTGAAATGATGCATAGATTATGCGCAAGTCGCCATTAGTTGGTCTCTCGTCGCTTCCGGCGTGAATCGTGTGATCGGTTCCGAGTTCGCGCCGAGCACTGACGCATGCGGCACTCGTGTGGAATACGTGTCGGTCCGAGTATGCACTCCCAATGCTGACGAAGCGCACGCGTCCAATGAGTGCTCGCGGTGCACGACCAACCAGTGTTGCGGAGTTGCCACTCCGGAGTTGGAATGATTCCGGAATCATTCCGCATTTTCGTGACCCCGGAATGGAATGGGAATGGAATGGCGGCAACGTTGAGGGGAATGGAATGGGAATGGAATTAGATGCTTTTTCCCCGGAATGGAATGGGAATGGAATGGGCCCGGTTTTTTATTTTTTTATTTATTTATTATTATTTATTTATTTGTATATATTTTTTATTCTTTGGGGGGGGGGGGGGGGGCGCGAGGCGAGTCAGTTGTTCAGAAATAAAATGAATGGAAAAAGCAAGCGTCAAAGCAAAGAGCAGAGGGGGGAGGGGTGGGGGGTGGCGGTGGCGCCTTTCACGGACAAGCTGGCGACGGGCTTCACTGGTGTTATACGAGTGCGAAACAAGAAACCAAGCCACAAGCAAAAGAAACGAAGGGTGCGGCATAGAAAGAAACCGCCATGCACGGCTCCTCATGGTCCTTCTAATCTTGCTTTTTTTTGCGACTGCAAAGCACGTTTGCGCAAAGTCTGAGATCTGGAAGCGGGGGCGACTCATAACGCTTAGAGCTCTGATAACTCGTTGACTCCCGCGCCACCGAAAGATGATCCGTTATTGTTTTCTTATAGTTCGAGGAGCGTTGTTTAGCAGGTGGCCAACCCTTCTGCCTTCCACGTTCATTCGCGCGCACTCCTTTGAAGTGCGAAACCTGGGTTTGCATCGGCATTAAAACAAAGCGAGGTTCACTTCTCTCTTCTCCTCCTGCGCTTTGCTCCGACGCTTGTTTTTTTTATAGTGCATTTTTACGTGTAAGTTCGCCTTTTACTTGGTCTTCGTTCCGATGCTTGTTTTCTGTGTAATATTTTTTACATTCAGGTGGGTTAGGGTTACAAGCAAGCTAGCGGATTCCCGCTCATTTCCTTTGACTTTAGTCTCTGCATACCTTGTTTCACCTTGCGATGGACCGCTGCGGACGCTACGAGTCACCCCAGGCAATCCAGCACCGAGAGCTTAGTAAAATCCTTGCTTTTTTGAGGCATTTAGCATTTTTTTGCAACTGTCTATGCGTTTAATAATGTCAGCTTTCAGCTGCTTATGCCGGCAACACAACAAGGTTGGGCAGTATCGTATTTCAGCAATACATTGCAAGCAGAGCCGTTTATTGAGAGAGTTTGGCCATACATTGGTTTGAATAGGCGAGCATCTCGGGCCAACCACAGGCCGCGAAACAGCCCCTAGCGGTGGTCGCGTGCTCTAAATTTGTGCCACGACTATACTTCGTTTCACCTTATGTGCGAGCGAAGGCAAAACTGGAAGCGCGAGCACGGAAGCTCCGTGCGTTCAGGCTTTGCTCGAGCGCGCGAGCTGGGGAGAAATGCAAAAAGCGCTGGTCTCGCGCTTCTAGCTTTGGCTTCGCTCGCAGGTAAAGTGAAACGAAGTATAATTTGAGCCGTGCCGAGCGGAACTCCGCGTCTCAAGACGCTCGCGCACCCCACCCTTTGCACTGCTTTCTTTCAGCCAGTCTCAGGACGCTGTTCTAGCAGTGCAGACAAAGGCATGGGCACGAGCGCGTGGCTTTGGAAAGTGCCTCCTATGCACGAGGTCTCGTACAAACAATAGCGTTTCGCTGAGCTAGGCTCACGCGCCTGAGCCTTTGTCTTCACTGTCGACATTTGTGAGATGGAGTAGAGGTCTCCTGATTGGTCGACGCTGTGTCACAAATTTAGTTTACGCTCTAAGCGTGGGGGGAATATTCGGCGCTGGCGGCGGCCTTTGCTCCGCCCAGAGCCGTTTATTGAGAGAGTTTGGCCATACATTGGTTTGAATAGGCGAGCATCTCGGGCCAACCACAGGCCGCGAAACAGCCCCTAGCGGTGGTCGCGTGCTCTAAATTTGTGCCACGACTATACTTCGTTTCACCTTATGTGCGAGCGAAGGCAAAACTGGAAGCGCGAGCACGGAAGCTCCGTGCGTTCAGGCTTTGCTCGAGCGCGCGAGGGGGAGAAATGCAAAAAGCGCTGGTCTAGCGCTTCTAGCTTTGGCTTCGCTCGCAGGTAAAGCGAAACGAAGTATAATTTGAGCCGTGCCGAGCGGAACTCCGCGTCTCAAGACGCGCGCGCCCCACCCTTTGCACTGCTTTCTTTCAGCCAGTCTCAGGACGCTGTTCTAGCAGTGCAGACAAAGGCATGGGCACGAGCGCGTGGCTTTGGAAAGTGCCTCCTATGCACGAGGTCTCGTACAAACAATAGCGTTTCGCTGAGCTAGGCTCACGCGCCTGTGCCTTTGTCTTCACTGTCGACATTTGTGAGATGGAGTAGAGGTCTCCTGATTGGTCGACGCTGTGTCACAAATTTAGTTTACGCTCTAAGCGTGGGGGGAATATTCGGCGCTGGCGGCGGCCTTTGCTCCGCCTATTGTCCAAACTCTCCTAATATACGGCTCTGGCTCCGCCTATTGTCCAAACTCTCCTAATATACGGCTCTGATTGCAAGGAAACGCTCTAGCGGAACATGCAGAAAAGAACAACCACGTCATCGACTTCGACAGCAGTTCCGTCCTAGACACCGAAAGAAACTGGAAAAAACGACTCTATTTAGAGTCCTGGCATATCCAGCATACCAAGAACAACCTAAACCGGTCAATCGGTACCCTCCCAAGCAGCTATATCCACGGACTTCGAGGAGTCACAAAGAGAAGAAGACAATTTTAACGGCAGCGACAAGGAGAAGAAGAGAAAGACCAACACCCAGCCAAATAAGTCACCCAAAATTGGGTTCTGTGTATGTTTATGCAGCCTAGAACTTGGTCTGCCTCAACGGGCGACGAGTCTCCCAGCTGTAGATGAGCAATTTAGCCAGTGCAGTACAACCGCTAGCCTGGGGTCTTTAACGTGCACCACGCAGTAGTGATACACGACCGCACGCCGTGAACAAGCGTCCGAGCAGGCCGCGAAACGTCGGGCAATTTAAACCAGTTGGTTAGAGTACTTTCAGTTTCCTTTTCGCAATACATTTCGTATCTGTATTTTTATATCGCAATACATTTTTTCACCAGTATCTCTATTCCTGTATCAAATACATGTAGAACAAAATACAATTTTGAACGCCTTTTTTTTTTGCTTTTTTATTTCTGACGGCATTAAGGTCAAGAAGATGTTGGTGCATTGTTACTATGCTGAGCAAGGTTCCTTCCGAGGTTCCAAATTATTTTTTTCTTCTGAAAAATATTGCGTAGTCGGGACTCAAAACAGGTAGCGTGCACGGAGTCGGAGCATCTTCTACGGCAGGTCCCTAGGTAGGGATTTCATGAGTCTTTTTTTTACTGGCATTCAATGCCCGCTTCTAGTTAGTTAGAGCCTTGAGAAATAGGAAATCAAAGCAAGTGTTGCTTGGCCTGTGGCCGAGTAGCTGAGTCACAGTCCGCTGCAACACGAGTCTGGCGGTGGTTGACTTGAAATAGAAGGATGACTGACGCAGCAGTGAAATTTGACACATATCGGAATGCGTCTGCGCCTGTAATATTGCACTGCTCAAGGGTACGTCATCAGCCGACGTGAACGTGACCCGCTGCTCTGGTGATCCGATAACCAGGAGGGAGGCCAGACTTGGCCTCGCTGTGCCGACCCAGACTTCGTACACCTGCGACTCGTCTCGAGCGCGCTGTTTCTCGGGGAGCTCGCACCTGTGCCGGCCATCTCGGGTCGCAATCCACGAGGTCTCTGTTTGGATGATGCTAGGCGAAACTTGAGGACTGCCATTTATGCGTTGGAGGCGGAAGGTCGGCAGGAAGGACCGTCACAACAGAAATGCCACCGTATCGATTTTTCAACCGTAACAGAAGATGAGACATGTGCTCCAGGATGCTTCAGGCGGTCCACTATTCTCGAAAATTCCAAATGCAACTGCCTGCATGATCTTCAACGAGGTCACCTACAACAAAAGTATGCATTGTCCTTTCATACAGCAGCGTGCGGGGAAAGTTTCATGTTCAAGGCAACACCTACAGATACAAGAATACTAATTCATTCCATCGTGACGTCATGTGATCAGTGTTGACAGGGGCGCCCTTATTTGACAGGAGAGTGGTGATGTTATGAACTTATGATGGAATATATTTAGAGGTCGAAGTCTTTTCGCATCACTCGTCAGACAGACAGGATGACAGGAAAGGGACCGCGGCCAATCCTTGATGGAACGTTTTTTTGAACCTGAAGGCTCCTCTCCGTCCGGAACCACTACCTTCAAGGTGAAGTGCCAAGCCTGCGGGATAGTAATTTTGGGATAAAAAAGTTCCACTTACTTAAAGCCTCATCTCAGTTGGCGTCTCAAAGAAATTTGAAAATTGTATTGCATTATCAGTATTTGTATTTCTGCCCTCCCTAAAATGTATTCATGTATTTTTATTTCCAGAGACGTTTTGCCTCTTTTTTAAAATGTAGTTCCATATGGTATTTCCAATACGTATCGCAGTACATTTTTACAGATATATTTGAGTATAAGTATTTTAGCTACTCTTTTCATCTGTCCCAGTATTTGTATTTCCAAATACATTTTTGAGTATTTCCGCCCAACCCTGCAACACAATGTAGCTGTCAAGTGCCTTTTTTACGTTTAGGAATTAGAGGAATGGAATGGAACGATTCAGCCATTCCAGGAGTGGGAATGGGCCGTGTGTCCCCATTCCTAGGAGTTGAAAGGAATGGAATTATCGAAAACTCTAATTCCCCGGAATGGAATTGGAATGGAATGGGGGTGCCCATTCCGCAACACTGCGACCAACTAATGGCGGCCGCGCATAATCTAGGCGTAATTTCGAAATATCGAAAGCGGACTATTCATGTTTAAAAGTTTAAAATTTACGCCGTGTATAATTTATTTTTGCAAAAAAAAAAAATGGGAAGGGGGAGAGGGGCAAAGGGGGGGGGGGGGGGGGTTGGATGACGAGCGTGACGGATTCGTTAATGACAGATTGTGGTAAGGGTTATAGACGTACGATAGTTGCCTCTTCGTTAAATAATGCAACAGCCATTCATCAAAGTGTACTGTGTACGAGCTTTTTATTTTCACATGCAGATTATGCACCGGGTGTGGACTGTAGTCCGGAAAATATGGTATATTTCACGAACAGAGAAGGATAGAGAGAGAGAAAGAGATAGATGACGCATTTCTTAGATATCCCGGAGGAGCTTAAAGGCCTACCTCCGACAGTCACATTTCCCGTCGAGTTTGACCAGAAGGCTCTGAGTTTGACGGCATCGGTGAACTCGTGCCAAATAACAAAACAAAAAAAATAAAAAGAAGACAAGAAAAAAAGTCCCATCTACAATTAATGTAAGGGGCCCAATTAGCCTCTCTCGGCGCTTTCGGACGGGGAGGGAGGGAAGCCCAACAACTCCTTGATGGTAAGGCCCAAATCATAGACGTTTTACGTCATCTACGCGAGGCCAGCGCGGGGCGCAAATGGGATATGAGTACTGCGTCAGCGCTCGGCTGGGACTCGGGTCCTCGCTGATTGGACCCGAGTGCCGACCGAACGTCGACGTACAGCACTCGTTATCCAGGATCCGTACGCCCCGCGCTGGCCTCCGATGCGTGACGCAAAAACATACAGTATACTTCGGCCTTGTACACGTTAGGAGGTGTTGGAGAAGCACTCTGGCTTTGTTTCCTAAACTCGGGGAAAGGGCCAAGGAAAGAGGGGAAGAGGCAATTTTGACGAACTGTCATCGGGGAGGGGGGGGGGGGGGGGAGCCCAGCTCACCAAGGGGCCGGAATGTCAAATAAAGGACGTGCGCGACCGGTGTGACGCGCGTGCGCGAAGTCAAAGGTGGGAGTTGGTGCCAACCCCCGACTCACAGTGACGGTCTCGAAGAGAGAATGAACGCGGCGAAGGAACCAGCTTCTGTCCATTCAAAGGAGACGCCGAACAGAATGGAACTTTTTCCGCATAAAAGACGGCAAATGCGGGAACAAAAAGCATACAGAGACCGCGACACGATAATTCGGATCGCGCCAGGCCATCAAAGATCCGATGATGATGACACCGCTACTAAACCGATGCGTTCCTGTCGCCACCAAAGAAGGTGCGGTCATCGGTCGCTAGGGGGATGACAGCGCGCGCATGCGCGGAGCACTTCTAAAAACTGGTTCCGACGTACGTTAGCGCTTGAGCGCGACCGACCGCGTCGCAACCGTACCGTTTACGAAAAGAGTATATATAGAGTATACAGTTACTCTAGAAAAGAAAACACACTGGCGTCATCTATCGGGAAACTCTGGGACAATTACACGTCATTCATTCATCGCGGGCGTACTTGATCTTGCCAGTATCGTAAAAAAAATATCCAGCAACAGTTAGACGCAGGTCCAAGTGCTAGTGCGTCGGGATATATATGGTCCATTGGGAGATGGTCTCGTGGCTAAATGACACAGAGAACGCCGAAGATGATTGGCGAAACAGCCGAGCCGGTACACTTTATAAACGTTGCGGAAACTTTCGGGCACCGAGGAAGCAAAAACTTGCGTAATACTGAGAAAACAATAAAGCTTCGATGTGCGGCCCCCAGAGATGCCGACCCGGGCAGCCGTCTCGCGTGTATATCGGCCGTGCGTTTTGGCACGCAGCCCTGAGAAACGCCATGAAAGCGTGTCCGAGCCAGTCAAACGATATACGGCACCTCCACATGTATTACACCTTCTGTTCGCCATCTTTGTCTTTCGCGCTCCCTTCTACGGAGCGGCATAATCGCCATCGCGCATGCGCGGCTGCCTGAGTTCGAGCGTAGCCGGCAGTTGGGCAGGCTCGGAGCGGATCTCGGCGTCGTAAGCAGTCGTAAAAGGTCGCAACGCCTTCGGTAACGCATACACTCCAATGTGTGAGCGAGTCTTTAAGCCGGGGTCAGACTGGCCATGCATTCGTATACAAAGGACAGTCTGCATAAGAGATTCGAACGCGAGTCACGGCGAGGATCCGAGCTTCGAATGCCGCGTGGCAATGAGTTCAAGGAGGAGACTCGGCAGGCGGCATTCGAACCCCGGACCATCGTGGTGACTCGTGTTATTTGCAGACTCTCTTTTGTCTGATGTATAATATGAGCAGTGGGACAGCCCCGGCTCTAAGGTGAACCGGAGTACAGCAAGTTGCCGTATATATTCGTTTTCCGATACATTTTTTTTTTTACGTTTTGGTGCGATTAACTGTAGCCTCGCACAAGACCGTCGCGTTGGCTCGTGTTGCAGCCAGAAATACGCGTGCACGTATATAGCGCACGCCAATTGAAAAAACAAATAGAGATGACCGCGCGCGGCGACGTTGAGTGGGGGGAGGCACGCGACTGTCAACGTGCCAATCGCGAGTGCGGCGGTATATCGTCGTGACCGCCGTGTCTCCACGGGATGCATCCTCGCAATTGACAGCGATCGAAGACCCGCTTGGCGCCAGTCTCACGACGGAATTTCCGGCCGACTATAGACTCCGTTGCACCTTACCGATTGACAGTCGTGTGAATACGCGTTACTCAAAAACAAAAGTAACCGATTACAATTACAACGAATCTCGCTTTAAAAAAAAAAAACGTATTCAATTAGATTACTCGATTACTCCGGACGATAAATAATTGGCCGTTATTTGAAAAAAATATAACCTGTTACTGCTCCGACGACTTCGGATTTTCAAAACGACAGAGTTTTCTGCGTCTTCTTGTTGCGCTTCATCGTTGCGCTTCATCGTTGCGCTTCATCGTTGCGCTTCATCGTTGTGCTTCATCGCTGCGCCTCATAGTTGCGCTTTATCATAAGGTTCAAACGGTGTAATGATATTTGTCTCTTCTTTAATAAGTGAGCGCTTACTCGAGATGTTGACACTCCCGTGCAGTGCCGAATACGGACATTTGTCTCGACTCAAAGTGAACCACGGCGAAAGCTACGAACCCTCCCAGCAGCGAGTCCGGACAGTCGACAGCGTGTCACGTGACCGTGTGCTTTACGTTTTTGTTGTGTCGTTCGCCGGCAAGGTCACGTGGAAAGCTGCTAGCTGGAACCGGATTGGTTCAGGTGGGTCGTTTAGTGTCGGCTGTGGTCCAAGCAAACATATACAAGAGCGCGAAGACGGACCGAGATGCGAGGAAGGTGTCATTGTACGCGTGACTATAAGTGGGTTAGACCTTATCAGCGGGTGTCACTATAGCCGATTTTTTTTTTCTAAGAGTCCAGGTAGTTGCTTTCTCTGTTTTAAATTTTAAAGTGTGTTGCGTGCGTGTCTACATTTTGACACGACGAGGTGTTTCTCTTCTTCGAGACAGGTTCAAGATTTCTCGAGGGATGAGTGTCGGAGAGTCACGATTTCCTAGGATTTCCGAGAAAAAAATTCCAGCGCGGCTTTCTTCTGTGCCTTCGGCTTTTCTTAGAAAATATGGTAATAAGATATTCTAATCACGAAGACTTTTTTTTCCGGCCGAACACGCGCGTAGGTCACAACTTTTCCAGGAAAATTTGTTTTGAGGTACTGGCCGTCCTGCTGTTACACTGAATCGTGACACCTCCTCGTAACCTCTATTGATGATACCTCAGACATCCCGCCTAAGAAAGCCCGCCATCTTTGACTGGAGAAGAGAACATTAGACGAGCTTAACTAAGTTGCTTTAGAAGCTCCAAAGAGTTACAATGGTCACAGCGGACCAACGCTTGCGTTGGAGGTTGAAGATGCTGTAGCAGTGAACATGGCAAACTTTTTTGGGACACTTCCGTGGAAGAAAACGTTTTCGAGGAAATATCAAAATTCTAGTTGATTTGCGTTCTATGATACCCGGGCAATTCAGGTCCTCGGGAACATTAAGATATGTTGTCGAGAAAAAGCAGAAGTTAATAGTTTTGCGAAGGTAACCCACAAAATTCATTGCAACAGAAACGAAATTGTAGAGCCATGAAATAAAAGCCTATACGCGTCCAAAAGTTTAATTACTGCTTACTTATATTTTATGACCTGTCATGTCTAAAATATTCCCAGGAACATCGTAATGTTAGTTGTTGTTTAGTTCAGAAAATGCAGTGTTTTGGAGCGGAGTGGCGACCCTCTTAATTAGAGAAGTTATCCGAGGCCGAGTGTGTCAGCGCCTCTTCTGTTTCTTTGTCCGCCAAAGAACTATACTACTTGGCAAAGTAAACAAGTGTGCCAGCGCCTCTTCCGTTTCTTTGTCCGCCAAAGAACTATACTACTTGGCAAAGTAAACAGTGCGCCTCAAACGTATACGCCGCCAAGGCATTTGCCGTTTCTGACAGTCCCTGCGGCGGCCGATTGAACTCTCAGAAGAAAGGCTGGGTTCCCGATTTTTATCCCATCCCGAGAAGGCATCCCGAACGTTTTGGTGACAAATTTAACAGTAAGCAGCCGACACGAGCTCAATGTTTGGGAACCCAGTGGCGGCGTTAAGTTTGGGGAGCACTGCACGCATAGCCGGTGACAGGTCAAGAACCAAGTGGAAGCTCCTCCTACCCCTTTCCACTTCAGCAGAGTTGCCTCCTCTCCACCGTTCGCTCTGCTAAGGAGAAAAGACGTGGGAGGAGCTTCCACTTCGTTCTTGACCTGTCAGTGTTTTTTGTTTCCTTTATACCATGGTCCTGCTTCTTACAAAGACGTAGAAGAAACGTGAGTTTTTTTTAGTCAGCGCTGTGTTTGTCATTCTGTGTGTCCTCTCCTTTTGTTCTTGTTCACGAACTCTTATCGCCACCTTATCCAAGCTTCCGTCTTAACAAGTTATGGACAGCGTTGGCCGGCTTCTACGCAAACGTTTCTAATTATTTGGAAACGAGGAATTTCTAAAGTTGTTTATTTTTTTATTTTATAAAATGATTACCAATCTGTAGATAGTATAAAAGTAAATATGTGTACTTTTAGCGCTTTAATGAAATCATTAACGTACACGAACGCCGCACCTTTCCTCCGCCAAGTGGCGTCAACTCGTTTTCAAGTTTTCGCGCATGCGAAACTTTTGACGGACCTTATGTCGAACTTCGTGTTAGATGTTCGGAAAAGTCGAACGTATTCGAACCAGGACCTCGGCAAGTTCGCGAAATTTATAACCCTAAAATTCGCAACAGCAAAAAAATTATAAATTTTGCTTTGCACAATAAGACGCTGGGATGTTAAAAAAGCAACCTTGCGTAGAATCTCCTACACGGAGAAACCCAGCTTAGGGAACGAGCGAGCAAAAACGGCTAAGGGCACCTGGATCCGTCGAAGGAAGTGCAGGGGGGGAGGAGGAGGGCCGGGGGGGGGGGGGGCATTCACTACCACTTAGAAGACAAGGCCTGCGCATGACGTCATCGTTAGTTGTCCTGAGGACAAAGGCCTTCTGTTTTATGGTTCTATGTGGTACTGGCCCATGCGTGCAGTGATCGAAGCAAAGAAAGCCAACGGCATGCGCGACATTCCGCGGTTCGAGAGTAGCCCCTGCCCGCATGCGTGCCGGCCATGGTAGTTTGCGGGGGTCTCGCAACAGCACATCATTTGCCACCATTAGTTCCCCGCGCAGGCGCAGCGCGAACCATCATAAGTCGGCCAGCTCTTTCTTTTTTCTCTTTCACTGGGAATCCATTAATCTTCTTCGAGGCCCCGCATACGGGGGATAGGGGGGCACCTGGAGGCACGGCCCCACCCGCTGTTTTCGAACCATCGCCTCGGGCATCAACCCCACCTGGCGGGGGGTTGTGTGTGCACAACACGGAGGTATCCATTCCCCGTCGAACAAAAGACGTCCACTAACTACGTTACGCCTTACCAGACGATATATCGGAAAAAAGAAAACGGTGCACAAAAAAAGGGGGGGGGGACAAGGACACACGTAAACACGGACGCTGACTATTAGCAGCGAGATCATTCGGTGGCGCCTTTTTATATTTCTCATCCGTGACGTCACGACCAGGTAAAACAACCGTTCCTGTTCTTTTCTGTTTGTTTATGTTTTTTTGTGTGTGCGTGTGTACCGGTCAGTTTTTGAGAGAGAACTGTGGTCAGAACTAGGAATAGAATGCGAAGTTGGGGTCCCATCCTTTCGACTATTTGACAACTATAGGTAGAATAGAGCTTGCGGGGACCGCAGACGCAGAGAAAGGCCGGATCGACTGTTTCGGCTCCTATTACCCGCGGGAGTACCTCGTAGTTGTTTATCCTCCCCAATAGGTTGGCCTATGCGAAGGGAGGTGGTTCCAAAATCCGTTTTTTTGGCGCATCCGAATGCATGGGTTCCGATGCGCACGCCGATCAAAGGAAACTATAGAGAACAAACAGTGAAACGCGCATATTCATTAGTTGAGGTCGGGGAGTGGGGGGTGGGGGGGGGGGGGGGGGGGGCAAATTCACGTAGTAAACACGTGCTGGAGGGTAAACAAACGCGCGAAGCGCGCGAGGAGCAGTGGAACTTGCAGGCCGCACAGTCCCAGGGCCTGGCTTTTATCGCGCGTCTTGCCTCGCGATTGGTTATTCGGCGCTCTTATCGGCAAATGCTGCTATCTGATTGGCCGAGGGGCGATAATGAGACGCACGGTGCTCGTCCCGCCCCGCGTTTCTCGAGCCGTCGGGGACTATATAGCAGTATATATTGCCCCGGGGCAGTGAATAGGAGGCGCATCGATGGATGGGCGATTGGATACGGCTGAACCCTTTGAATCGGGCGGCAACTTGCGCCACCTAGTCAGTGTTTTCTTGTTTATTTTTTTACATTTATTTAACATAAAGTTATATATCTACAGATTTTTTTTTTATTAAAAAGCTATATACGGTCAGTAAGACTAAGGCACCTCTATGCCTCGGTCGACTGCTACTCCGCGCGCAAAGTTGCAAAAACTGCCTTGTAAGAAGGCGCCACCTGTCAAACCAAACGTGGCTTATCATCAGTCTCAAACGGTAAGTTCGACGGCGTGTGTACAAACAGCGGTGGAAGCTTGGAGTCGTCGCGTTCTTAAACCAACGTCGTCAATGTTGACCGCCTGATATTACTCTGATTTCCGTCGCTAAAGCGTGTTATTGTTTAAGACGTTACGGTGAATGTCTGGCCAAACGTCTAAAGCCGACCTAGCCACTCTGTAAATCTGTAGTACATATTCCGACAATTACAAAAACAAAAAAAAAAAAACGAGTTAGAGGTTGGATATAGTAACCCTGGAGCTATAGGGGACAAAAAGGGACGGACAGACACGCTGTGTTTGGAGTTTCGTGTCTGTCCGTCCTTTTTTTTGTCCCCTTGCTCCAGGGTTACTATGCCTGCCTACTTGCTTTAAAGGGATACTTCAACGAAATTTGAAATATTCCCGTTGTGTTCAAAAATAGGTTGAATATGATCCACAATATCCGTAAATGACACTCGCACGTTTGTATTTTGATCCTGGTGGCTGTATTTTTCGTTATAGACCGACACGCTGTTTACAAACAAGCCCTCTTTGCCCACACCTTGGTGTGGGCACTGCTCGTGCGCAGAAACCGAATGCGCGCGAAGTGAAGCGTCTGCGCCTGCGCAGTGCCGTCAACAGCGCCACCGCAGCTGCGTGACGTCAGGGCCGCGTGCCGGTCTATAAACGGCCCACTCTGGCAAGCGCTCGGAGAAGGCCCAGCTTAGAGCACGTGACATCCAACGCAATCGTGACGTAGGTCGTCTCAAGACGAGCAAAGCTACGGCGAGGCTGACGTCGAGAGGATGGCCTAGTCGTTCCAGCCACCGAAGCGGCTGCTTTTGTACGAATTTTGAGTGACAGGTTAATCTTCTATAATCTTGTAGGGGGACTATAGTGACTTCTGCGACACACAAAAGGGATTCTCGGGAAGAGGGGAGTTCCTCCTTCCCCCCTTCTCTCGTCGTGGCCGGAGGCGAGACAACCTCCGTCACTAGCTGTCAAGGTTCCTAGACGAGCATTACAAACGAGGCGTTAGCGACATCCACCAGGTGCTCTTTGCTAATCGTTTAATTCGTTTTAAAATTCCTTTTCGAGACTTTTTTAACAAGGTATTGGTATGTTCCATGTGATACTGCTCTTTTGAACACATATAGACCAAAAAATGAGCGCCGAAATTTCGTTGTAGTATCCCTTTAAAGGGGCGATGCAACGATATTCAATTGGAATGTTTTTTTCACTTTACACGAGCTTACTGGCAGTAGTGGGACTCAAGGTTACTCGCACGCAACGCCACTGGCCAAGAAACTCCTTTGTTGCGGTGCAATTTTAGAGACAAAAGCGATCATTTTCATTCAATGTCTCTTTTGCGAAATTTGATGACTTAAAGTGGGGATCGCAGTAAAGTGGGGACACCCATATGACGATATTTGAACGCTGTTCATAGATTGGACCCGAGCATTGCGTGGGCACTCGATTTGGGCTCGTGATAATCACTAGCTCGAGAAGCACTCGGGTAGAGGCCCGTGTCCAATCGTTGCAACGACGACAATAGCCGAGCCATAACAATGTCTGGAACTCAGCGCGTGTCCTGTGCTTTGCCAACCCCAGCGCGTGGCTATGATCAACATTGGCGGCATATAATCGGCTCCAGATCACGTGGCCGCTTCTTCTGGCTGCGAGTTAAGGGGGTGAACGCTGCTCGTTTTTCTTTAATTTTTTACTGGGACTTCTATTGCGTGGGGTCAAAAACGAACGCGTGTTTCATAGGTCATCAACGTCAGGGATCCGTTCTAAGCGGTATTTGCGCAAAGTACAGTGCTAATCACACTTGTCTATAACGCGTGAGCGTGCGGCTTTCTCCGGGGAGCGCTAGACTGGTGGCATTCGCGGAAACTAAGCTAGTCACGTGGCGCAACATGGAACGGCCCGCTCGAGGGGTGTCCTGCCCACTCTATCAGCTTGATAAGCGATAAAAGTAAAGTGCTTTATGATATATTTTTGTTTTTTGATGACGACATCGTTGATACGCCTTCATGCTTTAGTTTGTTTATTGTTCGAGCACCGATGTTTGTAAAAAGCGTGCGAGCAGCCTTCCGCCTTCGCCGCCAGCTGATAGAGTGGGCAGGATACCCCTCGAGCGGGCCGTTCCATGTTGCACCACGTGACTAGCTTAGTTTCCGCGAACGCCACCAGTCTAGCGCTCCCCGGAGGAAGCCGCACGCTCGCGCGTTGTAGACAAGTGTGATTAGCACTGTACAAAAATTGTTGCATCGCCCCTTTAACTTCGAGCTAGGGGTAAAATTTTAGAGTATTTTTATCCCGTGAATCTGAATATCACGTTCGTTTTTCCCGAAGATGTGCCTAAACGCGACAAAAACACGGTCGCTCGTGTGGGCTGCGCCTGCAATTGCAAGCGGGTTTTGATTCCACCCTACACTCTCACCAGTCGTGAGGTCTTTTTTCTTTTAATCTTTTTTTTTTTTTTTTTTGAAAATAGCAAGAGTGCGCGTGCATAGCTTCTGATAGCCTCCAAAGATGCGCGAGAGCGGAGATTCGGAAAACTCTGAATATGACGTCACGCTCCGGGAAGGAGGGACTTGGGTGGTACTTTGAAAATAATTTTCTGCAGCCTCCGCGCACCAAATTCACAAATAATCACGATATTCGTGATCCTGGAGGCCAAATAAAGACGATTTAAGTGTTTGTTTCCTCAAATACAGAACCACAATTCAGTTTCCCTTTAATCAACCAGTATAAGGAATTGTTTCATTAGCATCGCATTAGCTCGAGGGAAAAGGGGATCGATGGCCAAGCGCATCCGCATTCCCTGAGCACGTGGAGCGAAAACTTGGGCTGTAGAACCCAGGGAGCCTTCCCAGTCCCTGCCCCCATTTCTATCTGGATGGGCATCATCGTGCGGTCGTGCATTACTACTGCGTGATGCGCATTAAAAAGACTACAGGCTAGCGGTAGAAGTGCACTGGCTAAATCGCTCATCTACAGCTCAGACTGCTGACTACCTTTCCGCCGCCCAAAGAAACATTCAACACAATTCAATGGCCAAAAAAAAAATATTTAAAAGGAAAGAGAGAGAAAAAAACTTTCAGCCTTTCGAGTCTGGTGAAGACAGAAGACCAGTGGAGCTGTACAATAGAAAGTAATGGCCGGCCGCAAGTCGACAAGCCAGAGTGGAAAGGCTGCCGCCATCTATGAGCGACGGCGGCAACCAGATACGTGGCTTGCCGCCGTCGCTCATAGATGGCGGTAGCTGTCCAGAGTTCGGTCTCTTCAGTTCTTTGCGGGGGACACGATCCTGGGGAAACTAGTCCCTAACAACTCCGCTGTCAAAAAAAAAAAAAAAAACGCGGAAAAGGTTATCTTTTACCAGACCATTCCGTTTATAACACGGCCAAAAGAGATATATGTTCCAGGGTGATTAAAAAGCGCAAAATCACCACCCGAAAGAGTGACTGATTCCCACACTATACAACACGAATTTCGGGTCCGGAATGCCGAATGCGACTTCTCTCCTTGAGTCTTGTCCTGATCACTGATGTGCACAAAGCGCAAAATCTGCATCAGCGTTTTCCGCCACGAGGACGCGTGTACAGCCCTCGCGTGATTAGAGTTGAGCTGCCGCGCTCCGGTTTGCGCCGGGTAGACGTTCATCAAAAAAGCCACGCGTGTCAGTAAAGCGCGCATGCCATTACCAACAACCCGACACATTGTTAAAGTTGACGACTTCCGCCGCCGCGCTAACATGGTTCACGAACCCGAACATCCGCCGACGCATTGATCGAACCCGAACACTTCCCGAGCGATGAGTATAGTGCTAACTGCATAGCGTTGTAATATCACAATTAAACCCCTGTAAGGTAGAACTGTAAGGTATTGCTGGTCTGGATACTTCAGCTATTTCCGTTCTAGTGAATTTGGCCATCACAAAATTCACGTCGGAGTTTAAAGAAAGGTAAAAAAAAAATAACTAAACAAAGAAACAAAAAAAAACTTGAATAATTTGACATGTTTTTAAAGAAGATGCAGCACCCTTCACGAGTTTTCGGTGTTTAAACACCGTGTTTTCAATTGGTTTTTTCTCGAATTCGGGGGTGTTTTCTTTGGGGGGGATTATTTTTCCCCACCGGATTTGATGTTTTTTGGGGGAAATTCGTTAAGCTATGCCTATGGTTCTGGGTTTTCGGTATTTATTTGTTTTCCCGAATTCGGTTTTCCTCTTCTGGCTTATGTCTTTGTTACAGATTCGGTGCTTCTCTGTGTAAATTGGTCATAACTTAAGCAATTTACACTAAAAAAACACCGAATAAAAACACCCCTGAATTCGAAAAAAAAAAAAAAAAAAGACACCGAAAATACAGAATCCTAATTATAACCCCAATAGGTTTCAAGTATGATGGCGTTTCCAATCGTCAATCTTTCCGACAAATGGTATAAGTACTTGGAATTTAAAAAAAAAAGGGGGGGGGGGGGGGGGGCAGACGCGATTTTCGTCTTTTTTCCACTCTGTCCTCTCCGAACCCAGGTCTATCCGTTAGGTTCTCCGAGCGGCCTGATTGGTCGACTCTTAAAGTCGACAGCACGCCTCTGGCCCCTCCAATTTCTACCTAGGGAAAACTTTCCTATAGCGTGACGAAACGATTCCAGACAAGATAGTCTAAAGACCTTGGTTACAAACGCTGGCTTAGAGTTTGATAAAATAGCCGCGTGTATCTATAGCCTCGTCCAAAGCCAGGATCAAATCAGCAAACTTCCTAGGACAAAAAAAAAAAAAAAGATCCGGTTTCTGGCTCATCGTTCGAGTGCGCATCGTCTGCCTGACATCCACGACGCAATCTAAAGTTCATCAAATATATAATTTGAGTACCGTGGCCGCACTAACATGTACACCTATATGTTTTCGCTATAAACTGTATATGTAGCATTCCGCGAGCCCCCCCCCCCCCAAAAAAAAAATGCTCAATATGGTTCTCACATTCATAGACTACGCCAAATTCTCTATATGTAATAGTACATTTCTGAAGAACGTAATAAAATTAAATGAACCAGCGCAGTAATTGAATCTCTCTCACTTCCGTTGCATTCCTTCGCAAAAAAAAAAAAAAGTTAAAGTTTTTAGAGGAAGAATAAGCAACGAAAAGCGATAGCTTTTGGAGCGATGAATTGTCACTGACGCTGGACAATAGTTCCTCGATTGCGCTATCTTAAACGCTTTAACGCTACAGCGATATCAAGGAATTGTTACGGAGCTACGGCCCTGCATAAAGGAAAAAAACAACACACACACACACTTCTTTTTTTTTTTTTTTAGACGAAAACAGAAGTAAATAAAAGACGGAAAAGGCTCGACGAATTCTCTATATTTTCCAAGCGTGTCAATCATGTGCCACCCGAAGGTAGGCAGTGTGCCCTCATGCCAAACTTGTCGCCACCGGCCTCAAAACACCCGACCACGATAGCGAAGCACCCAAATTCCTCCGTCACTAAATTACCAAACGCGCATTTCTCGGCCGAAGGACATATATTCGTCGTCGACACGAGGCATCTGACACCAATCCCCCCCCGAACCCGCCATGGAAGATCGAACGTTTTACGACGCGTGCCGCCTTGAAAAAAAGGGCTCATAAAACTACACCGGGTTACAACTTTACTACACCTCGTTTCCCCTTCACTGCAAAAAAAAAAAAAAAAAAATCGGGAGCACCTGCTATTTTGCATTGCACTTGATCCGCACCCCAAGATGTCCGACGTCGCTTCGATTCGCTGGAGCCAATCACGCCAAGGTGCATCGTCAAGGCGCTGGCTGTCTTTGCGGATTGGCTATCACCGCATAAACCAATCACGCGTACAAAGAAAAAAAAAACGCAGGCCCGCGGCGCATTTCCTTGTACGCGATCGGTTTAGTTGCTGATAACAAACGCACAAAAAGGACGAGCGCCGCGTGAAGACGACTCGTGATTGGCTTCGTCTGATCGGCTCCGTCTGCGCGATTGGATACGTCCGCGTGATTGGCTCCGCGTTCCAATACGTATTCGTATACTGTCCTTTGTATGATGTTAAAGCAGTGTGACCCCAGCGTAACCTGTCCCCCACAATGTAGTTCCCCGGCGTCCCACTATAGACCGACACGCGGCCCTGACGTCACGCAGCTGCGGTGGCGCTGTCGACGGCACTGCGCATGCGCAGAGACCTCACTTCACCCGAATTCGGTTTCTGCGCACGCGCAGTGCCCACACCTGGTGTGGGCAAACGCGGGCTTGTTTGTAAACAGCGTGTCCGTCTATATACTACACGCGACACGTGGGTAATGAAGCTCGAAAAAACCCGGCATCACTTTATAGCCCCCTTCTCGTCGAGGTGGCGTGTACCATTAAAACGTCCGATCTACACGCAGATTCGGAACTTTGTCGAACGAGGGCAAGGGCAGTGCATATTTAAATGTAATTGTAAACGCATCCTCCGCAGGAAGCTTCCACCGCGTAAAGATTTCGCCTCGTCATCTGCGTACAGATTCGTCTAGACGCAACTTTTTTTTTTTTCCGTTTTCCCTCGAAATAATGAAATTTGTGACCCCCGTGATGTCCGTTTTTATATATCATTGCATGTTGGTGTTGTTGTTGTTGTTTTTGTCTGCCGTTGATAACTATGTTTTGCACCTGTCCCAATTGTGTGTAGTTCGATTTTGTTTCGTGTATTCTACAAATCGCTTCCCCGAGTCTTTTGGAAATAAAAATAAAATAATAAATAAATGAGGGAACGGACAAGCTCGACCATCGGTTCGACATTTCGAAAATTGAAGCCAACTGCTTGTTGCTGTATCTTTACACAAAATGCGTTTAAAGCTCAAGTTAACAACAAAAAAAGTGTAACGGGCAAGTGCGACGTTTAATTTTCCTGCTATATTTAGCGGGGAAACCTGAATTATAAACTATGCAATTCAATTTCACAAATATATATAGGAACAGCACCTGACGAAGAGCCTACCAGGCTCGAAACGTATCTGCAAATCACTTTTTTGGCGACCTTGGACGACCATCTCCTTAAAGGGCAAATATTTTGTGAATATATATATATATATATATATATATATATATATATATATATATATATATATATATAAAGTGTAGCGCTTTATCGTCGAGATCAAGCGCACGTTCTGTGCGTCCCGGCCTCGTTCGAACAATATGACGTCATTTTGTAATTGGAAGCAAAGGTTTCCAACGAACCCCGTTCGAGAATCGGTTCTAGCCTCCAGTTTCCAACGAGACGAACAATGCAGAGAGGACGAACGCGGTCATTGATCACGCCTAACCTTCCAAGGCCGCTCAAGTGCATCGGCGTATTCCAGCAGGCAACCACGAAGGCGCCACCTTAGAGATGCAATAAATTGGACTTTGAGACGGTCTTTATGGCGCAAAATCGATCTAGGCGTACCAAGCATCCTAGAAACCCCGAAATTACAATCTCATACCTAACCCATTTTTTTCGCTCTATATATTATTGATTTTTGAGGTTCTCTATCATTTTCTCTATTAATTAAATATTTCTAAAACTCTTCCGATCGTGCTGCTGTTTTTTTTTTTCTTGTTTGATTTTTAAGCCGTGATAATTTTAATGCTATCGGCTAAGTATGTTTTTTTTATTTTTTTTTTTGTGTGTGTGTTAGGAGTGATTTAGAGTGGTAACTTTGGTGCAGAAATGTATTTTTTCAACCTCTCCCGTAATGGAGTTCGAGGGAAGGCCGACAGACTTAATAAATAGCTAAATAAAAAAAAAAATTCAGAAAATAAAAAGGGTGTGTCGTACTGTTTGGTCCCGTTTTTAATAAAAAAAAAAACAAAAAAACTCAACAATTTTTTTTTAATTAACGAGTTGTTTAAACATCCTAAAAAAGACCGTTGTCTTCTTCAGACACGATGACAGAAAAGTTTCGAACATTTCTGCACACGGTTTTCGTTCGACCAACTTGACGGGACAAGGAAGAAACGCGCTTAGGGCACGCCGGCTGAAATTGCGCCATAAAAAAAAAAAAAGACGATTTCGAAATTTGCTTTTAAGTGTCTCTTTAAACCCGCTTTCTCTACACGCAAACCCAGTTTTATGACGTCAGCGTCGTCGCGGGTTGGGGGGGCAAACCCAGTGTAAACCTTACTCATCGATCGATCGTGCACTTGCGAGTGCTCCCGAGACGCCAATGGAAAAAGAAACAAAAAAATGTTTCACCCTTCGCTTTCACTGCAGACGAGACAGAACAAAAAAAAAAAGAAAAAGGGAGAGGGTGACTAGACGTTCTTCTCCTTAGCGCTCAGCGTACCGGAACCGCCATTTGAATATCTTTGTCGCAGCGTAAGATTCCTATCGAGAAGAGCGCATATACGTGTTCCCCGCGACTCGAACGCTGCCGTGAAAGAGGCGTACGGAGAATCGGTTTCGCTGCTACGGTTTCGTCTCGTCACTTCGATAAAATTTCGAGGGCGAGCCTTTGCAAGAAGCGATGCACTAAAGTATCTAATTTTGTACTTCCTCTCGTTAAACGAGGGCACCTCCGTTCTTCCCCACAAAAAAAGCGTTCATAATCTGGGTTGTCTATAATTATTAGACAAAAATTCACGTATTTATCCAGTTCGTCCCCGAAAATGTCTCCTTACTGACGGGGACCGTTCTAACAAAACGTATCTTACAGATATATATATAACAGTAACACGTAACAGCGTTCCTCCTGTCTCTCTCTCCGCTCCCGTTCTCGTTGTTTTCGCGCTGTCTTCATTCGTTGCTTGAACACGTAGTTCACCTACTACATTTAGTGGAACAACCCGAATAGGTATAATTTGGTACGCAGCCGTGTACCGATCGAATTTCCCCGCTACGTTTTGCGGGAAAACACTTACCGCTACATTTCGAGCTTATATAATAAAACGAGAACGAAGGAAAACGAAAAAAAAAAAAAACATATCCAGTGCAGCTCAGAACACGCTGCCCATTCCGTGTGTCTCGATTTTCCCCGTAGGAATATAATTTAAATTTTGTTTTTTTCTTAGAAAATTGCGATATAATTTTTTAGGGGCGTGTCAATCTCTCGAGTTTCGAAACCACAGTCCACAACTTTATGGGGCTCGGAAGAGAGAATTCGCAACTCAGTTCCTCAAAATAAGTGACCAAAGCTTTACGTGCTAAAATACTAAAATATAAAAAAAGAAAAAGAAAAAAAAAAAGACACGTTTGCGGAAACGTGACGGTGGTGCCTCCGGCATTAAACACACTTAAAAGACGTACGTTTTTCTAACCTATAAAAATATTTAAAAAAAAAATCGCTTCCGTGACGTTCGATTTCTGCACTAGTTCGAACATTTCCTCAAATCCTTACCTGCTGCTTTCTCGGAATAGTCCAGTCCGACGCAATGCACACTGTACGCGTAAACTCGCATCCCCCGCCATTCACCCCTAGATAAGCCGACAGCGCGGTGAAAGCTACGCGATCTTTGGACTAATCAAACGCCTCCCTTTCGTCACCTGACCCCCTGCTCTCCACCGCGCGTCGGTATGGGGCGGGAAGTGCGATTACGTGGCCAAAGGTAGACACACGTGTGACTGAACCAACTGTCTGCTTAGGGGGTGAAAGGGGCGTAGGGTTGGCGCCAAGAAAGCGTTCGCTGTGAACTTTCCGAGGAAAGCAGACGGAAACACGTATAGGGTTTATAACAATATTGTAGATTTTTGTTTTTGTGCTAGTCGGGAATTTGTCGTTCGATCAAACGAGATAACGGGAAATTTCGATTTCAAATTTCCGGGGGAACTTCTTGTTCTTGGCAAGACACCTCTTATGTTTATATAAAAAAAAATTGCAAAAAAAAATCACGGAGGAAATAGAAATTTTTTTTAGACCTGGGTGAGGGCCGGGGAAGGACCGAAGAGCCAGAAGAGCAATGCGCCACTTCCGCCTTATGAAATTTCAGTATAGACTCAATGTGTTCGTATACAGTGTAAGCGAGGCACAAGTGAGTTTCAACTCACCGTAAGTCGGAGCAAAAACGAATGCATCTGAACGCACCGATTCTACGTGCTAAGCCGCCCGTTGGAAACGGCTTCTAATTGTAGAGATCGCGGCGCGTGACATGTCTCGAATTCGGCCAGGCCCACAGGAAACAGTGGATGCAACAAAACCGCACGTCCCCAATACTCGTTGCGTCGCTCGAGGATAGGGAATGCCATATTTCATGTTCGATCGTCGGTTTCTAGCTTTATTTTTGCTCGCTTGACTTTTTAATCAAACAGACGCTTTTTTTTTTTTTTTTTTGTCAGTTGGCTTCCGTTTGATTTTGTCCGTTTTTGCTGCCTGTTACAACCTCAAAGTGTTTTCATAAGAATGTAATCAAGGACACCGTTGAGTGGTGAGGGCTAGCGGCACATACGCAACTTCCTATCAAAAAACTCACGAGCCAAAAACGCAAAAAAAAATACACGTTCTAAAATGCAAAATATTACACAGCACACGAGGTCACGGTGATGTCTCGTTAACAGGAATCCCGTTATGGACAACACTTTCGAAGACGAACAGGATGAATACGTGCATGTTTTTTTTCGTTATTATGGACAACTCGCAATATGGACTCTTTTCCGAAGGGGGAAGCGTGAGTGTCCATATTAACGAGAGACATTTATTTATTTATTTATTTCAGTACCCTCAAGGCCCGAGGGCATTACAGAGGGGAGGGGCAAGTAACAAAACATAATACAAAAAATGAGAATAAATACAAAAAAAATTATATAATAGAAAAAGCAGTCAGGGTGCCTGCTGACAAAAATAGCTGTTTAATGCAGTTCTAAAAGAATCAAATGATGATATAGATACTAAAGATGCGGGAAGGTGGTTCCACTCCGATGACGACCTGGGGATAAAAGAGTCGAGGTAGGCGGAGGTGCGACACTGAGGAATTCCAACTTTATACTGATGATCAAGGCGAAAAGAGATGTGCGGGGGAGTTTATCTTTTAGAGTTTATCTTTTAGAGTAGGGATAGAGAAATAAATTTTATGAAAAAGCGATAGACGAGATACTTTACGGCGCAGAGAAAGAAGGGGCAAAGATAAGTTCATGGATGACACACTGGCTGAACGATGATAATTACAAAAGATAAACAGCGCGCCACGGTTCTGAATGGCTTCAATGTTAGATACGAGAGTGGTGTGACCGGGATCCCAGATTGCTGCCGCGTACTTCAATTTAGAGCGTACCAGGGTTTTGAATAAAAGTAATTTTAGTGACACTGGTGCTAAAGTAAAATTCCGTTTTAAGAAGCCGAGCATGGAGTTAGCGTTAGCAGTGATACGATCAATGTGAACGTTCCATGACATGTTATCTGTAATATGAACTCCAAGATATTTGTAGGAAGTTACGATTTCCAAGGGGGAGGTACCAAGGGTGTATGAAAGTGGTGATAAGCTACGTCGAGATACACGCATCACTTTGCATTTGTTAATGTTAAGAGACATGCACCATACGTTACACCAGTCCAAAACAGTGTCTAGGTCAGTCTGAAGAAGTTGAACATCCGAGTTATTAGTGATTTCGCGATAGATGACACAGTCGTCCGCAAATAGACTAACAAAGGAAGACAGATTCTGAGGTAAGACACGTTTTACAAACGCGTCTTATCGAAGGTGCCGAGCCACCGAATTGGGCAAAATGGCAATAACGCGTTTTGCTCTGGTAGTCACGGAGCGAAGTAGACGGAATAAGAGGAAGCAGAAAACTGCAGGTCGATTATGGCGGCGCAAAGCCGCAGCTGCCGCGAAGCGTACGTCTATTCAGTTTGCGTACGGCCAGGGTATAATGCGGAAACGAAAGGCCTCTAAGAACGTGATCTTCCGCGAAAATGGCGCGGGTATCACGCCAAAGATTCCACGCGTATCTCACTACCTTTTTCTAGCCGAGACATAATTGTCAACCCTCCACGCCAACGCCCTCGCGTGTAATCGCACGAGCACGCGTAAAACAGGACGCCGATTCGTGCGCACACCAAACTCACGCGCGCGCGCGCTAAGAATTAAGACGCATATAATAGTCGCGGACAAGAATAGAAAAAAAAAGAAATCTTACGCGCCGAGTTGACTCCCTGTTGTCCACCCGAAACAATCCTAAAGTTGCGACTAGGGGTGGCGCGAACTTTTATCGAACGTCCCTTTTACGTCGAACCTCAAGGTTCGACTGGTTCGCCGAACCTTCGAAAATCTCACTAAAGTTCGAACAAGTTCGCGACTTATAGACAGTGTCACCCGGCTTCTACACGAATATCGTGAATTTTGGGAAACAAATAATTTAGAAGGTAGTTTATTTTATATTTTATAAAATGGTTACCAATGTTTCTACCATATAAAAGTGAAAATATGCGCTTTCCATGCTTTCGTTAGTTAATAGTGCGAACCAGTGACGCCAATACACTCAACAAATATTGCCACGCGCGTCAGCGAGCGACCGCGTGCGTGGCCGAGTGGTTACCGCGCTTGACTGTCGCGCGGAAAGTCAAGGTTTGATTCCAGTCAGTGGAATGTTATTTTATTTATTCTTTCAACATTGCGTTCTCGTGAGTTCGAGAACATTCTCGTCTGATCGAGTTCCGAATGTTCTAGCCACCGAAACTTCTAGGCTGATTGTTCCAGAAGCCAACGCGCGTACATAAGGGGCTCCGCGTGGCGATCTGCAGTCAGTCTCGCTCCACCGCTCGATCCTGCTGCTTCGCCGACATCGACGCTTGCGACGCTAACTTACTTCTATCTTGTTTTGGGCACAAGTTCGCCTCATTAAACGTTTAGTTTCTTCGGTTATTCTTCGCCTCATCATTTGTCATTCGTGACAATATTACACTTTTCCTCCGCCAGGTGGAATCAACTGTTTTTGTTTGTTTTTGTTTTCATTTTTGCGCATGCGCAAAAACGTCGAGCTTCAGTCAAACTTCTGTCGAACATCACGTTGAAAGTTCGAAAACGTCGAACTTTTTCGAACTCGAACATGGGCAGGTTCGCGACATCCCTAGTTGTAACAGAGCCTTTTCAAAAGTCCCCGCCATGGCCACCCGCCATTGCTCGATCGCGCCCACACTGAGCGCGTATTAGACACGAGGATGACGTCAGCGTTCGGCGTGAACTCGGCTCGGTTCGTATTGGACACGAGTGTGAAGTCATCGTTCGGCGAGGGCTCGGATTCAATCACGGCGCTTCGTGCCCCCAAAGCAATGGCGACCGCCAAGGTTGCCCGATGGACATTTGAAAAAGGTCACTAACAGTTTGAGAAACGGCGCAATGCGGGTCTTCTATTATCTTCTTGCTTCTTCGATTGTTCTTTGGTATTCTCATCGGTCAAAAACTGTAATCTCACCGACAGACGAGCGATGGTGAAATACTCCGGACTAGTCACACACCTTTGGTTTCCTAGCTGTTAGTGACTTCAAAAGTGAATAAAACTTTTAAAGAAAATGTAAATAAAAAGATTGATTTTTTTTTCTGGGAACAATCTTTGAATGATACACGAGCAATAAATCGTTAAATGCACACCTGTCTCCTTCGTAAAGGCGATCTTGTGAAACACAATTGCTCGCTCGACGATCACACGTTGAAAGAGTCGTTCCCTCACCATAATAAGTATCAGGCATTACGGCAACGTAATAAAACCGGAGACACGGAAACAAAAAGGGGACGTACAGAACACCGTCTCGGTCGTGTGTACGTATACGCAACACCGAGACGCTGTTGTGTATACGTCCCTTTTTGTTCCCCTGTCTCCGGTTTTATTACGTTGCCTAATATTCACAGGCTCACCTGCGCCCTCAATCTTTTTTAGATGCGGAGCATCTCTTGCTCGGGTCTATGTCCCGCGGCGTCGGCGTTGTAGTCGGCACTCGAACTACGCACGCGCAACTCTCCTCCTTCCCTCTCTCCAACAGCTGCGCGTTACTCTCTCCGCTCTCTCTCTCTACCAGCTGCGTGCACTGCGCGTGCGTTCGCTTCTCCTCACACCGCGCGCGCACGCGCAACTCTCCTCCTCTAGTCTCCTCTCCTTCAAGTGTGAAAAAAAATAAACGGCGAGCGGCGAGCGTTCCAAGTTTCTCTGCCGCGAGCCGCGACGAAGGCTCGCGTAGGGGGTAACGCTATGGCAGTCGGTGGCGCCATCTCTCGACGTCAGCACGCAACTGACTCTTTCCTCGGAACCAACACGATGCTCCGCATCACCCCATGGTTCCCCTCGGGAAGATGGTGTAATTTTTTTTACAGTATCACACATGCCTCAGCATTGTACGTGATAATGGTGTCAATACAATAAAACAAAATTAAGAAAAAAAATAAAAAGAAACTGCACGCAAGCCTGAGAAAGGCGGCTTGCGATTGGCCGACGAGAGCCCTTCGTCACCACGCTGACACCACCGCTGAGGCGGCGGCTCAGCCGCTGAGGCGGCCGCTGAGGCGCCGCTGAGGCGGCGGCTCAGAAAAGCGGATTTTTGCGCTTTCCTGAGCGGAAAAATCCGCTCCGGAAGTCTGCTTTGCACATAGCGGGCGACCAAGTGGTGGGATGTAAAGGCGCCCTGGAAGAGCCATCAGTCACCGAGAGGAATCACAATGTTTGATTCCTCTGATGAGGCGCTCGGAGTACGGAAAAGCCGTGGTTCTCACGACTTATATTAGCGGCGAGATGTTTGGGTGGCGCCCTCCTATGGTTACCTCTCGTGACGTCATTACCCTGTGGACAACAAGTTCGATGGTGTTTGTAATTAGCATGGTGGAAGCTGGAAATCATTGCGCTTTTAAACCATCACTGCCAACACCGTCAAAAATGAAGTTCTTTCATTACTCTTATTTCCGTCGATGAGGAATTCTTTGCTGACGTCAAAGTCAGCATTCGGCCAATCGTGGAGAGCCGACCATCGCGACGCTTTCGATCGGTCACGTCGCCAAGAGCCAGCTGTGTCCACGATAGCAGTCACGCTGGCTGCGTCCTCACTCTGAATCAGTGTTGGCGGTAACGTGTTACATGTAACGGCGTTACAGGCAACCCGTTACATCTGTAACATAGTAACCTACTGTAGTTACATTTTCAAAACAATAACGGATCACGCACTTACGTTACTCATTTCGAGTAACGGGTAACATAGTTACGTTATTCGTAACACTTCTACCCAAAACAAACAAACAAATTTTTGCGTATGTTTATAGATGCAAAGCTATACTAATTCTCGCATTCCCCTAAACACCTTCAAAAGGTTGCCTCTCTTTCCCCAAGCAAACTATCATTTCGGAAAAAAAAAAAAAAAAAAAACCAACGCCCACGGACGCCCTTTCTCCCAGGCAAACAGTAAAACGTTTTATTATTTCACGAACAAAATTAACGCAAAAGTAACCTGCGTTACTTTTTATCTGTAACAGTAACGCGTTCTTTTTATTCCGATGTAACGTAAGTCGGTCACGCGTTCCTTTTATTTGCAGGTAACGTACTTCGGTACTCGTTTTCGGTAACGCCTACGACGCTGCTCTGAATTCCGGTGTCGCGGTGCTCCTATGTACTCGGCGGGGATGGGACAAGCGGATCAAACAGACCCGCGCCTCAAACGCTATATTTAGTCCCAGTATGCGTTTTTCCCACGGTTCTGCGGTGACCAAAGAGGCACTTTCTCACGCGGGGTTTGTATAGTGACGTATAGACGGGTAGACCATCGCACACAGTCAAAGCGGGGAGCAGTTTACCACGACGTAGATTAACTTGAGACGCAAGTATAAATAAAAAGTTTTAAAAAATATATACTTAAAAAGGACAGAAAAATGAAGGGGGTCTATAGGGGGTACTCACTGGACGCCATATACCGGCTATCTTGATGGTGTGGAACGCACGTTGCGAAAGAACTGTGACAGCTCGCCATCAGCGCGCTCTCAGCATGCAGTCGCGCACACAGCTATGGACGCCAGTGAATACACCCTCTACAGACCTTTCAAAACGAAAAAAAAAGGGGGGGGGAGGGGGGGGCTTTTGGCCGGTTTCATTTTCAGCATTCGTGCGCATGGCGCGTGATTCCCTAGCTTAGCGAAGCGACGAACATGCTCTGCGCGTGCGCTGGACTGAGGAGATCCCACGCTGGGCTGCTGTGGATCTGTAAACATTGGAATGGTCTATAAACCAACGCACTGCTTAAGTCCGCGTTCGCGGCAGCGCGCGTGCGCAGAAATCAAATTCGGACGAGGTGCAGCCCAAAGCAGCGCCGTGACGTCGGAGACTTGGACGACCGCTGCAAAAGCTGTCCCCTTCCAACTTTGTCCTTGTATTTTTTAATATTATTATTATTATTATTATTATTAAAAGACCGGAATTAACTCGTTCAATATAACATTCCGGTGTTTATTATAAAGAAGTTTTGCGCGTTATTCATGTGCTGCGCGAAGTAGTTCTTACGAAAATGTGGTTGTTGAAGGAGGAAACGATACTTTTAGCGTTCGAAAAGCGTACGACCCGGTAAAATAACATCAAGCTAATCTAAGCTGCACCCACATATGTCCCAATTCGACGAACGAAGGGGAAAATTAGTAACGCGGGACTTTTTTTCTTCACAGTGGTTAATTCTTGATGTGAATACGAGTATTGTTATGGCAAGCTTCCTGTCACGGAAAGTAGGCGTGGCTTTTTATGCTCTTCTTATCGATTCATTGTTCGCTATTCTTATCGGCTATGTTTCAATCTCATTGACTAAGAAGGACCGATAATAAAATGCTCCCGAGTGGCCCCGATCTGCGTTTCAGAATTTGTCGGTAACTATAGCTTATAGGCTGCAGGTCAACCGAGCAAAGGTTGCAGGAACGCAATAGGTATTGCGCCCCACGTATTTCCTAGCTACAGACGTACACTCTTTAAACAATAAAAGCTAATACGTATTTACTTTAGGAAAAAGCTAGTAACTGCACGTCACATGTGTTACTAGGTGCCTATGTAGTAACCGTAGGTAGCAACGGTCAAGCTAATAACTGTTATACTAGGTCCAGAAGCTAGTAACGGTTACTAACCAACCTAGTATCTTTCACAACCTCTATCTAGTCTGGCACTAACTCTCACAAGTCCTAGTAACCGCTACCCGAACCCAGGTGGCGCTAGTCAACGTCAAATTCAAAATTGGCAACAAAAACAAGATATCGCTGGGATACATTGTATTTTTGCTTTGTTCTTACGTTGCTTACGTGCATATTTGCACACGTATTATACATGTAATACAGAAAAAGGAATTAGAACACAGATGACACACACGCGACGACACGCTAACCCAATCGCTGTCCCCAATGGCTACCCATGCGTCTTTTACACTGATCATTTGAAAGAAGTCGGTTGACCAGTGACAACCTCGTCCGTTAACGATGTTACAAATATGCTGCTGCTTTCGCATCAGTATTGTTGTCCAATATTATTGCTAAACATTTTAAGGGATGTTGTTCTTACTAAAGGCTTGTTCACACGATTCATTTTTCTCGCGCATCTAGTGTCGCGAAATGTAGTTTCGCGAAATGGTTGCGCCGTCTGAACGAGTCCGAAAAGGACGCGCGCATCTAAAAAAAGCTGCGCGCACACCTCGCTTCTGGAGCGAGCTTTTGCTGAAACTTTGCCGAGTCCTGTCAATCACTCTGAGGGCGCCGCCAATGGCCGCTGAGAAACGCTCTCACGTGGCCTTTGAGGGGGGAGTGAGCTGTTTGAGAAGACCACTTCACTGCCAGTGTTGTAGCCGAGCCAAATCCGAAAAAACCGAAACCACGAACGGTGGATACTGCCGGCGCTTCCGCAAGCAGGTCAAGCACCACTGAAGGAAAAGTGAGTAGCATATCGGAAAAACAAAATCCAGCGATGGACGAAGACAATTAGCGGGAGTTGGCGAGATTAGAATAGTGCTCATAGCGTTGTTGTCGTGACGATACAGCTGGATAATAGAGAGTTTTAGTAGATCGTTCCGATGACTCCGATAACGATACCCGATACTCTGCCTCCGCCTTTGCGCTTACATATATAGTATCGTTATCGGGGGTATCGGAGGTATCGGAACGATCTACTAAAACTCTCTACTACATCTGTTACACAGTTACCGCACTATACTCTCAGACAGCTATTTCAGAAGAAGTGAAGAGCGCGTGTGCACTGCTTTGATGGGTGCTCAAAATGCTCAAGCGCACGTTCGCCAATAGCTTTGACTGCATAGCCGCAGAATGTTGTCCGCAAGTATTGTGCGCTAACTGTGGCTTAGCGTAACTGCAGTTAAGTTTGCCCGTGTAACAAGGGTATTACACGGCCACACTTAACTGCAGTTAAAGGAGCTGTGCAACGATATTCAATTGGAATGTTTTTCACTTTACACGAGCTTACTGGCACTAGTGGGACTCAAGGATACTCGCATGCAATGCCACTGGCCAAGAAACTCCTTTGTTGCGGTGTAATTTCAAGGACAAAAGCGATCATTTTCATTCAATCTCTCCCTTGCAAAATTCGATGACGTAACGCGGGGATCGCAGTACACCCGTATGACGATATTTGAATGCGGTTCATAGATTGGACCCGAGCATTGCGTGGGCACTCGATTTAGGCTCGTGATAATTGATAGCTCGAGAAGCATTCGAGTAGTGGCCCGTGTCCAATCGCTGCAACGACGACAATAGCCGAGCCATAACAATGTCTGGAACTCAGCGCGTGTCCTGTGCTTTGCCAACCCCAGCGCGTGGCTATGATCAACATTGGCGGCATATAATCGGCTCCAGATCACGTGGCCGCTTGTTCTGGCTGCGAGTTGAGGGCGTGAACGCTGCTCGTTGTTTTTTAATTTTTTTCTGGGACTTCTAATGCGTCGGGTGAAAAACGAAGGCGTGTTTCATAGGTCATTAACGTCAGGGATCCGTTCTAAGCGGTATTTGCGCAAAGTAAAAAAATTGTTGCATAGCCCCTTTAAGCTAAGCCACAGTTAGCGCACAATACTTGCCGACAACATTCTGCGGCGATGCAGTCAAAGCTATGGGCGAACGTGCGCTTGAGCATCTTGAGCACCCATCAAAGCAGTGCACGCGCTCTCTTCACTTCTTTTGAAGTAGCTGTCCGAGAGTATAGTGCGGTATCTGTGCTGCCACGTAACAGCAGTTAAAGCTGAGTTAACCGCGGTTAAGTGTGCCGTGTAACAGGGGTATAACAAGGGTATAAGAGACCATCGAGTAAACTGAAACCAAGTTTGCTTTGTTTACAAGCGAACGTGAAACCATTTGCGCTCTCTGAAACAGTGCACAGTAAAATCGGGGCAGACATGGGCGCCGAGAAGTAACCAGATTGGGCACGTTTCTACGAATACTATGTGCATTGATAGAAGCTTTGGCAATGAATTGGCTGCGTACGGGCTCGGCGCCGGCACATGTCCTGCACTTACAGGTTGCCGCCTCAATCGGCTTTGCGCACATGCGAGATCGCTCCAAGTAGTGCAGTATGTGAGAAAAAAAATTAAAGTGAATTGACTGCATAAAATGCGCAAAGCAGGTCCCCAGATAAATAGCGATCTGATTCGGAGCGCCACATTATGGCCAACACCGAAACTATTTTCGCGAGTCTAAACGTCATCGTTGTTGCACGTGAAGCGGTACGTGTGAACGAGCACATTTCGCGAAACTTGAGTGTCGCGAAACTGTTGCGCGCCTAAAAGATGCATCGTGTGAACAGACCTTAAGAAGTAACGCACAGTAATTATTTCCGAGTTTATAAAACAGCGTTTTCATATAGGTTCCCAGGAGCCATGTCCTCGCTTCCGCGCATAGCAGCTGCAGTTACTACCCGTCACGCGTTTGAGGTGGTAAATAGCTAGTCAAAAAGCTAGTAACGGTCAGGAATAAGTAGTAACCCTGCACGTACCAACTTTTCCTACCTATCGGACGTTTGAAGTAGTACATAACTAGTAAAGAGCTAGTAATAATAAAAAAATAAGTAGTAACTGCTGCAGTTACTAGCTTTTTACTAAGTTTTTTCTAAGAGGGTACGACTCAACGAACCGTTGACCTTTCGTGAGCGGTTAACGTATCGAGCTGCAGACGGCGAGACATCATTTCGATTCCTTTATACGCGAAAGAAACTAATACACGATATTACGATTAATGGTCGTGCCACGACATGCTATCGATGCGCGCGATTGCGGAAAAGGGGGAAAGTACAAACCACCAACTCTGACGCGACGTCTACGGTGGAGACATCATTAATGTGCAACACACGGGACGGAAAGTACGAATCAATACGCTGTTAGCGTTCTTATATAGTGGCTGAATAGATGGGGAGTTTGATGTGGTTATGCAAAACGCGTAGGTTTGCAGAAGCTTCCCTCGCTAATCGAACTGTAAATATGGCAAAAAGACTTACGACGACAGGAGCAAATAAACAAAACCCATAAAGATTTTTTTTCTTTATTCTAATTACGTTTTGAGTTTCCTTTTTTCGAGATTTCGAACTCCGAACGCTTCGTGAAGGCTCATGGGGTGAACGTACAACATAGTGAACGTACAACGTGCAAATTTTCGAAACTTTAAATTGTCGCTTCGAGTAAGGTACTATTTCATTCGATCTTCGTATCGAACTTTAACCATAGCTGGAAGCTTTCCGCAATATTTCTCATCGTTCGTTGTCTCTTCGGGGAGGGTTCCTTAACTCCGTTGAGTGCGCTTCTTGCCGCACACCGGTGTACTGCGGAAAAGCAACACCGGCGGAGTAGACGTCCTGATTCTGCGTACCCCGCTTCACCGCAGCGCAGCCACGTACTGAGGGGTATTTACGCAACGTGTATTTGAAAAGAAAAGAAAGTTTAGTCAAAGTGAATGCTGATTTGACAACCCTGCGTTCCGCTAATATAAAAAAAAATGGCAGCGACCTTTATTTTAATTTTTTATTACCGCGTATTAAAGGGGCCATTGTTAGTCGGTGACTGGTTGACTGCCGATCGAGACAGTCTCACCAAGTGCCAAAAGGTGACTCCATAGCGTTGTGATGTTGTAGTGAGAAGGGCTGAGGAATGCCATTGGCCCTCAGGCAAAAAAAAAAAAAAGGATAAAAAGAAACGCCATGTCATCGGTAGAGTTTACTCGATCCCCGTGACTACAAGAATTTCAATTCATGAGCCGAATCTTACGGACGTTTCGTAAATTATGACATTATAACTAGGACGTAGATTTTCCGGTGTTTATTTATAAGAGAAATCGGCGGTTGTTTTTCGGTGTTTATATTCATTTTTCAGATATTAGTGTACTTCGGTGATTTGTTTCCGACGGACGCTAGAACAAATGATTATCGGTGAAACAAAGCTCATAAAAAAAAAAAAAAAAGTGTTCGAGTCTAAGAGCGAAGGGCTTGGACAAAAACAGAGCTGAAACAAAATTTTTCAGAAATTGATGTTTTTTCGGTTTTAACCGATTTTATAATTGCGACACCAACAAATGTTTATAATTTTTCCCCCAGTTTTAATGGATTTTTTTTTTTAGCACAGACGGGTATTTATCGGTGTTTTTCGGTAAAAAGTGGAAAGTCTACGGCCTAGTTAACTTGCAGACTATCGCCTATTCGCAACTAAAAAGAATGGGACGCCACCCAGCGGAGAAGGCGTGAAAGAGAGAAACGAGGGAGCCACCGCTGATCCGATTGTATACAGCGAAAACGGACGCGCCCTGGCGGCCAAAATGCCAAACAGAACAAACAAACAAAAAACTTTAAATACACGCCGTCCGAGATGACCGCGGCACGCCGGCGGAAGTAGGGCGGTTCGATAAGCCGTGATAAGGCGTCATTTGCTCGCGCGGCGACCAGTCTCTTTCAATCCCGTCAACAGACTGTTTGTTTATCTCGAACACGCCACACCCAAGTTCTGCTTTGCCGCAGTCCAGTCACCGGCACCGCACGCTTACCTAGGCCTCAATCGATGACTCCCGACGACTTTCCGCCAATAAATCATATAACTCTACACTCTAAGAAAAGGCCCGTGCGTCTACTTTCCCGCACAACACTCGGAGAGCCAATCACCGCAACTTACCGAGACAGCTCAGCGAATGACGATGCTGAAACATATGTTTATACCAAAAAAAAAAACGCAGTCTGAGTTGTGACATGAAGCAATGCAAAATGTCACGCTTACATTGCTTAATCTCACAACTGCGTTTTTTGGTCTAAACTTATGTTTCGGCATCGTCATTCGCTGAGCTTCCTGCGTAAGTGTCGGTGATTGGCTTTCCGAGTGTTGTGCCGGGAAGTAGACGCACGGGCTTTTTCTTAGAGTGTACCAGCGCGACAGATTTCAAAAAAAGTTCGTTCACCGACAAATCTGAATCAGCTTTTTGGCACAATTTTCCGCATTACTGGTTGTTCGCAAACGTGCGATTATTAACACCAGTTGGCGATTGCTAGAGCGAAAAAAGGTGGTTGCTATCACAAGGTTCATGGTAATAAAAACCCGAGACTCAGGAACACAGAAGGGCACGAACACAACACAACGTTGTGTTGTGTTTGTCCCCTTCTGTGTTCCGGAGTCTCAGATTTTTATTACCATGAATCACCACCAGCTCGCTTCTTTTTTAAGTATTGTTGTATCATAAGGTTACTGGACATGTCGGCGAACATTTCTCGTTGCTTGTTGCTCCGAAGTCCTGGTTCCACTTGAGCGACAAACAGCGGCAATTGACAACGACACGCCTCAGGCACGGTGCAGCATGCTGCACGCGAAGGTATCTTTGGCATGCCTGCAATCATGTCTCGCGCTTACTTCACAAACACCGAAAGACCGGGAGCCTGCAATAGTTTGCCCGCGTCGTTGCCGTTTGTTGCTCGAGTGGGGACTATAGGGTGCACAATGCGACGCCCTCCCGTAAGAGTCTGCACGATCTCCAGTGTTCAAAGTTGGTCGAGTCCACGCAGCTGAATCGTTTCAGCTAAAGGTGCCGCGACCATTCGTGTTGGGCCATTCCACGCAAAAGTGGGAATTATACAAATAGGCGCGTATGCCATTTCCTCGGTTCGGCGAGCGCATGCCCAAATCAACCTAATTTCTAAACCTTCGAAGTGTGTACGTGCGTATAAGACTGCTGTGTGCGACCCCGTTCCTTGGCAGCGAGCCATGGCCCAACCGTAGAGAGAGCAACAATGACGCAGTCGGACGGCCGCTCGCGGTGGCTACTGATGGATCATTTCCGGAAAGAGACGCTTTCGAGTCTCGGTCCATGTGCCCGAGAGTCGTTGCGATGTGACTGAGATTTCGGTTGCGCGCTGAAGAGGCCCGGGTGGCGCGGATTAATCCTTAGAGGTGCCCCGAGGAGGTTTCTGAGGTCACGTAAATATGGCGATAACTCACTCTTGCGGGCTCCAAGCATCCTATAGAAATCCATAAATCATAACGATGCGCGGCCGATTTCCATATTAAAAAAAAAAATAATAATAATCAAAGATCGAACACACCGAGGTCATCTCCGGCGATGGGAGGAGCATTGTTCCGGTAAGCCAGGACAACACGTGATCAATGAAAACGCGACATTTCGTTGAGATTGCAAATGCTGTTTCTACAAAATGTGCACGCTTTTGTAGATTAGAAAAGCAAATAAGAGTAGTAGGAAAATGAACATTTTTTTCCGGAGAGGGAACATAATACTGCAGTAATCGTTTCAAAAACAGCGCAATGTTTTTTTTTTTTTTTTGTTTGTTTGTTTGTTTTCGCGGGAGTGGTGTGTCCGGTCGTCAGCTCTCGAGCGCGCGCTCGCTCGCTGGGTTGAATCGTAGTCCGGGCTGTATGAGCAACGAGCCGCGCGCATTCGAGATATTATACTCCGCGGTTCCACCGGTCGGAGGCGCGAGACTGGCGTTCACGCTATGTGAGGGTTACGCGTGTTTTGCATAACCCACAAAGCATTCACATTTTAGTCGTTGTTTCTGAAGGACTCCAAGTATAGATATAGATACTATGAGTTCAAACCAAAAAAGCCGGACATTGATTTTATTGTTCGATTTATCCTTTATAGTTTTGACCCTAAAAATGGCTCACTTCGAGAGGTGGGACGCGATGCAGCGATGACCCTCTGTAGCCACGTGAAAAAAAAAAAAAAGTCGTTTTCTTGTTTTGTTTTGTTTTCGCTATCCGGAGAGTCGTGTACATAAACGAGCGGTGAAAGGAGGTGTGTCTACCGACGAAAGCGGTAAAAATAGGCTTAAGGTCGCGACCTTCTTTATCGCGGCGAACACACAGGGCAACGAAGCGAATGGGGAAAAAAAAAAAAAGCACCCACTTGAGAAGTTCGAAATGTCGGAGTTCGCGGTATGCTTCCGGCGACGGAAAAGGGGCGCACTCCGGCGACGTTAACGTAAAGTAAACAAAACAAAAAAAAACGAGGCCCTCCGGAAGTTGTCTGATAACAAAACGATGAATCGTGACGCCATAATGGACACCGGAAATGACGTTCTATCGTCGCGAAATGCAAGAAGGCGCGCCGTAGAACGAAAACCTACATGGTCGCTTGTCACGCAATCTCACATCAAGAGGTGATGCTTACTGCGAGTCATCCAAAAATAAATAATAATAAAAAAACGGAAGAGCTCGAATAAAAATAAAGAACGTAAAGCTAACGGGAGACCGCAGACTATCCGGTTTTAACCGAAAAAGACCGATAAACATACGTCGGTGTCAGAAATACAAGATCGGTGAAAACCGAAAAACACCGATAAACATCCGATAATAATGCGAAATTGCAGGCGAGGTGGACAGAATATATGATAACAAGCCCCGAAGAAGGGGAACAAGAGGGATGAAGGACAAACGGCGTTGGTAGTGCGCTCCACTGGAAATGGAGAGGTCCCGGGTTCCATACCCGGACCAGGCGGACTTTTCAGCGAGCACCAGTCACCTAGCTGTGTTTGGGGCTTTGTGTTTGTCCTTTGTCTCTCTTGGTCCGGATATTATTATCGCTCATTGGTTCGATAAACCTCCGTCAATATCAAAAATAAAAAAAAAATCGGTTAAAAAAAACACCGATAACCATAGTTCGGAGTCAGAACCGGTTAAAACCGAAGACACCGATAAACATCCGTAAGTGTCAGAAATACATAATCGGATAAAATCGACAAAAAGTAAAAAAATTCTGGAACCTTTTGAGCGTATATCTGAAACAAATCACAAAAATACACCGATATCTGAACAAAAATTTAATAACCACCGAAAAACATCCGCCGATTTTTTGTTTTTTTATGAATACACCGGAAACTCCAAATGCCTGCTTCTTATTTTTTTTTTTTTTTTTGACATTACGTGTGACTAACTTTTT
This sequence comes from Ixodes persulcatus, assembly GCA_013358835.2. Lineage (NCBI taxonomy): Eukaryota > Metazoa > Arthropoda > Arachnida > Ixodida > Ixodidae > Ixodes > Ixodes persulcatus. The sequence goes on along the minus strand of JABSTQ010011435.1, from coordinate 544,500 downwards.
ATTCGGTCAAGCAAGCGTGCTACCACCTTGCGCAAAAACGTTCCAAGTCCAAGTTTGAACAGCCTCCTCTTCGTTTGTGCGCTCTGCGGGGAACCCAGATTTTGACGACGCAATAGTGGAATTACGAAATCTACGACTTCCAACAACCAAAAAGCGCGGTTGCACCGTTTCGTTCCCTTTAACGACTAGCTACTGGGTAAGAAATAATCGAGTACCGCAAAAATGCGCGCTATAGCGCTCGTATTACGCATCAAGGAATCGCTCAAGCGTGTCCGTGTTTCAGAGGCAAATTTGCTCCGCGTGTAGTCGGACATTATAAAAAAAGAAAGAAAAACGCGACAAAGAGACCGTTGTACGCTTGCGTGTAAAGTTCTATTTTGAGCTCGGGCAAGCGTTTGTTCACCAAGCAGACGGCTTCCAGCTGCTACGTGATTCACGGTGGAGAGGAGAAGAGGAGAGACGGGAAGGAACCCACAAAAAAAGAAAACGCGCAGCAGCAACAGTAATACTACTATTACTACTACTACTATTACTACTAATAATAATAATAATAATCGTTTATTGCCACTTTGACGTTTGTACGTTGAAGAAACGAGTCAGTCGTAGCCTCTAAAGGCTTGTGGGACTTGGCCCTGCAACGCCAGACACAGCAATGCAAATTAGACTACAACTTGAGACACACCAGACGTTAAGAACTGGCAGCGACCTTTAGCTTCAAGGTTGTAGAATGCATGGAATGCATTATGGCGAATCGGTGAGGGAATTGACGTGTCACGTGACCTATATTTTCCCGCTAGATTTAGCGGGGAAACTGAATGGTTGTATAGGTAGCGTGACGTCAGGCCACCTGACGTCGATTTCCCCCGCTAAATTGTGCGGGGAAGCTGGATTTGTGTGTGGGGCACAAGACGTGAATTTTTCTGCTAAATGTAGCGGGTAACTGAATCGGTGTATAGCTCACGTGACGCCAATTTCCCGCTAAACATGGCGGGGAAACTGACTTGATGTTTCGGCCACAAGACCTGAATTTTTCCGCTAAATTTTAGTGGGGAAACTGAACTGGTGTATGGGTCACGTGATGTCAATTTTTCCGCTAAATTTGGCGGGGAAACTGAACTGGTCTGTACTGTACCTCCCATGACGTCGGGTCACGTGACGCCAATTTTCCAGCTAAATTTAGCTGAGAAACTGAATTCGTGTATAGGTCTCGTGATATCAATTTCTCCGCTAAATTTAGCGGGAAATGCACGCACGGACGGACGGACCGATGGAGGGACAAAATGTTGAAATTGAAATAGCCTTAAAAAATATGTTTTAAAACTAAAAAAGAAAAGACAAAATATGTTTTTTGTTTAAGGTAGAGACGTCTGTAACAAATTTAAAAAACAAAATCTGGCAGATTGTGAGGAATATTAGGGAACATAATAATAGTTTTAATAATAATAATAGTTTTATTGCTACGAGCAAACAGGAAGTTCAGTAGAGCGGGCGTGCCAAAGCCAAGCATCGCGAGGTTTGTGCGATGCCTAAAATAAAAAAAAAATAAAAAATTCCCTGCTGAGGGCCAAAGTCGAAGTGAAGTTTGTTAGATGTCTATATAGTCGTTTTCACCTTAAAAAAAAACGTAATAAAAAAAAAAAACTCAGGCTTTTTGAGGAGTATTATTAATGTCCCTCTTCATGCGGAGAATTAAGATCTATGTAGGTGGACTTTAGATTAGATCTATGTTACCTCTTTAAGACGTAAACGTTTCAAACTCCCAAAAACATCGGTTCTTCCTCTGAGAACCAAATATTGTAAGAAGTACTTCACGCGGCGTATAAACAATGCGTAAAACGTTTTTTTTTTTAGGTGAAAACGGGTATACACAGCGTGAGGTTAGTCTGTCAGAGTTTTAAGCGACATTTTTGGAGAATGTGTTTAAAAGGGTCATGAAACGATATCGGGGTTGGAATGTTGGTGACTTTTCAGAAGCGTACTGGTCCTAGTCTGGCCCTGGTATACTCGCACGGACCGCCACTGAATTAGAAGCCTTTTTGTCGCGGTGAAAGGGCGAGGATAAAAGGGGACAATTTCTTTCTGTCTTGCCTTCGCAAAGCTCGATGGCGTAATTGTGCGATCGAAACCACACGCCTGACGACAGTCGAGCGCGGCTCGTGGATTGGACACGAGAACTGCGTGAACACTCGACTTTGGCTCGTAACAATCGATGCCTCGGCGGACACTCGGGCAGTGGTTCGTGTCCAACGACTGCGGTGATGAGAATAGCCGAACTCTAACGATGCCCGCAGCTCAGCACGCGTTCTCTACTTTGCCGACCCCAGCGCGTGGCTATGATTAACGTTGGCGGCATATGATGATAGGCACCAGGCCACGTGGCCGCTTGTTCTGGCTCCGAGTTGAGGCAATAAACGATGCTCAGTCTCAATTTTGTTTTTGTTTTTTTGGCAGCTGCCATTGCCAAGAAAGAGAAAAAAAAAATTACGGCAAGTTTATTCGGTTATTAACGTTCGGGAGTGATTTTAAGTTATATTTAGCGAAAGTAGAAAAATCGTTTTTTTATGGCCCCTTCAGCGACCGCAAATTTTCTTCCGGAGGATCGGTGGCCGAACGTGTTAACAACGAGAAAATAAAACAAACCAAAAAATCCGGGGCGTGTGAATGCATCGCAGCTCTTAGCACACGGAGCGAAAGCTCACGCCGCAGCACCCGGAAACTCTGGGTTCGAGCCCTGCGCCCCTTCGCGTTTCGATCCGAAGGAGGATCGTATACCGGCGTCCCTTCGCGCATCACTTCTGCGTGACGCACGCGTGTGGCCGACCCCGTAAACCAAATATTGCCGCGTCATCCGTATACTGTCGAGACCGGTTATAACGAAGTCAACGGAAATCACTTCGCTATATCCGGAATTTCGTTATAACCGACTTCGGGTATAACGAAGTCAACGGAAATCGGAAATCACTTCACTATATCCGATATTTCGTTATAACCGACTTCGGTTATAACGAAGTCAACGGAAATCGTAAATCACTTCGCTATATCCGATATTTCGTTGTAACCGACTTCGGTTATAACGAAGTCAACGGAAATCGGAAATCCCTTCGCTATATCCGATATTTCGTTTTTACCGACTTGGTTATAACGAAGTGCAAAAGGGAATAAGAAATCGTGATCGCTTCGATATAGCCGCTATTTCGTTATAACCGACTTTGTTATAACCGGTCTCGACAGTATATACTTTCCGGTAGTGGAGAAAGGAGCGAGGCAGACCACGTGCCCCTTTGCGCAGAGTGTATTCCTCGCTAACTATACGGCCGCGTGAAATGGAGGTTCATTTAGTACAAGGATCATCGTTGCTTATCAAGGAACTATATGTTAACGGAGTTATCCTCTATGGAAGTCGATTAAATTGAAGTGAAAATTCGGCTCGGTGTTCGAACACAAGTCCAGCAGAATGCGTTGGTCTTCTTTAAGGGACGCCGAAATTTCAGCAATACTGCTTTGTTATCAGGAAGGTGTTGCGCCGCCTCGCTTGTTTGTTTCTTTGTTTTAAGTTTCACGTCAGCTGTCGCTTGTGACGTTTGTTTTTGTAATAAAGTCTCGAGTTTGTTTTTTATCTGCGCCCTAGCGAGCGGGTGAGGTTTAAAGGGATACTACAACGAAATTTCGGCACTTATTTTTTGGTCTATATGTGTTCAAAGGAGCAGTATCACATCGAACACATATATCTTGATAAAAAAGACACGAAAAGGAAATTTAAAACGAATTAAACGATTACCAAAGAGCACCTGGTGGATGTCGGTAACGCCTCGTTTGTAATGCCCGTCTAGGAACCTTGAGAGGTAGTGACGGTAACTGTCTCGCCTCCGGCCACGACGAGAGAAGAGGGGAAGGAGGAACTCCCCTCTTTCCGAGAATCTCTTTTGTGTGTCCCAGAAGTCGCTATTGTCCCTCTACAAGATTATAGAAGATTAACCCGTCACTCAAAATTCGTACAAAAGCAGCCGCTTCGGTGGATGGAACGACTAGGCCATCCTCTCGACGTCAGCCTCGCCGTAGCTTTGCTCGTCCCGAGACGAACTACGTCACGATTGCGTTGGATGGCACGTGGTCTCCGCTGGTTGTTCTCCGAGCGCTTTCCAGAGTGGGCCGTTTATAACGAAACATACAGCCACCAGGCTCCAAATACAAACGCGCGATTGTCATTTACGGACATTGTGGATCATATTCAACCGATTTTTGAACACGACGGGTATATTTCAAATTTCGTTGAAGTATCCCTTTAAAATAGACGATCGACTCATTTTGGACAAGCCTGGAGGAGTCAATTTTTGACTTTTTTTGTTTTTCCGTGTCAAACTGGCAGAAGTCTAGGGTGGAGAAAAAAAAATCAAGATGATGTAAATCTTAATTTAAATCGTGATTTAAATCAGACCGATTTAGCTATGATTATGTAGATCAAACCTTTCCCGTAAAAATAATTTTAAAAAATTTAGTTTTTTATTTATGTAGCAGATTTGTTTTAAAAAAGCCGTAAAAGTTACACTAATGCGGTTTGTGAAGGCGAGTTATACGGCCAAGGGCACCAAGTATAGGGGGCTAATCATAACGATAAGTCGAATAATTAACAAAAATGTGTTAATTATATTTTTAATTAGTGAAAATAGACATATTTTCAATTAAAAATTGCTGAGCGTCATTGAAAACCACTAAATGAATCATTTTCATAAATACTTTGAGCGCGTGGGCAGCGTAGTAAAGCGCCAAAGGTACCACTGGTGCAACAAGTGCAAGGCTGCGGCTGTGATAAGAGACGGGAAAATCGCGCGGGCGCCTTATCGCGCCGGTAGCCTTGTACCTGCTCCACGAGTGGTACCTTGAGCGCACTACTGCGCTTCTCGCGCGCTCCAAGTCTTCCTAAAAATTACTGATTTAGTGATTTTGGATGACGCTCATCGAGTTTCTAATTGGATACCATATGTCTCTTTTCACCAATGAAAAAGTTAATGAACAAATTTCCCTTAACTAGCCGACTGATCGTTACAATTGGCCCCCTATGCTGTGTCCCCCTGACCGTATAACTCGCCTGCACAAACCGCATACGAGAGGGGACCCAACAGTAACCGGAGTGAATTTCTGGAGGGTTCGTAGTACCAGCTTCCGCCACTAGCAGCGCTTAGCGGCATCCCCTTCCGATTCAGTTTGACTACCGGCGTCGTCTGCTACAGTTCTAGCGGCATGCTGTGAATTTTTGTCCCCAAGCTCTTCAAAATCATTCCTCTTTTTTTTTTTTTTGCAATGTCTGATTTTAAGGACCTTCCAAATTCACAAAACGATTTTCTTTCAATACTTTTTTTTTCATACGGGCAAACAGAAAAAAGTCACACGGGGCGAGGTCAGCAAAACATAGCCTCCTCTATACTCACAAAGCCTGGCAGTTCGACGACGGAGCCATAGAGCGCCCGGTCGCAGATTTAGAGTGCGAGGATCTGGTAGCACAGAGCATTTCTCGGAGAAGCTGGTAGTGAGCGCACAGCTTTTGCGGCGGCGAGAACCCGAAGCACACTTGTTCGCTCAGAAGAAGTGTGTTTCGGCGTCTCGCCGCAGCGGGGCGCCCGTCACATGTTTCTCCTCTCACCCATTGTCTGCCGCTCTACCTTTTTACTTTCGGCGGCAGTTACTCATGGCAATCTGCCAGGCTTTGTCAGCATAAACGAGGCTATGGCACAAATTATTTCTTCAGGCGCAGAGGCAAAGAGGTGCGTTGATATTCCCCGGCAATAGCGAACTCCCTTGATTGTTCATAACAGTCTCTGCTGCGCTTAAGGAACACTCGCACGGCGTTTAAGTGGCAGGGACTCGTATAGCCTTCCCCACCTGGTCTGGAATTACAAATCTCGCCCCTACAGTTTGCTCTAGGTCGAAATTTCACCTACCGTTTACCTTCATACAATTGTACTCGTACACGTCTGCGTGGTGAAAGCGTTGCCTTTTTAATTTTTTTTATTTTGTTTATCAAAATATATTTTATTAACCGGTTAAGAATTAATCGCGATTAAAGCATTAATCGAGAAATCGGTAGGTTAATCGATTAACACTTCATTAACAGTTACACCGGGAGGAAGAAACTCGGAGTGAACAATGCGCGAATTTTTCGATGTTTTCGTCAGTTCAGGAGGTTGTTTTGAGGGTCGCAGTAAACGACGTTGGTCGTCGACCAAGAATTCATGGGCCTTGAAGCGAGAAAACCACTGGGAAGACCTGCGATTTCTTCTTAGTTTCCGCCGCCGTTTTCCTTAAAATAAAACAGAATTTCACGCCCCCTCGCTGTTCCTTCAAATCAGACATTGAAAAAAAAACCAAAAAAAAAAAAAATGAGGAATGATTTTGAAACGCTTCTTGGAAAAAAATCCGCAACATGCCGCACACGACTCCGGTCGGCAAACTGACTCGAAGGGGCTTAGGAAGGGGTGCCGCTAAGCGGCACCCCTCCCTAGCGGCGAAAGCTGGAACTACAAACAGCCCGCCCTCCAGAAATCAATTCCCTTTACTTTTGGATCCACCCCTCGAAAATGTAGCTTTCACGGCTTTTTGTTTTTAGGGGCGAAGCTCCTTAGGGTCTAGCCATGTCCGTCCGTCCCTCCGTCCGTCTGGCGTCCGGTGCTCGTGCTCCTGCTCGTGAGCGTGAGCACGTGCTCACGTGCTCGTGTAGGGCAAAAAAAAAAGATGAAAAAGATGAAAAAATGATGAAAAAAATGTTTGCGCAGTCGACAGGATTCGAACCTGTGCGGGGAGACCCCAATGGATTTCTAGTCCATCGCCTTAACCACTCGGCCACGACTGCGGGACGAGTAGGGGACTCTGAGATGTGGTAGTAACTCAAGAGCTGGGGATGTCATGGATGAAACGTTGCATGTAGCCGCTCAACGTCTATACAGGAGAGGGCGCTGCGGTCAAATGCGTATCTAATCGCGTTAAACTTTGCATGCTTTGGCTCAACGTTTATAGACGAGAGGACGCTGCGGTCAAATGCTCAAATGCGTATAGAACCACGTTCCATACCACGCATTGTCTTTCTGACATGGTTGAAAACGAACGAAAGACTCGGCATGCTGCGGCTCAACGTCTACGCAGACAAGCACCACCAGAGCTTCGCCCCAATCAACATCATTCACCACGTGGAGATGCGGTCAATTTTTATTACAAATTTGTTAAGCTTAACAAAACAGAAACACTGTATATATTTTTATTTTCCGCTTGTCCATCGTTCGATGTTTTCTATGTGAATTTGATTTGTATTTAAGTCGAGGAAGCACGAAGCAAGAAAGATTTCCATCAGGTTGAACACGAGCACGGAGCAGTGGTCTTCCGAGCAAATCGGAATGTTCAGCTTTCTTTCTACGTCCCAAATAAGAACGCGACAGAAAGAAACTAGAACATTATAGAAAAATAATGTCCTATTGCGAGAAAATCAAAACGCAAAAGAAAAAGCAAAAAAAAGAAACCTTTTCACTAAACTAACATTATCAGGCTGTTTTTTTTTTTTTTTCTACTATGGCCGGGTTTATTAAATAAAACCTTGTTCACTAACCCGCATTGTTTTGAGTGATCGGAGGAATTAATCGATGGATCATGCAGTTGCGTTTAAAAATACATTAAGACGCACTATTCTGTGGCTACGGTGATCTAAATGAAATTAATCTGACTTCAATAAAATAAGTCCGATTTAAAACAACTTATGCTTACTATTTTGCAAAAAAAAAAATCCACGTTTTTTGTTTTGTTTTTTTTTTCTTTTTGTCCTGCTCGAAATTGTGCACTTCTATACGATTCGCGCATAGGTCCATCAATGCCAGACGGCCTCGCGTCAATGTTCCAAAAGTTCTAAAAAAAAAAAAACACGAGCGAACGGAAGTGTCGCTGTAGTCGCGACGTCTCAACTCCTCGTAGCTTCCGTGGAATGTCAAGCAGGAAAGCAACCCGCAGAAGAACAGGCTAGGTGGCGCAAGCTACCTCCCGTTACAAAGGGCATAGCCAATACCATCCATCCATCCATGCAACATCCACCACCGCTGCTGCGACACCGCCGGGATCGCGGCCGGCGACAACATCGACACTTCTACCACGTCATAAGGCGGAGATCCAGTGGTAAAGACACCAGTCGGACACGCGTTCCAGCCACCGTACCATATAGCCTCCTCTATACTCACAAAGCCTGACAGTTCGACGATGGAGCCATAGAGTGTCCACGGTGGCAGATTTGGAGCGCCAGGATCTGGTAGCACAGAGCATTTCTCGGGGAACCTAGTCGTCAGCGCACAGCTTTTGTAGCGGCGAGGACTCGAAACACGGTTTTCAAACCCGACGAGAAAAGAAGCGGTAGCGCGAGGAACGCGAGGAGCACGAGCGGACATTCCGTCGTTCGGGAGAAGTGTGTTTCGGCGTCTCGCCGCAGCGGGGCGCCAGTCACCTGACTCTCCTCTCATCCGTTGTCTGCCGCTCTAACTTTTCACTTTCGGCGGCCGCGTCTCGTTGCGATCTGCCAGGCTTTACAAGTATAGAGGAGGCTATGACCGTACACACCCAGACAACGCTCGTTACAGAAAAAAAAAAAAAAAGGCTGGAAAAAGGTTTATTTCACGCCACGCTCGTTTCCCGGCAATCGTCTCGTACACCCCCTCCTCCTTTCCTTCCCACCCTTCCCCCCTTCAATTTCTGTTTCCAAAAGCCCAATGAAACCGGGGAGAACGGGGGACGCTGTGGAGATCGTCGGAAGAACATCCTGTTTCAGGCTATAGGCTTGGGCTCGCCCGCGGCACCCTCCCACATCCTGATCACGCCCCCGACGTCAATTAGAAGAACTGCACAGACTGCCCCAAGCACCGAGTCCGTTTCACTCTACAGTCTTCCGATTTTTCCTCGCCGACGGCGTACACAGGAGCCGTGCCAAGATGCCGGGTCAAAACGTTTCTCACTTTCACACGAGGTCCCCAAAACGAGATTGCAGCGTTGTACCGATAAAAACGCCGAACGGGTGACTATAATGCAGTCTGCGCGGGTGAGTTACACGGCAAAGGAGACATATGACGGGGGACGAAACCGTCGCGATAAGTCAAATAATTAACTAAATTTTGGGTTCGTTAACGTTTCAATTAGGGGAAATAAAAGTACGGGGTTCCAAATACAAGCTTGCCGAGCGTCATCTAAAACCACAGAAATGGTAACCTTTCAGTTTACGGAAAGATTACCGTCCGCGCTTTAGCGCGCCTCTGCGCTTGCTACATTCTTCGTATCTTTTCAAAATGATTTAGTGGGTTTAGATGACGCCCAGTAAGTTTCCAATTAGAACCATACGTTTATTTTCACTAATTAAAATGTTAATTACCCTAGTTCAGTTCATTTTTCGTAGTATCACGACGATTAGCCCCCTATACTATGTCCTCCCGGCTGTATAACTCACCTGCACGCGGACCACATTGTGTATACTTTTCACGGCTTTTTCTTTAATAAATTTGTTCGGATTGAAATGAAACGCCCCGTATATCCTCACGAAGTGGTAAAGGATTTTTCTTTCACACGGTAGCGTCTGACCTTATACGTTATGGCGACGTTACGTCGAGGCATATACGACCGCGAGGATGCCGGAACATATCCTTGCTTCGCACGAAGCGTGGCAATCAATTCGAGGAGTAAATAGCTTAGCTCCCGACGGGCACCATGCACGGATTTCCCGCTTGCAGTCGTACCTCAAAGCAAGCTAGTCGAACGCAGACAAACACTGGGTATATATGTATCTTTGTTTGAAGACGAAAACAGTTGGAGGGAAGGAGCCTGACGCGTGGGATCTGCAGTCAATGCCTCGGGAAGCCCATATCGAGCAAATGTCGGTTCACCGCACTTAACGATATATATATTTATTCCTTTTTTTTTATTTTTGCAACACATCTTGCTGAAGTTTTTGTGTAACACACGTTGTGCGTAAACAAGAATTCCCTTCGTTTTTCTTGAAAGCATGGAATGCTTTTGTAAGGGAATCCTCTAGCCCCCAGATATATATTATATTATATATATATATAGACATATATATATATATGGGTGTTTTCATCTCAAATCGGGCAGGCTAAAAGGGTCTAATTTTTAATTTTCACGAAAAAAATATATGTTTTGGGGACATTTCTCATATGAAGGAGGGCGCAAACCGCATGTTCCCCAGATTTTGTGTTCTCGAGTTACGAAGCGTAGAAGCCGCAGTGGCAGAAACTAGTGTTTTTACCTGCCGTCGCAGGTCGCGTGTTTGACACCCTCTGCTGGCGCTAGTGTTTTTTCTACACCATTTTAACTTTTTCCCCTCATTTAATTGGTACTATAAAGATACCTTGACGTATTAAAATATTTTTAGGAATTTGATTGCTTCCTAAACCAAATGTCAAACTCGTCACTCCGGTCGCTTTTTGGTCAACTTTGACAGGTCGTTACTTTGTCTGTGCTTAAGGTTACATTTTCTTTCTTTGGCTCTACAGAAAGCCCAAAGCAAGCCCATTATAGAAATGATAATATCATTATGATCTGTTGACTAGCCGCGCCGCTACCTTCACGTAAACGTTGTAAGAAATAACAAATGTTGAAAGTTTGATGTCGATTTTCTCAAAAACCCCATTTTTGTAAATTTTTATTTTTTAAATTCTTTTAGATATATTAGTCGACTACAAGAAAAAATAATATAGAAATGTAATATTTTGGTTGTATGCCCTCTATTTGAGCCGCAATCACGTGAAATGTGTGAACATTTATTATTTTTTACAACGTTTACGTGGAGGTAGCGGAACGGCTAGTCAACAGATAATAATGATATTATTATATCTATAATGGGCTTGCTTTGAGCTTTCGGTAGAGCCAAAGAAAGAAAATTTACCTTAAGTACAGACAAAGTAATGACCTGTCAAAGTTGACCAAAAAGCAACCGGAGTGACGAGTTTGACATTATTTTTAGAAAACAATAAAATTCCTAAAAATATTTGAATATATCAAGGTATCTTTATAATACCTATAAAAAGAGGGGAAAAGGTTAGAAGGGTGTAGAAAAACCACTAGCCCCAGCAGAGGGTGTCAAACACGCGATCTGCGACGGCAGGCAAAAACGCTAGTTTCTGCCACTGCGGCTTCTACGCTTCGTAACTCAAGAACAAAAAATCTAGGGAACATGCGGTTTGCGCCCTCCTTCATTTGAGAAATGCCCCCAAAACATATATTTTTTTCGTGAAAATTAAAAATTAGACCCTTTTAGCCTGCCCGATTTGAGATGAAGCCACCCATATATATATATTCCCCGTCCGTCCATCCGAGCACGTGCAAACGGACGTCACCTGCCATTGGGACCTGACACCGTGACGTCACGCAATGTGGTCACGTGACTGGTTAAATTTGTGATGTCACGCGATACCATGACGTCACGTCACCCGGCGTCACGTGACGTCGGGTCACGTGAAGAGTCAAGTTTCTCGCTAAATCTGGCGGGGAATTTATTAATCAATGTGCTCCCTATCTCTCCGAGCGACGACTGTTCAATGCCTTCTAAACAGGGCCTCAAACCGTAACCGTAACCGAAAACCGTTTAGGAACGAAATGTTTCCAGTAAACCGGAACTGGAACGAAACCGTTATTTGAAACTTATGAAAACCGTAACCGTAACCGTAACCGTAAATTATGTATCAGTAGCCGATATTAACCGCTATTAACCGAAACAAATAAAAGTATTCGTTTTTCCTCAAGAATGACATCGAGGAGGGATACTGAAATGCCGTGGCCATTTGAGAAGAGTTAGCGTCAGCAAGTGGTACATCTGGTAATACATTTCCGTTCAATCTAAATTTAAGATTAAGAATACTTAGTTGGAATCAGTGGTCGAGCTTATAATTAAAAGTCTATCGTTCTAAATCTAGCGCATTCCTACAATCGCTACATGTAATCAGTACCTGTCGTATTCAGGATATTAACTATAATAAGTTAGGATTCTGAGATGTCCATTCAACTCGGTTCTTTCAAAACCACCGATGCTCCTGACCTGCAGTATAGTCAGTATGAAGAAATTGGGTAAATCGACCATCATGCGGAGCGATGGTCAATTTATTTTTGTTATATAGAATGCGATGATCCCCGAGTAGCGGGGGTAACATAGTGTGCTTAGGTGTCAAACTATAATAATGCAAATAGATGTAGGGAACAAGTGTTGGAGCCAGAGACATGCGCAACCTTTGACCAATTATAGAAGTACTAGGACGTTTTTCAGTTCTTGTTATTGTAAATGTCAAGTTGTCGGATATTGGACTATACTTGAAACCGTTTATTATAAAACGGCTGTCTAGCATTTCAACAAAACCAAATTTTCGGAAAAACCGAAAAAAAAAACGGTTTTTAGGAACGTGTAACCGGTAACCGAAACCGTAAAAATTCAAACCGTAAAAAAAAAAACGAAACGAAACGAAGCCGGTCTCAGGGAGTTTTAGGGAACCGTTTCTGCACGTCCGATACGCTACGGTGGGCCCTCCGGTGCCAACTGCGCATGCGCTGCCCCAGAAGACTCCCATAGGCGCAGTTCGTACCGGGGGGGGGGGGGGGGGGGGGGGGGGGGGGGGGGAAGGGGGGGGGGGGGGGGCATCCGCTTACTGTATCGGGTGTGCACAAACGGTTCCCTAATAAAACTCCCTATCAACAGGAAACGGTAACCGTAACCGTAACCGAAACGTTTTAATTTGTTTTTCCGGTTTGAGTCCCTGCTTTTCAATCAATTAAAAACGACCCCTCGTTACACACTGCATTTCATGCGTTATAAAACTTTAAAAAGTAAACGTCGCTGGTTTTTTTTAATTGTTTTTTTTGTTTTTTTAAGTATGCCAGAGAGCAGACGTTGCGCAAGTAGCCGGAGGTCGGCGCTCCTTTGTGCCGCTATCGCGGCGTCTCCCGCGTGAAGCAAAACAGCAGGTAGGCATACACGTAACACCGTCCGCATGCAACAACCATGTATATATCGTTATCGGGACCCTCTTTTGCGTCACCGGCTAAGAGCTGCAGCGTGTCACTCTATATGTACGCACACCTGGCGCCTGTCTGTGACGAAATGCCTAAACAACCGATGAGAAAAAAAGAAAAAAAGAGCGTGCCAAGATTAGTTTTTCTTTTTTTTTTTTGCATTATATATGGCTCAGCCTCGTCCGGGATTGCTCCGCGACGTTTCTTTCGCATACCGACATGCCTCTTGCTCCCAGACTTGTAAAATTCCGGTGGACGATATACGGAGACCGGTAACATCAAACGCGCCTTCGAAATGATAAAGATTTTTTTTTTTTTTTTTTCACGGTTGAGAAAACCGTAGCGCAGCTAGCGTCAGAGTACCTGCAAAAAAAAAAAAAATACGGTGTTTCTGATTTGGGCGCCCAACCACGAAGTACGGCGTTTTAAATCAAACTCGACCAATCTCTGAAGCGCGCTAATAAGTTACGGGAATAAAAAAAAAAAAAAAAGAATCGGTGCGTGTGTACGTTTATAGAGCCGGAAGTTACTGCTGCCTTAGTGGGCGTCTGGTGTCTCAGCTGTAGATGAGCAATTCAGCCAGTGCCGTACGACCGCTAGCCTGCAGGGTCTTTAACGTGCACCACGCAGTATAGTGATACACGACCGCACGCCGGTACGATGCTCATCCAGATCGAAACGAGCCCAGGGGTGGGGATGGAACCTGCAGGATTCCTGGGTTCAGCAGCGCGAGCATTCGCTCCACGTGGCCCGAGCTGGTGTGCCCTATAGCCCACTCGACCACCGATCCCCCGAGGGATAAAAGGAAAAGCGACATATCCTGTCTTGGTTCTATACGTCGCTTCTCTTTAATCCCTACGAATTAAGAGTTTGTTTCAGGAATATAAAATGTGGCGTTCACCGGTTCAGTGCCCCACCTGGTATATTCTCAAACAGCAAATAACTTTCGAAATACGAATGGCGACGGCGTCGGGTACTGTGATTTTGATGTATACGTCAGGCGACGGCTGACGAAAACGCGTGTTCTTCGACGGTCGGTATAAAGCGATGAACTCAGTGAAGCCATTGCAGCAATCCATTACTTCGAGAAACATTAGAATAAAGCCGAGTGTGTCCCAGAGGCTCGCGTGACTGTCTTCATCATTTTTCTTCGTCAGTCACCTGGAGGTCGCCATTAGTATGTCGCGGATAAAATACATCCACACAAAAAAAAAAAAAACACGCGAAACTGAAGCCGCGCGAATAATAAATGAATGACTGATTCCCCGAGTCGTTTGCGCCATATTTTTTAAAGAAAGTGACGCTGCCATTACCGGTGTCTGCGTTCGTGTCAACATTGCGGTACCTGCACGCCAGGTACGAGAGATCGAATGACGGTAATAAAAGCCGAACGGTCAATTAGAAAACGGAGATGATCCAACAAAACGAACATCATGCTTCAATGAAAGCTACATGACTTATTTATTATGTTCGCAATCCTCGCTCCGTGATTCGTTTCGTAGCGTTGGTATTCAAACGCTACAATCTCATTAGCTGCGGGACGGTAAAAAAGATAATAGAAATTTGTATTTTTTTTTTAAACTCAGAAGCAGCACTTGCAAACGTTGTGCGTGCCTACTTGCATGGTCACGTACGACACACAACTTTAAAGTTAGTTTTATACTTTTTTTTTTTTTCACACGCTACTTAAATATATGCACACCTAGCTTCAAAAGTTCTGGACTGTTTTTTTAACATCTACAATTTATTTTTTTTTTTTTTTTTTACAGATAAAACGGGGAGACACATGCTCATTTTCTGTGAGCTGCGTTGGGTATTTATTTCCACGCCTTTCCGAGCTCGGGAGTCCTCTACATTTGGCCAAAATTAGCGGCCCTGTAACGGTTTTCCGTGACGCTCTTTCTTAACATGGTCCTCATCTCGTGAAAACCAAAACCTATAACGCATTTTGAGTTTAAAAAAACAAACACGAAATGTTTAACGTTCCTGATTTGCATCTTCTAATCGCACGATGAACCAGGTGACAGAACTCTTAACGTACAGACCGACAGGCAGATTAGAAAATCAAGCTCGCGTTCGCTCACACCAGGTGGCGGGCACTGCGCAGAAACAAGATTCGCGGGAAGCGTCTGCGCATGCGCCGTGGCGACAACAGCGCCACCGTGCAGCAGCGTGACGTCAAAGACGGGTAGCCGCCGCCGTCTCCGTTCCGGGTCAGCGTCCGGCTGCGGGACTCGGGTTCACGCCGGTTGGAACCCGAGTCCCAGCCGATGGCTTACGCGGCACTCGCGACCAATCACATCTGTGCCGCCGCGTTGGCCTATACAGCTGGTGACGTTGAAAAGCGCGTGTTGTCCAGCCTTTAAAGTCTTATCGCAACGTCGTCTGCGACAGAAAAAAAGAAGTCCGACAGCTGCGCAAATGGGGGAACACCGCGGGAAGAGCACACGGGTCTTGGAACACTTGTTTCTCGTCTAAAGCAATAAAAAAAAAGTAAGAAAAAAGAAGTTTTGTTATCGGCAGGAAAGGACGTCCGCTTCCAAGTTGTCACCGCACCGCAGACTCCCCTTGGGTCCCGCGCTCCGGAGAGAGAACCCGTCGGTTTCAGGGGCCCCGCAGTTCGCTTACTATTATTAGACATCCAAAAATAACATCAGAAAACAAAAAAAAAAGATTCCGCTAAAATAACACGCAATTGATCGATATATGTTGGCAAACATCGAAAAATCTCTTTTTTTTTTTCTAATCGAATTTTATTATTTTTTTTTTAGTCACATTGTGGCTCAGTTCAAAACAGCGCAAAGAGCACGACTAATGTAGCGTCACGGTGGATTGGAACGTCACTGGTCGTCGGCACCACGATTCCTGAATTCAAAGATGCTCTGATCTGGGATTTTGTTTTGTCTTCTGATTAAGCATGTTTTCTTTTTAAAGATTTACCTGCCTAACTCTCGTTTGTCTGTGCGCCATTCGGACGTTCTCGCCCCTCCCTTCTGTAATGCCTTCGAGGCCTCGTGGAGAAAACAAATTATTAAATAAATAAAATAATAAAAAAGATGTCTAATGTTGACTCCCGCTTTGTACAACCCATTTCGAGAAGATGGTGCCTCTCCTCAGATCTCGGAAAACCCGTCAACATGGCGAAAGAGCCATGCACCACCGTGAAGCATATGGAATCGCTATAGCCACGTACGTATGATGGAAAAATAACTTTGAATATATTATAATTTATAGGTAGGATTCCGTGTTTTCTGAGTTTATTTCACGTGAAATCCTGAGGGTGTTTTTCTAAGTTTAATTTTCGCTAAAAATTCGGGGTTCATCGGAGTTTATTTTTTTTTTTTATATTTGCAATTTTCTGAAATTGTAAGTTTATTTCACTGTATTCACATTTTTTTTTTTTCAATTCAAAACCAAAATAAATAAAATCCGGGTACCACGACCCATACGTTGTCCTACTAAAGGATCCTTGACGAGCTAAAAGGCAAACCCCTTTTGTCAGTAGTTCGAGATTTCAAAGGAAACTTGAAGTGGCATTTCTTCCGGACCGCTAACCCTGTGCTCTTATAAACGTTACTTGTAAAACACTTTTCTTTTTTAGAAATTTTTTTGTTTTTCGGATAAATCCGAATTGATGGAAAATTTACCGGCGAGTGTTTTTCGGTTTTTTTTTTTTTATTTATTTATCCGAAAACACGGAGTCGTAGTTATAGGCTTGTCAGCTCGGTGGTGTCTCGCACACGCTATACCGTGAAGTATTGTCACGTCTACCAGAAGCGGGCGTAATCTTGACATTTTGGTAAAAGCCCCTCGATAAGATTCGCGCTTCGCGTTTCTCACGGGTATACCGCCAACCATTGTTGTGCGAATGACCGAGACACGAGCGATTGCAGAGCCACCGTTCCCAAGGGCCGCACGTGCGCAAACCTCGCGCAATGGCGCACTCAGAATCAAAAGAGAAGCGACTGTTCTTCCAAACCCACCATATTTTGTGTTTTTACTTGGACCACCTCAGGGTGACATAAACGGCGGTTTATGCGTCAAAACGCCCTTTATTGCAACTTCGGGATTTTATTTTTACTGCAAGATGTTTAATTGAGAGTTTTAATATTTTTAATAGATTATTAACCCACAGAGAAGACGGTAAAAGTTCTATTAAGTCCCGGGAGTAATTAGATATTTTTTTAATATACTAACAAATATGTTTAAAAAAATTAATATTGAAATTAAACAAAACTGCACAAGCCCAACCACATTGTAAGTCAAAGGCCATGCAAATTTAAGAAAAAAATATTGCTGGATGTTTCATAAAACAAAAAAAAAACAGATTTTTCATCAATTATTGAGCGATGCCTAGTTTCACGCTGTTTTTAAAAGTTAAAACAGCGCTCACGTCACCAGAAAAATTGTTCGTCAAAAATATTTCAAGGCATGGCTATGGACATCGCGGCCAAAGGCCATGAATGTTTTTTTTTTTTTTTTTACGTCTGGGACGTTTGGCATGGAATGACCCCACATAGTGATAGAGAAATGCAAACAAAACAAAAACAACACCCACAATACAAACACGGTGATATTTTCACGGTCACCTTTCTAATGTTTTCAAGAGCGATTCGACCGAAGACAAATTACCATGTACTTCAGGAAGACTGTTCCACTCTTCTATCGCTCGTGAGAAAAACAAATTTCTTTTTTTTTTTTTTTTTTTAAAGAGCCCGTGCAACAAGGGCGTGAAACATTGAGCCCTATTGTGAAAGCTTCGCGTAGATGACTTTCTTTTTCTTTCTTTTTTTTTTTCTTTTTTCACAAAGTGTAGCGATATGTTCATGGTGTCTTCAATTAAAAATTGTATAACAGTCTTCTTCCATTATGTACATATTCTTGAGTTCAAATTTGGATATGAATGTATATATATTGTTGTTACCTCTCCAGCAATAGCCTTCAAGTGAAGGCTGACAGTATTGTTAAACAAATAATAAATAAACACAAAGGTGGGGAACATAAATATACACTGTATGCAGTATAATATTCAGCCGCTCCCCAAACTTGTACAACAACACAGTTTTTTTTTTTTTCTTTCTCGAATGGACAAAGATTTATTGTCGTTTCGAAAGTCGCACTGTGTGAGTGCTCACTCGTGCATTAATCACCACGAGCACTCATCCTGTGGTTGTGATTTTCTAACACGGGTATGCTAACGTAACGAACTCGAAATTCAGACAGACGTAAGCTGTCAGCCTTCGTGTCACGTCTCGTAAAGTTTGCCGAACTCGCCCGGAAAGGTGACGAATACGTGGACGAAACGGCCGGGGACAACTCATCGGACGCAAACGAGGAAATGGGCGCGCGGTAGCGGCGCATCAAAACATGAAAACGGGAAAATATGTTTTCGCACCGGTCATCTTGAGCTGACGCCAACGGCGCCGCGCCGACGGCTTCATTACGAAAGCCGTCGAAGAAAACGCGAAGGGAATCCACGCAAAAACAAAAACAAAAGAAAAAACAAGCGCGCGCGCGAGTGCTCAGAAACTCAGTCCTTCGACATCATCGTGCGAGCAGGCCATTGGAATACCTCCCTGACCCGACGGGGCAAACAAAGAATAAAAAATCTCGATATTAATCAAAAACAAACGTTTTCACATGCACCAGACCACTGACAGAAAGTTTAGAAACAACGATTTTATACGCACTGCCACGGTGTCAGAATGGTAGGGAGGGTCTGAGTTATCTTGCCTCTAATGCGAGCTTCGATAGTGCTACGGCGTCTGGTCAGCGTCCAGCGTGCAATCGCGGCAGAAGCACCACGGAAGGCAAGAAACGCGTGCTCGTGCTGGAGGCTGCAGGTTTGGTGCAAACTACAGGAAAAAAACGGCAGAGAGGGATTTCGGTTGTGACACCTCCAGCGCCAACTTCCTGCCTTCGACAATGCTTCGGCGTGCAAGCGCAGACGAAGCACGACGGAAGACAAGGAACGGCAGAGTGCGTCTTTCGAAGTATGGTACTATCAATTACGATACGCACAAGAAATAAAATAAAAACGAGCGCAACAAAAATTTTAAAAAGTAAAAGAAAAACAAACAAAAAAAAACGAACTGCTAGCGTGGAAGTAACAACGAGTTTCGTAACCTTAACGACGGAGAAAGCGAACAAGGAGAAAATCCTAAGGTGTCGAGTCAATATTAAAAAATAAAAAGAAAAGAAATGCGAAGATAAGGTAGAGGGCGATGCGTTTCAGTTCAGCGCGCATGATTAATTAATTGACCAGCATACTTAGTCGTCGCTCCCGCTCGTGATTAATTAAACGGCGAAGAGGAATTACGAGCTTCACGAAGAAAGATATGGGCGGCATAAATTAGAGAGCAGGAAATCTCGTGTATCGCGTAATTTTTATACGCACAATATCGATTCTATAATAAAATCTTCCGTTGCATTTTTTTTTTCTTTTTTGAGGATTCGAGTGGTTAAGCGCAATGATCATCGGAATCGTCGTGGCTATAGTGCCTTTCCTGGTCGGTCAATGTTCATACGACGCACTCTTCACTCCTATCTAGACCGCAGACTTTCCTCTTTTAAGCGAAAAACACAGATAAACATCCGTCAGTGTTAAAAATACAAAGTCTGCTAATCCCGAAAAACACCGCTAAACGACCGTTAATGCTAAAAATATACGAAATCGATTAAAACCAAAAAAAAATATTTTTTTTTCGGAAATGTCGGCACCAAGTATAACCGGTTTTTTTTTTTTTCGGAAACCTTTTTTTTTTTTTTTCTTGATATGGACTTTTAGTTTCTATAACATCATTTTTCGCCGATAATCATTGTTTTTTTTTCTAGCGTGCGTCCGTGACAGATCGCCGAAATATATCGATATCTAAAAACGACTAACACCGAAAAACATCCGCCGCTTTTCCCTTCACTAAACACTGGCGAATCTACGAGTCAGTACTCTGAGCCTATTTTCAGTTTTAAATCGTCCCAAACTCTTTGTCGGTCTCCCAGCGACACACTGCGCCTAGAAAAGTGCGGGAGGGGAGGAGACAGAGCGTGCGGGAACGTCCAAACGCCGAGCGCTGATTGGAACGATTAGTGGGTAGATTTAAACCTATGCGGAGAGCAAGTCGTCTTCTTTCTCCAGCGTTCCGTCTGCTTCCTCCTCCCCAGCATTCCTTTCCCTCGAAAACATTTCTCAACCTTTAACTGAGTATAGTTCAGATCCAATTCCTGAAAACCTTGCACCGGTTCCGAAGTCAGATCAGCATTCGTGCAGGAGCAGATGACGAGAGCAGACGAAAGCAGACGACACTCGCGGTGCCGTTTCCTCGGAGCTCTTGCTGAAATGTCTGCCATGTTTAACAATAACGCCGAGACGAAGATTACATAAGTGCTAATTGTTGGGCGAGTTGGTATTGTACGTGAGAAAACATGATTGCGCTTTAAGGCAGGGACAGAGGAAGAACGTGGATGAAAATCGTTGATAAAAATTGTGTACCCCTGGTGGCCTCGGAAGCGAGATCCTAACGGAGGGTAGGAATTAGCTCGAATAGGAAATGTTGAAAGCGTCTTACGCACCTGCTCGGGCAGGTTTGGCTCCCTGTATAAGCGTTGAAAGTTGGGCTCACGTAGATTGTATCTTTTTGATGGTACGTGGCACTATTTGATTTTTTTTTTTTTCTTAAAGGACACGGGAAAAGTATTACACCCTTGATAGCCCCCGACTTCAGTAGCTCTCGGATGCAGACTGACGACTACGATACATTGCAGAGGTCTGCGATTTAGTGCATTGGCACTCGCATGTCCCCGGCCTTGTCGCTGAGCATAATACTGCATGCTTTGTCCGCAGATATATCTGTGGCCGCCCATTGAAGGGCCATGAGGAAAAAAAAAAAAACTCCGAGGATCGGCATTGACTCGGTAGTTTCACGTGATTTCTTTCTTGAGAAGCAGAATAAACGCTTCAACTTGACGTCAAAGTGACGGTCGAGTCTTGGCCAAGGTGACGCTCCCGTAAGTTCCACGTCCTCCGGTAACTTCCGACGCGAAATCATTGTGACGCCGCGAACCTATCGTCGAAATGCGGAAGTCGAGAAACTCGGAATTAATGTACTATTTCTAACTGAATGTAAATTCTATCGTGGCGTATAGACCTTTCCAATGTTTACAAAATCACAGTCCAGCGTGCGATCTTCACAGCCCAGCACGTGCGTGTTCGTCGCTTCGGAAAGCGAGCAAAGCACGCGCCATACGCACGAACGCTCAAAATGGCACCGGCCACAAGCCCGTTTTTGGAAAGGTCTATACGCAGCCGAAGGACACAAACACTGATGGAAACGATAGGAAGCGGACGGTAACCGTTAAAATTGCAGACGAAAACGCCTTTCGTGCTGAAAATGTTTTTAGTACAGCCGAATAAAGAAACATTCCCAGAAAAGATTCTGTTTATATAGTACTTAAAAAAAAAAAAAGACGCGAACGAGTTTATTAAACCGCGAAGAAACAAGAGCCAGCAGATGCAGACGACATAGAATACATTAGAAACTCAACAGAAACTTATTGATAATTTTTGTAAGGGAAGGAAGCGGCTGCACTGGTTCTGCACCTCCGCTGCGCGAGTTTTGCGCTCCTTTGAACTCGGACAGAGCTAGGTCAGACCTTTCTGGTCCAATCGAACAGACCTAATCAAACTGCCAATCCGACTTCTTTTTTTTTTTTTTTTCGGTGCGGTGTTTGAGACGCGTCTTTGACCGGTGTGTTTACCGCGACCGAAAAAGCGATCCCTCGATTTCCCTCCTGATGACGTCATCAAAGACGTCATCAGGAGAAGGAACTCAGCCCATCACCGCATTTTCAGTGGACGTAAAGGACATGTATTACAACATCCCACAGGTTGGAGCACTAGAGGCAGTGGAAGAATGCATCGACGCATACGGCACAGTCAAATTTCTAAATCGGAGTGGGATTAGCACAAAGGATTTCCTTGGTCTCATACGAACCTATTTATGCTCCCTACACGTCATGCTAGAAGGGAAAGTATACTCACAGAAAGAAGGCATATGCATAGGTTCGTGCATAGCACCGGCACTATGTGACATATACCTAGCACGAGGCAACGAGACATTAAATCAGTTTTTCCAGGAGATTGAAGTAGTGAGGTGTTTCAGATACGTAGATGATTTTTTGGTGTGCTTTTGAACAAAATGACGAAGGAGAGGGGCACAAAAATCATGGAGATGTTCAAGGAAGCACACAGAGGACTGGAATTCACATTCGAATTACCAGACAGAGGCAACCTACAGTTTTTAGATATCAACGTGAGATTCGGAGAAAAACACACGTGCTGGATGTATAAAACGAGAGGAGAAAAGGGAATACTCCCATACGAATCAGGACATTCAAAGTTAGTAAAGAGGAGCGTCGCCTCGGGATGTGTCAGGCAAGCCATAAGAAAATCGTGTTTCCACAGAGTGTCGGAGGGCCTACAAATACAGATAAGACGACTGCAAGCAAGTGGTTATCCAGATTCGCTAATGGTGGCCATTGCAGAAAAATGTATAAACACACTCACAGGCAAAGGTAAAACCAAAGAAAAGACTACTGACAAAAAACCAGTGGTTGTGCTTCCATACATCCACAATTTTTCCCATAGAATGAAAAAGATAGCAGAAAAACATGAAGTAAGAGTGGCTTTCTCCGCCCCGTTTAAACTAAAAGGCTTATGCAAGAAAGTGAACGAACCGAAAGAAAACAACACAAGAGGCCAAGCATCGTGTAAGGTCAAACATAAACACTGGTTCGTTGACTGCACTGAAGGAGGTTTATATAAGATACCTCTGACGTGTGGAAAATCATACGTAGGACAAACGGGAAGATGCGTCAATGAGAGACTAAGGGAGCACAAATACGCTTGCGGACAGCTGCAGGCATCTGGTAACCTCGCGGCACACTGTGCAAGATGCAGCTGCGAAGCTCTCCTTGGAACCACAACCATCTTAGACAGATCACAAGACACGACCAAGCGCGAAGTTATGGAAGCCTTTCACGTGGCTTCCGGAAGGCATGGCTCGTGCGTAAGTGAACCCTCAATACACCTTTTCCACAAGACCGCAGCCGTCTTGAATGTCGTCACTTCTGGTATGCGGTAAAACATCGTTTTGACCTTTCCTCGCCGCTGGAAGGTGTTTACGAAAAATCCGTGATCGTCACACATTCTTGTTTAGCTTTGTATATATTTTCTCGCATATTCCAGGTTGCGATGTTTTATTATTCTTTCGTCCCGCATACCAGATACGGAACCCACGTGACTGAGAACAACAGGAAACAGAAAACGTCTATAGCTGTAAAACAAAAAAGAAATAGAACTGCTTAAGAAGATCCCACAGCACAACAGGGCAAACATCAGCTCCAGGGTGGCAAGAGTATAAACACAAACACCACCAACATCATGTGTCTACAAATGACTGAAAAGACATTAATCGTCCCAGTCCTTTCCACGATTTCTCAGGTACATACGCATCATCTAAACTTTAGTCCCGCCCTGTCCACAATTTCCCGCAAAGACATTATTTTTCAATTCATTCAATTATCAGGCAATCTTCATCCTCCAAAAGAAAGGTATAAAGAAGGAAGAAGAAGAAACGGAAAATAAACAGTTGTTAGTCTGCGCATTTACAAGTACGTCATGTTCTAACTGTCTTTCATATCATATCGTAATTTTCGTCTTTATGTGTCAAGTGCAGGGTGTAAGATAGACAGCTGGGGAAACGAGAGCCAAATGAGCGACCGGATTGTGTCCCCCTCGGTTTTCTCTTTTTCTGTGGCGCCATCTATGTGGAGCACCGCGAACTCTCACTCCGGGAGGCCACCGGTGGCGACCGGCTAAACTGACGGAGATAGTTTCTCGTGGATTTTCAATGGAAGATTGTCGTGCTCTCGGTTTATTTTGCGCACTCTCCCATAAAGTTCCATGCAATTCCGATTCCAATTTTTTTCCTCTCGCCGCAGCGCCATCTGTCGCAAATCGGGGGTACCCGCAACCAGACGAGTACACAATCCGGTCACGGCGCTGCGGTAGGCTTCTATGGGCCGTTTCCCCACCTGTCTATCTTACACCCTGGTCAAGTGTAACTTCGCAGCGCAGTATACATCAGAATGACAAACCAACTAGCCCAAATCCAAGCATGGTTAGTCATCAAAGTGTCACGCTGTTGCCGGCCGCCATCATGGCGGCGTCGCAACAGCGGTGGTGCATCTGGCAGACGACTGTTTTCCCGCAGGTCCTGGAAAGTACTCTACCTGACCGGTGACAGTTGGAGGGAGAGAAAAAAAAAAGTAAAAAAAAAGGCATTTTTTTAAATTATTTAATTTAAGGCTAGGTGGCGCAAACTACCACCCGGTATAAAGGGAACAGCCAATATACATCAGAGATATACATCCATCCATCCATCCATCCATCACGTTCGCTCGTGCTTTTCGCCAGCAATTCTACGCCCGACCGCCAGGATCGCGACATCCGACAGCGCGACGCTCCGGCCTCCGTGACGTCATTTGTTGCATCTTTCGGACCACTTCTCGATGCACGAACGGAATAGGACGCGCTAAACACACCGGTCAGACACGCGCTCCAGGAAACGTATCCTCTAGTTCCGGCACCCGTCAACAATCGACCGCGCAGCAAAGACTAGCGTAACACGCGTAAGACAAAAAAAATACCGAAAACAAACAAACAACAAAACTTCATGCACGCATACAGAGAAAGAGCAATACCACCAGGTGCACACACACAACTTGTCTTCTCGTTGTTGCGCTTCGTCAAAAACAAAATGACAGAAAAAAAATTAATAAAAACGAGCATGGACGTTATCGCAATGTGTTTCCGCCGCCACAGCGGAGCCCAGATGTCACGTGACACAGTCGCGCGCGAAAGGACGGATTCTGTGCTACGTGAAAGTAACGGTTGCGCGAAGAACAATCGCGGCGTTCGGACTCGGCACAGGCCACGGCCGTGGACAACGCGCCGCGAAACTATACGCCAGCTTCAGCGCGGCCGGTGTCCTGGCGATGCGCGATGCCCTCACAGTGTGCGAGTTCGCTTCCCTGCAGAACACGAAAACAGGCAGCCAGTCACGGTGAACGGTAGAAGGGGGCTCCCGGCGAATGACCAAGGAGCGAGTGAAACGTCCTGTTCACTGTCCCTCCGCACATCGCTTTTTTTTTTTTTTTATTAGTATTATCATTTTAACTTATTTACCTTTTATTAGAGTCTAGGGATGTGACGGACTTTTGTCGAATCTGAATTTAGACTGGTTCAGCGGACTTTTTGTTTTGCGAAATCCGACGATGCTAATGCTCGAAGGAAGTCGGACGACTAAATGTTAAAAATAGTATGGACAAAAAAAAAATATTAACATTTGAATGAAAGGCATATATATATATCATCTCCCGGTCAGTAACTTCTGTTTTAAACTTTTTGCTATCGTGGTTTCAACATGGGATATCTCCTTTGTTCAACTAGCTATATGTATTGCGCAACTACATTTCCTTGCAGAACTCACAATTACGTTAAACCAAAACTTTTTTTTTTTTCCCGTTACATTTAACAATGCGCGACGATTTGCGGGGGCGTTATATTGCTACAAATTGATTTCTGCTTAGGCGTGATGCGATAACTCGGATTTTCCGGATAATGTAGGCCGCGTACTACGTGTTTAAAAAATAAAAATTCGCGCGGTACGGGCTATTTACAGGTGCAGATTATACGAGGATTTTTTTTTTTTTTTCGAGATCGTTTATTTTGACAGTCGTGGCGGATTTTACGATTTACAAAATTATGATTTACGTACGATCAAATCTTATTTGTAAGCTGAGAAAGCAGGCATTTGTAAAAGTGTGTTGTACTGTGATGATTCTTCTTTTACGTGCGGTGAAAGTTTTAGATGTGATCTACGCACCAAAAACATAATATCTAAGGAAAAACTTTTTTTTTTTTCAACCGAAACCAAACTTTGCTTTACAAATACAAACTAATAAAAAAAGCGCGCGCTCAAAAATAAAAATAAAACATGGACAGAGATAGGCAATAGAATTATAAGTTTACGTCCTAGTTGGACTTAAAAAGAAAAAAAAAAAGAAAAAACGTTAGCGCGAAATAGAAGTAGACACTGACTGGAGAAGCGGATGCCCCGACCTGTCTTCCACTTGTCCCTGTCATTAGCGCTAATTGTTTTTCAGACAGGCAGGACAAGCGCTCAACTTCAACTAAACATTTATGGAAACTTTGCGCGCTGTCTACATACCACAAATATGTAAGGATGAACCCATTCACCTGCATCGCCACTTTATTATTATTAAGATTATTATTTGCCCCTGTGGACTATACATAGCGAGTTGGTTGGTTCAAAACTAAATTTAAAAAAAAAAAAAAAAAAAATTGTGGGGTAAGCGGGACATATCACTAACTTTACGTAATTTACATAATTGCGATTACACGGGTTACATCAGAAGCATACGTTTCAGAAACATGGTGCAAAATTAGCTCTTCTCCCCTTTTTGTGTGTGTGTTTGTGTGTATTTTTGACGATGTTTGGCACAATGTGGCAGCCAGCCAGCCAGCCAACCAGGCGTTGAGTCTGTCCGTGACGTCACGGACCAAGGCTGTTTCATCCGGGCATCTCAAGGCCGCCGAGCTATCGGCACTTCGGTATTTTTTTTTTTTTTTCCTCATCGTCCGGTTTGTGCAGAGGGCCCTTGCCAAAAATATAAAAAAATGCTATCAGAATAGATTTTTTCGATTGGATTTTGCCAGCTGTCCTTCACGTACGACAGATGGAGTGTTTTTCGTGTTTATTTTTGTTTTTCTTGGTACGATCGGATGCTTGAACTGTGTAGACTCTAAAACATCTGGTGGCGCATACTTTTCCGCAAAACACTTGAGAGAGAGTCAGCCATTGCCACCTATGGAGTGTTCTCTGCGATTAATGAGGCTGAAAACGTGTCTAGATGGAAAAAACAAGTACGTTGTGAAAATGAGCAAGGGGAAACATCATGAAAAGTGTCACATCGAAGACTCTTTTTTTTTTTTTTTAAGGTCGACATAAATTTACTTTTGTCGCTCGCCTCGCCCAAGTTGCATGAAAGTATGTGAACTGGATTTCTTAGAGTGCCTATATGATGGGAGGTTTGTACTGTAGATATCTAATGTCTTATTAATTTATAATAAGTTCTTAGCAAAAAAAAAAACAAAAAAAGCATTCGTTGCTTTTTTTTTTTTTTTGACGGTGGCATGAGGTAAGCCATATTTCTTTCTTTTTTTCTATCACATATGACAAAACTCATTTCAGATAATTTTATCTTGCTGGTACACTTGTTTATTTGTTTATGCATTTTCATGTATTGATTACATTATATAAAAATTAACGAGGGGTTTAGCAGTGGAATACAAATTAACGTACCGAATACAGTGGGGCAGATGTTATTGAAACCAAGGAAGATTTATGCTTATATTCGAGCAGTTTTGTAAAACATAAACTGGCACCAAAAGTTCATGTCGTATCATGGCCTATTTGAGACTGAACCCCTTCAGAGTAGAAATAACGTGTTTTATTATTCGTTCTTTTCAAAAACAATAAATAAATGGAACCTCCCCCCCCCCCCCCACACACACACACACACACCACACACACACACACACACACCCCAGGAAATTGTAAATTCAGATCCTCTCGCCGAGTTTCCTCATCACCTAGAGCGCTGTTATAAGTAAGTTGCTGTGATTTGCATGCAGTGCGTGAAACTTCTTTCTAAGCGAGAAGCGTGGCTTTAGAGTGCATATATTGGTTTGATAGACCAAACGTAGGAGTGACGTTCTTTTCGTGATATTTGAATGAATATATGTCACGCGAGTTGTGTTGTTGTTGTTGAATGCTGCTGTTTATCTTTAGATTGTTATTCTTGTCGTGATTCCTTCTCCTGCAATGACCCCAAGAAGGGTTACAATATTGTGGAATAAATAAGTAAATAAACAGTGCATGCAGTTCAACGACACAATAGATACAACAACCATAACAGGTGTAGCTGCGTATCGCAGCTTACAAACTTAGAAACGATGTTTGCCGCAGCAAGAATGCATGCTTTCCGGCAGCGCGTTTCGAATAAATAAATGAACAAATAAATATGTTCAACTATTTTTTTTTTCGATGAAACAATTGGTTTGTGAACCTACACGGGGAAATGCTGTTCTAGACCTCGTCTGTTCCTCGCACCCAGAAAACACCTCTGTTCGTGTGCTTGGCGAAATTAGTGATCGTAGACTCGTTTATGTTCGGTATAATTCAATTAATACTTCCGAGTGTTTATCTAGGGAAGGTCATACATGATTTCTCAAAAGCTGATCTTACTGCCATAGCGGCATCGCTGTCTGATTTCGTGGTGTATTATGAAAGGGATGGCCGGGGTCGATCCGTCGAAGAAAACTGGACCTCTAGAAGAAACAAATTAATTTCTGTGCGCGAAATTTTATTCCTAAATTGGTCATCACGAGGCGTAGAGCATGTGATTAAAAAAAATAAAACATTAAAAACTGATCCCAATAAGCTCTGGCAAGTTGTTAATCACACAAAAAAAGAACATATCATTTCCTCAAATACAGGAAGGTGACGTAAAGTTTGTAATTATTTTTGGAATTTTTGTAACTTTTGGACTTGGCAGTATTATTATTATTATTCTCCTTTCTTTCCTTTTTTTTTTTGCCTTCTATTTTTCCTTTTCCAGTCTTCTCCGTTTTTCTTTTTCTTTTACATTTCCTCTCTTTCCCTTGGCTTTCACGTTTCCTTCTTTTCTCCTGTTTGTTGGGCTGGCAACCTATTGCTTGGGGTCGAAGAAGGGGAAGTTTGAAATACGGAAATGGATGATATCATTATTATAGTATCGACGGAGTTATAAGTGAAATTGACCGTTTACCGGCTAAATCAAGCCCGGGGCCTGACGGGTTGTGTTCAAAGCTGCTTAAATTAACACCCTAAAAAGGGTGTAATCTTACACCCTTTGTTTCATATAATAAACCCCAAAACTTCAGTTCGACGTGCAGCGCACTGACGTCGATCTGACGGTACTAACTTTCTCGAGAGGTCTGATAGCCGTGTGGTACAACTTATTAAAATAGCTAATGTACGTGTTGCTGACGACCAAAAAAAAAAAATAATAATCGGGGTTTTCTTGGCCCTACTGCAAGACCTCAGTGTTTTTTTTTTTTTTTTTTATGGTCTTTGATGCGTACTTTAGCTAAAGTTATATCGCACCATTATCAAGCCCCTCGTAAAATTTGGGGTCGTCTGTTCGACTATAGTGCGCTGTACGTCGAACTAAAGTTTTGGGGTGCATTATATGGGACAAAAGGGTGTAAGGTGACACCTTTTTTTTTTTTTTAGAGTGTTGATACCGATAGTATTTCGACGATTTGGAAGTCGGCAAATGTAATTCCAATTCATAAGTGTCGTAATCCCTACAGCGTATCAAACTGCAGACCTATTTCACTGGCATCTGTTCCCTGAAAACGTTTAGAACATTTCATTTATTCACCTAAACGAAACACTTCGTTTCTAATATACACTTGTTTCTAACCACTGCAGCATGGTTTTCAGCGTGGCATTTCATGTGAATCGCAACTTTTTGAACTGGTAACCGATCTGCACGCCAGCATTCACTCATCCTCACAAACTGACGCAGTTTTTATTGATTTTTATAAGTATTTTATCGTGCCTCTCACAGCCGTCTGATTAAAAAAATAATGCAGTCTTTAAAACTTAATCTGGATTTCAGAGGTTCTGAGCAATAGAAAACAGTCCATTGTAAACGACATCAGCTCAGGCCCCATAAACGTTAAATCATGAGTTCCCCAAGGATCAGCTCTTGTCCCGCTTTTATTTGTAGTGTATACACCTTTTCTGCATGGGCGCCGCCATCTTCAATTCAAGAACTTCCGGTATGCGTGAAATCATCGCTTTCTTCTCGTCTCGGCACTAAAACGTGTTAACATTTTAATTGCAACCGTCAGTCGTTCTAGTTATGACCCTTCTATACTTTTTTTACTTGTTCGGGGTGGTAATGTCTTATTTTTTGTTCGGAACGCATACCGGATATGGGGACAACGTGGCTGGGTGCGAGGCTAAACGAACCATGCAAAAAGACGTTTCATCTAAAATTCGCCTATACGCAGACGTCTGTGTGGTCTACCGGGAAATATATTTGATCAAGATGACCCTTTTGCTCTTCAAAAAGACTTGGACAGCATAAGTTTATGGTGTAATACATGGCTGATGCAAATAAATTTAGAAGAAAAAAAACTGCCATTTATTAGCCCACCTCTTGTAAGCATGTTCATGCTTGTAAGCATGTGTGTGTGTGTGTGTGTGTGTGTGTGTGTGTGTGTGTGTGTGTGTGTGTGTGTGTGTGTGTGTGTGTGTGTGTGTGTGTGTGCGTGTGTGTGTGTGTGTGTGTGTGTGTGCCGCGCGCCGCCGGTGGTGCTTGGAAGTAGTGATCGCGAATTTATAGTTTTGACAATCCTTTGAGGTGATCTTTTTTTCTAATTTTTTGTATTGATTATAATTTGCATAAGTATTCAAAATGAGTCCTTGCGTTGACCCTAACCCCCACCCCCCCCCCCCTCTTTTAGTAATGTCCCACCGGGGCCTTTAGAAGGACTTCAATAAATAAATAAATAAATAAATATCCTCTTCTTTAGGGGAGTATTTTTTATTTATACATTGGGAACTCCTAAAACATTCTTTGGCGCGTCTCTATATTTTTTTTTTTTCAATAGACCCTCAAAGGTGCGTAATTTAGAAGCTGCTGAGCCAATTATTAGAGTCCGCCGTTGTGTGGAGCATGTGCTCTGATCACGTATTGGGCACGAGGGCTGCGTCAGCATTCGGCGAGTATTCCGATCCAATCGCACGCTTCGTGCCCTACGATGGATGGATGGATGCTAACGGTGTGCCCTTTATAACGGGCGGTAGCTTGCGCCACCTAGCCTAGAAATTAAGAAAAAGAAAAAAGAACGCTTCTTCCCTTTGCCTTTTAAAGCCAATTTGCTTCTCGTCTGCAATTTTGTAAACTGTCACCAGGCGGTGAGGGATATCACCAGGAAGATGACCTTGGAAATGGCGACCGCCAAGGTTGCTTGATGGGGTTCTGAAAAGGGTTCTATTGTTTGCTTCGCGTAATGATGTAGGGTCTAATTAACCTATGATTATCTATCAGAAGTTGCTTATCGTCTCAGTATAGCCCATACTTGATATGTTATGTGAATTTGTGAGGGAGCACAAGCCCAGTCCAATCAACCCGCATTTCATGGCGTTTTCTTTTTTTTTTCTTTTTTTTTTTTGTCACTATACTTCGTTTCACCTTATGTGCGAGCGTAGGCAAAGCTGGAAGCGCGAGCACGAAAGCTCCGTGTGTTCAGGCTTTGCTCGAGCGCGCGAGCTGGGGAGAAACGCGAAAAGCGCTGGTCTCGCGCTTCTAGCTTTGGCTTCGCTCGCAGATAAGGTGAAACGAAGTATAGGGTAACCATGCGTTAAAGTCGAATGAAAAATGTGATTATAAAGGGCTTGGCAATAGTGGCACGAGAAAGAGAAAATACGAATCACGCGAAGAAGAAACTATACTTCGTCTCACCCTAGCATGGACTAACCGCGAAGGCTGTGCTAGCGCGAGCGGCCAGCCTTGACTGCCTTGACTAGAGCACTTGCTGCACGAGCGCTCGTGCAGCCGCCGCTGCTTCATTCAAAGCGTTTAGCTCGCGCTTTTAGCACGCGCGGCTAACAATAGTCCATACTAAGGTGAGACGAAGTATAGTTCGACTATACTCCGTTTCACCTTATGTTGTACCGCAGAGAAGGCTAGAAGCGCGAGCTCATAGCTTTGGGAGCTGCTCTAACGCACGAGAGCTTGTGCCGCCGAGATGTGCCCTAGAGCATGGAGCTCGTGCTTGTAGCCTTTCCTGCGGTACATCATATGGTGAAACAAAGTATAGAACTGTATACATTACGAGGAGTTGGTATTAAGCGACCGACAGCTCTCGCTCCTACGGTGATTGATAGATACGACATACCACGCATAGAAGGGCAGCTTTTTATAAAAATCGCCGCTTCCTATCAACCTCCCGCTTTATGAGCACACTACATAGGTTTTGAACGAGAGAGAAAAAAAAAAAACCTGCTTCAAAGTGTATAAATAAATGAGCTATTCGGTAAACGCCACCCTCGGTAAAAACAACAAAAAGAAATTGGTATTCTAATTGTGTACTCTTATGAAACATAAAAGTACACTGAAAGTATATGTTTAGCATATATGTGTTTTCTATAAGAGGTATAATTTTATATACGTTTAGTGTACTTTGTATTTTAGAGTGCGGTGCTGTCCGCGTGTCGACCCAGTCTGCTAGCCAAGGTGTGCATACTAAAAGTATATAGTTTTGAAAGAAAACTACCCCCCCCCCCCCACCCAATTTTGCTATTTTTTTTGCTATGCGATTTAATGTGGTTTCAGAAGACAACCCAATCAATAATTTGCTACAACGTCACGTATATTTTTAATAAAGTAAAAAGAAACGCAACTGCTCGAAACCGAAACTGGACTGGGGATAAAGAACAAATGTGGAGGAGGAGAGAGTTGCTAGAACTCACGCGACTACACCCGACCACGTCTTCTTCTTCTTTTTTTATTTGTTTATTTTTTTATTTTTTTTTTTTTTTTTGCCGTGCGAAGCAGACGAAAAATACGCACGTCGCACAAAAAAAAAACCCACTAAAGTCAAGCACTCCGCGCTTGACGTTTGAGAGTTTTTCAAGCTCTTACCAATTCGTGTTCGTCAGACGATTAAAATACTCTTTTACAACGTCTTCAGCCAGGAGAAGGATCGACAACTCGGCGACGTCTTCGTGGGAAACAGCTTGGTGGTCGGGCGTGTCGTATACGGAATAAATCCTAAATTGTTTGGATCGGTAAAGCTATAGACAGGTTCGCCGGTACCTCGAACAACAGTTCTGAGCTAGAGGTCCCACGCCCGTCGTCCGCCGCCGTCACTTTGTCCGCGATGCGACGCCATGTTGAGAATCACACAGAGAATGCACAGAGTGCTTCCGGTTATCTGTGCAACTTTTTTTTTCTTAATGGACGTATTTTCAGCTTTTTAGAAACCACAAAAATGGGTATCATATTTTTTTTTCTGTTTTTAATATTGAGTATGTGCCTTCCATGGCCCACGACTTAGATTATATTTGGTGCGTGTGTCTAAACCATAGAGAACGGCACGTGACAACGGAGAAGAGTGTGAGCGCGACTCAAACCGGCCAGTTCTCGATTGGCGCGGTTTTCGGACGGAAAGGAAACGAATTTCGAGCCGCAAATTGTGCTCTCATATGCAATCTACAAACAAAAACCTTGGCGAGCATAAATACCCTGGCAGTGTCCTTATTAATGCACTGTTCAGAAACTAAGAAATACTACTTATACTTTGCGCAGTGTTCCATAAAGGTGCAAGATTAGTGCACCTTTATGCGTATTACTTTTTTAACGTGGGTAGCGAGTGTTTCTCTTTTTTTCTCCGGTTGCACTCGCATGCCCAGCCTTTTGTTCGTATTAACCGTTTATTCGTCTTAACCGTTGTGTCATTATCTGGAGTCACAGTAAGCGGCTAGCAAGTTCGACCGACCCCCTCCAGACCAAACAAACGCACCTGGATTTTCACGCTCGACCCAGACGGACGCGCGGCAAAAACAAACAAACGCGAAAGGATCCCCTCACCCCAAACCGAAACCAAACGAAAAAGACGCAAATCAAAAATACAACGCTCCTTGCAATCCATAAACTCGAAACTACCCGCGTACAAACAAAACGGACAGAAACAAAAGTACTAGCAAACAAAAGGGAGAGAGAAACGAAACTTGCGGGCAGACTCCGACGGAACAAAGAAGTTAGCAGACGTATACCCAACGAAACAACGTTGCGTCGTCTGCTCGTCCGATTTCCTCGTTTCAGAGGAGGCATCCCTTGCGTGACTAAAAAAAAAACAACAAAATAAATCAAATAAAAGATATCTTTTGTGTGTGTTTCTTTTCGTTTGCTTCTTTTTGCCCGTCGTCAGTCACCACTTAGTACGCTTTTTTATATTTACATGTTTAAACAGCCGCGAATGCACGAGCTCCGCGAGCGCATGCTCGCGGCTAGACATAGAGGAGCGAGTCCTAAATATGCAAATCATCCCCCTGCAGCACGGCTAGAGAGGCCCGTACCTCACCTCACAAAATGGCGGCCGATAATACATACACGACCAGACAGAAAAAAAAAAGAAAAAAAATGCAGTACCTAAATGAAAGAAAGAAAAACGACGAGGCTTCTATAACGCAAACTGAATCGAATGAGGAATAAGAAAATAAATCAGCTACAAAACATTACGGACACTAATGTCTTTCTGATGCGCCATCGGCTACAAGCCGGTTGAGCAAGCGAGCTCTCCACGAGATGCCGTCACGTCTAACACTGATGTCATTTCCGCATAATTCTAGCTAGAACCCTCAGCAAACTCCGCCTCCCGTGCTTCGTGTACTCAAAGAACCACTCGCGAAAAAAAAAAAATCAAATAAAAAGTAAAAAATTTGTAACCCTCCCAAATTACACCCGGCAGCGATTACGAGCGGCTAACCTACAACCAGTTGCGGCGGAGCACCACCAGAGGACGGCGAGCCTGAGGGCGGCGGAGTAATACACCCTACCATATAAACCCCTCCCAGCGTCACGATTGGCTCATAAAGGTCGTTCGCGGGTAATTGAGCCCCGGACACATTTACGCCGCGGAGACCGAAGCGCGCGCGCGGAAGGGAACGATGCGATAAATAAAACGCCCAAAATGACGCCCAAAATAAAAGGATACAAAACAAAAATGTCCCAGGCTTACACATACAGAAGAACGGCTTGCGTAAAAGTCGAAGGACAGAATTGTCAGCAAATCATCCAGTAAAGGCGCACTAACACGAGCGAAAAATAGTTCGCCAAGAGCAGAAAGTAGTTCGGCAGTAAACATGTATGATCTCTATGAAACAGACCCAGCGAGGGACTGACTATTCCATTCTTGGTACAAAGCCGCATACCTAAGTGTAATATGTCCTACAAAACTATTTCATGACTTGTACAAACAGGCTAGAAAGTGGCGTTTTTTAAATTTTAAATGTAGTGCGCGCGTGCCGAAAAGGCAGCCACCAGAAGAAACAGACCACAAAGAAAAATAGTTCCCAGCCGCACCCTGATAGGTCGTCTTAAAGCAACGACCTTGTCTCAAAGGGTACGACGGACTATTTGATCCATGTCATAGACCTGATAGACAAAAACTGCGGGGTGAAGCAATACGCCCTGCCGTAATACCACCTCTTTTCCGCGTAATGACTTAGGCGCAAAAGGGTCAAAGCCGACGTCGTCGGCAGCCGGGCGCATTAACACACACACAAACAAAAATACTCCAAGTCCAAAAAAAAAAATAATAAAAGCAAATACAGAGAACAAGTTTTCGAACCGCACCCCTAGATATCCCGAAGTCTGGAGAGAAAGGACTTTCTGACGGTGTGTGCGTGCGTTGTGTGTGTGTCCGTGGGCAAGTCTGAGGGCACGCGATCAGCACGAAATCTAGGAGAACGATTTCAGACGGTGTCTTCAAAGAACTCTCAAGGTCAATTGCCCTGCCGAAATCGTTTTCACCTTTGCGGAGTTTTATTTCCTTTAGAGTAGGATTAAGTAATAAGAATAAAATGACGTGTTGACCGCCGACGCCACCGCACGAGGAAGGGCGCTAGTGTTCGCGTCCTTCTTCTACGGGACGGGCGGGTCGAAGGGGTTTCGGGCGAAACCGAGCACAAAGAAAAAGATCAAAAGCGCAATAAGACCAGAACTAGCTCTACCGCTCCTTTATAATAAATAAAAAAATTAAACAAGCAAATGAATTTTACTACGCTGTGGCTCTACAGCACAGCACAAGGTACACGAAAAAGAAAAAAAAAATAGAAGCAGACGACAAAAGGAGCAGACGACACGAGAAAGGAGACGCCAAATAGCAGACGACCGAATAGCAAGCAAACCGGAGGGGGGATGGGAAAAAGCGGCGCTGGTCTTTGTGTCTGCGCGCTTTGATATTTTGCTCTGGACGCTTTTTCGGCGGCAAGTGTCGCAAATGAGACGGGAGGGGAGGGCGACCGCCGAACTTAGCGGGAGATTTTTACGCACACAGATTGCTTGCTTGCCCTCGCCGCTCCCCACCAACAAACGCCCTCCACCGCCGCCGTTCACCCCGCTTTTACGTGTTCGTCTGCTAACCGAGTCGCTCGCATTTCTGCTGCAGTCCGATGGAGAGGGAAGGCGGGGAGGAGAAGGACCGGGAGTCGCGACCCTCGCCGTCCGAAAATGTAAGGTCTCCTGCTGGACGGAGGGCTTCCGGGAGTAACTCTAAGAGTCGCCCGGACCGGTCCATTCATTTACTGGCCTCGTCGCCTACCCAACTTCACCTCCTTCGCCGCCGTTTGACGGGGGGACTAAACAGGAAAGACATATACGCCGAGGAGTAGTTCCGCTCCTCCCAGCCGCCAAAGAAAAGACAAAAAGCAAAAAAAAAAAAAAAAAAAACGTAATAAGAAGAGAAGATCCGTTCGCCGAGAGGTGCTGTAGTCTCTCTTTTCAACACGCAGACGGTGTCGATTTTAGACCGCTTTACTGGCGTTATCCGAGAAGCCGCCGGAGAGAAAAATGTGCGTAAAATGACCCCTTGCTCGGAGAAAGGCCGGCTGGCGTGCCGTGCGCTTTTCTTTCATAACCCATCATCGCCCTTTTCTTCAAGCCACGCCGCGATTCGTTCAAAGAAACGTGTTAACGGACGCGAGATCTTCGCGCGTCGCTTCCCACATTGCAACCGGCGCGCACTTGGGCCGAAGTTGATCAGATTACTAACGTGTTAGCCGCGTAGTCACGTGGAGTATAAAAAAAAAGGAAAGAGAAAAACACGGTAGTAAAGTAAATCTTACCTTCTGGTCTGGAAGTAGGGACAGCGTGGCATTATGGAGTTCGTCCAGCGTCGGTCTTTCCATGTGGCCGTGTACGGACATGACATTTCGGTAGTGGTCCAGCCTCGGCAGGGCTTCGCGGGTGTAGTGCCGTAAACTGCGTACATTGTGCGTGTCGTAGGTGCAGGCGTTCCAAGACTGACCGTCCGGCGGCTGCTCTTCATCGCTCCTCTCTTCGTCGTCTTCGTCGTCCGAGTGTTTCTCGACGGCGAAGTCCACTTTGGCGACTTGGAAGCGCGACTGTTTCTTGCTCGGGTTGTCCTTTCGGTCGTCTAACTTGATCCACTCCTCGTTCTTTTCCGCTAGCGACGATTTGTCCATGGTTGGGTCGCTAACACGCGGCACCGCGCGCTCTCCTTCGTTAGATCCCGGCCGCGGCTAAGCCGTTGTTTTGGCGCTCCGCTAGCAGACGACTTGGTTATATACCCAGACCCGGTGGCGAGAGACACAAAACCGCCGGCAACTGAGGGGGCGCCACAAACCGGCTGCCTCCGGCTGCCTCTCCACGGGGCCAGGAAAAAAAAAAACAAAGAAAAATTATATTAGCGAAACAAAAGCGCCTTGCCCGTTTTGCGAATGGATGATGACGGCTTTTGTCTTCGCGGGGTCTGGAGTCCCGCTGAGTTCGCTTCCACTGCAATCACTTTGGTAACGCTCCGTCAATTCTCTGAGCGCTTCAGAGGTTACGGGGCATGGAGTTTGTACAATGCTACGCCGGTTGCGCCTTCTCATTCACGAACACCTTTCGTCAACTACATCCTTCACAGTTTTGCTAATTTTCAATGACGTACTGACAGTGAAAGTCAGTGACCCTACCCTAGTGATAAGTTTTACAAAAAAATCAGAATTCTTTTTTTTTCTACTTTTTTCACATGAAATTTTATTGAAATTTTAAAGTTTGAGCAGCGACTCGGCCATCTGGCGAGCAAAATCGAATATTTTTAGGTCGTGTTAGGTTGCTCTCTATTACGCTTTCTCGCGTTGCTCGCGGTAGCTAATCTGGCAGGATTACATTGATCATCATCATCATCATTTATTTTCCTTGAGGGCCCGAAGGGCATTATACAAGGGGGTGGCAATAGAACAAAAACAAATAGAACAGTAAACACAATTATAACACTGTAAGTTAGCTAGGTTGGTTAGATAAAGATAGGGTAATGGCTTCAACAAATGAGGTAGTGAATTCCAATCCTCGATGGCCAATGGTAGTGTGGAAGTCTGGTGAAAAACAGTTGATGATCGAATTGGACGTAATTTACATAGGTGATATAGATGCGGGAAAATACGATGGGGAGGTGATGGAAATAAATTTGCGAAAGAAAGCAATAGCACAAAGAAACTTGAACTACAGGGAATGCATTCTTTTTTCGTTTTGAAAGGACTCTGAAAGCACGAGCTGCAAATTTGTTTTGTCTAGTTTTTTTTTTTTTTTTTTTATCTTTCTGGCGCACCGTTACCGGGCGTACACTGACGCTGACACGCGCTTGTAAACGACCGCGGCACGCGTGTGATCGAAGGCAGCAGTGACGGTTTACGAGCTAAAGCGCAGGATGGTCAGGATATCCAGCGCTTTAATACAATTAAGCAACGCGCTCGCACTCCCTGGCCGAGGAAAACAGGCCAATTCTCTACGGAGTGATTAATCAGTTAAGCCAGAGCCGTTTATTGAGAGAGTTTGGCCATACATTAGTTTGAATAGGCGAGCATCTCGGGGCCAACCACAGGCCGCGAAACAGCCCCTAGCGGTGGTCGCGTGCTCTAAATTTGTGCCACGACTATAGACCTTTCCATTGTTTACAAAATCACAGTCCAGCGTGCGATCTTCACAGCCCAGCACGTGCGCGTTCGTCGCTTCGGAAAGCGAGCAAAGCACGCGCCATACGCACGAACGCTCACAATGGCACCGGCCACAAGCTCGTTTTTGGAAAGGTCTATACTTCGTTTCACCTTATGTGCGAGCGAAGGCAAAACTGGAAGCGCGAGCACGGAAGCTCCGTGCGTTCAGGCTTTGCTCGAGCGCGCGAGCTGGGGAGAAATGCAAAAAGCGCTGGTCTCGCGCTTCTAGCTTTGGCTTCGCTCGCAGGTAAAGTGAAACGAAGTATAATTTGAGCCGTGCCGAGCGGAACTCCGCGTCTCAAGACGCTCGCGCACCCCACCCTTTGCACTGCTTTCTTTCAGCCAGTCTCAGGACGCTGTTCTAGCAGTGCAGACAAAGGCATGGGCACGAGCGCGTGGCTTTGGAAAGTGCCTCCTATGCACGAGGTCTCGTACAAACAAAAGCGTTTCGCTGAGCTAGGCTCACGCGCCTGTGCCTTTGTCTTCACTGTCGACATTTGTGAAATGGAGTAGAGGTCTCCTGATTGGTCGACGCTGTGTCACAAATTTAGTTTACGCTCTAAGCGTGGGGGGAATATTCGGCGCTGGCGGCGGCCTTTGCTCCGCCTATTGTCCAAACTCTCCTAATATACGGCTCTGAGTCAAGCTACCTGTAGCCTTTTGCAACGTCGTCTCTGCAGCAGAAGCTCCGCCTCCAGCCCTTCGATAACGCTACGGCGCACGCGCAATCGAAGCACGACAGGAGGCAACGAGCGCGTGCTGGGAAGCAGAGCTTCCCCTGCAGTTCTTATGAATTACCAGTCCACGTGAGGGGGATCGGTGGCCAAGTGGTCTAGCGCACACCAGCTCGGAGCACGTGGAGCGAAAGCTCGCGCTGTAGAACCCAGGATCCTGGGCTCAATTCCCACCCTTGCCCGTTTCGATCTGACCCATCCCAAAACTACTCCCTCTTCAGGCAGATCCGAAAATCCTCCACAGTGACGTGCGCAAAAGACACCATTAATGTGGCGAGGCTATTACTTGTATAATACTGTTCTTAAATGAGCTCTATATAAGCGATCGGCTTTCAATTTTTATGGTGTCTTTTGCACACGCAACTGTGCAGTTTTTCAAACTCCGCCAGAAGAGGGCGTAATTTCGGGATGGGTCTACCGCACTGGCTAAATTGCTTATCTACAGCTGAGACACCAGGCGCCCACTGAGGCAGACTAACTTCCGGCTGTATAAACATACGCACAATTTGCTTTGCAGTCCACGTGTCGTCTCGTCATTAGAAAAAGGAAATGCACGTACTTGGAGATGCTTTTCCGTGGCCATGAAGCCAGTGCAATGTTGTACATGGCTTGAACTGACATCAAGCCATGTGGTGGCCTTGCTGCTTACCGCGTACCTTCTTTAAAACAGACGTAGCACCGCCGATTTTTTTTTTGGGAGTGACCCGGAAATAAACCCTTTCCAAAAGTGGGGGCCATCAAGTAACCGCTGGGCCAATTATCTAAGTCCGCCATTGAGTGGGCACGCACTCTGCGCATGAATTAGACACCAGCTCTGCGTCGGCGTTCGGCGAGCACTCGGATCCAATCACACACTTCGTGCCCAATGAATAGGTGGATGGATGGATGGATGAATACTAATGGCTGTACCTTTTATTGCGGGCGGTAGCTTGCGCCACCTAGCCTAGGAAATAAAAAAGTATGATTCATCCCCTCGCCCTTCTAAGCCAATGTGCTCCCCCTCCGTACTTTTCTAACTATTGTATCACCAGGAAGTGTGAGATATCGCCAAAATGAACTTTAAGGAATCGGGCAAAAAAAGAAAAAAAAAAAAACATTCAACCCGTTTTTTCCCCCGTCGAGGGAGTCGCCAAGTTTCCTTTGGTCAAACTTAGTCAGCGTATTGGGCTGGAGCTACGCGGGAGCGTTCTAACTTTCCTCT
The DNA here is from genome assembly GCA_013358835.2 of Ixodes persulcatus. NCBI lineage: Eukaryota > Metazoa > Arthropoda > Arachnida > Ixodida > Ixodidae > Ixodes > Ixodes persulcatus. The sequence goes on along the minus strand of JABSTQ010011435.1, from coordinate 503,614 downwards.
GTCCCGCCTTTTTTATTTTTTTTTATAGTTAGTTTTATTTTATTCAATTTTCCCAGGAAATGGCTACCGCCAATGTAGCTTGATAGACTTTTGAGTAGGCGGCGACGACGTCACCTGCAAGCGCTGCATGCCATGTATGGGCGTTGAAGATGCACTCTCGCATCTTGAGCGTAGATCGAACCTATGCAACACACTCTTCACTTCATAATTCTTTTTTTTTTTTTTTTTTTTGTACAACGGAGTGCCAGTAATGTTTTGATCCCAGAAACGATATGCATGTATTAAACTTCTGTCTAAAATCGTTTCATAGACTCTTTAACATGCTAATTTTGCCTTCAACCTCAAATAAGTTCCGTGGAGCTGTTAAAGGAACACTGACACCCCCCCATTTTTTTTTTTTTTTTTATTTTTTGCCAGGCGTTTTATTATGGTGTCGGAGGACTACCCAACTAATATTTTGCAACAGAGTAGCGTATATTTTTATTAAAGCCAAAAGACGCAACTGCTCGAAACCGAAACTGAAACCGGAGCACGGAGGTCGGAGAAGTGGAGAGGAGAGAGTGAGTGGCGGAAGTCATGTGGCTACACCCGACTGTGCGCATTTTTTCCCCTTCTGCGTAGCAGACGACATGCGTGGTGGCGTAGCGGGAACTGTTTGCCGTGCGATTCTTTTGCAGTTATGTTTGTTCCGCTCGCTGTTCTGTACTTCAAGATGAGTTGTTTTGTACATTGAGGAGTTGGAGATGAGTAGTGAGTGCCCGTGGTGAATTTCCGTGATCGGCTCCGAAAAGAATACACCCAAGATGTTGCGTGAAGAGCTGGCTCACATGTCCTGCGTCCGAAAAAAAGTGGCATTGTGCGACAGAGTTTCCGAAAGATCAACGGGATCGGGACTAATGGCTGGCTGCAATTCCTGTAGAACATTTACGGGCACCTCGGAAAGCGGACGGTACCTGATTTTTATGCTCCTTGTGTTTTGTGGAAAGTGATTACATTGAGTTCGCAGGTGTCAAGAAGGAAATCCCATACCATTTAGTTCAGCGACGTTTCGTTCACATTTGCTTGTTATTTTTTTTGTTTGTTTCTTCAGTGACAATTGTAAAAAAAAAAAATGTAAACATCGCAAAATGTTTGAAAAAAAAAGGTACGCTTTCACTGGGGATCGAACCCGGTCCTGCCGCGTGTGAAGCGGACGTCTTTTCACTGAGCTACTAGGGAATTTTTTTGTCTTTATAACAGTTTTTTTTTCATTATTATGTAAAAGGACGGCTATTTACATTGGGTAAAAAAGCTGCACATAACCAACTCAGAGCGTCTCAGTAGGAGGGCAGCCTAGCACATTCATAGCTCGCAACAGCCGAACTATTTGGCATTTGCAGCCGTGTAAGTACATAAGGGAACTTGGATGGCCTCCATGCCTAAGCGTTTTTAGTGCTTTGCAATCGCGACTTCCACACCGCCCAGCACTCTAGGTCGGGCTGTAGCGTGGCCTCTATCAGGGTGTCAACATACATGAAGCCGTCAATGAAGTGGCGCCATGCCGGCTTGCCCCCCTCCACCACATGCAAGTGATCGGTCCTCGACCTCCATAGTGACTGCAGCCCAAGCAGGGCAAGGACTTCCCAGGCTCTGCTGTTCGGACCTGACCCGAACTCTAAGAATTTCACTTTTTCCAGGTCATATACATGTCTATCCGCAGCACAGCTCTAAGTTCGGCCCAAAACAACTCTGCAATTGTACAGTACAGAAAGACGTGTTCAAGGGTTTCTGGCAACGGGCAGAACGCGCAGTTCTGAGACCAAGGTACAAAAAAAACAACCTTCTTCGCCGACCAAGTCTTCACGGGTAACACCTCCCAATGAAGACGAACGAAAAAATTCTTCGTCCCTACTCTCGCTGGATACCGCCGAAGACGCTGGAAGACATCGGACTTTGTCTTTATAACAGTTTTATTCACCAACGGCATGTTCAGGTTACATATACATTTGCTTAGCACATATCATTAAGAACGTTTGGAGTTTTCACACTCTTTCATCAGTAATAATGCAGCCGGTAAACTGTAAGCTGGAACGTTTGCTGCCGATTTTCCTCCAGCAAAAGCACCTCCGGGTCGAAGTCGGGAAGCACCACGCATTGGCGACATTCGCACCTAGTAAAGAAATCGTACACGTGCATATTCGACTCGAAGTACACACTTCGTGCTTGACGTTTGAGCGAGCGATGTCTTCAGCCACGAGAAGGGAGCGACGGCTCGGCGACGTCTTCGTGCAAATCGGCTTGGTGGTCGGGCGTGTCGTGCGGGATGAATACCAATTCTTTTGATCAGTCCCAAATTTATCTTTTAAAGGCAGACAGAATTCGCCGGTACCGCGAGCGACAGTCCTGAAGTAGAGGTCCCACGCCCGTCGTCCGCTGCCATCGCTGTCCCCGCGAGTCCCACGATATGCGAAACGACGCACGCACGGAATGCTTCCGGTTCTCTGTGGAACTTTTTTTTTTTTTCAATCAACGCATTTGCAGTTTTTTAGAAGCCACAAAAAATGGGTTTATATTTTTTTCTATTTTTAATATTGAGTGACCAACGACTTTGATTAAATTTGGTGGTCGCGTCGAAACCTTAGAAAACGGCCCGTGACCACGGAAAAGAGAGCGAGCGAGACTCGAACCGACCAGTTCTTGATCGGCGATTTTCGGGCGGAAAGAAACCGAATTTCGAGCCGCAAATTGTGTTCTGGGTAGTTGGGCTCTCATATGTCATGTACAACTAAAAACCTCGGCGAGCATAAATACCCTGTCAGTGTCCGCTAATTTCCCCAGGATCGTGTCCGCCAGCAAACAAATGATGACACAAAACTCTGGACGGCTACCGCCATCTATGAGCGACAGCGGCAACCACACAACCGGTTGTCTCGTTGCCACCGTCGCTCATAGACGCCGACAACCTTTCGAGCCTTTCCATTCTGGCTTGCCGACTTGCGGCCGGCCATTACTTCATTCCCATCATAGTGTCGCTTCGCTGGTCTTCCTTCTTCACCAAAATAAAAAAGGTTAAAGTTTTCTTCTTTTTTTTTTTGTGTGTGTGTGTGTGTGTGTGTGTGTTGACGATTCTACATGTATCGACTTGATGATGAACGAGTGGTTGTTCAGTCGAAAAATCGGTGCTTTACGTTAGAGCTTCAATAATCACTAACGAAGTTAATAGTAATACTTTATTGTTTCGTGCAGACGTCTTGTGGAAAGGAGTGCCTAGTTATTGCAGAATGTGAAATAAAATAGAACAAAGCATTTAGCAGCTGAAGCGTCAAACATATGTAAGAGAAAGGAGGAATATTTATGGAAGAACAGATGCCAGCATGACAAGAGTTCCCCTTTCACATTAATATTCAGTTTAGTTAGGTTATTTTACACCAGAACAAAAAAGTCTCAGTATTCTTTTAAATTAAATTAATCAGTTTCATTTTATTTAAATTATATTTATTTTATTAATATCAAATATGTTTGATTTAAATCACTGTAGCTAGAAAGTAGTGATTTTATTCAATCCGTCCGATCACTGATTACTGTAAATAACATTTTATTCATGTAGTATTTAGGTAGCAAAAACAGCTTTTTTTTTTAGTTAGTTGGAATTCTTTTTTTTTTTCGTGTTCTGACTTGATTGTGATAGGATTGGTCATTAACGAACAAAATGGAAGGTAGAAATCACGCCGATTTGCTCAGAAAAACTTTTTTTTTTTCTCTTATAAACGGTATAAATCTTTCTTGCTGGGTGATTCTTTGATTTAAGGGGCATTCAACCGCTATTTATTTGTACCCTTTTCCTCATAGATGGCGCAGAAGTTTTCCGGAACAAACGAGTTGCATGCTCGCATCTGCGCATGCAGGTCGGGCACTCGAGGTGGGCTCGGGTCACGGGCTGTTCGCCGCCGATCTCGAGCTAGATCTTCTTTGCTCTGCGTCCGCCGCTGCAGGAAGCGGCCGACAGGCGGCGCGAGATACGAGCCAATATAGACGTAGATTACAGTGGCTTACATAACGTAGAATGAGCTCTGACTTCCGACTGGATTCGAAGTTCCAACTAGGGGTGTCGCGAACCGGCCGAGGTTCGAGTTCGACCAGGTTCGACTTTTTTTACTTTTAGTGGAAAGTTCGACGAACCTTGTATTGAGGTTCGACTCGTGTGCGCATGCGCGACAGGCTGGCCAGTTGGCTTCGGATTGGATGGTGATGGCTAAGGGATGAATTAAGGGCAGCGCTGTTGGTTATTTCAGTTAATACAGTACAAAAAAGTTAAGTTATTAACTTCTTCAGTGATTAGAATTGGTTTCTTTTAATTGCAACTGTTCATAAAACAAAATAACCCTTTGGATAAAAAAAAATTCTCCAAACCTAGAAATGCTTGTATCAAGGTCTGGCCACACTGTCCATAAAGTCGAACCGGTCGAATCTGGTGAAAAGTTCGAAGGTTCGTCGAACCGGTTCGACCCAGTCGAACCCCGAAAGTTCGACTTAAAAATCCGGTTCGACAAAAGTTCGCGACACCCCTAGTTCCAACCACGTTTGAAATTATCGAATGTTCAGGGTGCAGCGGTGCGGCCGTTTGGACCAGCACATTTGGCACGTCTCACAAAATTCGAATTCCAAACGTATACGTGCCTGAAACTGGGCACGCGAATGTTGGTTTGCAAGAAAATTTGTCTATTTTTTAGTGCTCACATTAAAACTAGAAAAATTAAAAAAGATAAAAATAAGGCGGCAGTTTTGCACTTCCTATGTCCTATGTCGGTCTGCTCTTCGTCTGAATACTGGTTTGCAAACTCGCCCCCAGGAGGTGTGGAAAACGCAAAAACGCCGAGAGCGGGGCTGGCGGCGAGCAGGATAACCGCGATAAATAAAAATTTTAGTGAAATATATGAACGATAATGCAGTTTCAGTTCGCATTTAGAAACAAACAAACAAACTTATATCTTTGATAAACATTAATTCTAATATAGACGAATGTTTGTTTTGTTTTGTCGTCTGCTATCCATTCGCGTATCTCTGCTGAGCGCGGCAGACGCGTAGGAGGACCTAAAAAAGTTATAGACCGACACGCTGTTTACAAACAAGCCCGCGTTTGTCCACAAGGCACTGCGCGTGCGCTGAAACCGAATTCGCGTGAAGCGTCGCGTCTGCGCATGCGCAATGCCGTCGACAGCGCCACCGCAGCTGCGTGACGTAAGGGCCGCGTGTTGGTCTATACAAATACAGGGTGTCGCGCCCCGCCCCCTTACCAAAACAAAACAAAGCTGTTTTTTTTTTTTTTTTTACCGCTAAAATAAACTATGCAATGCCGAACGCTGATTCTCCTCCCAAATGTAGGTCTAGAGGTTCGAACCAGATGCCAAAGTTTCAGCACTAACCCTTATCTTATAAAGAAGTTTGAAATGATTTTCTGAAATTTTCATTTAGAAAATGGCGGCAGACCAAGCTCTCGATTACGTAGAGCTCTAGGCGCATGGCGCCAGTTAACGAAGACGGGCGAAAATGGGCCGCCCCATGTTCCCACTGAAAGTTTCGGAAAATCACATAACTTTTGCATAAGATAACGGTTCGTGCTGAAACTTTGGTATCTGGTTCGGACCTCTAGCGCTACATTTGGGCGCAGAAGGAGCGTTCAACGATGCATAATTTAGTTTTACGGTAAAAAAAAAAAAAAAAAAGTTTTTTTTTTTTGTTTTTTGGGGACACGTTTTAGTTTTTGAGAAAAGAGAAAAGCTCAAACGCCGTGAGAACGTGATAGCGGTTGGGAAAGAACGCGGAAGTTTGAGAACATGACGTTATTTGGATCAAAAGACAATTGAGAAAGACGAACATTTTCTCTGGGCCGAAGATTGCCAAAACAAGTAAGACTGTGGGCTCCTGTAACAGCTATTTCAGTAAAAAAAAAAAAAAAAAGAACTTGTTAGCAAAAAACAAGACAATATTATATTTCTTGCTAACAAGTGTTTTTCACTGATATAAATACCACAAGCGTTCACAATGTCAGTTCCTGTTTTGACGATGGTGTCAGTTCATGTTTCGCCGTGGCGTCATTAGTTCTGACCCTTGCTACTTACCATCAGATGCGACAAGTAAGACGGTGTTTTTAAAAAAGCATAGTAGAAGCTAGGAGCCATCGCGTTTTGAAACCAGCACCGTCGAGATTGTCATTCTGACAATGCTCTTATGCCCGTGATTTGGTCAATCGTGGAAAGCCGGACACAGCAACGTTTTTGGGCGCAGACGTCGCTAATAGACCATTTGCTATATTACCCAAGCATCAAGGAGAATGCAGGGATTGGTGTTCCACGTGCCACACGCGCACGCCTTCCCCGTATAAAAAAATTCGAAGTAAATAACCAAAATAAAGTGTTGACGAACGCGCGTACAAGATACTTTTTTTTTTTAGGATTTTGCTTTAGAAAATTTACTACTGCTGAGGCCAGCACGTGCGGCGCGTGGAACACCAATCCCTGCATTCTCCTTGATGCTTGGGTAATATAGCAATAGGTCTATACACCATTCCAATATTTACGAAATCATAGATTTGCCTGCAATATTCACACCTCAGAACGCGCAAGTTTGTAGCTTCAGAAAACGTACATAGCGCGCGTCGTACCCACTATGCTCGCGGACAACGTTCTGTGGCATTTCAGGAGTTAAGAGTGCGCGTGCACAGCTTTGATGGGCGCTCAAGGTGCGCAAACGCACGCGCGCCCATAGCTTAATTTGACTGCCTATAACTACAAAAATTTATCCACAACTATAACACGCAAAATGCCATTGGGTAGAAGCCCTTTTATGAAATGGGCAAGAGAGAGAGAAAGAAAAAAAAAAAAAGAAATGTGTTTTGGAGAGACTTCTAGCTTGAAATTGTCTATATTTGTTTCCAACGTCCACTTTGGCTACCAAATGAAAAAGAAACATGAAGATATAAGATCTGCTCCCAGAGCAAGAATTGCTCACAGTGAGAGACAGAAGGACGTATAAACCAACATCAGTTACCATAAGAAGCTTCCGCTGAGCTTTCTACATTCCCTGCCGGAGGCCAGCGCTGGACACAGATTGAAGACCAGGGGGGCTATGTTGCACGTTTTGGACTCCCAGGAGACTAGGGAGAAGGAAGTGACGTCAACAACGCTCTTTGGATGTTGATTGGTGGAGTCGCTGATAAGCGGTGCGTGGTGCTGCTAAGATACGTTCATTCACACCTACGTCACTTCCTTCTCCCGTCTCCTGGGAGTCCAAAACGTGCAACATAGCCCCCCTGAGCAGCGTGCCGCGGGGACTCCTCACAGATTGAGGACATCCCAACACTGCATGACGCAGCACTCGTGTCACTGCCCTGCGTTCCTGCGCTGACCCACGCCATGGTCACAGCACTGCTACCTTGATATTTCTTAAGTCTTGTAGAATCCTTGTTCTTTATAAAGCATGTTTTTTTGTTTTGTTTTTTACTCTCTGTCAGGTTTGGTTTTTGCAAACCTCGCCGTGAAGCATCAATATTTTGTGATCCCTTAATCTTTTTTTTTTCCCTCTCTTTTAGTGTGATGCCACTTTATGCAGCGTTCTTAGATACATCAGTTGAAAAGTTCCACAGAAGAGCCTCGTTCGGAAACGGCTCTTCCCTGTTGCCTGCACGCGAGCAAGTACAAGCGGATAACGATCCTAGCGAAACCGCTTGCATGGCAACGGAAAAGCATCGTTTTCGAACGACGCTCTTTTTTGCGCATCCAATGCGCCAATGCACAAGGCCCGTCCTCCGTGCAGCCCTTGGAAGCAAATCTGGGCAGCACTAGAATAAGCGGCTTTTGGAAGCAAATGACAGAGGAGCACTCACTCGTGGCAACTGTCTTGCACGATTGAGCACCATTGATTTGCGGTGTTCGTAAGGAACGCCAAGCGTGAAGTTTGTCAAGGGGCTTGAGGCGTAGCGAGCGAAACCGAGCACACGTGTCACGAAAATGCGCCAGGCGTTTCTATTAGCGGCGAGATGTTTTGGTGGCGCCCTCCTGTGGTTCCCCCTTGTGACGTCATTACCTTGCAAACAACAAGTTCGATGGTGTTTGTTATTAGCATGGTGGAAGCTTGAAATCATTGCGCTCTCCAAGGAACACTGCCAACACCGTCAAAATTAAAGTTCTTTCATTCCTCTTATTTCCGTCGATGATAAATCCCCTTTCCGACGTCATAGTCAGCGTTCGGCCAATCGTGGAAGGCAACAAGAAGCAAATGTTTCCTTACAGTCAACTGTACCAAGGAGTTCTCTCTCCATGCCAGTCGCGCGGTTCTACTACTCGTCCACAATCGCGCGCCAAGTGCCCAGCAGCTGACAACATTGGCAACGGCTATGGCAAGAAAGGACACTTTATGTCAGTATGTCTGTCAGCAAAAAATAACCACTCAGGTACACAAAACCATGTTGCACTCGGGGAGGTCTACTTGAGGTAAGTTACGCACCAGCCTCGAGCTGAACCACGTACGGTAGACTATAGATACCGACCACAAGCATCTCATACAACCTTATTGCCAAAGTGACTGAATGAGCTGAGTCCACGTTACAATGTCTGCGAAGGAGGCTGCGTAGTTTTGACAACACAGCGGATCTACATTCACCGAAGCCGCAAGCAGAAACGGACAGCAGCAGCCGAAGAAGCCTTGACGCGGCCGTAAAAGAGCACGGGTCTCTCACCATAGAACTCCCATCTGCCTCAGCCAACATGCTGCAACGAATCAAAGGCGTAACAACAAGATAAAAATATTGAAAGAGTCAGGAACTACTTTACGACATATTGGCCCACAGATTTATCCCTGCCTCTGGCAGTTACAGCATCATGCCGAGCTTTCCCATGACTTCTCCCCACGGAAAATCGAAAAGTAATCTTACCAAGTATGCAGAGCGAGGCGCTGGAAATCCTGCACAGAGGCCACCAGGGCATAGGCAGATGCAAAACTTGAGCCTGCCAGTTCTTTGGTGGCCTGGCATCGGCCAGCGCATTAAAGGCCATATATCAAGATGTCCAGCGTGCAAAAAGCACCAAATGCCAGGCACAGAGCCCCCGCTAGCTACACACGTCACTCCCGAACCTCCGATGGGAAGTGGTTGGAATGTACCTCATGTACAAAATCGAAGACAACTACCTCGTAGTAGTGGGCTATTTTTCAAGGTCCTTTTAACTTCCGAAACTCAAGAGGACAACCCAAGACATCGCACAAACACCCAGTTCAATGCTTGCTCGCTTCAGAACACCTGCTCCCATTTGGTCGGACAATGGGCCTCGATTCGCTTCTGCACAATTCAGGTCGTTTGAGAGGGAGTATACTCCCTCTCAATAATCAAACATTCCCCCTGTGATAATCCCAATTTTTTTTTTTTTTTAATTTACCGTTTGGTCATCATTTGATGCTTTATATGTGCCTATCGTTTGTATTTAAGGGGGATTCAACCGCTCGTCACTCAATGGGCAAATTTCGCTACACAAACCCGAGTTTCAGGAATGCGCCAGAGTATTCATTCTTTCATACCACCTTGATTTTTATTCCCAACCGTCTCATACCTGAATCAAGACCGGGTATGCTTTCAACGGGTTGGTTTTGAATCGAGATTGTATGACTATTTTCTATGATGCTTGCCGTCTACTGTACCAAAACGCCGCATCACTTGCTCTTAGAAAATCTGATGATCAATTTTGGATAGATGAATTTATGAATGGATACAAATGAATCCTTTGATTCGGGTGGCGGTTTGTGTTAGGTAGACACTGTTTTAACTTCCACTGTTAATAGGTGGATATATTTAACTACATTAATAAAGTCAACCCATTTTCATACAGTGCTACCTAAACCAAATGCGCGCAACTTCTTCCCTGTGGATTATAAGGAAGAGGATTTCGGAATATGCATCCTTCCCTTGACATGCTCGATACGCCATTAGCCAGGTTACGTGAGCCAGACAATTCCTCTGCTTGGAAGTTGGTAATCTTTACTTTTTGCGCATCTTTTTCTCCTTTGCTTTTCTTAAATTCAAGTATTTTTATCCGATCCGTCATGCAGAGTGAAGCCCTTTGCATTGCAGAATCAACTCTTCAGGCAGTCTAATCCTTACCTCCACATACTTTAAATGTCAACACTAGAGCCACTAAATGAGCTTATTTAGTGACACTAGTCAACACAACAAGGACCAAGAGGAAATCAGACAAAACAAGGCGCCTTGTGTGGTCTTACTTTGTCTTGCTCCTTGTTGTTTTCGGCGCTTTTATACTGTTGTAGCTATGGATCAACTAGCCTAATTACCACTTAGCTCTACGTCTCTCTCAGAAACAACCCTTTACTGGCCTCCCACTGCTAAAGACAGCCAAGGGTTTAAAAAATCTGCATGTCTCCAGGGGCCCTAATCTGGACACTTGGCGAAAAAGTCGGCGAGAAATCTGGTGGCCGTGATTGGCCGTCGCCGCACTTGACCTTGGCGCCGGCCAATCATAGCCGCCAGATTTCTCGCCGTCTTTCTCGCCAGGTGTCCAGATTAGGGCCCCTGGACTGATTTCGTCTGCTCCCGAATAAGGAGAATAGCGACATCTACTCCCTCCTCCTTTCCCCCGAATTCATGTTTCCCGCTACATTTAGCAGAAAAATTTTGCGTCCCGTGACCTATGCACCAGTACAATTTCCCCGCTAAATTTAGCGGAAAGATTGACGTCACGTAACTTATGAACCGATTCAGTTTCCCCGCAAATTTTGGCGGGAGAATTGATGTTCACCTGACCTGACGTCACGGGGCATACAGACGAATTCATGTTCCCCGCTAAATTTATCGGAAAAATTTACGTCACGTGACCTATGCACCAGTTCAAATTTGGCGCCGGCGTGAGCGTCAGCGAAAAAAATTGACCGCATCTCCACGTGGTGAATGATGTTGCTTGGGGCGAAGCTCTGGTGGTGCTTGTCTGCGTAGACGCCGAGCCGCAGCATGCCGAGCCTTTTCATTCATGTCAGTAGGAGAATGTGGGGTTTTCTTCTTTTTCTTTTTTTAAGCAGACAGATGGGATGGCATCTCAGAACCCCCTACTCTTTTTTTTTTCTTCTTTTTCTTTTTTCATAATTTTTTTCATCGTTTTTTTTCCAATTTTTTTTTTTTTTTTTGCCCTACACGAGCACGTGAGCATGTTCTCACGTGCTCGTGATCTCACGAGCAGAAGCACGAGCACCCGACGCCGGCCTACGGCGGACGGACATACGGACATGGCTAGCCCCTAAGGAGCTTCGCTCCTAATAATTACAGCGGCAGCTGTTAGTGGCGTGTTCCCCGCTTTCACAGTTTATTTATGCGGGTCGAGAAACCGGGTTTCAATACCTCGATCGTATTCAGAACAGCGTAGGAGCTTCTTTGTTGAAAGACTCAATGACGTTGATTGTTCTGACTTTCCCCATGAACGGTGGCTTGAAATTTCACTCCACCACAAAACTACACCTAGTATTGCTGTAGCATCACTAAAGTTTCAACCTTAGTGGTGCTTTTCTGTGGCCTTTTAGAAGTTATTCAGAACGAACGAAGAGTGCGGTGCGCACAACTCTGAGTGTACGGGCATCTTAGTATTGGCTTCAACAGCGTCTAGCAGATGGCAAAAAACATACAGTATTTGACGTTCGTGTTTATACAGCGTAAGATCGGTCTGCCTTGGAGGTACGGTGACACTGGTTTACGCTGTTAGCCTATGCCAGAGGTCTCAAACTCATCCGAGTGTGGGGGCCAGATAGCCAACTGCACAAAAATCGAGGGCCAAAGAAAGGCCCTGGGGGAGGAAGGGGGGAGGGGGAGAGTTGAGAGATTTTGGGACCTCGTGCTCTCTGCTTTTTGTAAACTCGGAGTTTGGCAGTGACATCTTTAGCTTTGATTTGTTTATTGAACTCATTCGGGCCCCTTACCTGATATAATAACACAAATTAAAATGGCACCACCCCGCCAACGTGCTGCCATTTTTAACAAAATAAGATCAAGCACGATATTGTTCTCGTTGTTCGATTCACTCTCGAATTCTTCCTGCTCAACATGTCCCGAAAGGAAATCTTGTCATAAAACAGATTTTTCATTACTAACCGTTTGTATAGCGGCAGTTTGTAGGGAAAAACGCTCGTATTTTAATGGTGATAATATTTGAAGACGAGAATCTCGAACTCGTAGGTTTATCTATTTTTCTCCCGCTGAGCGAGAGTTCGTGCATCCGAGGTCCGTCCTTGAGCGAAGAAAGCTCGGAAGCAAAGATTAAAACGAAACACAAGGCAAATGAAAACCAAATAGTATAAACTGTGTGATACGTTGAAAGATCAGATCTACGCGGAGCGGAAATTATTTGGCGACATGAGATATTTTCAGGGCATGCCATTTCTAGCGCTCGAGACATGTGAACGGGTGCTCGCAGCCCGTTGCCCGCGGGCCGCATTCCAGCGAGTTGCGGGCCGTATGCGGCCCGCGGGCCGTGTGTTTGAGACACCTGGCCTATGCAGTACGACTGCTAGCCTGGGGTCTCGTGCACCACGCAGTAGTTTATCGTCACTGGCGGACAGTGGCGTCGGAACAGGGGGGGGGGGGGGGAGCAGAAAGGGCGACCGCCCCCCCCCCCCCCCCCCCAATTTAAGAAGTTTATTTGAAACGATACGGGGGAAGAAAAGCAAAATCGACGCCCCCCCCTTTCTCCCAATCTCCTGAATAGTTCCGTGCCAGGTACCCAGACATATGTCCGGGTTGCCAATCCCCACAACCCACCTTGTACCACTCCACATGGACCTGCCCAACCCCATTGGGAAACGGCGGAGGCTGTGCTGTCCAGCAGAGTGCCTGACGATCGGCGACGGCTGATTGAACGGGCCAAGCGAATAGCAGAAGCCAACGGAGCCCTAAGGTAACCGCCCAAGAACGAAGCAACGACCTCACTTCTTAAATACATTTTCTCTCTCTCTCTGCTGGGGGATACGGAGGTGTTGGGGATACTGCGTTGATACTGCGAAGGCGACGTCATCAAGTTTTGCTAAGAAAAAACTGAAAGAAAACGCTCGCCTTTGTCCTTCAAATTACACCGCAACAAAGGTCAGTGGCGTTGCGTACGAGTGAAATAGGGTCCCACAATACTCTGTTTCACCTTGTGTTGTACCGCAGGAAAGGCTACAGGCGCGAGCTCCTTGCTCTGTGGCACACCTCGGCGGCACAAGCTCTCGTGCACCAAAGGCAGCTGCCAACGCTATGAGCTCGCGCTTCTAGCCTTCGCTGCGGTACAACATAAGGTGAAACGGAGTATAGTGCCAGTAAGCTCGTGTAAAGTGAAAAATTGACCGCATCTCCACGTGGTGAATGATGTTGCTTGGGACGAAGCTCTGGTGGTGCTTGTCTGCGTAGACGCCGAGCCGCAGCATGCCGAGCCTTTTCATTCATGTCAGTAGGAGAATGTGTGGTTTTCTTCTTTTTCTTTTTTTAAGCAGACAGATGGGATGGTATCTCAGAACCCCCTACTCTTTTTTTTTTCTTCTTTTTCTTTTTTCATAATTTTTTTCTTTTTTTTTCATTTTTTTTTTTTGCCATACACGAGCACGTGAGCATGTGCTCGTGAGCACGTGATCTCACGAGCAGAAGCACGAGCACCCGACGCCGGCCTACGGCGGACAACGGACGGCGGACGGACACGGCTAGCCCCGCCCCTAAAACGTTCCAAGTGAATATCGTTGCACAGAAAATACATCCACAGACCACAGAAGACAGAGTCACCGTAAATGGCAGCTTCGTCTGGCTTTTGAAGGCAGAGTAATGACAACGGCAACAAACTGCGCCAAGAGGTCGCGCCGGTCGCGCCATCTCGAGCGACTGCATTCAGAAAAGCTCGCCACAGAAATACAAATTAAAAGAAACATGCATCTTTATTTTTGTTTTTAGTGCATAAATGAAATATATGTACTTATATATTGTAGTTATTAATTTCTACCAATTATTGTCGCATCCTTTGGGTTATTTGGCCGAACTGGCCGAACCAGAATTTACGCGCATAACACTGGTAGAGACGACATTTTGTCCTAGAGAAGTCGGTACCGAAACCTCTGTAGGTCGAATTTGCTCCGCAGCGCTGCAAAATGCTTGCCCTCTTCGCCCGGTCGGCCGCGAACGCGGTAAAATCTGCAATCATCCCAAAGAATATGATCCTGCCGGCCGGTAAGCTATTCTACCAGCCTCGTTCTTTCGTATATTCGCAGTTGCAAGCGTGAAAGTAACCCTAACCTCGCTTACCGTGGTTCGCTCTGCTCTTGGACCGAGATTTCCCCGATAAATTTAAGGTGAAACGCAAATAATATACGATGATTTGACTGTCGTGAGACGTACGCTAAATACCAACGTTCACGAAGTGGACTTTGCACCTATCCCTGGGTCATCTGCACCGATTCCTGGGCCATCACAGCCGGCCTGGCGAATTGCGAGTTGTGGTCTTGCGCGTCTACTACTGTCTAAAGACTACCAGTCTGTCTGTTTGCAGAAAGACAGGCTGACAGGATGAGGGCGACAGAAAGGTCCTTCGGTTGTCCCGCCTTTAACGCGAGATTCCTACCTTCGATAACGCAGCCGAAGCACGGCGGAGGGCCCCGTCGTTCTCATCCTTTCAGTGACTCGGCGAGGTGGTCATGCCAATAAGCATAAGCAGTGTAACCGAACTTGTCCGCACAACCACTCCCTGTCTGAACAAGCACAGCTCTTAAGTCAGTACCGCGAAGCTTGCTGATACGTTTCCAGATGAGAGCGAAACTTTGGAGTAAAGACCACAGCTACCCCGCGGTCTGGAAGGATGTACCACTCTTTTCTTAATATAAAATGTGTAAGACCTGCTTGTATCATGCCAAAGAAGTAAGCTTGTCGGTGCTGTCTTACAGCGTCTTCGGCGAGGAACATGTCCAAGCACTCCACGGAAACGGAGGAAGAGTTTGACGCCCGCTACGAGGCCTACTTCAACCGTAAGGACATCGACAGCTGGGAGATCCGCAAGGCCATGAACGACCTCCAGGGAATGGACGTGGTGCCGGAGCCCAAGATAGTCGTCGCTGCCCTCAAGGCCTGTCGCCGACTAAACGACTATGCGCTTGCCGTCAGGTTCCTCGAGGCCATTCAGGTACCCATGGCCTCGCCGTTTGGACACCAAGACCTTTTAAATTGGACGGTGGCTCGCGCCACCCAGCCTTCGAGAGCCTGTGGTCTCGCTGTTCCAGTATGTTAGACCGTTGAATCGGGTGGTGACTTGTGCCACCTAGCCTTCGAGACCAATGCATTGCTCTTTTCTTCGCCTTACTGTAAAGGACGCTACCACCCCTCGAAGTCAATCCCATGCCGTGTCGCGTGGCTTTCGGGAGGGTTGCAGCGACAGACTGGGCCCATAGTCACGCGATAGATTCACTGCGCTGGCATGGCTGGGTTGTCTCATAGTGTGCGCTGCGACCCATCGTAAGGTGAAACAGGGCGTAGCTACCTTCAAAAAGCTGTCGCCGATTCCCAGATGCCCTCATCACACGGGCAACATCAGCTTGTTCCCTCTTATGGAGAGAAAGCTATAGCTCATAATCTGGACGTTTGCATAATTGAGACGTTCGACGTGTGGCTTTCAAATTCGGACATTGTTGGGCAACAATTTGGGTGTTTCGTCCTCAACACCAGGGTGTCTAGCGACCGAGAAAACCGGGAATTGTCAGGGAAATTTTAATTACCTGGAAAAATCGAGGAATTGTCAGGGATATTGGCAAACGGCGAGCCCAGTCGGGGAAAACGAGGTGGAAACGCCATCGAGTGCCCCGAGCAAAGACTTGAGGACTTCAGCGCCATTCGTACATATGCAGCCGAGAGAGACCAGACCGGTTTTTAAGCCTCTTGCGACGTCTTAGGACAGGATGCGCTGCAACACATCCGGTCCTAAGACATCGTAAGAGGCTTAAAAACCGGTCTGGTCTCTCTCGGTCTTACTCTGTTGCATATGTGTGAACGGCGCTTTAGGGGCAAAAAAATAGGCAATAAATTCTGCTTCGAACGAAGCGCGGGCTCTGCTCACTTGATGTAGAGTGCTACCCGATGCAAAGCGAACAGCCGACAAATCCAGTTCAAGCCTTGGATTGGATTGAGGGTGCGATACTAGGCTAGATCCAGTTTGAGCTACTAGATTTAGTAACAAATGGAAAAGCCGCAGACCTTAATCCAATTTAAGCCGAAAGTATCTGAAAGTGTGCATCTGGCGGCCATGCTGCCATTCGGTTACCGACGTGGGTGGTTGAGCATCGTGTTCCCGGAAGTGGCCTCTTTACTGACGATGTCGGCAGCAAAAAAGTGCTTGTTTAATCCGGACTGGACAAACTCGAATATTCCTGAATACTGTAAACGACTAAATTTTTGCGGGGACGTAATTTTCGCGAATGGCCTACAATTCGCAAAAAATGTGTCCCGCAAACAATTCGGGCAATATGTGAACGCTACGGAAGCTACACTCGATTCGCGAAACTTAGAACCCGCGAATAATTGGTCAGGGAATTTCGCCTGAAATTGTCAGGGAAAACCTGGAAAAGTCGGGGAATTTCAAAATAATAATTTGCTAGATACCCTGAACACAAATTCGACATGGTGGTCCCACCTGGGGTCTGGCACGTAAACCGCACCTCCAAAAAAATTTCACAATTAGACGAGTTCCTTATTTATTGACAGACTGCTACAGTGGTTCAATATTGCACCACAGTTGCAGACGCCTGGTGGAGTCCAGGGTGCGGCGAGCCCCAAACATCTAATTATCGCTCCACAGCCAATGAAATTGCGGCATTAGTTGATGTGAACGACGAAGAATAAATTGCAAAGCAAGATGTGGGAACATAATTATTCGCGCCCCGAATTTCTTAAGCTTTCGGCAACCATGGTTAGTTCCAGGACAGGTAAATATGTAATAGCTTAGCTTGCCTTGCCAGAACGTCTAGAAACCGACTCCCTTTGAGTGGGATCGAGATAGGGCAGTATCAAGGACCTCCTGCTGGTAGTTAAAAGCCGGGCATGGGCAAAGTCTTTTTCTTCCTCCTCTTGCAGCACAAGTGTGGGGCCAAGGTGAAGGAGATCTACCCGTACATCCTCCAGGAAGTGCGCCCCACGCTCACAGAGCTCGGCATCAGCACGCCAGAGGAGATGGGCTACGACAAGCCGGAGTTCTACATGCCCCTGGACTATGAATACTAAGGCAAGTGGGGAAACAGAAAAGCCATTGTGATGTGCGTATGTTTAGACAGCGGGAGGTTAGCCAGCCCCAATGGCCGTCTGGTGTCTCCGCCGTAGAGAGAACCTTAGTTAGTGCAATACGACTGCCGGCCTAAAGTCTTTAATGTGCATCACGCAGTAGTATGCTCATCCGGATCGAAACGGGCAGGTGTGGGGGGTTGAACCCGGGACCTCTGCGTTGGGCAGCTTGAGCTTTTGCTCCACATGCTCGGCCACCAATTCCCCCCAACGGATACAACCCAAAGGGGTTGCAGTTACATCAAAATCTAACAGAGCAAAAACTTGCTTGTAGCAGTCTGCGGCATCGCGATAAAACATCCGTTGCTTCGGTAGTGTTCTGAAAAGGAAACGGGCTAGGTGCGGCTACTGAGGGGGGGGACGGTGCTTTCATGTGTGGTCCATCATTATTGTTGCTCGTCTAAATGTTCTTGTTCTTGTCATGCAGGGATTGCCACAAGAGGGACTGCGTGCACGCTCTGCTAGGTTACGACCCTATTGTATTGTATAGACAAAAATAAAAAGCATGCGACAGTCGCTTTTTTGGCTTGTTGGTCACCCAAATCCTTAAGAATCTCTGGGATTGTTATTATACTTGTTGAATAACTTTTTGCTGTAGTCACATCTTGGCCGGAAGCCAGATGGTTTAGCTTTTTTATTTGCATAGAAGCCTTTTTTGTTCTCCCAGTCAGATTTGAAGTGAGGCCAGTTCATGCATACACTAAGAAAAGTACTGATGCAGCGCTAACCTAAATAACCGCTAGTGTTGGGTAAAGTATATCTAAAAAGTATTTGAAGGACAAAGTAAGTGAGAGGTTATGTACTCCAAGTAAAGTAGTTAGTACACGGGGTACAATATACTTGAAGCAAAGCACAATGAATACGATGTACTTTGAAAGTAAAGTACCCTTCAGCATTATCTTTCGTTCCCCTATAGTGTTTTTCTTAACTGGTATGCACTGCCCCAGGGGTAATGGGGGGTGCATCAGTTATTTTTGGAAATGGTGGCGAATATTGGATAAAGTCAAATGGCCACAAAATGGTTATTTTCGAAAGGATGCCGAATTCAGAAGTCCATCAGACTTCTAAATTTGGCAGTACTTGCACCAAAGGGAGTTAAATGTAACAGAAGAGAGCATGATGTTAGGCCCGTAGCTCCAACAAAGGATCCTCTTTTGGAGGAGTGTCCTCCCGCAATATTTTTAGCCTTGCTTCCACTTGCCCAGCGAGAAGTAGCGAGAGTTTGAAATGCTGCGGGAAACCCGCCCCCAGTACAAACTGAGGGATGCGTCGTCTGCTCGCGTTTCTGGTGAGAGTAGAATATCTCTCCCGGTATTTCTTTACAGCTGCAAAGCATCATTTTGCGATAAATTTAACAAGACCAAATTTGGGGAATGTACTTTGAAGACAGGAGTTGCACTTTCCTCGAAAAGTACATACTCGAAGTATGTACTTCAAGTAAAGTATGTGCTTAGAGCAAGTACTTCAAGTACAAGTAAGGGTGACACATCTTATAAAGGTATATTAAATTTTCCTAGGGAGCCAAAAGTTTGCACAATACACATCTGACGTTAAATCTCCCCTGCAAATTTTATTCCAATCATGTGAGTAGTTCTAGCCAGTGTCCCCCCTTAAAGAACTAAAAAAAAAATAAAAAAATTGCCTACGCGCCTTAGTTTTCTAGAAAAAATAAAAGTCAAACAAGTGATGTTTCGGGCACTTCCAAACCACCCTCAACTCTTACACTCTTCCGAGTCGCGTGCACAGTGACGCGCAAGGAAGATTATCCGGTTGGGTATTTACTTATGTTGGAACAACAATATTTATAAAATATAGCATTAGATTGAGCACATAATGGCACAGCTTGCGAACTTATTACATTATATTCCTTGTGCGTCACATTCCTACGTTCCCATGGCCGCACCCCGCGGCTGCAAATCGCAAAATATTCCCGTTCTTTTCTTTGCTATTACGCAACGGAATCACAATATTTCAAAAGAATAAGGCAGTTTCTCCATTCCTTTTGGTAAGATAATGTAAAAATGTAAAACTGCAAATTCTTTCGAAGTTAAAATCATTGCATCGCTCCTTTAAAAGAAGGCTTTGACTTCACCGGAGTAATGGACGAGATTTTTCGACCAACATTCTCAGTACATTCGTCAATGCAACAAATGCTCCTTGGGTACATTTTCATCAGTGGATATCACTCGGTGGAGGGCAAGACAAATTTAACATGCGAGTCACTGTGTTTCGCACATGTGCTACTGGAATGTGGTAAAATAAATCTGGAAGTGTCAACACATTTTTATGAAAGAACATGGCGTTGCCAAGATATTTCTGCGGCCTCGTTCGGTGCGACAATATGTGGCCCCGTAATACATGGTTTTATTCTCTACTTCCACTTTGGCAAAGGGCATGAAGCAGCTGAAAATATGTTTGCCTGGGAGGTAGGCTTTTCCCAAGTGCATTGGCAAGCAGCAGGAGACTGGAAGCCAAGTGCCAAGTGCTTGCCCAAGCTGGGTTGCGAGGAGATGCACTTGCCTCTGGATACATGTTCAAACAATTAATGTAAACGACTTATCTTTCCCGAGGACCTAATTTTTGCGAATCGCCTACAATTCGCGAAAAATAGGTCCTGCAAACAATTCCGGTAAAATCTATACTGACTCCCGAGATCCCAGCGCGTCGCGAAAATTAAAACCCGTGAATTATTCCGAAACTTCAGTATTGACCTAAATCACGAAATATTGAGCCCGCAAAAAATAAGTCGTTTACAGTATTCGATTGAAGATTAAGAAATACTTTAAGATCCCTCTATGAAAGTGACAATGAGGCAGATCAGCAGCACGAAGCAGGTCAAATGAATTGCTTCACATTTATTACGCGCTTAAAAGTGGCACTCTGAAAGAAGACGGTAAACTTCCAAGAGAAAGTTTGGCGTACAAAATAATGCTTTCGAAAATGTGGATCAAGGAATGACTAGAGTAATGCATGAATAACAAAAACAAAACAAAAATGTATAACAAGGTGGCATCGGTTTTGCGTGAATCTGGTAAAACTTGCGAGCGTCGTTGGCACGCTTGTACTTTTCACGGAATGTGAGTGGCCAAACTCTCGTTTGGCGTGCGTCGCGTTGCGAAAAAAAGCAGCAAGTGCCGCGTACAAACAGATCTGCGTAAATACTGAAAACAAGTACTATATATAGAAAAAAACTTTTCAACTATTCTCTTGTCGTAGTATTCTCACTGTAGCGTCATTCCGTCAAATGCAGATTTTTTTTTTTTTTTTTTTTTTTCACCTTGTGTAACTTTGTCTTGGCACAATTTCACTCCACCAAAACAACAACAACAATCGCCTTAGAGTCGAGTTGCCGCGTCCAAAAGGCCGCGGCGCGACGACGGCTTCAGGACGCGTCGCACTGCGGCGTCAATAATGCCTTCGTAGTTTGAGGCATGGAGATTTAGCGGTGAGAGTTAGATGTGTGAGCACTGACTGCAGGAGCCGTCCATGCTTGTAGCACCCAACAAAAGTATGACACGCAGCCCTCAGATCCGGTGAAGTGAAAAGCACTATAAAGCGCCACATTCTCCCAGCTGATATTGTTAAAATCACGACGGTTTAAAAAATATATCGCGTCGGCATTGTGTGACGACGTCGCTGGTACTCCGAACAGGGACCGCAACTGGAGAGCGTGGATTCTCCTCGGAGGACTGATGTCAAACGCTGCAGTCGAGTGATCAGTGTCGTGTCCTTATCATCCTAAAAGCGTGACATCGCAACGCAGTTACCGTCGAAAACATTGCACTGCTAACACGTTGTCGTCTCTGCAAGCCGCTGTACTGTCGCCGTTGGGAACGCATCGACGTTATTACGGCAGTGTTGCAGCGTCGCACCATTGTCGTGCTTGTGTAACAACGCTACTTAACGCATCGCAGTGTTGCGACGCCTTCGGTGAAACCACACCGCGACAGCATCCAAGAGGAACCTCCAGATCACATAAGGGCGCAGCAGGAGCACCTCTGTCCCAACGGTTTCGGAGGAATGAGGTCAAGGTCGTCGTCGTCGGGGGTCAAATCAAGGTCGTAGCCGTCCTTGATCAGCTGCTGCGTGATCTCGCGGGCAGCCGCCTTGGACGTGGGCAGAAATTCAAACTCCTCCTCACTGCAAGACGAGGGTCGGTGTGAGGAAAATGGCGAGAGCAAAATATCCAGGGGGGGAGGGGGGGGAGAGGTTCTACAGGCTGTTTTTTCCAGGCTGTACAAATTGTTCTTTTAAAAGCCGTGAAAGCCACACTAACGCATCTGTGAAGGTGAGTTATACTGCCAGGGAGACATAAGACAGAGGGCTAATCGTTGCGATAAGTCAGCTAATTAACTAAATTTTGTTGATTAACTTTTTAATTAGTAAAAATATGCATATGGTTCCCATTCGAACCTTGGTCAGCATCATCGAAAACCACTACATCAGTAGATATAAGAAAGACTCGGAGGACAGTGATGCACTAAGGTTGACACTCGTGCGAAAGGTGCAAGGTTGTCGCTGCAAAACATAATCTTGTCCGTGTTTTTGCACTGTTCTCAGAGTGTGTGTGTGGGGGGGGGGGGGAGGGGGCAAGGCATGTGTTTTGCCCCTCCCCCCTTGAAACAGCCGCCACTGGGCAGGGCAAACACTGGTCGGCGGCACCCAAGGGATACCAAAGCACCGCCCCCCGGCCCTTGGAAAGGGGGGAGGGGGGGGGTCTGGTTTGCCCTCCCACAAGTTGGTACGCTACTGCACTTGGGACTCACGAGACAGCTCATGCTGAAGGTAAGACAACTAAAGGACCTCCTTTGTTTTGCGAGTGACCATAGTTGAGCGAGTGAGGTAAGTTTTTTTACTTATTGAAAGAAAAAAAGAAGGGGGTGGGGTGCATGCCTGCAATTCTTGCCCTTTGTGGTCGCTAGCAGAAGAGGAAGGGAGTGGCCGTAGTTATTGGCGAGTTCCTTTTCTTAACTAGATTACCGAGATGTTCACACCCGTTACGGAGGAATACAAGCTTGCCTGTCTGACTCCCACGTCACCAAGGGCTCTGTGTCGCCGGTTGGTAATGGAATCGGACCGGGTCCTTTTGTCGGCACGGACAGACTGCACGGAGAAAAGGGGACGCAAATGCACACGCTGTTGAAGGGATAGACAACTTATTGTATGCAGCTTGCTTTACATAAAGAGTTAATATTATTATCCAAAATGGCGGCTTTTCTTATGTTCTAAAGCAGTGGTTCTCAACCATCAATCTTTCGCGGACCCCTTGTGGATCCGCGGAGATGATGGAGGACCCCTTTTGTGATGAAGGGAGGGGAAAGGTAAAGGTTAAATATAATAATGATTTAATAAGTGGATATAACTAAGGGCTGGTGTGAAGTAGACTTCTCTTATTGATATCCACACGAGAAAACTTGCCGGAAAACTGAAACATTTCTTCTCGATCTGAAAAGACAACTTTTAATGCCGGGCTTTACTGATGAGGCAGGGCTTTGCGGACCCCCATTTGAGAACTAACTGCTCTAAAGTAAATGTGGAACTTTAAAAAAAAATTGCGGCGGCTTAGCTCGGCTATGCCAGGATATACGTAGCGTGAGCTTATGCACACAAAATGAGAGGCGCTATCAAGCGGCTCCGGTGCAGCGTCAGACTTGGCTACTGCGCAACGGAGGCGCACAGCTGGGCACGCGGCAGCGCCAGTGTGTCTGCCGTGGCTATGGCGTCACTCCTCTGGAATGCGCAGATCGGCGAGGCAAGCGCGGCAACGGCAAAACGCGCGGCAGCAGAGCGCGCGGTGGCGGCGGCTCCGGCGCGCCAGCTGTGCGCCGTGTGACGTCACTGCTCCTCGCGCATGCGCAGCACGGAGGATGGCTCATTATGCGAGCCACGCGAAACTGCTCAACCTCGGCCAGTGTAGCTCACGCTACAAAAAAAAAATAAATAAAACAACTAAATTTTTTCGTTTTTTTTTTTTTTTACGCAAACTGAAGTGTATGAGCAGTTTTGGCAGCCTCATCACGCAAGTTTTCACACATTTGCTTTTTTACGCATCATCCTTTCACCTTGCGTTTAAAATACATTTTGGCAATGTTATAAGTAAGGATTCGGTGTCTTCATTTGAGACGCATCTGTGTACTTGGTATCGCTTACGCCGTTCAACTGTTCAAATTAATGTTCACTGAAATGTTGTTGTGGAGCGACTGTGTTGGATTGCTGATAGTATGTTTCAACCCTTTGCGGTCATGTGTCGGGCTAGGCCCGACATCGGAGAAACGTGCTTCCGGTCAGGAGTCGGGCGGAGCCCTACACGCGTTCCCGCATCCTTTTAAACATGCTCCTTCGCTCTTTTTGCTGGATTGGTGGCGCCATCTCTTGGAAAACACTTCAATCACATCACTCTTGAAAGAGTTCGAGTTTCTTCTCATGAAGGGCAGGACTAATCATAAAGAAAAAAGACAAGTTCTATGTCGTATGTCTTTTCGCGCAACGGAGGAGCGCGCCAATTTCAACTTCGCTGGCATGACGGTTGTAGCCACGTTCCAGCCACACTCGTTTTATGGAACTCTCTGCATGATGTAATTGAAAGTGACGACGATTTCAATGAAGAGGACGACTATATCCCTTTATCAGATGATGGAGAGGCGACCTCTGTGACTTGAGTGAAAGTAGTGATGAATATGAAACGACTGCGCAACACAGCGGCCGCGGAGCCGCTCCGCCACAAACATTGTTCCGGAGTTTGTACACCGGACTTTCCTGTCCTTACGTTCAGTGTGAGACGTTACCTTTGTACGCCGAAATAATTTTACTCTTCCGGGGCCCATGCATCCAAAATAGTTCCTGACCGGAATGACCATTAAGTTGGTCAAAGTATCTGACCGCAAAGGGTTAATGTGTTTTATGTATTTATGCTACCTTTCCCCGTACCTGTTAAAGCCCCTTAAAAAGGGTAAACAATATTTCTAAATAAAAAAATTAATATTTCTGCAGCTACATTTGGCATTGACATTCTTGCCATTGGCAATACGAACTACCCCACGACAAAGATTGCAAAGAAGTGTTGCCTTAATAACAGTCGATACTTTGGACGTAGCCGGCGGGAAGCATAGAAGTTTCAGCTGCTCTCCCTCCTCCACTGAAATTTACGGGTTCATAGCTTTCACAGTTATAAAAACACTACCCCTTCCTTCAAAAAGCACAAATAGTAGTGTCCAAACTGGAAACCTAAACAATGGTGTTTGTCATTACACCGAGGTACCATGACCCACTGTCCTCAACGAAACTTTACGAGCTGAAAGGTGAACCCCCTTTTGTCAGTAGTTCGAGATACGGAGATAGAAATACTTCAGGTAGCGTAATGCTGCACCTCTGTCGAAGAACAGCCGCGTCTAAATTTGGTGTGCGATTCTCTGCCCCGTTGCCACGGTGCGCCACCAACCCAGAGGCTGAGAAGGCCGCCCTTTCACGAGTGGTAGCATGCACTGGGCTACAACGCCGCACAGTTTTATGTGGTTCTCTCTTTGTTTTTGGCCGGCTTCGACCTCCAGAAGTTGCTGGAGATGGGGAAGAAGTGCTTCGTGCCAAGGTGCAACGCAGAATGCAAAACGTCCTAGAAGAAGCTCTCCCTTTTTTATGCTCCCATGGAAGAGGACCGCCTGAAGGAACGGCGCCACGCGATCTTGCGCAAAGGCCGCCTGCTGCAGCAGACAGGCTTCGTCTGCGAGAGACGTTTCAAGTCAAAGTTCGTGACCAAATCGTGGGAAGCTGTCTGCAAGGGCCATTCTCGTAAGTGTACTACGGAAAGCGCTCTGGCGAAAGACGTGGTGCCAATAAAGTTCCCGGGCTGCCGCAGCTACCTCACGAAAAACGAAAAAAATAGAAAAAATAAAAGGACTCGTGTATTGTCAGCGCCTCCCTTCCAGCAACCGGCACTGTGTTGCAAAGGAGAACTTGTGTCAGTGTTGAAAACATCTTAAACTTCATCGGGCAAACAAAGCTCAAAATCAGCGCAAGCTCTCAAAGGCAGTCCAGTAGACCACCTCTCCTGGAACGACCAAAAGAAGTTGGACGAGCCGAACAACTTTAATAAGGAAAATGCTTCAGAAAGAAAATGTCTGCCTAATTAAACCTCTTCTGCTGCTGTTCAAGCTTTTTTGATTGTCATGCATAGTTGTATACGATTGTATTTTAAATACAATTTTTAACAGTTTTTGTTTGTCAATTGATGCCCTTTTCTAAGGTGCTTTTGTAAACTAGTTTTCTGTAAAATGAACAAAATTCATAGTGAAATTTAACTTTGTCATGTCTGCCTCACTGCATTTGTATAAAGGAACTAAAGTCCATGTTAGCAGGTCCACTCCATTAGAAGGTTTTAATATGCCGCCTTCGCTTAATCATGCGATCGAAAAAGTAGCACACCACCGAAAAGCACTTTTCACATACTGCACACGACTCAATTTTTGCGAGAACCAATTTAAATTCACAAATTTACAAATTCATATTCACAAATTTAATAATATCGCGAAAAATAGATGACGTGAATAGGTTCCCGATGGTCACAAATATGTTGCATACCACCCTAATTCGCAAAATATTTGTGAAAACCTCACTTCGCTGAATTCGCGACATACTGAGCCTGCCAAACTGAAGTAGTTTATACTACGTGTAAATCTGCTCCATGAACATATACTATATCTATAAAGGGTACTTCAATAAACATGTCTTTTATCTCTCTTTGTTTTACTTTAATAAAGCCGATAGTGCACTTGAATTTGAGGGCCTGGGCCTCGCAAATAAGCCCCGAACGAGTGACAAACCGTCCATTTAGCCATTAGGTTATGGCAGGCAACTGTGGCAGGGCCCTGTTAGGAGGAAGGCAAAACCTTCGCTCTAGTTACGTGCAGCCTGACAAATGGCGCGACTGTGCCAATGCGTTCCACCGATATGTGGTGCGTCCCCTCATCGTAAGCGGTCACATGAGACATCACAATCCGTTCAGTCGCAGCCAAACACAAATGTATTAACCAGCCTTCACGTCGCAACATTTCTCGTGTGAAGCGCCAAGAGACCCAAACTTTGGTGGAAGCTGCCATGCAAAGTGTTATGCGCGAGAAAAAGAACGCTCAGTCGCAACTTGCGAGCGGATCGGCCTTATGTAATTTTACGGGCACTCGAACTGGAGAAAATTTGAACTGAAGGATGCCTCTCACATCTGTTTCCCAGACCGTGCCCTAATTTGGCACACTCATTTTTGGAAGTTCGAGTTTCCTGTCGAACAGCCACGATTCACGACGGGAGACGGAAGAATGCACCTCAATTCGAGGTAACACGAAACGATTTCTAGATTTTGGCTGAACTGTGCCAGGGATCGAACTTTGACGTGAGGCAAATATGGAATGTGCAATACAACAGGTTTCATAATGTGCAACAGTATATAAGTGTCCAAAGCGTACACTGCGAGCATTTCTATGTCCTGTTGTAAGAGGACTAACTTATCTTGATGGCAGTTATAAGGGAGATCACGGGTGTCCGCCGTGACTGAAACTAAGCTTCTGGTTGAAAATCTCGCGCGTGCGTTTCAACGTACACACATCAAATCGCACAAGATTGCAATTGAAAAGAAAGAAATAAAGTGTCCTAAAATTTTTCCCCCACTCACCGACTTCGGGGCAGGAGCGCCTTTTTAGGCTGGGTGTCCACGCACGCAATACGGTTTTGTTGACGGATCCGCTTGCTCTGCTGAATATGCCTCTCTGTTCGCGTTGGGTAGCGAGGAAAGAAAACACAATAAACCCCAAGTTTTCTACATCCTTGCGGCACGAACCAAGGTCCCGTTTTCTGAACCTTCTCATTTATTTATACATTTACCGCCACACACCAAAGATGTAAAACACTGTCCCGGGGTTGGTTAATATTTGTGGTGCAGTTTGCACCGTTTGCCTTATTCAACAGGATGTGTAATAGAGCAGAAGCGATAAAAAAAAATGCTCGTAGATTGGTCCCTCTCCATTACTAAAATCCGTATGCAAGAAAGTGTCCAGCCACTTTATGACACAGATGACTAGCATACCAGGTTGTTATGTCGAAGGAAACCGCAGTGTGCAGAAATACTAGCTAGTCTGAAAGCACTTATTTGGCCCGGGCGTCATAAGTCAAAATCACTTTTTCTTTATTTACTTTTCATGCCCGTGTTGGTGTTCTTGCATTGCACAAATCGTTTGTTTGTGTGCAACTGTTGATGAGGCTGAGCACCTGCCTAATTCACGGTGAGGTTTTATATATCTCCCTCCCTCCGGCATTTCTTCGAATGTGAATAGTATATATTTGTTGTTCTATAAGCATGTTCAGTCGCATCTAAATGTAAGATCACGTACAGGAATGACGCGTAAAAGTACACAGTGCACAACGTACTGCTAAAGACTTTGCGTGGACAGTTTCGACACCTTTTCACAATCTTGAGCATCCACAAATGTACGCAGAGTGACACAGTTACTGCAAACACGGCACGTTTCGCGTGTTGTTCACACGCGACAGTGACAAGCGGCACACTTTAGTGCTCAAGTTGGTGCCCTGGGTAAGCACAGTTCACCGCACTTGTACAGTCTTGTCTCGTTAATACAGACCCCCGTAAACCGTTTGACGGTCGTCGCCGTACATGTACGGTGGTTTCACTTTGCTGGGGCTATTTATTGTTTGGAAATTAAATGCTCCGCACAAGGTGGTGGTTGCTTTGCATGTCAGCCGGTCTAATGGTGGTGGCGATTGGAGCTTCCGATTCAGACTCTTCTAACTTCTCAGAATTTAATTCGAAGAATGAGAGTTCATCAACTGATGGAGAAGCTCTGTAAACTACCTCTGACTCGAAATCTGAAGCCGCCGAAATGTCGCGAAAGCAGACGCACCAAAATTACACCGAATAGAAGTGACAACTTTTTGCCTTCTATATATTTGCACTTGATCCTTCTAAACCTGAACAGCTTGCAAGCGCCGTATGTGCACCCGCTAGATAATTAAGAAAGAAGACCCGAGCGTTGACCCTTTCTTTATATGATTTCTTTGGACATGAAATCCAACCACTAGAAAACAAAAAACAAAAAAAAAGTCGACCGTTTAAGGGTAAATATGAACACCCCACTACAAAGACAAAATTTTCGGGGATCGATCTGTCCCCACACAATCCTGCCTCGACAACACGGAAACCCGCAGTTACGAACACGGGCAGGTGGTTTGGTAACAAAATGAGTGAATGCATGCATTTTTGTCTCCCCATGATGGACACAAGCTATCCAAAGACAATTCACAAATGCAAATAATAATAATTACAAAAAAAAGATTAGTGAAGCCCTTGGTTCACAGAGTATACTGTTGGTTGTCCTTCCTGAGAAAGATAAGGCCTGAGCTGCGAACGAAGGTTAGATTTTTCGGGAGCTTTCCGGCTAGATGCTCTCCTCTCCCCAACCGCAACACAGCCTCGGAAGACAAACTCGAAGACCAGTGATAGGTCATCTGTACCCCTTGTGCACAAAAGTAGAAACAGGGCACTCCCCTCGCCACTTAGAAGGAGACAAGACTATTTCAGGAGTTGACTGGAAGCCGTCAGAGAGCAGCATCTTTTCTGTGATCTTGACCCGTGTTCATTACTATGGGCGACTCAGATTACGGACAATTTTTCTGGGGAACGATGCCGTCCGTATTAACGAGGCGCGATTATAAATTGGAATCATAGGAAACACCGTTCCCATGATTCCTCGAGTGCGAGCCGGGGCGCTTGGGAATGTAGCAAATGGTCTACTGGTTTCTATTTGCTCTGTCTCTTTCCAACAAACTGACAAAGAAAGAAAACTTGCTCTGGGAACCTTGCCATCTCAGAATCTACCTGTTTTGCCACTTGACAAGCCTCTGAAGCCACGATGACAACCGATTCGGTTGTGGTCAGTACGATAACACGAAACTAAGTCAGCTGGGTCACTGGGTCCAGCTTCGACTGGGTCCTGTTCTGTAGGCCGCGACGCCACTGTTGTCGCGCTGTCTGAGTTCAATTTTGACAAGAGGTACAACGAAAGAATTGGGTCAGGAGCAACGCTAAACTCTCATTTAAATTAAGGAATCAAACATGAATTGTGAACGATACACCTTAACCTACATGCTACCAACAAAGCGCAGAGGCAGTCACATGATCCTTACTGCTATGTCACGACAAGGAGCCGCCAGGTGGCCCCGCTCCATCTTCTTGGGGCTAACAGGTCATGTGACCTAGACACCAATTCAGTTTCCCCACTAAAATTTGCGGGAAATGCTTTAAAACTGGCAATCACTTGTTCATGCCGACTGTCTCGTGCTCTGTATACCTCTGCAATATTTAAAAAATTACTCCATTTAGCATGAATGGGTGAGTTACTCCACAGATTGCATCTAGTAATAATGTTGGTGTTAACAGTGTGAAGGCTGGCTGATAGGAAGTTTTTTTTCACAAGGCTGCCTGACCTGCTAGGTGCTTTAGGAGGGAGCGGCGTAAAGGGCTACGTACCGAGACGCTTTTGAAGTTGAAGAGCTCGCGTCTTTGAAACGGCAAGTTCCTGAGCGCTCTTCACGGGTTCCTCCGGTGGTGGAGTCTACAAGGCGAATGAGGTACAGGTGAAGTGACCATATTCATCGAGCCCCAAAGCGGGACGTGTGTCCGGTGGGGGGGGGTAATTGTGTTGAGACTTGAAAAGTTTAAATTTCGGTAGCAAATCACACTTTTTTTTATTATTTCGTATATGCCGCGCACATTTCTTTTCCTTGCAGTTTGCATACTGTTTGGCACGCACATCTAATACTTGACCTTTGTAGATACTATGTCCATAGCAGTTCACCCGTCATACGCAAATTAAACTTCAGCATCAGCATCTTCTCTGCAAAGCATATCTTGTTCCTTGATCAGAAAAAACACCCTCTCACTGGTGCGATCCTTTCGTTTATCAACGTCTTTTGTCTATTCCTGGTTCGGGGGAGCTGAAGGGCGAACATCAGTCCACTTCCAGCTGGATTATGGAACTGGAAATGGGGCAGTCCAACTGGATTCCAGCTGGGTCCAGTTGGATTCCAGTTCCATAATCCAGCTGGAAGTGGACTGATTTTCGCCTGGGCATGTTGGCAAAACAGCGGAACCACGGCCGGAAAAGCGGGACCTGGCCTGCCTAAATCGGGACGTCTGGTCACTTTAGGCACAGGGTTAGGATGGACCTTTTTCAAGCAATAGAGCAAAAGCAAAAATGTGCAATTTTAAGCTCTCAGTTTTTTTTTTTTTTTTGTGAATCAAATGAGCTACGACGAAAATAATCCTTGGAGAAGGGGAACAAAGAACAAACACAAATCTCCAAACACAGCTAGGTGTCCAGGCAGATTTTTTCGGTCGCGCACTGGTCACCTAGTTGTGTTTGGAGATATGTGTTTGTCCTTTGTCTTCTTTCTCCAAAGATTATTTTCATATTTCTTGGAACTCGCTTCCTCCTTTGCATTTAATTGTATTATCATCATAACAAATCAACTGTCTTTCCCACAAAACAGGGAGAAGTTTGATGAGAATTTACTGCTTCACCATATTGTTTATTGTGTATCGTTCACCGTTTCTGCCTCGTTCACAGTCCAAATCACAATTAAACAGACATTGAAACATGCCCTAGCAAAGCAGAATTCCTCAGGACCAATACTATGATACTGAGACCAGTAAGCACACCTAACACATGCTACTCTATTTACCCACATAAAACCTTTAAAAATTAAATGTTTCCAAAATTAGGCGCTTTTCTTCTTTCTTTTTTTCTTTTTTTTTTTTGGGGGGGGGGGGGGGGCATTTAAATGGCACAAAGTACCATAGAGACAATGTTCTTTGGCAGTTGGTTAATGTTCGGTTTTACTCTTACTTGAATGGGTTATATTTGGCGAGGAGGGTAGCCTAAAGTTGGAGAAGAGTATTTTACCCCCCTCCCCCAGAAGCAGTATTTTTAAGGAAAAACTGATAGCTGCTACGTGATTTATGAACTGGAACTCATACAAAGTAAAAACACAAACCGCTTCACGGTTCCATGAGGAACGATAGGACGTTGAACCGAAATTTCAGTCATAAATCAAGCGGTCACGTCGAGAATAGCTCAAAATAGACCAATTTGTTCCTACAACCGGCAAAAACGGCTCACATCACTTCTAATCATCTCAACAGATGGGAACGAGCTCAAAACAGCCCTCAGGAAATCCGCGTAGCCGAACCAGCCGAACGCACATCAAAATAGACAAGGAAGCGAAAGCCACTGACGTGCGTTCTGCTTTCCTTCGGATCCGTTTCTTCGTCCAGTTGCATCGCAGCACTCGGCGGAACGTCGCAGCGTTTCAGCGAAGGTGCCTCGTCCTCGGGAAGTCGATGGTCTTTTCCACTGCCGCCGACTCCATTCGTCTTGGAATCACTGTCAATGCCGCTGTCTTCCATGGCGCAAGAACCGCGGCTAGGGAACGGCGGCGTCGGGACGGGCCAGCCTTCGCAAGCGTTCGCTCCGCTTCATTGAAACGCCTAAATTTTGTCGCCGCTAACACTTTGTGCTGCTGACCAACATCGAAAAGAGGAGGCCCACGGCGCCCTAAGGCTGACCCCGCATCAACAAGATCCACCGAACTCGGAGCAAACAACACATGCAGACAGATTTTAGCCTCGACAGCAGTGCCCCAGTACCACCAGTTCTACGAGTTCGATTCTAAAACTTAGAATTAAACAACGTAATTTTTTAACGCAATTTATGTATACAAGCAACAAATTGCAAGAAACAAAAGTTCAATTTATTACCCACAGGCGCCCACAGGCTACAAATGGAAGCATCGGTTTTCTGAGGCGTTAACCAGCGCCACCTATGTTTAAGGCCAATATTTAACGTAGCAGCGGGATTTTTGAAAGCGACCACCATGATCCGCTACAAAATTGTTAATAATAACAGTAACTTATTTGCACATTTTTGTTTCTCCCCTCCTCAACGTGTGAGGTTAGGCAGCAAGGTTAGGATCGAGGTTAGGACCCTAACGCAAGTGCGTTTGCTGGTGCGCCACTTTGCACACAAACTTGCAGTTACTCACTGAATACTGCAAGCAGAAACAAAGCAGAGGAGCAACCGCGCCTCCCGCTCGCCAAACAACTGAGGAAGGCCTCGAGCACTTCAATCGGAAGTTTGTAAAAGGCTCACGGGATCGTCACATCCTGAGCTTGGCTCCATTGTCATGCGTCCTCCAATCTGTGACAGGCAGAGACATGCTGACCAGTGGGCATCTCGCCGACGCGTCGTTCATTGTAGTGCTGTCTCTTGGCGAGAGTGGTTTTGCTTTTCTTACGGCCTTTTGTGTTTCTGTGCGGTCTTTAGAATGTTATGATGTGATCGCGTCGTCCCAACAACAATGAATATGAGGTGTGCCTGTTAATGTCATGACGAAGACTTGCGGAACCTGGATAAACGCCGTGCAACGACAGGATTTCTTTTGCAGCATTCACAGGTGAGAAATTTTCTTGCTAAATATTTCGTCTCTCGTGCAAAGCAAGGTAAAAAAAAAAAAATGCGCGTGCCTATGACGCTTTTTTGCGCATTAGAATAACTATTATTGGTATAACCATGGCCGACTAGGTAGCGTGTCTGGCTCGCAAGGAGTCACGCTTGCATGGCTTGGGAGGAAAAGAACAAATGTTTCACAAAGTTACTACCAGGACATGTTTTCTACAATCTGATTCAATGGTTGATGCACCAGAAAAGGGCTGTCCTTAGTTTTTTTTTTTTTTTTTTTATTCGATGCCTAGAAATAAATAGACGAAACTATAATAGGTTTAAACAAAATAAATTAATTAAATAATATCTCACAAGGGTTGGCATTCTAGAGCAGCACATCAATTATTGAAAATGTAAAATGATGGTGATACTAACAATGAACATCTGAAGTACATACGTGGAACCATTATCGACAGGGAGAACATGGTCTTGTGTAACCTACGCTGCCTCCTGCACAAACATAAGGACTGCAGCTCTCCAACTGGTCTTTTGAGGCTGAATTTGCAAGTCAAGGCTAGAAAAACATAGTTATCACAGTGCAAAACAAAAATTATAGGCAATTAAACAAGCTATTTTCATCTTTGAGTAACTTAAATTCATGCCTCAGGGTCAGTTTTGGGTAGCCCACGAGATGGCCTCACAACACCTGCATATTTTTGTGAGTGCTGGTGAGAACTACCAAACATACAAAACCAGCCTTGGTCCTTACTGCTGTTCGCAAGGAAACATCACCCCTACATGGAATGATACTGTCATCATTGACAAGTCTGCACACCTGACAAGATCCAAGAGCTGCTTCCTTGGACCTGTCATCAAATAGTACATCTTGTTGCTGCCACATGAAACATGAAGTAGATATCTATTACAGGCGTTTCAACCTTTCTGCTCGCTTTGGCACTTATCAGGCACATGAGCCATCTAAGAATGCCTGTCTCGGTAACGCTATTTTTCGGCTCGATTGCTCAGCATCAGTTGAGCGAGCTTCCGAAACTTGAAACAGGGCAAGAGACAGTTCTATTCGACTAGTAACCCCAAAAAAATGATGTGCACCAATACTTTTTCTCGTCAGTATTCAGCTAGTACTCAAAGTTTGGGCATAGATAAATCATGCCGAGTATGAACCAGGGTGTATTACGGTGACTGTACTCCAGCCTGCAAGTTGTGTGCACACTGTCAAAGGCACAGGTGTGAAAATTCTGCTCTGGAACTTGTACTGTTTACTCAAGCCCTTACAGACGACAAGCACTTTCCACAGCAATGCACACTGCATCCGTGCCTCCTGCAGTGTTGCACACAGCTTCGGAAATCAAGTGTACACCATGCCAGTCTTCTACATGCTGCCATCATTGTCTACTGGCCTGTGGAACATGTCCCCAGCTTGTGCAGTGGCTCTGCTCCGCAGAATATCAGACGACGCACACGCATCCACAACTCAATGTCATCTTTCATCCGGGAGAAACGCTGGAAAGGTGCGTAACCTCCAGACCAACTTGATGCCTTCCATCCTCAGAACGGTTGGCAAGACATAGCTGTTTCATCAGTTCAGCCACCTTCCATCTAACGGGGGGTGTATTCCTTTCCGAACAAAGAGATGCGCTCGTCTTAAAAAGGGCAACTCATCGCGTTTTGGGGTACGCCAGCAGTGCCGGATTGGGATACTGCGGCCTCTTCAGCACCCCCTTCCCAAACTTAAACTCCAGAAACTCCGTGACGTTGTTGGGCGCCGACGCGAACACGCCTACGAACAGGATCGTCGTTAGTGGCTTCAGGAACCTCTCCGGAAACTCGCAGTCCTGCGGGTGCGTCGGGAACCACGTGTCCTTCGTCATGATCCCGCCCTCCTTCGTGCGGAACGGAAAGATGTCGACGTGGACACGGTTCGCCCGGCTGTACTGGACGCGGAAAAAGTCGCCCTCCACAGCCTTTTCCCAGACGAACCCGTCGGCGTCCACGATGGATTGGCGCCGCGCGTTCCGCAGCCACTCGCACTTCTCCACGTCTTCCGCGTACACCCCGATGTCGACGTCGTAGTCCCACGGGATGATGTCGTGGTTGCGCGCGGCGCCGAGGAGACTGCCTCCTTCGAGCCAGTAGCGGACCTTACACCTCTCGAGGATGGCGAAGACGTGGCGGGCGGTGCGCCGCAGGTTCTCGAGGCAACACGGCGGAGTCCAGCGACCGCGGTAGAGATAGTCCGGCGTCTCGTCGACGACCGTGGCGAAGCAACGTGGCGTGGAGCGGTCGCAGCCGTGCCACTCAATTTCTCCGCCTGGAAGGTGGACTTTCTTGATGCCGAACTCTTCGTAGAGCCGAGCCTGCCGCGCTGCCGTGGCGGCCCGCAGCTTGTCGCGGTTGTGGCTCGTCGTGAAGAGCGTGCGGCCGTTCTGGGCCACATAGTCGTCTACAATGTGGATCTGCATGTGGAAGGAAACGGACTTCGTTCGTCGCGGTACGTACTGCCAATTAAGGCTGGTATGCACATTCGCATTCGAGTCTGATCGACTGCATTGTATACGACAAGAAGACACTGGAACCAGCTATCGGCGCTATCGGGACGCCCTGGAACGCTTCCGAATTGTGTACAACTATAAATTCATTGCCATAATTATCTCAAGCTTACGGTGCAAAAATTAGGCATAAAAAATTATCATATATGCTGATCGAAAGGTTTCCAGGGCTAGCTAATAAGTGGCACCAGAGCGTTCTCCCTTCTAAAGTCCCTCTACTACACAGAAAGGTGGCCCACACTATTGTCTGAAATGGGGAAGAGAAATTCCTCCTTGCCCATGCCCTTTCCCTCTAAATATGTATCTTCCCCCTCGCTTCAATTGGATGGAGTGCGACACATGACTTTCCCATGATCCCGCGTGATTCAGTGAACTGCTCTGAACTGGCGCCATTTTCGTGCAAGGTATGGCAGTAGCTCCGTTGCTTACAACCCAGCCATTTTTTTTTTTTTTTTGTACAACGAAAAGAATGGTTTTACTGGATCGATCTGAAAACTTTTGACTGCCTTCGAGGGAGATGAGTGTATTTGATGGGTAGTTAAATGCACGAGGCGCATAAATGGCAGACGTCGCATAATCCTCCGTGCACATGTGCACAGTTGCAGGTAGTATTTGACAATCATAAAATGCGTACGAAGTAAACCAGGCCACTGGTTTGGCAAAACGATCAGTAATGCTAAAAAATACTGAGAAGTCCTGGGTTTGCAAGCATTGTGCTGTCTTTTATTTGCCTAACCCGAGTGATGCCGAGTCTGCAAATGCACTTTGTTCAAGATAAAAGAAAAGTCTAGTAGAGCGTACGCTAAGGATTGCGGGCCTTGAGGGCGCATGCTCAATCTATGCTCAAAGCAATGGCACGAGCTCCCGCTAGCAACACAGTCCTTGCATACGATCCACTAAAACTGTCTATTTACACACAGAAAGAGGTGCATTCTATCATGTGCCTGCTCTCAGCACTTGCTGCAATAAACGGATAAATGCAATATATTTTTGCAGTGTATGTCGACGTTCCAAAATACCCAAGACTACGTTGGCATATTTTTTAGTCGTCTGCGTTCAGCGGGATCGGAAAAAAGCTTATCTTCACACCCGAGCAACTTCAACTCTGCTCGTGTTATTACGTTTGCCGATCGAGAAGTCTTCCCATGCTTTAGAACACCAAGGAAGGTGCACAAACGCTAGTTTCTTCACGTCTAAAAACAGAGCTAGTTTCATATTTTAAAAAAATATCTCTAGTCCGCCGTATGCGAAAGAGAACTAGTATGACCCGGCAGGCATAGGCACGCGCCTTGTGGGCCTTGCACAAAAATGGTGGCGGGGGGCATGGCGTGGAAGGAGAGCAAGGAGGATCACCCTTGATGGAAAGAAGAAAACGCGGGGAAAGGAAACATGGTAGCCCCAGTGTGCAAATAGCCCCAGCCACTTCCGAACTGAATGGCAGGTTTCGCAGTATTGCAAAATTAATATACACGCCATATTCTAGCAATGGCTACTTATAGCACTGTCACACTTAAAGGGACACGAAAGTGCTTGTTGAGAACCCAGTTTTATGGCCTTAACTCAATCTACAAACTCTAAAAAAAAAACGAAATTATATTCATGCGCGGCCAATTTGCACGTGAGAAAAAGTGATCAAATTCCCCGACATTTACCGTTGGAGCAGAACAACAGACGACAACCGAACCTTGCCGAATAAGGTCAAACGACGGACGGCGCATGTCAGTCACTCGCGAGCGACGAGTTCCCCGTGGACGAGCGGGAACCCACCTCTCGCGAGTGACTGACAAGCGCCGACCGTCGTTCGATCATATTCAGCAAGGTTCGGTTGTGCCATCTGTCGTCCTGCGAAGACCTTAGATGTCGGGGACTTTGATCAGTTTATTAATAGGCAAATTGGCCGTGCATGAATGTAATTTTGGGTTTTTTAGGATGATTAGAGCTCATGGATTGAGTTATGACAACAAAACGAGGACCTCAAAAAGTAATTTGAGCCCCTTTAATTCACTCTTATAAGTAAAGGATGATGAGTAAAAAATTAGAAAATATATGTGAACCGGAGCTTGCGCCACCGAGTTTCAACAAAGACGTGTGAACATCAGTGCGAATACCGCAACAAGCGCTGCTGCTTCGAAAAAGGCACTGGAACGCGACCACCAACGCCCGTACTCGCCTTAGCGCCCCGCAGCGCCGTCTGGATGTGCAAGGCCTGCGGAAATGGCCTCAGCATCGGATCGCTCAGTCCGAGCACCAGGCTGGACTTGGCCAGGAGCAGGTGGCGCTCCGCGAACGCGTCACACCTCGACTCCGCTTTCTTCGCAGCCTTCCTGTACACCAGCGTCCACTCCTTGAGATTGACGTCGAGCAGCAAACAGTGCCTCCTTTCACCGGCAACCCGCACGGCCACCATATCGCCGGGGTGCTTATAAACGTGCTTCACCATCGTAGTCACTATCGCCGGCTGCGTCATCCGTACCGAGTCCGGCGCGAACATCACCATGTCGGTCTTGATGTAACTGCTAAGCCGCGTCGCGTTCGCCGGTAAACTGGGGTCCTTGGCGAGCGAGACGACGCTCACGTTGAGCCCGAACTCGTCGGCGGGAAAACGGATCGGCGGGTAAGGTACGCCGTCGGCGAACACCACGATCGGCATTCGCGGAAACACCGTGTGAAACGAGCGCACGGTCTCGATCAAGTCGTGCTCGAAGGGTTCGAACTCTCGGAAGACCAAGGTTAGCAGCGTGTTGGGCAGGTTGTAGATATTGTCAAGCGGCGACTGGATGGCCACGTTGCGACCGGCGATGTCGTCTTCGAGCGACGACGCGTCGGGCGATTTGATGCGGCCCAGTTGGCGGATCCGAGATTTGGGAGGCGCCGATGCCGGCGCGGCTGCGGAGTCGGCGGATTCGTCGTGCGAGCAGGGGCATTTGCTGTCCAGTAGCGACGTCCACATGAGGAACACCGAAAACAGGTTGACGCAGATGAGGCCCAGAAACATGCGTTTCCATTTGTGGCGCATTTCCGGGCCGCTGTTTTGTTCTAGCGCACTACGCAGAACGTCGCCGCAACGCTGAGTTGAGATCGCGCTGCCGGAAAGGGTCGGTCGCCATGTTTGCAGTAATGTTGCTTTCGAGTGGCTTTGGACAGCTTTGGCCGCGCTAGAGATCATTGGCTTTGGCTAATATTGAGCGTAAATAAAATACTAAGTAGTAATCTGTGTAGCGTGTGCCCCTATATTTAGCCGACTATTTATTCTTATTTAAAGGCATTTTTTTTTTGTATAAAGTTTTCATTTGGCAACTTAAAGTGGCGCGCAATTTCTAAACCTAAACATTTACTCCCCTTGTGGCTTTAGGTCGATCCTTGGCTTTTGACTTGGCTTCAGCCGATGGAGCTGAGCTCGTCCGGTCCGCTCGTCCTCGTCCTCCACAGCCGTCGTTTTTGAACTGTTCTCGAACTGCGAGTGAGGCGATGTGCGCCGCAGCACGGAACCTCGGCGAGAAATTCGTCACAAGCATCCGGAAGGTGTTTGCCAGAGGCACGGATGCTTTCAGGCAAGTTAATATCCGACTCTGGTGTTTATTTTTGCGGGTAGACGCAAATCTAGCCGCCTTCGTCTCGACTCGGTGTTCGAATGCGGATGCCGAACGCAGGGGCCCTATGTTTCGGTTTTTGGACTACCACGGCGACTAGGGAGAAGGAAGTGACGTAGGTGTAAATGAACGTATCATCGCGGAAACTCACCTTCTGACGCCGTGACGACATCGCAGAAATTCATCATCAGCGACTCCACCAATCAACATCCAAAGAGCGTTGTTGACGTCACTTCCCTCTCCCTGGTCGCCCTGGGAATTCAAAATCCGCAACATAGGGCCCCAGGACGCCGGCGTTCCAACAGCGAGTAGGGCCAAGGGCTAATCATTCCAGTCAGAGCTCAGTGTTCTGACGCCCCGCGCACACTCGTCTCCTCAAACCTCAAAATAGCATTTTTTTTTTTTTTACAGCGGAGCTGTTAAATGGCTAGTTTCCCCAGTATCGTGTCCGCGGGCAAACAAATGTTGACACAAAGGATGGATGGATGGATGGATGGATGAATACGGCTGGGCCCTTTGGATCGGGCGGTAGCTTACGCCACCTAGCCATTTTGTCTTACCCTTTAAGCTTAGAATATTTAAATGTGAAAACTATATTCACTCCGTACTGAAAAGAAAGTGAGGCTATAAATCCCCCTTGCCATCAGTTAATAAGAAAATGCCTAGTTTTCTCTCGCTTTCTGCCACCATTCACTTAATCTTTGCTTGGTAATCTCTACTGTCTTGAAATCCACTTTTCCTTCGCTGTCTCTAAAACCCAATGACCTTATTAAATCTACGTTGTCTTCGGTATGCATAGGGTGAAGCCCTTTACAGTAGAGTATCGCCTCGTCCTCCTCTCCACAAGCAGCGCACACTGTGTCCATTTCCTGGTACTTCGCTCTGTATGTTCTGGTTCGCAAAACACCTGTCCTTGCCTCAAACAACAATGAGCTTCCCCTCGAATTGTCATAAATGCTTTCTTTGGCAATAACTGTTTTGTTTAATCTATAGCCTTCCAGAGCCTTCTTTGTCTGCATTCCCTCTAGCCACCGATCTCTTTCTGTGGCCTTAACTTTCTTCTTAACTGAGACCTGCTCTTCCGTAACCCCACTATAGCCTAAAAACTTTCCTCTTAATTTCCTAGTGCGCTGTCTCCATTTTGTGTCTATACTCCTCATGTATAAATAGCTGAAAACCTTTCGTGCCCATTGCTCCCCACCCATTTGCCTCAACCGATCCTCAAATTCTATCTTGCTCACAGCTTCCCTGCCCTCAAATGACGCCCATCCCATGTCTCCTTGTACTCCCTGGTTTTGTGTTTTGCAATGTGCCCCCAAAGCCAGCCTACCTACTCCACGCTGTTTTATTTCTGGTCTTGCATGCACTTCGGATTTCATGCATAGCACTGCGTTTCCAAAAGTCAAGCCAGGCACCTGACCCCTTTCCAAATCTCTCTCACCACCTCATACCTGTTGTAATAGACCCTTCCAGAAATTCAGTCTGGCCACTTTGATCACTATCATCATCTGTAGAACGGCATCTGTGCCATACCAATGGCGGCCTTCTAGTGACTGATAAAGGAAGACGTTGAAGATGCTCCTAAGCGGATGATGCGAGGCCTGCATATTCGGGGGGTCAGCACGACGCGACGTAGGAATGGAACCCAAGAGCTACGTAAGCGTTAACTCAGACGCAGTCAATCTGTGGGCGGCACACAATTGGCTCTAAAGCCCTTTGGTGTATAAAATTTTCTCAAGGCATCTTAGTGGGTTGGAGCTTTGTTCTGAATGCAGGTTCTTGGTCACCATCGAACTGAAAGTGATCGAGAAAGAACTCTCACTGAACGATTCCTCGCGTGCCGTTGACTTGCGAAAGTGACGGTGCCGATACAAGTTCATCTCCGCCATTGATATGGCAAAACCTAAACTGCTTTACGAACCACCAGATGGCACTAAATTTCGGAAAGGGTCTATTCCAAAGTGCTCTATTTTTCATTACAGCCGCATTTCTTTTGCCCTTACCTATTATATACTTTTCATGCTCACTGAGATATTCTGCACCACCACATATCCATACTCCTAAATACTTGTATTTACTAGCTCTCTCAACTGTAATATTCTGTATCTTCAGTCTCTCAACATCATCATTGTTAAAAATCATGATGATGATCATGGTGATCATGAATCGCAAAACTCTGGACAGCTATCGCAATCTATGAGCGATGGCGGCAACCAGACAACCGCTCTGGTTGCCGCCGTCGCTCATAGATGGCGGCAACGTTTCTAGCCTTTCCACTCTGGTTTTCACCAGATTGGAAAGGCTGAATTTCTCTAGGCGTCGTTTTAGAGGTCGTCCTAGACATTGTCCTTTAGGTCGCCCGAGAGGTTGTCCTCGAGGTCGTCCTAGATGTCATCTTTGATGCCATCCTAGACGTTGTCCTCGAGGTCGTCATAGACATCGTCCTTGAGGTCGTCCTAGACATTATCCTTGAGGTCGTCCGAGAGGTTGTCTGGACAGCTACCGCCATCTATGAGCGATGGCGGCAACCAGACAACCGCTCTGGTTGCCGCCGTCGCTCATAGATGGCGGCAACATTTCCAGCCTTTCCACTCTGGTTTCCACCACAGTGGAAAGGCTGAATTTCTCTAGGCGTCGTTTTAGAGGTCGTCCT
The DNA here is from genome assembly GCA_013358835.2 of Ixodes persulcatus. Taxonomy (NCBI): domain Eukaryota; kingdom Metazoa; phylum Arthropoda; class Arachnida; order Ixodida; family Ixodidae; genus Ixodes; species Ixodes persulcatus. The sequence continues at coordinate 462,005 of JABSTQ010011435.1, read as the reverse complement.
AGACATCGTCCTTGAGGTCGCCCGAGAGGTTGTCCTCGAGGTCGTTCTAGAAGTCATCCTTGATGCCATCCTAGACGTCGTCCTCGAGGTCGTCCAAGACATCGTCCTCGAGGTCGTCCTAGACATCGTCCTTGAGGTCGTCCTAGACATTATCCTTGAGGTCGTCCGAGAGGTTGTCCTCGAGGTCGTCCTAGAAGTCATCCTTGATGTCATCCTTGATGTCATCCTAGATGTCATCCTAGACGTCGTCCTCGAGGTCGTCCTTGAGGTCGTCCTAGACGTCGTCCCTGAAGTCATCCTAGGCGTTGTTGTCTAGGCGTCGTCCTCGAGGTCGTCCTCTAGGCATTGTCCTAGACGTCATTAAGATAACAGCTTCGCTGGTCTTCCATCTTCACGTAAAATAAAAAAAAACCTCAACATTCTTTTTTTTTTTTTTCGATGGGGGCTGAGGTGGCCGAGATGTCCATGACCATGACCTAGCTGGGGTGCGGTGGGGGGGAAGGTGCGCCAAACATGCCTTGCACGTGATGTCATATGGCACCGTAGAAGCTGCCATTGCTCCATACCATTCCTCTGCCCATACATTTCATTTCATTTAATTTATTTTCACCTTAAGGGCCCGGTTAGGGCATTACATTAGGGGGGGGCAGTAAAACGAAGAATACAATAGCAGACGCAGTAGTAGAACAATAACAGTAACTATAAACAAGAACATGAGAAATTATACATAATGGGCTAGTAAATTATCGTAAAAAACACTGTTCCATCAGAGGTGCTGACGATGGAGGATGGCAACTGGTTCCACTGTGTGATGGCATATGGGAGGAATGATTCGTTGAATGAGTTAGTTTTACCAGAAAGACGTTTTATTGCGCAAGAGTTGTTTAGGCGGGAGGATATTCTATCGGGGGGTGAGAGCAGGGCTTTCTTTAGTTCCGGGCAATGATAGTAAATTTTATGAAGAAGGCATAAACGGGAGAGTTTCCTTCGAATGAGTAAGGGTATGAGCCCGAGTTGACTTTTTAGAGAAGAGACACTAGTGAAGTGGTCATACGATGATAAGATAAATCGGACGGCTCGGTTTTGTACTGACTCCAGGTGATTGATTAGATAGACTTGATGAGGACTCCAGATTGCAGATGCATATTCTAATTTTGGCCTTACATAAGTTTCATATGCCAACTTTTGGACTTGGGGAGGGGCGTCTCGCAGATTACGTCTGATGAATCCGAGGGTCTGGGAAGCCTCTGCAGAAACGGCTTCGATGTGAGGTATCCATGAGAGGTCAGGCGTTAGTCTAAGGCCAAGATATTTATACATTGAAACTGATTCGATCACGTCTTTGTCTAGGGTATAATGAAAGGGTAAATGAGTTTTCTTGCGGGTAAAATGGATTAGCTTACACTTAGATTTATTAAGCGACATGAGCCATTTTCCGCACCAGTCGTTAATTTTTATGAGATCATTTTGAAGCAAAAGATTATCAGTCTCTGTTGAGATGGTGTTATAGATGACGCAGTCATCGGCGAAAAGTCATATTTTGCAGGAGATGTCATGTGGGAGGTCGTTAATAAAAATAAGAAAAAGCAGTGGGCCAACGACGGAACCCTGAGGTACACCTGAAGTGACGTTTGTTAGCTTTGATTCATGCTTGTTAACAACCGTGTATTGCATACGAGACGCGAGAAAGCTTCTAATCCATGAATATGCAAGGGGATCTAAATTTAGGGATGATAGTTTAGAAAGCAGACGTTGATGGGGAACACGGTCAAATGCCTTCGAAAAGTCGAGAAATATGGCTTCGGTTTGTATATGGCGTTCTAGGTTAGTCTGCAGTTCATGAACAAATTCACATAGTTGGGTCTCGCAGGAGAACCCCCTACGAAAACCGTGCTGGTGCCTGAAGAAAAAATTATTTGACGTTAGGTGAGTCATGATGTTAGAATATAAGATGTGCTCAAAAAGTTTTGACGCAATGCAGGTGAGAGAGATGGGACAATATTTAGAGGCGGAAGATCGAGTTCCCTCCTGCAGCATAAATTTTTGCACCATCGAATTTGTTCTTGGCTCAATCTAAAATGGACCTTAAAAATTGACCCCTGCCCGAAGCAGTCTAAGCTTTTTGTCAAAGGTGTATTTCACAGGTCTGTTTTTTCTCAAGAAACTTACAAAGTGTAACTCCCTTTCCGTAAAAAAATAGGGCCAAAAAGCTTGCGAGGGTCAAAGGCGAGCAGTTGCAGGCGGTCGCACTAGACAGAGCTTTAGTTGTTTGGCGCATGCGACGACCGTGGTGCGGTTCTACGTGAATGGAGCGCAAGACGGCGCAAACCGTTTCGTGCAAAGCCGCCTGCCTCCCGTGGACTAAATTTACGGCGGCGTCACGCGTGCCTCAAATGCCTCGTAAGGTCTGTCTGTTTCGTGAACCGGCATTTAGCAAAACTGGTGCGTGTACGTTAGCACGAAATGTCGCTTTAGCCGTACGTGCCAATTGAAGTGTCTGTGTCTTTTTCTTTTTTGTTTTCAAACTTCTTACAAATTTTCAGGCGCTCGTCCTCCAGCTTCAGCAAGTATGGCCCTGGAATGGACGTCCTCTTCGGCGAAGTGACCAAGGGCCTCGAATCGAACCTCGACCAGGAGTTCAAGCTCGTGCTGCAGGAGTATGGGTTGCTCGAAAAGTTTGCCTTGTTGTCGAGGTTGGAAGCAGAGCAGGAACAGTATAAGGGAACACGGGCCTGGCAAGTATTTGCAAGTTGCACTCCCGAACTTGTAGAAGCTGCTATAGCCGGTGACAGGTCAAGAATGAAGTGGAAGCTCCTCCCCCCCCTTTCCACTTTAGTAGAGTGAATGCTGGAGAGGAGGCGACCTCCTCTCTACCGTTGGCTCCCCTGAAGTGGAAAGGGGTGGGAGGAGCTTCCACTTCGTTCTTGACCTGTCACCGGCTATAGGTATTCTACGGCGAGCTCCAGACTGCTATGCGGTCGTGAGAAAAACCATATAGACGAGCCAATGGATTGAGTGTCGCAAAACTTTTCGGGAGTGTGTTTAGGTGTAAATGTTTCTGGGCAAAAAAAAAAAAATGAGAGATTCTATATTTTTTATGCAATGGAAGAGAAAGGGAACAAACGTGGGAACAAACATTTGGTTGACACTACTACTCACATATCGTACCACACCCGCTTGGATGTGGCTGTTAGGTAGTCTCTAAAAAGTTTTCCAGTTTTTGTACCATGCGGTGCCAGTATGTAGGTACCGGCAGCATTAACCCGACTCTTTGCTTCTTTTTTCCTCCAGCGCATAAAAAATAATGGTTTTCTTTTCTTGCATTTCCTTCCCCAGAAACCTACACATGAAATTTCAGTAATGAAAGCGCCACAAAAAAAATCTGAAAAGATCAATAGCTCCACATTCATTGGCTAATCCTTATGGCTCAATGATATTGCATGATGTTACCCGACTTTTTTGCGTGAAACCGTTGTCGGGTGAAATTATGACGAGACTTTGTGCGACACCATGTCAACGCACGACACCACGGAGGAGCTATAAATGGTGCAAATTTGGAGCACCTCTGGGATATTCCAAAGAGACAGGCAGGATTTAACGTTGTCTCACCAAAACTTGCACGTTTCAAACGTAAAAGGTGTAATTTCTTTGGCTTTCTCCAACAACCGGGTCTCGCAAGATCTACTACGTGTACAGAGTGTACACGAAACTTGCCTTTTTTTCGTGAGGTGAGAATGAGCGGTCAACTGTAAAAGAGAGAGTAACCTACCTCTGGGTGTTCTAACGAGAAGCCTCTTCCGTATCGTGCACAGGAGGCCCAGCGGGAAACCGGCCGAGGACGCCGAAGCCCACTGGGAGGACAATTCCAAAGAACACGCAAACAGGCTGAAAGCGCTTCTACGGGAACTGGAGGCCGAAAACCGCCGGCTCGAAGAACGAGTGATGCTGGGGCGGAAGCAGTGCCTCGACATCAGCGCCGAGGCCGAAATCGCAGCAATGGAGATGGACAGGGTGCGCCGGCCCACGGGCAGCTTCTTTCGGCCACTCAGTGTTTTACCGCAACAGCCTAACAGCTGTCGGGGAAAACCTCCTCGGCGAATGGCGTGGTCGTTCTGCGCGTAAACTCCCGGCACCTCGGGCATGCACGTGCAGCCAGTGAACGCGTCGAAAAGCGACGAGCGCCTGAAACTAAGAAGACAAGGCCTGTACATTACGTCGTCGTTAGTGACAAACACTCACAGCCCTTTGTGAGACGCTGCAAGACGTGCTGGCGGCGATGCAGAGGCCTTGTCTTCTACGTGGTATTGGCTGGAGGTCGGGCGTTCCAGAGGTACGCCCTGGCATTCTCACTTCGGCAGTGACTGTCGCGCAGGCTCGTTGCCGAAGTGTTGTGGGAGGTGGGAAATTTGTGCCAGAGGTGGGGTAACCGAAACTCCCCCTGCCTTCTCATTGTCTCGGTGACTACATGTGCTGCAACGCTGCCCATCTCCAAAGATTTTTAACGAGTGCTTCCTCGTCCATCCTTGCAGGAATGTTGGAGACGGACCAAAGACGAAGATTGACCGGTCCCACGAACTCAAGTGGTGTTGTTTACCTAATTTTAATTGTGTAATTTAATTTGTGTAATGTGTAACTTACCTAATTACAATCTCGAAGCGGTTCAAGACAGGGCTGCCCTTTTCATCTCGTCTACCTATGATCCTTCAATTAGTGTCCACCTTGAAAAGCCAACTAGCCATGTCCTCTTTGCAGCTCCGCAGGAAAGTCTCAGTTCTGCCTTCTTCATAAAATCTACTGCCAGATTTCATACCTTAAAATTGAGTTGATATCACCCCTTGACTGAACATCTTCGTGCCTTAACAACACACGTGACATCAAACATATTTCAGGCTCTACGAATGCATTTAATTGACCATTCCTTCCTTGGGCCATCAGCGACTGGAACAACCTCCCATCATCCATTCTCGCCACTCTGTACCCGAGTAATTTTCTATCTTTTGTTAAACTTCATTTCTAGTCCTGCTAGTTACTAGTTTCCTTTTGTGTTTTTATGTATTTGCGTTTCTTTATTGTTTAAATCTTGAATATCCCCTCCCCTTATGTAATGCCCTTCATGGGTCCTTGAGGTGTAAATAAATGAAAATCAACCTAATTCGGTTGTTCACAACCAATGCATTGATTCTTTGTGCCTTTTTGCTCCATTTCTTACCGAGCGGTATTTGTAAATAAATACCGACACAAAATGCCTTTGCTCTCCATGCTCTGGTGTGACCGCAACAACGCTAAATCTCCAAGCCTAATCTTCAGGGTGCGGCGGATCTACTCGGTGTCAGAGATAGCGGCCAGGCTCTAAAACGACCGCAAAAATTGGTTTAATATATCGCGCTACGATTTTGTGCAGCGTTGCCCACAGGTGGTGCATTGTTTCTATAAAATTTGCAAAGATCGAACTTACCTGAGGAAAAAGTAAAAAAAGAAAAAGGCTTAACTTGTATGAGAACACAGCGAAAACACCGGTCTTCAAACAATAGGGCACCCTATTGTTCGAAGATCGGTGGCTTCGCTGCGTATTTGTGCTCGCCAAAGTTTTTATTTGTACATGACACATGAGAGCCCAACTACCCAAAACAAAATTTGGGGCTCGAAATTATTTATTTTTTTTCTCGCCCAAAAACCGTTGATCGAGGACTGGCCGCTTGAGTCGCGCTCACTCTCTTCTTTGTGGTCACGTATCGTTTTCTATGGTGGATCATTGAAGGAACACACTCAATACTAGAAATAGATAAAAAACAAAACAATTTTTCGTGGCTTTTAAAAAGCTGCAAATACGTTGATTGGAAAAAAAAAAAAAAAAAAGTTGCACAGCCACATGATTTATGGTATGTTTCTCCTCTATATTTCTTCTTCCTCCCTTTGGTTTCCAGCAGTTGAGTTTTTTTTTACTTGATTAAAAATATATGTGCCACTAGTTATGCCCACCCTCGTCTGTGAGAAAAAATTTATAATTCTTCACTCCTTGCTCAGCCTAGAGTCACTAATTATGGTTTTAAGTAACAACCCTTCAGCCATCTCGTTGCTTGAAAGAATTGTTGCCATTTATCCAAAGCTTTACCCGAAACCGCATGCGCAAAAGCTTTTCCGTCCTCCCGAAATGTCAAGTCCATTCAATGATTCGTGCCTTCTAAATGCGTAGCATTTATAGGGCCAGCCTCGGCGATTTTGAGTCGGTGGCATGTGGCCTCGATGATATCACAGTGTCATGTGACATGACATCACATGATTCTGCTGTGTCATGAGATACCTCGACATGGCTCCATACAATGCCCGCAAAGGGAGGAGTGCAAAGAGCCTTCAAGAAATGCCGAAGAGACGGCCAAATTTACGTACATACCCTAGAAAAAGTACATTGCTCGTAACACTGCTGCAGCACGTAGTCTCACATCCACATAAAAGAAAGTATCAACGGGGAAGCACTAAGAAGGTTCCCTCCTGTATTGACCGAAATCTTTTGTACAGACGAGATGCTTATGTACAAACGTGGCATTTGTGGTGGGAGCACTATGGAAGTCCCGTCTGGTCGGGGCCAGCCGCCTTGGGGACGTCGGTGGTCTTCCGTCCGTGGCGTCTTCTCGTTTTTGCCCGGTGCCTAGGATTCCGCCGTCACCTCCTCCAGTACTGGACGGCAAAAGACGGAGAGAAGCACTGACACCTATGCTTGCACTAAACAGACGAGCTCGATTTCTTGAACATCTTGTTTCTTAGCGGGTCAGTTTACGCTCGTGAGGGTGGGTGTACAAAGGCTGGACACAAGGTAACTATGGGATGTTTCCTGCCGCCTGGTGGTAAGCATAGTGTTCAAAAAACCATTCATGTGTCGGACATCTCCGAAACGGTAAAACACAAGATGTGTAGCAGGAGCTACAGATGTGTTGTGGAAGCAACAATATGAAATGGGTTCATGGAATGCCATGTTGGTGAACCTTTTCTGGCTGTGCCAACGACAAAACTCAAGAAGCCCAAACGGAAACAAATTTGGTTTGCATAAATCCTTGCTCGCTAATTTTTTTTTTCACATCAAAGTCGTTTTTGATATCTACTGGCTGAGCATAGCAGCAGCCAACATTTTCCTACGAGACTTCACTTCTTCAGTCCTGATGGCATTATCAATCATCACCACCGTCATTCAGTTTCCATTTTTAGGCTCCCAAGAAAATTCTCTTGGGAGCAGAAGGAAACTTCAGACACCAAGGGGCTGACACTTCAAGTCAACAGAGTTTTAAGAGCCTACGAGATTCGTGGAACTCTAATGGTTAGTAACAGCAAAAGAAAAAGCCTGAAAGGCAGTCTTATCTGTCTCTTGCAAGATTGTACTAAAATCTAGTGCAATCATTTTATGATTACCTGAGCGATTTTGTGAATCTGTTCCACCAGCGCAGGCATGACAGCGCTGACACTGACGTCAATCAGGTTCTGCATGTAGTGCACCGCCTCTTCGTCCGTCAAGTCCAGCCGGAACTTGTCCTGAACCTAGACCAGTCGAAAATTCGCCTCACTTAGACCTTCTATTAAATGCAGGGGTGAAACTGCTGCGCCATTTGCGCCAAACTGTGCCAGAACCAGCTACATGTTGCTCAAAGGCTGTATTTGTGCACAATCTGCGCCATGCCTGCACCAAAAGGGAGCTGTTCTCAAAAAGGTAACTGAAAGTGTCTGGCACGTAGCATTGCTGACCATGCCAGTAAAAATAAAGCACAGTTTTTTTTGTGTGTTTTATCGGTTGTTTACGTACAAAGTGCAAGCAGTAGCGTCACACGAATATTCAAATTTTTGGATAGAAGTTTCAAATAATACGCTATTTGACATTCTCTTCAAAATAAACTGCAATAATTATACTTCTCGAAGTGTTGGTCGCAGCGCGTTACCCGCCTTGAGTGCGCTTCTTCTCAAGCACCGGTGCACTGCAGAGAAGTAATACCTGCACAGCTGACACCGCAATCTCGCGACTCGCTTCACCTCAATGGAGCCGCGCGCTTATGCGAAAAACACACCTTTCTGGTGCACGTGCACACCTGGTGTAGTAAAAAAAAAAACAATGTTGCGATTGCTGATATTTATAGGCATGGGCGAATAGAGGATTTTGGGACCGAATCAAATTCAAAGCGAGTAGTGATTTTGGTCGAATAATTTCAAATCGAATAGTTCGAGTAGTACAAGCAAAAAATACCACAAGATATGTTTAAACTATAGTTTTATATTTGCCCTTATTTGGTATTAGATATATTGTAATTGTTAATTTCAAGTGTATTGAGTTCGGTAGCATGAAACGGTCGGAAGCTTGCGCCACCTGGCCGTAAGTAAATCCAAGCCAGAGTAAGTGAAACCCGTTTATATCGAACTCGCAAAAAAACGTCTACCAGTTCGATATAGCGGGTAATTCGATTTAAAGTTTTAATGAATTTGACTCTCAAAAATCCACTTTCTGCTAAAATATTACACAATAAAGTAGCCTTGCATCTTCTGCTGCTTTTTCTTCATTGCATCCGCGATAACGATATTTTTCTACGCTATCGACGGACTCCAAAATGTTGAGGCCGCTGCCTTCTATATTCGCGCATTAGCGCCGAACTATGCCGAGAGCACGGAGCACGTCCAACGGGAGCACCTTCTCCTGCAGAGCGCCGTTTTGCTCTGCAAGTTGGCTTTCCCCCAAAATAGGTCCCTGCGTTGGGGGAAGCCAACTAGCAAAGCAAGCTGGCTTTTTTTTTTTTCTCTCTCTCTCTCTGGGCGGCCGCGTTAATTTGAAAGAAAAAAATAATATTCTCTTTTGCGGACGGAGCGGGGAGAGGGAGCACGGAGCAGCCTCTCTCCGCTCTCTCCGCAAAAAGATATATTTTCTTTTCTTCCGGGTAATCAACGCCGCCGCCCGGAAAAAAAAAAAAAAAAAAAGCCAGCGTGCCTTGCAAGCTGGCTTTCCCCCAAAGCGGCCGCTCGCTTTGGGGGAAAGCCAGCTTGCAGAGCAAAACGGCGCTCTTGGCAGTTCGATATATCGGTAGCGGCTGCTATTTTTGTTTGATTCAACCATAGTTTTTGCTATATATTATCACTGTAACATTGCGGCAGCAATATATTGCGTGTTCTGGGACCTGCAACCGCCGGTTCCACTGCAGGTGTGTGAATATCGCCGCTGCGGAGTATGAACTTCTCGTTCAGAACGGAATCAGCACCTACGAGTGCCAAGAGTGCACCAAACTGCCCGGCCTCGATTCGGCTAAGCTTGGCTCCGACGATGTGCCCTGTTGTGTGAATCCCAGTGGTGATGCAGGCGAAGAACAACCTGACAAGGAGGAAGGACTTCGAGACAACGCAGACCTCCGAACGATCATCCTTCAGCTTTGCCGGAAGGTTGATGTTCTCTCATCTGAAGTACAAGCCCTGCGAGCAGACAATGAACAGCTACACCTTCAACTTGCCCGTAATGCGGAACTCCTTCGTAAGTCTTTAGGCACTGGTCCTCCTTGCTTCCCTTTGTCAAATCAAGAAGCTGCGCATGCAAGGCATATGTCGGCGACTCCGAGTACTACAACCAATGTGACGGAGCCATCTTGTTCGACTTCCTCAAATTTCGAAGCTAGACCTACCAGTTACGCGTCCACGCTTCGGACCACTACGACTGGTGGCGACATGCAAGCAGGGAGACAAGTACGCCCCCTACCAGTTTGGAACCGTGCACCTAACCTGGAGCATGGGGACCCCCTGGTAGCTTCGACCACCGGTATCCGCGGCAGTCGATCGACTACTGACGAAGACGGATACACCCTTGTACAAAAGAAGAGGAGGGTGAAGCCGCCACGGGCACGAACTCTACAAGTAAGCTGACGGCTGTACCTCGACCTCCGAGGAGTAGGGCGCTCTTTGTGTCTCGGCTTGACCCTACAACCACTGTTGACGACATCGCAGCAATACTCAGCAACGTCGTCAAAACATGTGTCTGTACCCAACTTCCGTCTAGACATATGAGCTATACATCGTTCCACATCGCTGTAGAGTGGGACGATTTTGACAAGGTGAATGACGCGAGTGTGTGGCCCATTGGCTGTCTCTTTAGGCAGTTTTTTAGGTTGTTGAGGAGAAACGAAGAAGATGCACGATGAGTGTACCATTTATTATCAGAATGTACGTGGTTTGAGGACTAAGGACGCCGAGTTTTTGTCGGAGGCTATGTCAAGCACGTATTCGATCATATGCCTAACAGAAACTTGGCTTGTAGATGGAATTTCTAGTTCTAATTATTTTCCACCCAAGTATGAAGTATATAGACGTGATCGTGACTATGTGAAAACGGGAAAGAGCTTGGGGGGAGGTGTATTGATTGCTGCAGATAGGAGCTTGAAAGTTCATCGGAGGAGCGATCTCGAGTGTTATCCTGAGAGCGTGTGGATTGAAGTAATGTCTACCGATGGTAGAAATTTTCTCATTGACAATTACTATTTTCCGCCGATGTTTGATCACACTATTTTCTGTGAGCATATCAACTTCCTGGAAGAAAGAATTGACTTCTCTAAAGGAAGGTTGAAATCGCCATGTATGGCGATTTCAACCTTCCTGGTTACGATTGGGAGTCAGGCAGCTTCTTAGTTAGTCATACAAACACAAGGTTGAAGCTACTTTGTCTGTTAGACTTTGTTCATTTCAATGGTTTTGAACAACGTAATACAGTACGCAACTGCTGTGGAAACATACTTGACCTTGCCCTGGTCACCTCGGTTGTTGATATCAGTCTTGCCAAAGCTCCGCTATCTCGGGTGGATAACTATCATCAACCTTTTATTGTATCATTTTTCTTTCCACTTGCTAAGCGCATTTTCCATTCACAATCATGGTTTTCCTACTCCAACGGTGATTACTATTCCTTGTATCAGTATCTTCGGGACTGTGACTGGAGTAGTGTTCTAGCTGATCAGCGTGTTGAATCATCAACTTCCACACTTTCGACTATTGTCCAGGAAAGCATGCAACTCTTCATACCAAAGAGGGTGTCTCATAAGAGTGACTATCCCATATGGTTCTCGAAGGAACTAAGGCATTGCTTAAGGCGCAAGCGACACTATCATCGCCTGTACAAAAAAACTGGCAATGTCGTTTGGTACACGAGATTTAGTCAATGTCGTGCAGAGGCGAAACAATTGTTTAAGCGAGATAAACAACAACATTCTGACATCGCAGAGAAATCATTGAGCACACAGCCACAGTGTATGTGGAAGTTTGTCAAAGAGAGCATCGAAGAGAATGTTACCACGATCACATTGCGAGATAATGAGGATTGCGTCTCTGACCCTGTTCATGTAGCTAATATTTTTGCGCGCCATTTTAGTGCTTCTTTCAGTACAAATAATGGCCTAATGCCTAGCTCGAATATAAATTGCCTGGATTTTTTGACTGTTGCTCCAATTAATGAATCTGAAGTCTTACGAGGCAATTAAAAAATTGAAACCAAAGTTATCTACGGGAGTAGATGGAATTCCCAGCTTCAGAGTAAAAGGTTGTGCTCCACTCCTTTGTCCAGTTTTGGTTCATATATTTAACTTATCACTTGCATCTGAAACATTTCCTACCGCTTGGAAGCGCTCTGTTGTTGTTCCATTACATAAATCGGGTGATCGATCCATGGTTAACAACTATAGGCCAGTCTCCCTCCTTTGTAGTTTGTCTAAAGTTTATGAAATTGTTTTGCACACCCGCCTTTATGCATATTTTTGTCGGAAGATTATTCCTGAGCAACATGGTTTCATGAAAGGCCGCTCCACAGAAACAAACCTGTGTTCCTTTCTACATCAGATTGTGCCATCTGTCCATAGCGGAGGACAAGCGGATGTAGTCTACTTTGATATGAGCAAAGCTTTTGACAAAGTTAATCACCGACTACTGTTGAGTAAACTCTGCAGTTACGGTCTGTCCCTTAAGTATCGTCGTCTCCTCGATAGCTACCTATCTCATCGGCTGAACTTTGTGCGAGTATCCGGCCGATTATCTGCTCCTTTTTTATCTACTTCTGGGGTTCCTCAAGGCAGTAACCTCGGTCCTTTGCTGTTTTTAATTTTTGTAAATGATCTAGCTTCCTGTATTAAACACACAAGGATTTTGTTATTTGCTGATGATATTAAGTTGTTTACAACGGTTAAAACGGTTGACGATTGTGAATGTCTTCAGCGTGATATAGATTCTATTTCGGCGTGGTGTTTTTCAAATGACCTACTCTTAAATGAGTCAAAGATGAAAGTTATGTCCTTTTCTAGGAAGCGTGAAATTCTGAGTTTTCCCTATGTATTAGATTCCACCAATATTACTCGCGTTGAGGTCATCCGTGATCTAGGCGTTTTTATGGATCCTGCAATTAATTTCAATCATCACGTGACTACAATTACGAATGCTTCCTTTAGAGTGCTGGGAGCCATTACACGAGTGACACGTGGTTTTTCTAAACCACTTTGTATTTTACGTTTGTTTTCTTCACTGGTGCGTAGTCGTGTTGAATATGCCTCAGTTGTCTGGAACTGTATTGGAGTGACAAATTCAGGTGTAATTGAGAGTGTTCAACGTAGATTCGTTCGTGTTTTGTTTGATCATTATTTTCAACCAAATTATTTCTATAGTTATGAGAGGATTTCTGAACTCGTGAAGTTAGACTCGTTGCACAACAGGAGAACAATTCGTGAACTGACTTTTTTGTATAAGATTGTAAATGGTATAATTGATTCCCCAGAGCTACTCAGTCACATCTGTAGACTTTCTACTTTGTTTTACCCTACTGACTTTTACCATGCTGCACCCATGACACGCCTACAACTGACTTATAACCATTTAGAACAGATCCGTGCGAATGCTAGCCTTGATATTTTCGATGAAAAGCGTAAATTTCGAAAGTGTGTTGAGGCTATTGTTTTTTCCTAACGTTTCGCTTTTATCCTGTTTGACATTTTACTACTAATTGACTCATTGATAAGTGCACCACTAAGGAAAAGTTAAGCTGTTGGTGGGTCACTGAAAATAAGAATAAATAAATAAATAAATTACTGTGCACAAAAATTGTTCGATATAAGGAATAATTCGATGTAAACGGGTTCGATATAGTCGGGTTTGACTGTATTTAGAAGGGTCGAATAATTCTATATTTTAGAATAATTAGATATTGTCGAATAATTAGATATTGTCGAATACTTAAATTTGATTCGAAGCGAATGCCGAATAGAACAGAATTCGATTGGCTATTCGTAATAACCGAATATTCGCCCATCCCTAGATATTTACATTGCAGTAAAATCTTCCAAATTTAACTGCGCCTATTATGCGAGGGTATATGTTAGGTAGCAATGTTGAATGTTCTAACAACCTGTGTTCATTATGTGTGCTTGTTTCTTTTTAATTTTTAATTCAGAATAGAAGACAATATTTGCATATAGCACGATCTATAAATCCCTTCAATTAGGGATGGCTGGGCTTCTTTATAGGTAATATCTGTCGTTTACTTGCCATCCCAATGTAGGTTTTGAACTTTCTGGGGCCACAGTCTAAGACTATAGCTAGACTACATTTAACAGAGCTCATTTAACAGGAACAACCTTTGCAGGTTCAGATGAATTTTTGTTTAAACATGGTGTAACAGTAGTGAAAGGCGTGGAGAAAGGTGCAGCAGCTATTCCATGTGCGATTCAGAAATACTCGGCCAAAACCACTATTCACTTTGAATTTGCTTCCAACCCGATATCCATCATTTGCACATGCCTAAGGAAGAGTTGTCGGTTTTTGTGTGAACGATGCCCACATCGATCGCAATGAATTGCTAGCGCTAGTTATTGTGATCGGCTAGAGTAGCTATGCGCTCCGCTTAGCTGCTTTACGAACAGCAGCAGGCGGAATACGAGCAAGAGCAACGTGATACAAACCCTACAAAGCAGCCCAAAACCTAATTTTATGTCAAACACAGACACGAAAAATTACCGCCATATGATTGTTCAATAAATAAATAAACATCTGTAGCGGCCAGGTCCCCTGTTGGCATGACACTTTAAATGGCCTCTCAACACTCCAAACAGCCGCAGTTTTTTTCCACAGGCGAACTTTCAAAGAGATTGTATAAAATATTCCGATACAAAGGCTCAAAATCGAAACAATGGCCAATATGAATTGTACATCCTTGCGCCTCTTCTTTGGGGGAATTGTGCCATTTTCTCTGAAATGCCGCCGTGCCTACTAGATTCTTCTATTAATATGCAGTTCCTACCCCTACCATGCCACAAGGGAGGGGGGGTGCATTAGCACACCCCCCTCCACTCCGCACAGTACCACGCCATTGGTTGCGCGTGCACCGACATCAAAATAACACCTGCGCTTTGTTGCTGACACTTTCTCCAACGGCCCTGGTATGGTATGACCGACACCAGCATTAGAAAGAAGGGCCCATGCAGGGTATGCATATAAAGCTATCGCTTTAGAGGGAAGTGTGTTTGCCTGCATCTCCTGACTTGGGTGCCACAAGCAGCCTTTTGAGGTCGCACCTAAGAATGCCTCGATCCATATTCAAGCTGCTTGCCAAGGTGTTCCCTGGAAACACGCTCACCTTTTTGACTGTCTTGTCCGGTTCGAGCGCGATGTCGGGCACGCTGGCGTCGACCATGAGCGAGAACAGGTTCAGGATGAGGTTGGCATGCCTGCAAAATGGCATTTGTGTCGCGTACGGCAAATGTCGTCCACCGTAACGGTACCCCTAAGCATTTCACTCGGAAAACGCCATCGGCAACGGTTTTCAAAGAAACTTAAATTTTATGGGAACTTGATAAACCTCTCCCTAATTGGAAAAAAATAAAAAAAGTTTGAATTGAATTTGGTAAGGCGGCATATCAGCTGCCATTTGTCTGAGCTTGCGAGTTAATGTTTCGACGTGGGCACACATATTAATTCACTAGCCCCATGGCAATAGATTTCACAGAAACTTAAATTATGTGTTAAATTCATAGCGCTATACTTTTTCTCACTTTTATACACCGCTGCTTGATTATTTTAGATATCTTTTCTCCAGATTTGACGTTCTTAAATAAATGCCGATTTAAATGCCGATTCATTATTACGTTGAATGCCGACGTAAATAAATCCCCCTAAAGCCAGAAACTCTGGTTATGTGCCGCATGCCATGGCAATGCCAAACAGAGTCACAAGACCATCAATCTACCAAGCCGTATCCATGATGGTGCGACAGGCAACTCGACCGACCTGCGCAGATGCAGGAAAGCCGTGTAGCACTGTTTCCGGAATTCCTGGTAGTGGTCCGCGTTGATGCCCCCCATGGCTTCGACCATCTCCTTGCTGAGCTTCATCGGCGGCGGCAGGGGCTTGGGGTCGCGGCCCAAGATGTAGCCAAAGTCGATGTGGAACAGCTTTCCTGCAACGCAGGTGCGACGCCGACAGACGGTGTAAGTACCGTACCGGCGGGCAGCAGGTGGTCCAAGCGCAAACGTGAGGACCGGCCTTTTAGTCGTCTCTCGTGATGCCGGCCAAAAACAAAAAAAGCTCTAGGGGCATACCGGTTTTGGTGAGCAGCAAGTTGTCCAAGTGCCGGTCGCCCACGCTGAGCAGGTATGTGATGACGCAGTAGCCCGCTGAAAAGGTGACACTGTCAGCCGTGTGGTAGCTTTAGTGCACCAATCACACTGTGCCAGGAAAGCCAGATACTAGTACATATAGCAAGTATGGAGGATACATATTGGGTCTATGCGTAAGTTCGTCAAATACTTGGACAAATTCAAATTTGTATAAAAATAGATTGCAACATACTTTATTCGAAACTCGGGAAAGAGAGGAGTTCCATGGTAGTCGAAGGACACCGGTTTCAGGCAAAGTTAGAAACCCATTTTCTTAACACAGTCGGGACTGGTGATGTGAGAGCATGTCGCATTAAGCGGAACAGGCTGCAATTAAAGGGGTAATGCAGTAAAAAAATATATATATATGGGCGCGAATATACTTAGAGACACAACTTCATCACCTTTGCTTTGCACAGTTACTTCAGCTAGTACTGTTGTCTTTCTTCAGTTTAAAAAAAGAGGTATGCAGTGGCAATGGTGACTTTGTCGGGCTTCACATCGAAATGAAACTCAAAACAATGACTGAAAGAAAGAGAACCAAAATTTTTCCCCAAGTGGATTTTTGCGGATGTTGGAGAACCTCCACCTTACAAACTTATGCATAGACCCGGTATAGAACTAATACGTAATGACAGTAAATAGCGTGACTAGGTTACGGGCAAGTATACATTTCGACTACGCACTAGAATACGAGTAGAAGGGGCTGCTATACGCTCCATAAAGGTTGGTTCAGATGCATTTGAGTGTGACGGACTGCGCTGCAACTGCTTGTAACCGCTTACAATGAGAACCTCATCACACACAGGGTAGTGTTCCCTCTCGGCACTTCATACTTCTAGAAGATTCGTGCTTATTCGACGCTCTAACATTCTAGGCTGAATGTTCGAGATAGCGAGTGTCAGTAGATAAGGAACCCAGCGTGGCCTTGCGGAGTCAGACTCTCGCACTAGCCAGCTGCCACGCCGACACCTCGACGCTCGCTGCTGCTTTCTCGACCCTCATTCTTTCTTTTGTTTCTTTCACAAGTTCGCCGATTTAACCTCTATGTTTAGTTCTACGTTTGTTTATCCTTTTTCATCCACTGCAATATAACTATACTGAAGGTTTTGCAGTATTTGCGAGATCAAAGCTATAAAAAAACGGTCGCTTGTAACATTGTAAGAATTATTTCAAGCACACGAGGAAAGAATGATGCAAAAAATATTTACAGACTGGAACGGGGCTAGCTGACATATGGCGCCTCTCTCGTCATAAGCAGTCACAGGCGGCAGCAAAGCGGCCAATCACACACGAATGCAAACGTGTGAACCAGCCCCAAGAGCAACGACAAGTGGTGTTTGGGGATCACTTACCGCACGACTTGACGTAGGTGTCCATTACTTCGGGCAGAATCCCATACGGACCGGTGTCAGACGGGGCATGCTTGCGGAAGAACTTTTGGATCGTGTCCTCGGTCCTCAGTACGTCTGCCACGGACATCGACTCAATGTACTGGACGAACCCTGTCGATGAGACAAACGTCGCAGTATTCAGTTCGACAGCCCAATCATAGACGCGGTTCTTTGTAAGTGCATTAGCGTGCGTGTCAGAGTCAAGCTGGCTGTACGGACATAGACAGCGAGGAGGTAGTCTGCTTAGGGACGTGGTAATGCTGCACATGCACTGCTGGTATGTAGCCACTATGTTCGCTGACAGGTTAAGAAACATGGGGCGTAAAAAATCCCAAGCATTTCATTATCGCTTCCCAGCCAATAAGATGGTGGCATTGGCTGATAAGAGTGCTAAAGAACGAATCACAAAGCAGGAAGCTTTGTGATTCGTTTTTGATTGAGATGTGGACATGCGATAATGTCCAGAGTGTTAGAGAGTAGGAGGGGAGGGCGACTGCTGCAGTTTTAGGTGTTCCCGGCACTTTCTCTGTCGTGCAGCGGCGATTTCGTTCGCAGAGAAATGTACAAGTTGCCCGATATTGGTTTTAAAAATCTTTTCATGTTTGAGAATATAAAGTCCTGAATGGACTTCGTTGCAGTGCTTTCTGATGCTACGGGAAGGGGAAGTGCAACTATGAAGAATAACACAAAAATAATGCCTCCTAAATTATTTGTTTTCTTCATAGTACCATAGCATTTTTATCATTGGCATTCACATGGATTAGGGCTAGAGAGAAAGAGAACATGAATTATGACATCAATAAAAATGTGGACATTTCTTAAAAGACGGCCTTGGAAGAGTCCATTTTTCTGGACGACGAGGAGGTGATTCTGCATGAGACAATCTCTGAAGTCGAAGTAGTCAGCAGTGGCACAAAACCGGAAGCAAGCATCCCACTACTCAGCGATGGAAAAAAAGTGAAGGTGATAGTAGGCAACTTATTCAAAAACATCCCAATGTTTCTGAAGAATGTAGGAATAATCCATTTGAGCTGTGTTTGAGACTTCTTTCCTTCTTCCTGTCGTTTTTCTGTTCGTCACCGCAGTCTCGGGTAATTCCACAATTATAATCTACGTGGTTGCCAATAATACTTAGTGAGAAAAAAATTTGGAGCCACCACTTTTGTACCGAATGTCACATTTTGAAGAAGAGATTGAATCTTGTACAAGTATCTCTACGGCTGATCTAACCTTTAACTTCTCGAGAAGTTCTTCAAATAAAGGAATAAAGCGCTCAGTCTTGCCCGAATATTGTTTGTAACAATCACATTGCAATCATTTGTCTACAAAGTTTATAAATCGGGTCTCACCGTGCTTCGTGCTTGTGGCCAGGACACAGTAAGGAGTCAACTTGAGGTCAAGGTTCTCCTTCCTAAGCAACTGCAATAAAAAAAATAAAAAAACTCGGATCACAACCTAAAAATTGGTTTTGAAAAGCTTTGTAGAAAGATTGGTGTTGTGCAGCTTTTGAAAATATAAGATAACATATCTGAGATGTCATGAACTAATAACACAAAGACCTGCCAAGAGACTGAACTGGAACCAATAAGCATTAGTTGAGTTCCACGTAGCATCAGCATGTGCTGAAATTGCAGTTGTCTCATTGGTTGCTGACTGACCTTGGGTTTTCGGCACTAATATGTGGCACTTGTCAAAGATTCTAAGTGAAATTTGGTAAACATTAGGGCTCTCGCAAACCCCGTGGTCAGACTACGCAGTGTGTACTGTTGATCCTGAAGTGGCTGTTCCCACATTGTTTTGCCAGAAAACGATGCACGATGCAAAACCGACACGGGTAAAAGATGCGCATAAAAACTGCAACTAAGTATTCAATGACTGCAGTGAGATTTAAAATATATATGGGTGTTTTCATCTGAATTCAGGCACAGTTTTGAGGTCGAATTTCTAAATATGACAAAAAAAGAAATGTTTTGGGAGCATTCTTAAAGTGAAAGACGGCGCAAAAGGCAAGCTTGGTCGGATTTTTCGTTTTCGAGTTATTGGCCGGTGAAGTGGCCAAGGCGAAAACAGAAGTTTCTCCCACAGGTCGGGGATTGCGTGTTTGA
This sequence comes from Ixodes persulcatus, assembly GCA_013358835.2. Taxonomy (NCBI): domain Eukaryota; kingdom Metazoa; phylum Arthropoda; class Arachnida; order Ixodida; family Ixodidae; genus Ixodes; species Ixodes persulcatus. The sequence continues at coordinate 442,874 of JABSTQ010011435.1, read as the reverse complement.
CAGCTCACTATTTCCTCGTTTCTCAAAATAAAGCACCAAGATTTTTTCCGTGACCCACTCGAAATAAATTTGATTAAACTTGAGGAATTGAAAAAAAAATTCTTATATTTTGGAATATTTTACAGATGTCGAACAGCAAAGTTCGGCAAGATTTTACGTACGACCCCGACATCATCGGAAAGCTCAAATCTAACTCTTTTCAATGAATACAAATTCAATAGTATATGTACAAAATAAAACCTGTTATATACATTTGAATGAACGAACAACCCCCATGTGAAAAGGGGGTTGTATATCATATATTCCCCATCGTGTGGCAAGTGTTACATTGGCCAAACTGGCAGGTGTATTCATAACAGGACAAGAGAAAGGGCAGCACCTCTAAAAAGCACAACAGCAGGTCACCTACCAGCCCATTGGGGCAACTGTGAATGCAGTGCAGAGTTCAGCAGTGTCACCATCATCGCAAAACACAAGAACCAGTATGCACGAGAAATGCTCGAGACCTTGGCCATAGAAGAAAACGAAGCAGCGTGCGCTTCGTCAGCAAGCTTTCGACCAAGCTCAATACCAAAGAAAAACAATATGTGCAGTGTTTTATGTCCCGGTGAAGAGTGCGCGATTCAAATTTAAGTTAAGCTAAGTTTTACGATATAAATTCTGTTATGAAGTCAAGGTTTAAAAAGCGGAAGAAGTTTTAAACCACAGTTGGTAGTCCAGCAGTATGTCTGTCACTTTTTCTCTATAGTATACTGTAAACGACTTAATTTTCGCGGGCTCAAATGTTCTCGAATCGGGCCAAAGCTGGAAATTCAAAATTATTCGCGGGTTCTAATTTTCGCGAATCAAGTGTAGCTTCCGTAGCGTTCACATATTGCCCTATTGTTCGCGGGACGTATTTTTCACGAATTGTAGGCGATTCGCGAAATTCGCGAAAATGAGGTCCTCGCGAAACTTTTGTCGTTTACAGTATTACTTTTTCCTAAGTTCAACTGGCCCTTTTATAGTATTATGCACCAACAAGCTCAACTAAAGCACATTACTCATGTATTCTGCCACCTGACGTGAATCACATGTCTGACAACTCACTTATTTGTTATTTCTCAAAATACTGCAGTAGGACTCTTCTGTGACTCTCAAAATAATTTATTATGACTAATGAATTAAAAAAAAACTATTTTTCAAGTAATAAAATGAAAAAAGTTGAACTGTGTCTCTTTACAATTTCTTTTTTTTAGCAGTTCGGAAATTTTTTTAATGTTTGACCTATTTGAGATATTTTAGTGATCTTAATCATCATCAGAAAGCCCAGACCTAGCCCTTTTTATGAAACACAAATTCAATATGATATACATACATTTGAATGACAAATGTGTCGAAAATACAGCAAATTCGAAACAGATTTTCTAAAAAAAAAATCATTTTCTATTTGCTTTGTGTTTTATTAGTAGCAAGTAGGGATGTCGCGAACCACCCTAGGTTCGATTTCGAAAGGTTTCGATATTTGCGAAGCGAACTGAGGTTCGATTTCGAAAAATTTCGATATTTTCGTACCGACCGAGGTTCGAATTAAAAAAATTTGCAACTTTCGATCACAGTAGAGTTTCGAATTCGAAAAGTTCGAAGCTTTCACGGTTTCTAAAATTTCGGGTTCGAATATTTCGAATATTTTTTTACTTGAGGTTCGATAAATTCGAAGATTTCGAACTTTCCTAACTTGAAATTCGAGATATTCGAAAAATCTGAATTTCTTAAGATCTGAAGTTCGAAAAGTTTGAAGATTTCGAAATTCTTTGGAAATAAAATTCGAAAACTTCGAACGCTTCGAATTTTTATAGACATGAAGTTCGAACAATCCGAAGATTTCGAATTTCTTTCTGCATAAAGTTCGAAAAGTTCGAAAGTTTCGATTCTCTTTTAACGCTGAATTCGAAAAAAAAAAAAAAAAAAAAAAAAACTTCGAAGATTTTGAATTTTTTTCAAGTCCAAGTTTTCAAAGTTCGAAGTCCAGTTTTCAAGTTCCTCCACAGTTTCAGTTTCAAATAACGACTCACAGGTTTTCACGAAATCAAGTTTAGAAAAGTTAGGGTGTGATACCTAGGCTCTGCGAAGTTGGTCAGGCAATTAAATGAGATGACAAGTGTCCCGGATGTGCTGGAATATTTGCCAGTGCAGAGTGACGTGTGACCATAGATCAGTAATTGTGACCGCCAGCCCGGGAGGGGGGGGGGGGGGGGGTTCTTTAACGTGCATCACGCAGTAGTGATCACACAAACACACTGTTTTACGATACTCATCCAGTTCGAATTGGCCAGGGGCGGGCAGGAGGTTGAGGCTCAGAAAAACCTTGAAGCGACCTGGCAAACTACCTCCCCACCCCTTGCAGGCTGGTAGTAATCCGATCGAACGCCGCCCGAGTGACGCTGGCATATAGTAAGTTAAGTTTGTAATTGTCCTGAAGGTTTATTTTCTGGGACGGAGGAATCGCCTCGCAAAAAGCACAGAAGCCGACACAACTCGAGGCCGAGGAGCGTTCTACCATACAAGTGGCGTCGGAAGAGGAAAAACGGGGGAGGGAAGAGGGGAGGAGGGGGGGGGAGGGGCCTCAGCCCCCCCCTTCCCCCCTTCCAGATATTTCGGACTGTTAAAGAAAACAATACGGGGAAAGAGGGCGTGGTCGAGCTTATTTTAATCTGAAATTATTTATGCCTATGTATAGCTACTGTCGCTCTTCGCTGCATAAAAGATCGCGTAGATGGTCATTGTTAGAAACTCGTTGTCAGAAGGCACTACTCGTCACATGCTTAGTGGTTCGGAAGTTCAAAGCTATGTCTTTACGACCTAAATAACTGTGCCAATGGTAAAAAAAAAAAAAAATATAATAATAATAAATGTGGGGATAAAAAGCTGGAGAAAGAAAAAACTATCAAGAACTTGCCGGATGTGTTGTATTCTTGCATATTCAGAGGTTCAGAACTTCGAAACAACTTTCTCCTACCAAAATGTGTACAGGCTAAAAGAAACACAACCCAGGAACGTGAAGCGAAAAAAAAAAATAAAAAATTGGGTTGTGTGTTTGTTTATACAGCCTAGAACTTGGTCTGCCTCTACGGGCGACGAGTCTCCCAGCTGTAGATAAGCAATTTAGCCAGTGCAGTACAACCGCTAGCCTGGGGTCTTTAACGTGCACCACGCAGTAGTGATACACGACCGCACGCCGGTACGATGCTCATCCAGATCGAAACGGGCAGGGGTGGGGATTGAACCCAGGATCCTGGGTTCTGCAGCGCGAGCTTTCGCTCCACGTGCTCCGAGCTGGTGTGCGCTAGCCCACTCGGCCACCAATCCCCCTAAAAAAAAAAAAAAAAAAAAAATATATATTTTTTTTAATGACGTGTTGAACTTGAACAATATTAGAAATCTTCTCCCATGAGTTAATTTATTCCTTAACGTGAAAAAACAATAAATACATTATTTTGTATTCTGCAGATGGCAATGATATGTACTGTCTGTGGTGTTAATTTAAATGCGATACCTCAAACAACTTAGACGACAATAAATACCAAGTTTAGGGCATAATTGCATGTAGATACATGTTTGGACATTTCTTCGAAACTCACCTTGAATAACAATAGTCATATCTAAAGACGACACTTATCTAGGCTATACATAGATCATTCTTAAAAAGTTTAACATCTCTACCATAAATAGCTTCGGCTACATCGCGCTTCAAATATGGCATAAACGATAATCGTCAAAAACCCGTCGTCCTTCCTCGCTCCTTCGGGAATTTATTTCTTTAAAACTAAGCATGCCAGAACATTGAAATAAACGGAATTGTCTTTCGTAAAGAACGGAACACCGCATGTAAAAGTTTGAGAAAAAAAAATTACGAATGTACCTCACTACTTGAATTCAAATGAAACCGTCCGCCGGTCTTTCGAAGTTCGATGAACGTCGAACTTTTACCCTAAAAGTTCGAAGTTCGTCGAACTTCTGACTTTTCAGGATTCGAAAGTTCGAAACTTTTCGAATTCTATTGATAAATAAGTTCGAAAGTTCGAAAATTATCGATTTCCTTAGCATAGGAAATTCGAAAGTTCGAACAGCTTCAAACTTTTTAGTGCAAGAAATTCGAAAGTTCGACAATCATCGAATTTTTTGGTCAGTCAAGTTCGGAAGTTCGACAAGCATCGAATTTTGCAGTGTGATAAGTTCGAAAGTTCGAAAAGGATCGAATCTTTTAGCGTAATAGGTTCGACGGTTCGAAAAGCGTCGAACTTCTTAGCTTAACAAGTTCGAAAATTCGACTTCCGTCGAATTTTACGATATAGAAAATTCGAAAATGCGAAATCTTTCGAACCTTCCGAATCGCTTGATTCGATCATCGAAACTTCGATTCGAAAAAAGTTTGCGGCATCCCTAGTAGCAAGGTATGATCGTGGTTTATCAGTAAATATAAACAGACAATCTACTTTTCTTTTTGCATGACCGCAATTAAAGCTTGAATTTTGTTGGTTGTTTGTTGTGACTGCACTGGGTTGTGGTGTAGTTGATTACTTATTACTAAAACTTTAATTAACACAGAACCTTAAAAATAAGTGAAATTGAGCGTAATACAGCATAAAAAGGTACTTTACTCTAGAGCAAAGCTTGCCATTTTACAATGCACATCTGACAAAGTTAAAGCTATAATTGCGTCCATAAAAACAAAATACTAAATATTATTTTTATATTTTTTAATAAAGCACTATTATACCTTGCTACTAATAAAAAGGAAACAAATGTAAAAAAAATCGATTTCGAATTTGCTGAATTTTTTTAATGTTTGTGCATTCAAATGCCTGTTGCATATTTTATCTTGTACATATAATATTGAACTTGTATTAAGTGAAAATCACTATATTTTAGCTTTCTGGAGATGTCAAGGTCATTCAAATATATTAAAAAGGTCACACACAAAATCTTGCCAAACTTTGCTGAAAATCATTAAAAAAAATACAGTTCGACATTTTTTAAAACATTTCTTTCGATATACAAGATATCTTTAAGTCCTTGAGCTTAATGAAATCTACTTTGAGAGTGTCACAAAAGAGCCTTAGTGCTTCACTTTAATTAATGAGAAAATAGCGAGGGGTGAGACATGTAATCCCCGACCAGTGGGAGAAACGTCCCTTTTCGCCTCGGCCACTTTGCTGGTCAATAACGCGAAAACAGAAAAAATCCGCCAAGCTTGCTGTTTGCGCTGCCGTTCACTTCAAGAATTCTCCCAAAACATACTTCTTTTTATGGCGAAATTAAAAATTTGGTTTTAAAACCGTGGATAAGTTGAGATGAAAACGCTCATACGAAGGAAAAACCTGTTACCAAGCAAATCAATAAATTAACAAACAAGATTGTTGCCCAAGCCAGTAACATATCTTGATACCATAATGATGAATGCCCATCTTTACATAATGTTGCTCATCTCAAGGATGCTTATTGTGGAAGAGATCCAACCATTGCAACCCTAGCAGCTAAGTTTAGAACTACACCCACGGGGACAATAACGACATAATTATCAAAATTATTTGTTTGCGTTTCGGACGCAGTGCTTGGCTGACATAGCCAACTGCCACGTCACCATTAGGCTGGGTCTAGTGGTCCCAGACGTACACAGACGAACCAGACGAACACAGGTCCCAGACGAACACAAACACAGACGACCGAGCTTTGCGTTAATTAAGCCAATTATAACGCCCCCTGGAGTTCGACCTAGCATAGCTTCCACGGCATCAACAAACATACTTACGCGGACGCATGCAAATGAAGCACGAGGAAAAACCAGACGCCCGTGCAGCAGTGCGAGGCTGCATGCAGGGTCGTGGAAACAAAGCTAGCGCCGACAACATGGTACAAAATAGTTTGTGCCGAGCATACGAAGTTCTTTGGGGCGAAGACAACCAGACGGCCCACCTTGTCCATAAGAGTGATGGTCTGAAGAATGAGCTGGTCCTGGCGCAGGTCGTCGCCGTGCTTGAAGATGGCCACGTACTCCTTGTCCCCGTCCTCGGTGACGAACGTCAGGCGGCAGGGCATGAGGGCGGACTTGAAGAGCGCCGCCTTGGCCGGAAGGAGCCCCTTCACGCGGACGCTCGGGTCCAACGGAAGCGGAAGCGGGTCAGGGAAGCGGATCAGCTGGTGCGACTCTTGGTCCATCAGCAACGCGTGCAACTTCTCCGTCTGCAACGGATCGACCAATTCCACGGTTTGTCTGCCGGTCACCTAAAGGCTGGTTCGTGCACTCGCATCTGGTTACGACAGAGTCCTTGTGATTTGTTTTGATGAGGAAACGCGCTGGCACGCTGGAGCTATCTATCAGGTGCATTTCACTAAAGTGAAGATTTTATGGCACTTGCGAGATCAAATTTACATACTATCAGCAGAAATGGCAATTTATAACAATGTCAAAAATTTTTCGAGCCGATAAAGAAAGATGCAAAAGAGTAGAAAATTTACAAAACTTTTGAGCGGCTATTCGATAGTGGCGTCGGCGTGTTCTTTCGTCGTAAAATATCACGAGCGGTTTTGACGCAGTCTGTCATAAGCAGTCGCAAGCGTGTGAACCTGCTCAGCCTACTTGCAGCTAGATAATGACACTAGTCCCCGTTCCAGCTGGAAATGGGACAATCTGGCTGGATCCAGCGATCAGTTTTATAATCCAGTCGAAAGCGGTCTAATTTTCACCTGGGCTCAGCCATGAAACTGTTCACAGGCAACCTTTTTTTTTGGCCAGAAAGCCGAGAGAAATTTTGAGGAATAAGAAACGCCATCTTGCCATCAACTAAATCCATGTGGCAAGTTATGGCGTAACATCGCTGCAACACAACCGTGCAGTTCATATCAAAGTTCCTCCTAAACATGTATCTGCTCCAAAGGCGGCGACTCTCAATCGCCTTTGACATGCACGCGGTGGGCCCGACGGAGATTTGAGTTCACGAGGGCACGGCACACTAACCTTCTTTTGACGATTCCCATTCTCTCTGGCCACAATCTTCATGAGGTTCACGAGGTGGTTCACAAAGGTCTGCTGCTTGCTCAGCATGGCACGACGCAGCCGGTACTCCCGGTTACCCTGGTTCCAGAGATGCAACCAAATTCCCCAGACGTAAGATGCGAGCTCGGAAGCGCCGCAATGCTCTTCAAAGATCGACGTCCCAAATCATTTTCAGCCGACCTGAAAATTCTTCCCCAGTTTCCTGCCCTTCATTTCTCCTCACCCAAATGTTGCAGGTTTGGGAGCCTATCCAACACCTAGAAAGCGAATCTGTAGTGCCGAGTTCTCGGTGTCCAACACTGACACAGCGTTTGACTAAGATTCGTGTTTTGACTGACTGAATGTGAGTTTTAGCCGAACACTAATGCAGCAGTCCATTCTGCGCGCCGCAATGGTCTTCTGTACACGACACCCAAGACACTGCACTCCATCTTTGTTCTCTAGGTGTTGGCTAATCGCTAATCCCCACCAGGGGAGAGAGGCATTCTTCCCTTTTTCATCTAGCCTTCCAGAAAAGGAAAAACAGTACCAAGCAGAGAAGTCACCTTGAGGAGGCAGTGGTTGAACCTCTTCATGACCGCCAAGTACATCTCCTTCACCTTAGAGTCCTTCACCACATTGTCCTGGTCTTCACTCTCCACATACAGGTACCTACAACAAAGAGCAAAATGCTAAGCAGTCGCAAGAAATTCGGCTTCCACTCGAGACAACCATACTGGGAACCAGCCTCCCGCTCCACAGGCGGTTACACTGGGCCTAGCTTCCCCCAAACTGAACTTATAAAACAGGTGTCCCGAAGATGTTTTCAGGGTGTCTAGCAAATTGTTATTTTGAAATTCCCTGACTTTTCCAGGTTTTCCCTGGCAATTTCTGGTGAAATTCCCGTCCCTGACCACTGTAAAGGCGGTTAAATATTTAAGACCATTAAAACACAGTGCATTGAGCACTGTGAGGATCATTTTGCACAGGCTTAATCCAACTTGCACATTCCGAAATATTCGGGTTCGTCCAGTCCGAATTAAACAAGCACTTTCTTGCCACCGACATCGTCAGTAAACAGGCCACTTCCGGAAACACAATGAAAACACGACGCTCAACCACACACGTCAATAGCCGAATGGCAGCATGGCCGCCCGATGCACACTTTCGGATACTTTCGACTTAAGGCTTGGCTTGGATTGGGGTCTGCGGCTTTTCTATTTGTTACTAATCTAGTAGTTCTAACTGGATCAAGGCTAATGTCGCGCCCTCAGTCCAATCCAATCCAAGGCTTGGACTGGATTTGTCGGCTGTTCCCTTTGCATCGGGTAGCACACTCTACATTGGGTGAACAAAGCCCGTGCTCCGCTCTAAGCAGAATTTATTGCCTATTTTTCTGCCCCTAAGTCCGCAAGTCTTCGCTCAGGGCACTCGATGGCGTTTCCGGCTTGTTTTCCCTGACTGGACTTGCCTTCTGACAATATCCCTGACAATTCCCTGATTTTTCCCGGTAATTAGAATTTCCCTGACAATTCCCGGTTTTCCCGGTTGCTAGAACCCTGTGTTTTATAAGCGTACCTTGCAAAGGTACGCTTATAGAACACTTACACTCTTAGCAAAACGTCAGCTGCTAGCCTGGATTTTCTCCAGGAGGCTCCGAGCACACGAAGATGATACAAAACGGCTACAAACCAGTAGAAATAGTTGGCTAGGGTGTCGCTGGAACAAGCCCTCGTGATCAGGAAGGTGGCCAAGTCGCACTGGAAGTGAAGAAAAGCAACGCACAGTTGGCCGACCTCGCCAACCTCATTCCTCCTCGACTACCAATCTGGTCACATGACCTCCCCGTTAACCGATCAGTCGAGCACCTCACTCCTCCTCTCCCACCCAAAGACCAATCGGTTCCAAGCCTCGCGGCCACGCTTTTATCTAGGCTTCACGAAATGCCGAATACCTAGCCAAATAATGTTTCGCATTAGTAGCCAATGCCGAATATAATACTGAAGCGTTTTATGTACCGACCTCGGACGCTCCAGTGACGGAGGCGGACGGTGGAGCCTCGGGATCTCCGAAGGGATCCTCGGCTAACACCACTCCCGTTGGGATAGAGGATTTCCTCAACTGGTCAGAGGAGAAGGAGTCGCTCCGCTGTTGGTGATCCACCACTTCGGCGGACCCGACGAAGCTGCCCCTAGGGGAAAACCGCAAAATGTTACAAGGTCTGAATGTAATAAAATTGCATCGTGTGTACATTTAGATGCGGGAAGTGAGTCAATCGCGACGGGCGTCTCCGCCATAGATAAGGAATTTTGCCGGCGCAGTACCACCGCAAGCCTAGGGTTTTTAGTGTGCTCCACGAAGTAGCGATACACGACGGCATGCCGGTACGATGCTCATCCGGATCGGAACGGGCAGGGGTGGCGACTGAGCCAAGGATTCCTGGGATCTACAGCGCTAGCTTTCACTCTATGTGCTACAAGCTGCAATGCATTAACACACTTCGCCACAGATCCCTCCCTAGATGTAATCGGCGATGGTTACCACGTACAAGACATGCAATTGTTTATAGCTCCATGCACTGCCAGTTACACGGAACGTCGGAGAAAACTGAGCACTGTTAACCTCTTCAATTCATGGCCAGCGCAAGCCGCTAAGTGTTCTTTTGTCGGCTGACGTTATCGACGTTCGTCACAGACCCACATTCACGTGACCGAGTTGGCAATGCTTACAATGTAAGCTGTTCTCCGGGAATTGTCAGAGCTCGGAAACTTATGCCACCGCATTAACTGGCCGCAAATCTGAACGGAACATTTGGCGACAAATTAATGCCTAAAAGATGGGACAGCTTGGGGAACATAGTCTAAGAAAACGTGCCTTAAAGTTTGGTCTAAAGAAGGGGCCGGCCGCACCCACCTGTCCCCTCTCTCGCCGGGCAGGGGCCCTCCGGCCGGCTGCTGCAGCTCGGTGGCCGCCTCCATTCCCGCCAGCAGGTCCTCCAGCCGCTCGTACTTGAGCGCCTGCACCAACTGGAGCAGGTAGAGCAGCAGGTCGTCCGCGTCCGCCTGCCGCAGCCGTGCCACGGCGTAGCGCCGCACGGCGGGGTGCCCGAACTGGGGTCCCAGGAGCTCCAGGGCGTCCTCCACATCCATGGGCTGCCAGGAGCGGAGGAGCTCCAGGGCCTGGCGAGCCTCGGGCCCCGACTTCCAGTTGACGCACTTCACAAACTTGGCCAGGGCCTGCACGTGCATTTGTCGCGTTCATTTGGTGTCGCTTGTTTGATGTCTCCATGTAAGCAGTTTTGAGCGGCTGTGACGCAGTTTCTCCGACGCAAGTGCGTAAACCAGCCTTTACAATGCGAGGGTGGGAGCTTGCAGAAATGTGCTCGGTGCTGAGCGCATTAGGTTCCGTCTTCTAAACTCGCACCTGGCGACAGAATCACAAACGAGAAAGAGGAGTGTGCGCACCACGTTGGCGCCGTAAGTAGAGCAGTAGAGCCGACAATGTAACGGTTGTGACCGAACTCTCGTGAAGCTTATTTACGTGCGATAAACCCCTAGAGCCTAACAATACTCAAGTCGCCTGCAAAATGCGATTAGCAGGCATAGGATGATGTCACTTTTCTTAGGAACTTCTATCAACCCATTTCTGTCATGACAGAGAGGGCAAAAGAAGGAAGTCAAACATCCATGACGGGGAAAAAGCGGCCAAAGGACACCCAACATAAAGTGTTTTTTTTTTTTATTTTCAAGCATGGCACGAGTTTTGTTCATTTGTTTGTACAGACTTGCTGGCTGAAATCGTCGGGGGTAGTCGCATTTCCTAGAGACAGGCGAAAAGATGACCCTCATTACATTCAATATTTTGTTTCATTCGCTACTCTGTTCCACCCAGAAAACATTGTCGGCTGGTGTGTTTAGCGTCCTACGATCCTGCCCCACCCAAACCTCGAAAAGTGGTCCCCAAGTTGCAACAAATGACGTTGTAGAAGCCAGGGTGTCGCATGTGATGATGCTGGCGGTTGGTGCTAGAAGTTCCGACAAGAGTACAAGGAAATGAAAGTGTTGCTGTTGTCACAGCGTACGCAACCGGTGATAGGTAAAAAAAATATAGACCATGCTACCTCGTTTTAACGGCAGTTTTCTGATGGTAGGCAGAACAAACCAAAAACGGAACAAAAAGAGAGGTGTTCGGATTGTTACGGGTATTTCTCCGGCCACAGTGACGCACCTTCTTCTGGCTCTGGAGGTAGAAGCGGAACTTCCAAACCAAGTCCTGCTCTTCAGACGTCAGTGCCTTGGTGGATGGGTAGTTCACGATCACCTTGGAGGACAAATCAGTGCAATGTCAGAATGTGAAATAAAGAATCAATACAAAAAGTGCTACGAAATGGGGCTAACGTTAGCATCTGTGTGCAATTAGTCACTTTCGCTAAGCGCTACATTAATGAACGTGTGAAAAAATAAAATGTCCCATCACCGCCCGCACAGCAATTCTCTAGAAACAGTAAAAGGGTTGATAACTGGGCTAGTTGGTAGTTAGACATTTGAACGGTATTAGTGAGGTTGTGGAAGCCTACCACATCATATCCGCTGCTAATAAATGCACAAGTGTTGCATCGGTAGCCTTAAGAAGCAAGGAAACAGACTTTTTAACACGAACAATGAAGAACTCGCATGAGTCACGGGTGCCGCGAGACATCAGGCACGATGATCAAGCGACAGCAGACCACGGATGAGGTGTTCGTCTTCCCCTCTGACAAAGGTGACCCTGCACGAGCCAAGACTGATGCAAATACACCCTGCACCACGGAAACGTAAAGGCCAACATTGGTTTCGGTGTTTAATCAAAGAACTAGTGTCTCAAGCTTGTGCGCGCGAGGAAACACCCGACTATGTGTTGTATATTTCTGCTTCTTTTTCTTTCTTTTGTCATCTTTATGGGGATCTTGACGATGTTCTTCCGTCTCTTCATCTTTGTAAATATAGTTGTGAGTAGCGCTCTTTTCTGTCTCTTCTCTCTTCTCCATACGTGCGCGCTAATACCGTTCAAATGTCTCTAGAAACAGAATCAGATGTCAAGTACCTCGTGTGCATTTTAAAAAACATGGCGCAGTCCTGTGATAATCCACAGTACAGCCACAGCAATAGCTGCGAAACGCCATGGCGAAGTCATTGGGCATGGGCGTTGCGTTCACACACTGTGGAGCAGTGGGGTGCGTGAACAAAGGCGTTCGGAACAAAATAGACATCTCTTTTGTTCTGAATGCTTTTGTTTTGTTCCATTCTGTTCCAAACGCTTTTGTTCCTGAGTGCGTGCAAGCGCGTCTCCCGGCACGAGCTCTTGGCATTGACAGTGCTACAACGGCATTTTGTTTAGGCTATTATTTTTTTTCTCCAGAGAGGGTGTGCAGTGGGCATTGAGTACCACAAAAAAAACCAAGTTTAGAGCGGGTTCGCTGTGGGTTGGTTCAGTGGTAACGCGCCCCCTTCACACGCAGCGGACCCGGGTTCGATTCCAGCATGCAGCGGGCAATACTTTTCAAGAATTTGGCAATATCGATGATGGACGCCCTGCATCGCTAACTACAACATCAACAACTAAAACCACTACAACTACAGCATAAAATACTACAACATCAACAATGGACATCATTTTCAGTGGTGGGAAGGGCCCATAACCGCTATCGCTATACACCAACTCATGTTTACAAACAAACCGGAGCGCCCCTAGCAGACGCCACCGGCGCCGCGCATGCGCGGTGGACGGTGGGCAAGAAGCCCGCCGTCGCCCATAAACAAACCATTGGATTGCGTTGTTGTCGGCGTCGGTGGGAGCCCCCGTGCTCTTTTTCGCGTTGGAATTGTTGATTCTACGTCCTCCTAACAATGTCTGACTACTTGAGCGGCTTCAGCAAAATTAATGAGGCAAAACTTAGCATGAATAATGTGACGTGCGGCGATTCATTTCACGTGGACGCCACAGAATGGGCGCTAAAGCCTGACTCCCACGATGAGATTCTGCTCACTATCTTCAGTCGCGACGTCGCTCGGGCTGCAAAAGCTTGGACCGTAGCTGAGATGGTGGACGTCGATACTGAAAACCGCAGAGTAGAATCGGGCATTACAAGTCGGTGACGGCCACTGGTAACAATGATCAACATCTTCTTGTATCTACTGTTTACACTTAGCCTACTTACCCCAACCAACCTTCAAAAGTGTTTTGAGGCCTGCACTTAGTTCTTAGAGCAATTACCGGGTCAACGTTTGGTTTACGGGCCGCTGTCGTTTGAACGAGCTGACGACAAAAAGCGGACAAGTTTGAAAGAGCAGACGACAGTTCGAACGCACGCGCAATGGAGTGCGGGCAAGCACCGCGTCCCGCGTCAACAAACCATTGGAATGTCACGTTGTCGGCGTCTGTGTGAGTATGCATACTCTTTTTCACGTTGGAATTGTCGATTCTACATCCTTATAGCAATGTCTTACCACTTCAATCGCCTGAGCGAAATTATCAAGGCTCGTTTTGCCGCTAAACTTTACGTTAATAATTTGATGTACAGCGATTCATTCGCATGAACGCCGCAGAATGGACGTCGAACCCATGATGAGATTCTTCTAGCTATTTTCGGTGGCGACGTCGCTCGTGCTGCAAAAGTGTAGAAGGTAGCGGCGATGATCAACGTCGATACTGAAAATCGGAAGCGGGAACAGACCAAGCGTAACAAGTGGGTGATGGCCACTGGTACCAATGATCAACATCTTGTATCTACTGTTTACACCGAGCCTACGTAAGTCTTTTGAGGCCTGCAATTACTTCTTATTGCGATCACCGGGTCAAAGTTTGGTCTACGGGCCGCTTTTGTTTGAACGAGCAGACGACAAAAAGCAGACAAGTTTGAAAGAGCAGATGACAGTTTGAACGATCAGGCGGCCGTATGAATTTGAAGACGCACTGAACCTGTGGGTGGTCCGGACAACTTGGCGGTTTTCTCTCGTTCATGTTGGAACAAAACAAATACATCTGGCGACCACGAAGTGTTGCCCGCACAAACAATCGTAGTTCGACAGCGTCTGCTTTGCCCTTTTCACGGCTACTATCCACGTTCTCGGACGAACGGAGGGGGCAGAAACACATGAAAACTGATCTTCAAACCTTTCCAGGCTCTCTTGGTACAGCCCCGTCGCAGCATTTTGACGAGAAGGCAGGTTTTTTGTCTTGCTTCTTCCGAGAGAACACAGGAATGCATGTCTCGCACGGCGACTTCTGCCCACCACCCCAGACCGGAAGTGCGATCGACGCGCCACCACGGCGGCGTGACGTAAGAGAGTTGAGTTTGTGTATAAAAGTTTTTCCTAGACCGGCCACAGATAACATAAGTGATAAAGCTACTCGTACACTAAATTTCATTAATCAAAACTTCAAACATTACCCTTAATATGTTAAATGAACACAATATGATAATCTGTAGCTTATATTAGACCTGTTTCAGAAAACGCTAGTGACTCCCATGATTATTGTCAGGCTTATCTTATAGGCCGACCACAGGAAATCCAAAACATGACTGCAAAGTTTATAGCAGATAACTACAACTTTCGAATGAGAGTTTAAATAATAAAAACATTTACCGTAAAATTCCGAGCGAACGCCCACGTTTGAAGGATCGCCCACCCCCCCTTTTTGTCCAACATCTGTTGGGAACGGTATTCCGATACATCGCCCTTCCCCCGATTCCCGCCGGACGTGACGCGATGTCCGACGGGAATCGCGTGTCAACGGCGCTATCTGCGGTCCCGCGTTTTTGTCTGCGATCTGCGCGCGTGAAATGCGTGAAATGTAAATCTGCTGCGTTTGCAATCTGCGCTATCTGTTCCCGAGTTGTTAGCGGATTCCCGTGTTTTTGCCCGCGATATAAATTCCTAGCTGTAACACGCGCGAGTTGTTCCGCGTGTATTATTGCATCGTGAAATGCGATTCTGCTGCGGCCGCGATCTGCTTGATTTGTTTCCGTGACATGCGGGTCTGCAGTGGATTCCCGCGTTTTCGTCCGCGATCTGCGCACGCAATATCGGTTTCCGCGGTATCCGTTCCCGTGAGATGCGAGTTCTCGGCGGGTTTCCGCGGGTCCATCGCGCGAATCTGCTGCGTCTGCAACCTGCGGTACCCTTTCCCGTGACACAGGAGTTCGTAGTGAATTCCGGCGTGTTTATCGAATCGTGAAACGCGAATTCGCCGTGTCCGTGATCTGCAGTATCAGTTCCCGCGTCACGCGGTTTGTAGCGGGTGCCCTGGTTCTTATCATTATTTCTGACAAAAATTTTGCTGAGGCATCCCCAAAGATAGCCCACCCCATGTTTTTCACCATTTATCTCTTCATTTTGGGTGGGCGTTCGCTCGGAATTTTACGGTAGCTAGATTTAATTTTCTTAAACACAAAAGTAGGTCAATACAGTTAGAACTACATTAGATTCTTTCATCTTTAACTTGGATCAGAAAAAAACAAAGCACTTGCAGCACCTCTCCACTCTACGCCAAGAAGGCAATACGGTCAAACCCGTTTATAACGAACAGCAGGAAACGCTACAATCAGTTCGATATAGCAAAAACCATTTACAACGAACTTCCACGATGCGTTCGTTGTAAGGCGAGAGCTTATGTTTCTTTGCCATCCCTTCGCTTCTGCCTTGTAACAATGCGCTGAAAAGGTTTTTTTTTTTTTTGCAAGCGTGCAGAGTTTTTTTTTTTTTTTGCTTATTTCCCCTTCTGAATTGCTTCTCTTTGGGGGCAACCTATTGGGGATGAAAAGTTTTTTTTTTTTTTTTTGTGCGTGCGTGCAGTGTTTTTTTAGCTTTCTCCCTTTCTGAATCACTTCTCTTCGCTCAATTTTGTTTGCAACTTGAGCTCTTGGAATTTTCTTTCTTTCCTACCCTTTTTTTTGGGGGGAAGGGACAGGCTAGAAGGCAATTGTTTGCGCGTTTTTGGAAGCCTACCCGGGGGGAAAAAGTTTGATGTAGTCAATATGTTGTTCGTTATAAAAAAACCTTTTTACATGCATTTTTTTTTAAATTTTCCGTGAGTTCGATATTGACAATAATTGGCTGTACATGGGTTTGTTCTAAACGGGTTTCACTGTACCACTCAAAAAAATAAAAGGTACCAGTGCAGAACAGACACATCTAA
Organism: Ixodes persulcatus; assembly: GCA_013358835.2. Lineage (NCBI taxonomy): Eukaryota > Metazoa > Arthropoda > Arachnida > Ixodida > Ixodidae > Ixodes > Ixodes persulcatus. Next base: position 426,682 of record JABSTQ010011435.1, on the reverse strand, counting down.
CACTCTTTCTTCCCGTCTACAATAAATGATTGGAACCTGCTACGAGGTGTCTCCATAACCTCCCCATCGTAGTTCTTCAATCATGTTAAACATATCGGCATTCTGAATTGGTAGTACCGTCTGTCATGTTATGCCTCTTGTATATCATCCGCCATTCAGTAACTCAAACTTGTGTCTTGCATGCTCTGGTCAGATTGCATGCTCTGGTCAGATTGCCTCATGTTTGTAACCTCAATGATATGCCCTCGCATCCCTCCCTCAAATAATTCCTTTTAGCTGCTCTGGGGTAGCCCGAATAAATAAATAAACGAACAAGGACAAGCAGGTTCGAACTTCTCGAAAGACTTTTGTGCTCGTAGGTTCTTTTTCCTAGGTGTCTTATTACAAAATGCAGCAGAAACCAAAAACAAAACCTGCAGGTTGAACAAAATTAAGTAAACATATTGCACTGCACGCAACAATTAATCCGCATGTACATTCAGAGAGCAAAATAATACTGCATTTATCTGTTTAATATTCGAATGTTGCACATCTCATTTTACGCGTCTTGCAACCTTTCATATGTACAGCCCATGGAGACATTGTAGAACCAAATGTCGTAACGAAACAAAATATAAAAAAAAATGCAGTAACATTCAGGTCCTCTCACATTGAGCTGGTCCCTGGTTGCAGCATTTGGCTTCAGGTCCTTATCGGTCAGGCCAGAGCGAAGACTGCGCGACAGCTTGTGGTGCTTGCCCTCCACCAAGTTCTCCTAAACAAAACACAATAAAATGTCACGGCAAGCCTAGCTAGGATGAAACAGACAACACCACAACATTAGCTCAACGAAAGGACTGGACAAAAAGTCAGGACAAAAGGACAGTGCACAATGTTTAGTAATCGGTGATCACCAACTTGCCCAGCTTACCACCTTACAACACAACAAGTTATGCAGAGACAACAAAAGATCACTGGAACCCAAAAAAAACAAACAATAATACCAAGACGTAAAAGAGGCATATTCAAACCTCGCCAGTATCGGGCCGGGTTGCAGATTTTAGGGTCATCAGCTCACAAATTTGCCGCTGGGCGTCTTCAGAAATTAAATTATGTACCAGCAAAAGTGAAGAACTGAGTGATCGTCGACGACATATTCGTTGAGCGCCACAAGGAAAAATAAACCATCGAAAAAACGAAAACTAACAGACCAATATTCACCAGCAATCCAGGAAAAATTCGGAAAAGCAGACAACTTCTGGGAACTAGAACTTGATATAAGAGCCACCTAAACAATCAGTCGTAAGCTTCATTAGAACTAAGGGAGACAACTCCACATAAATAATTTAAGTTGCCACACCCATATAATTAATTGTGAGACGTGCAAATGACCAGCAGAAATTAGTAGGCGACACGTAGGAACTAGCAGAGCGACAGAAACTAGTAGAGAAACCGCAGAAGCCAGAAAATGGCTTTCTAAATTTAGCAGACAATGCAAAGGAATTAGATTACCCATATAATTGAGCAGAGATCTCACAGAACCTATAAACAGCGGCTCATAGGAACTGACGAATGGCTCGCAGAGTTGGAGATATACCGTAAGAACTGGCACACAATTTAAGAAAAAAAGGAGACTACTTCTCGATAGAGGTCCTTTGATAGCGTATAAAATCAACCAATTGCATAGACAAAGACTCAAAGGACATAAAGGGCAAACGATAGGAATGAACAGGAAGTTTGTAACCGCTCACACCGGACTGCTATAGAAGTCAAAAAGAAGTAGCAGAAGGCAACAGGTGACACAACTACAGCTAATGCAAACCAAGACCGCTAACACAGGACTACTAGAAGGTTTTAGGAAAGTAACAGAACACAAGACGAAGACCTAGCCAGAAATCAGGCACCTAATGGTGCTCTAACAACGCAGCAGAGGACAAAGCCAATATGATAACATGTGGCTGCCAACTAAGTCTGCCAAAGACTCGGCTGGCATTACAAAGAGTGCGCCATGGCTGACGGACGGCATGCAGCTGTGGGAAAGGGCGGCAGCTTGTCATGGAGGCTGAGCGGCAGGACGGGAGAGGAGAGAATTGGAAAGAAAGAAACACGAAAGGGAAAGGGCAAACAGCCTCGTTAAACAGCTGCCCCCTGCCTAGGGGCCCTTAAAATGGGCGTCACGCTTGTACAGCTGCCTCGTGAAAGTTGCGTCTGTTGATAAATTAAGTTCTACTGGGAAGTAGTAGTGCTAGCCAACTAGTAACCATGTTGATGTTCCTTGTTTGTTGAGCTTGGTAGTCTAGAGTCATGAACTGGGGTAGCTTGTAGCCTCTGTTTTATTTTTATTTTGCTCGTTGAAACATCCTTTATCACTCCACACGCCTGCTTAGTGGCCTCATTTGATGTTCCTGTAAAAGGGTATTCACTTGGGCTAGTTAAGGATTAAAAGCGCTAAAAAACGAGGACCAGTAAAGGAAGACACACACACACAGTAGAGCACTCTACTGTGTGTGTCTCTTTTTGCTGGTCCTCGTTTTTTAGCGCTTTTAATCCTGAAATGGTGTTCTTGTTTTGAAACGTGACTTCCTAGAGCTACTGCTCATTCAGCAAAAGCATGTTTCAAGACGGCGACCCCATGCCTGTAGCCTTTCTGCCCTGTAGACTTAGAGGGGCACTGAAGTGGATTCCGAGATTGTCTATTAATGGTGATAACTCAATCTACGGGGTCTAAGCACCCTAAAAAATCAGAAATTACATTTATCTGTGGCTGATTTCTCTACTAAAACTGTAAACAAAGATTGGAACATGCCCCTCTTTCTGCGCCTTGGAACAGACACCAGGGGGCACTGTCGAACGGCGTGTTCCAGAGCCCTTTATACTGGGAGAGTTTGGCAATCTTTTGAAGATACCGACAGTCCAGCAACCACAGCTGGAAGTAAGGCAACCAGTAGGTGTCACCTTGCCTCCGCCATTTTGTGTGATCGAATTTCGAACCCACTCTGGATTAGGCACGCAAGGTATGCTGTGACCCACCATTGTAATAAAACTGTTTATTGCTAATGTAAGTTGGCGCTCACTGGTTTTTGACACATACTCAGAAGCGCAAACTTACTTTTCTGCTACAATCTCTTAAAATTATATGAGCTTAAACTTGAAAACTGAACTTTCAATACTTCGAATATTAGGTCTCCAAAAATGACCACCGCAAAAATTCAGTGCCGTGATGGGCGCCATCTAGGAGAGGCGCTGCGAACCCTTGCACTCAGTCGCCAGAATAATTTTTGTTTGAGAAAGCTTTATTTTGTTTAAAACCAAAAGAGATAAAGCTTATTTGTAAGTTATGCTTTTGGAGATCAATAAAAGATGGCGAGTGCTTGAATATAGTGACGAACCACAAGCATAACAAAATGTCAGAGTACGAAAAATTGTGTACATAAAACAACTACTAACCGCACACTTGGACTAGCGCACGTAAGTAGGGTAGCTAAAAGCGAAATCCTCCATTTGCTTGTACTAGCAGGGGACAGGCTCCGCCCATTGGCCAAGCTTTCCCAGTATAAAGGGCTCTGGCGTTTTCAAACAATAAATGCTGTATTATGTATCCTATACCAACGATTACGTTTTTGTCTAAATATAATGTACAATGTGCCTAAAAAGAGCAATATTAGTAACATTCGGAATATCCATGCAATCGACTATTTTCATTGGTGAAATTTTATGGAGCTGGTGGGGACCCGAGGATGGCCCAGGGTTCACGCTGGCCTCGAAGACAAAAATTCAAGGGTTTTCAAGGACTTTCAAGGACCATGTTGAGAGCCTTACTTAGACAAAACACAATTCTAAGTGCGTTAAAAATGTAATATTTATTGCACGAGACAAGATATTAAGGGGCTTTCCTTCTTGTATGCTAGATTCAAAGAAGCACATAACAACACACATTGCCGTGTCCCACATGTTAAACAAAAAATATACACCAAACAACCACCCAAACAAGCAAGTTCATGGTAGTTCACAATGCTTTTTCTGGCAAGATCAATGTTCAGAATTTCCTGTGCCTTGCTTTTGGCAAGTCCTCCTGAGGCTGTTGGATTTCATGATCCATGTGAGGTCACTCGTGGCTTCTGCCTTCTCTGCATAATTGTCTGCTCAAGCCGTCGATTCAGCAACAGCTACTTCCAGTTTCTTCTTCTTTCTCAATCTTTCAACTTCTTCGCCAATGCAGCGCCTTTTCACCTGCCTTGCCTCTTCAAGCTCCTGCTTCTTCTTGGCTTCCAAAAAAGCATGGTAATGGTGCCTTGCAGAAGCCACGGACGTCCTGAACTCCTTCGTGATTTGTACATTCAAGATGCCACCTGCCTTGTTTGCAGCGTCGCATACAATTTGCTGCGAGATTTAGGAAATGACTTTCATATTTTCCACAGCGACCTGCCAATTGACACTGAATCCTCTCTCAACACTCGCTAGTCCGTGACTGAGGACAAGCAGAAGCTTAACGACTTCCCACAGTTCACTGTGTGACGGATTGATCTTCACGAGGTCATAAAAAAACCTGTCCAAGGTGTCCGAAGTTCTTTCAAACTGTTGCAAGTCGTGCCTTCGTTCTTGCAATAGCTCGGCGTATTCCGCAAGCACAGTGTCTCTTTGATGATCACTGATCCTTTTTGCCGCAGTGAGAGAGTTCAAAACTTTTTTGATGCCTTGAGGACAACATAATAGTCGCACAAATCTACCTCTCGTTGGAGAGAAGATAAGAAAAAAGGTCTGAGACCATGGCACGTGACATACAAAGACTTTTGCTCTCCGCAGGAGAAGGGTCGAGCGACTTCGCTGTTGGAAAACATTCTTGAACAAGTCACTTGTCTGTGAACAGGACTTGTGGGAATAGTGCAATGCAGTTACTTTTAGTGTCCACAGAATCTCTGCATCAGTCACTAGCTGATGCTTCTTGCACACACTGTCCAAGTTTGATGACTGTGACTGCGTTGAATCCACGGACGTTGGGTTCACGGACGATTCACTTACAGAGGGCACCAAGAAGTTCATGATCAGGTTACTCACTGCCGCCTTCACGTTTGCGTCGTGTTTGGCGCTTTTCATGTGACTTTTCAGCGCGACTCTCCCATAGCAGCGATGTCGAACGTTTTCGAGCAAGGCTTGCATTTAGCCCGATTTGGATTCAGCGGGTCCGGTGCAAGCCAGTGCCTATAACTGTCGTCGCTCAGACACGAGCGTTTGAACTTGAATTTCCCTGGCATTATTTCTCACTTGCAGTTGCTGCAGTAATTCCGACCGCACACATTACACATCAGTTTACGTTCGAGCTACGCCGGCAACTTCTGATCTCGTACCGGAAATAACACAAAGGAATGGATTGGATGTAGATCTGGCTATGCCCTTCGGAACCAAAACTGATTCCAGTGTGGCCAGGCGTTCATAAACATCTGCTAAATGTCGTCATCAAACTAAAAAATCAAGGACTTTCAAGGATCTGTAAAAATTCCAGGACTTTCAAGGCCTTGAAAATGCTACTTTTAAATTCAAGGGTTTTCAAGGATTTCAAGGACCCGCATGAACCCTGATGGCCCTCACAAAAGAAAATTATGCTCGAGCATTTCTATTGCTGCGAGCTTAATAGGACGTCTTGTTATCTAGAACAGGTCATTTTTATTGACTAAAGCCCAGCAAACAATATGCCATCAAAAACAAGCTTCGACAAAAAGCACTCGAGTGCCCCGTTAACGGGCGCGAAAGCAAAAACATTTTTTTGCTACTTTCAGCAATGCTTATTTGACACTACCGTAAACACTGCGGAAGCGCCCACTTCATTCAAGCGCCCACTAATAACATTGCGCAAACTTGGGAATTCTGCAAATGATATGCTAAGTGCCCGATTTGGCCAAACAAGCGCTCATGTTTAGATTAACCCAGTTTTCAGTGAAAGTAAGATGGCCGCTCTCCCAGTATTTTGCGGTAGTACCAGACTCTGTATTCACTTCCCGACAGCCTTTTCTCTTAGCAGTTTGTTCGAAAGGTTGTATATTTAGATTGACTAAAGCCTTCATTTCATATCGATAAAACTGTTTTCAAAGGAATGAAGGTGTTCATACTGCAGAGTCACCAAAGAATTTAAAATGTGGGTCGCCAGTACTTGCTTCGATCAGAAAAAGAAAATGCCTCGAAGCAATACAAACCCAAAACAATTCCACAGTTTTTAACCATTTTCGGTGAAAATAACTGACAGCTAGGGAGTCAAAGTTATACTTGGTTTCACTGTCCGGACGCAGCCAACGCCACGAGCCGGTGGGATCGATCAAACGGTGGCAAAAGCGCAAGGCTTCGTCATGTCTCTGTACGTGCTCTATCATTGTAGAACCAATCGAGTACAAGGAAGGCCCAGGAACTTGTGCTTTTGATGCAGTTTGATTGGTCCCAATGGCTGGTGGATGTTGGCTGCGTCCAAACTTAAAGTGAAATGAAGTACAGTAGACTCCCTTTAAGACGAACACGAAGGAACCTTGAAAATTTGTTCGACTTATCAGATGTTCGCCTTAACAGAAGTGCCCTAATTATCATGCTGGGCATGTCTACATTGCTGTTGACCAATAAACACATAATGAAAAGGCCTACAATGAAGAGATACTTAAAAAGGGACATTTATTTGGATTACCATGCCAAAAGAAGAAAAAATAATGTTTCACACACCACGGGTGGGGGAACCGGTCCATTCTGTGATTTTTGACTGCCGCCTCCTCTGTGCAAATCGGTGTCTAGCGATGAAAGACGACATGTGGCCCATGTTCCTGAGAAAACATGGGCCACATGCCATACCCAGGCGAAAATCAGTCCACTTCCAGCTGGATTATGGAACTGGAAATGAGGCATTCCAGCTGGATTCCAGCTGGGTCCAGCTGGATTCCAGCTGGGTCCAGCTGGAATCCAACTGGGTCCAGCTGGAATCCAGCTGGACTGCCTCATTTCCAGTTCCATAATCCAGCTGGAAGTGGACTGATTTTCGCCTGGGTAATTTAGCCTTAATCACTCTCATCACGTCCATCAGACTCCTTGTCCGACGCCTCCTCCCAAAGGCCGTAGTCTTCAGTGCCGTCGAGCGCATTTGAAATCCCGCACTTCTTGAAAGAGCGAGCGACGAGCGTGTGCCGACGCAGTGAAACCCCGGCGCGGCGCATAAAGCGAGTAACCCAATGTCGGCTCGCCAAAGTTCTCATGCAGCAGCTCGATGTTTATGGCGAGGTGCCGTTCACGCGGCTCTTTTACAAAGTTACGGCGAGGTGCCGTTCACGTTGCTCTTTTACAAAGTTGCTGAGACTTGCCTCGACGTCCGCGAACACGCCATTCTTTGGGATCCTAAAGCTTCTTCTCGTTCCGTTGCACGCGAACAGAGTTTGCTTTTGTCGTCTCCATCCGCGAATGCTGCCCTCATTTACGGCGAATTGTCATCCGGCAGCACTGTTTCCGATGTCTTCCGCAACCAAAAGAACTTTTCTTTTGTAGGCGATCGACGATTGTTTTCGAGCCGACGTCATTGCCGAGCCTGACTGTGTACGAATCATGGAGAATAGAAGACTAGGAGAGGGCATGACGTCAGCCGCGTAGCCTCCACAAGCCATGCTCCCTTGACGCCTCGCCTCTTTCTCATTTTCGTCCTTACACTCCTCACTTATCAAGCCCACGTGACCACATCACGTGACTGTAGCGTGGTTGACGGTTGCGGGTAATAGGGAGCATGGTGGTTTCTATTTATCAGCCATCAGAGCTGGAAACTGTGCGTGTCGCCCGCGCCCAGCCGACCGATTCTACGCTTGCTGCGCTTCGTTATGTACCCTCAACTATGAAGCAAATGCATTATGCTTTCTACAAACCGTTACCATCCTGGCCCGTCACGACCATTCCTCTGACTACGATGAACGCCTGCGGACTTTTGGCTGGCACCGCCTGAGCCACCGACGAACAGTGGCGCGTGTCCGACTCGTTGCTGTTGCCGCTGGCCCCTCGCTGGCCGGCTCCTACCTAGCATCGGTCCCCCGTATCTCTAGCCTATCCCGTATCTGTCCTATCCCTCTCCGCACCTGCACCCGGCGACACGAAGCTTCACTGTTCCCCTCCGCGGTAAGCTCGTACCTGTCTTTACAAAGAGCAGGCCGGGCTTTCGTTTTCTGAACCGCCCGCCTCAAATGCTTGCCAGCGCTTGCTTGCTTCACGTCTTCACGCCTTTGATCTGATAAAACCTACCGGACGGAGCTGCTTGCTTCACGTCTAGCCTTCAATCTAATAAAACCTACCAGACGGAGCGCGCGCAAGCCTGCAAGGAATCCTTCTACAATCAACCATCCATTTCACACGTGAAATGTCACGCGCACCAATTGCCAGAGAGATCTACGGTCACGTTGGCCACAACATCGTTTAAACTTTTATGACTAGGCTTCACCAATATTGCAACGTAACCTCTCCTAGTACTTCTAACCTCCTTGGTACGAATGGTGGCGCCTCGGACGTTGGGAGTTTAATGATGATGATAGCTGTTTTGAGCGCCATATTGCTTCGAAACCGAAACTACGTCAAACAGCGTTAGATCGCGCCTCATCGAAGCTGAAAATTAGAAAAAATAAACTCGTATTATATGCGAGTTTTTACGGTATACGTCTGAGATACACCTCGGCCGGCACAATGCGCGGCGTCGCCGTCGGTGCAGTGCCATCGCAAAGGGGACCTATGAAAGTTTGAGTTATCCAAAATCGCACGCAAAGCGGTTCGTGTTAAACAATGTTTTTTTGCATTGCGTCTATGGGAAACCAACCAAATGTTCTTACTTTGTTCGGCATATCCGAGAATTCCGTTTAAGCGAGTTCGCCTTAACGGGAGTCTACTGTATAGTGCATTTGACCTGTGAAGAAAAGATGATGAATTCATCTTAATCCTACGGATAAAAAATAGGTTTCCACGACATTCTTTGGGATTTGTGGGTGACATTGCAGTTTTTTTTTCATTTAGTCGTAGTATGTTATTTTATTACAATCTCTCTGTCCTTTTTCATGTGATGACGGGCATGTCTTGGATTTCCCGTTTCTTCCCATAAACCGTTAGAACGCGAACGCCAAACGCCATAATGCCGAACGCTGGCGTCCGGCGTTTGCGTTTGAAAAGTTAATAAGGACCTTCTTCGTAGAGACAAAGTCAGCTGGCTTTGTGTTCACCTGCTAATTGGCACAGTTGTAGAATGCCAAGCTCACAATCATGGGGTCACTGGTTCCATTCTCGTCGGAGCACACTCGTAACATTCTTTTGTACAGATTGTCCTCGGAAGTATGTGGTACACATTTTGCGACGGTTTGCGCAACTTTTACGACATTCTGCATTAAAAGTTTGCAAACATTTCAAGCGAGAAACTCACGAGAGAGACATCTGGATCCGGAATGGTGACAATGTCGGCCCGCGGAGCATTCTGGCAGGCTTCGTCGCCGTCCTGGAGTCCAGGCAATGCACCAAAACGAAACAGAATTGAGACAATTGTTCCGCAAGGTGAATACTGAGCGCGTTGCAATTAAAAAAAACTATCCCTCACTTCCAGACTAGAACTAAAAGCCGTGGGCTCAATCGTACCAGTAAAAACGCTCCACATAAAAACGAGAGATAAGGGGAATATCTGCATAACGCGCGAGTTAATCATATTTGCCTGCACTGAAATGACTGTGGTGACACATCATTTTTTTTTTTTCTCTCAAATTCAAAGTTCCAGTTTCAGCGACCTCTCATGAGATTTCATGCACTCATGAAGAAAGCTGTCTACAACAACAAAAAGAGCTTCCAAAACATTTTTGCGATAAACTTGCTGCAAAACACTTATCCCCCTACGTGGTACCGAAAGAAGTTCAGGGAACTGGTTGGACAGAACCGGTTGTAGCGGACGACGCAGGTGACAGGGGCCATGCGGGCGAGAGGGCGAGGGCAGGAGTGCAAATGCTCTATGCCGCTACCCTGGCTGCCCTCCATCTCTCCAGGGTCATGTAGAGGATGCCGAGAGGGCAAGAAAGAGCATACAGCACATTCCCAGAATTCCTTGTGTGCACGGTCTCTTGAGATTTTTGCAAACGGTAGGTTGCCTTCAATATCTCAGCTGTTGTCCGAACAAACTGGACAGTGGAGAGCAAACTCTGGTGCGCGTCTCCAAATGGTGCGACGTTTGGCGTCCGCCCACGCGTCGAGAGTGGCCCCCAAGTGGCAACAAACGACGTCCCGGCAGTTGGCGAATGCGACTGTCACCGTCGTCACAACTCCGGGCCGCCGAAGCTTCTGCAGACCGTCGAGCTGCACAGCGACCCGCAGCAGAACAGGAGTCTACCACATCCACTGCCATGCCCCTGCCAGGATCAGGGCAGGCTCAATGACTCGGCACTTTACGACGTCCTAATGAATATGAGTAGCGCCGAGGAAAGACGAGGACACTGGCTTGAAGACAGAACTAGCGCTAGTCCCGTCTTCGTGCTCATGTCTGTCTGCTCTTCGTGCTATTTATATTCTTTATGCTCCAGCAACTAGCCCACCTACAATGTCGCGAGAGGAAACCGAAAGACCGCCTTCGAGGACGCGGTAAACACGCCGGTCATGGACACGTTCTAGGTGCCGTAATGAAACGACGTGAGCCCGCACGCACCTTCTCGAAGTAGACGACAGTGTACTCGAGGTCCCTGAAGACCACCCTGGGGAACTCCACCATGAGGAACATCTGGTTGGAGCTGCACTTCTCACTGTTGTTCACCAGCTCGATCTCCCGGAAGGTCAGCCGGTCCAGCCAGTCCACCTTGAGCAGGCGGCCGTTGCGGTGCTTCTTGCTCAGCTGCCGGGAGGGAACGTACGCGGCCAGTACGCTTCGGAACGTATGCGCACGTGCTTAAAGACCGACCTACGGAACCATTTTCCGCAAGGTAGGAAAATGCCCCTCGTGCCCCTCCTCTTCTCACCCTCTCCCAAAAGTCACGTGATGGTAGGGGCTTAAGCCGACACGAAAGAAGCCCCTGCCATCACGTGACTTTTGGGAGAGGGTGAGAAGAGGAGGGGCGCGAGGGGCATTTTCCTACCTTGCGGAAAATGGTTCCGTAGGTCCGTCTTTAACCCTTTCATGGTCACTGACGTACCTGTACGTCAGCGCGGGAGCGTCCCGCATGGTTGCTGACGTACCCGTACGTCCGCGACTGCTCCTTCAAAAATTCGCGCCTCTGCTTGAACGGGAGCGTTCGCGGGGAGGTGCTGCCATCTGGTAGGTTTGTAGGGAACTACGACCATGTAACTCCAGTCGTATTTGTTTTGGCGCGGCTTTTTGAAATTGCGAAACTGGACGCTCTGTGCAAGTGATACTTTCGAGATGGCCGCGCGTGCCGGCTGCTCCGGCGGTAGCGTAGCCGAGATTGGAGCGATGGCTCTTCGGGTTCAGACTTTGAACGCTTCTCGGACTCTGAGTCGGATGACAGCTCGATATCCGAAGCACAACTGGAAACCACCTTGGTTCGGAGTCCGGAGTCTGACACACAGCCGCACCCTCTGCTAGATTGTCTCGGAAGCGGGCGGGTGCATCGAAGTTTTAGTCCTTTTCGTTTTGTTCAGCCTGCAGCGAGTGCGCCGCAGATGTTTTGAAGTGTGTGTACTATTTATTTTAAGTCTTACATTTTTTTTATGCGACAATAAACTAGTGTATACTCTTTGCTATCGCACCGAGTAAAAAAACCCGACCACGGGGGCGCGTCTTTGGAGAAAAAATGCAACCATGAAAGGGTTAAAGGAACACTGAATTCATAAAGATTTTATTTTCGAGTCCCTGGGTAGACTTCTGCACACATGCATACTTTAAAATCAACAAAAGTCCTAACATTTCTTTTTTTTTTTATGTGCCAGGACAGGACAACGTATTTTGCAAAATAAATTTTCTCCAAGAGCGAAAAGTTTATAGCGCAATAATTACAATGCGAGACCCATTTCGAGCCTAGAGCAATTTGGAAACATGGCACTTTTTCGAAGCCAAAGCCTCGAAATAAAAGCTCGTTTCAAAATCACTCTCAACTCAAAATAAGTTCCACAGTGAAAAAATTATTGTGCTAAGTCACTGACAGAATGAGAAAGGCAGCGGGTGTCTTTCGAACACCCGGCTTCCAGCATGCGCTCGTTGCCTTCTGTCATGCTTTGGCTGCAATTGTGTACGCACGAGATGCCGAAGCATTGTCCAAGGCAGGGAGCACGCGCTTGAGGCGGGACAACTGAAGCTTCTCCCCGTCGTTCTCATTCTGCCAATGGCAATGAAAAGTTTAAGCAGGTCGTTCCGACACCTCCGATACCCCCGACATTGATACGACATTTGCGCAAAGGCGGCGGCGGAGAATCGGGCACCGTCATCGGAACGACCCACTAAAACTCTCTGAGAGCGGTAGTAGTGTGTGTTGTGGCTCACGCTACAGACCCCAGTTTCATCCGCACACAAAGAGCAGATTCAGCTCTCGTCGACCGCGATCGCGATGGCTCGCGTGGAATGCAAGCGCTTCTGTACGTGTGACGCACCTTGACCAGCCTGCTCATCTGGTCCCGGCTGCCGTACACCTTTCCGGGCGTCTGCGTCTTGCTGCTGCCGTCTGCTTCCATGTCAAGCCACAGGCGGAGGTCATGCATGCCCTGACGCATGGCCCTGGAAACCCAAGCAATCTTTTGCCATGATTGCACGCGGGGCGACGATAGCTGCCGCCAACTCGAGAAACGCGGGGCATGGCAAGTCTCGAGCCTCTCGTCATTGCTCCGTAGCCCGCATTTCTTAAGTTATGCGCAAGTGGCACACGGACGTTGCTGTTCCGCTGCGCACAGATGCTGGATTTGAATTGAAGTAAGACACGCCCAGATTTTCCTTAACGTGGCTACTTCCTGGTCAGATAGTTGAAGAATTTCGATGTTCCCAAGCTAGCTAAAATTCCTCCCAATTATTTTGAGGGTCTATCCTCTGTCGAGTACACTGGGATCAGTTACTCGCAATCGATTTTATGAAGAAACATAAATACCCGTGAAGTCGCCCATTAGTGAAGAATGGTAGCTGCAGTAAAGTCGATTTACAAAAAGGACAATTGCTACTACTGCATGTTATATTGTAGCACTACAAAAGGTTTCATGAGTGTGTTTCCAAAAATCACTATGAAACGAAAGCGTAGAACATAATGATATGAAGACAGGCATGTACAGGCTTTTATACTGAAAGCCTGTAGTCATGTGCCTTTGTCTCTACACCTTTCACTCTTTCCTTTCCTAGCGATTCAAGATGAACACCATTATTGCCTCAACCAGTATTGCAAACTCAACACAACCTTGTTTTACTGTAAAGAAAAGTTTTGATGAGCTTGTAATGTTGGTGTACACATCTGAGCTACTGGAATGTGTGCTAAATACACTGACATAGTTTTTTTTGTTTGTTTTTTTATCAGCTGATCTTATAATGACGGTTCTAGAAACTTTACCTGTAACTGCTCTAAAAGGGGAACTTGCCCAGAGTTGCTAAAAATGGGAACTTACCCACGCTCATCAAGAATGGAAACTTGACCAATCTGACAGAAACAGGGACTCACCCGTACTTCCCAAAAACGGAGACGGTGGTGCCCCCCACGGGCATACTTTTACGAGGACCGTACACGTCCCAGACAGTTAGGGCCAGCACGGCATTGCGAGGAAGGTCGCTGAACTTCATTGGTAGGGTGAGCCACTCGTTCCAACTGGCGGAAGAAATAGAGAGACGAAAACGACTCCGTAAATGTCTGTACGAGATGCTGGAAGCCAGACAAACACCCCCATGGCTTAAAAAGAATTAAATAAATTGCGGTTGAAAAAAAAGCAACAATATTTCCTCGCCGGTCTTTTAAAAGCAAATAAAACCTATTCCTATTACCAAATTTTTGGTGTATAAGTCGCGGCTTTTTCCTAAATTTTTGTTCGTGTGGATACAACGGTGCAACATATATGCTCTTTTTTTTTTTTATGAGTATACCGTAACTGTGAAAATTTGCCACGAAAGTTATATTTCTCTATTGGGAATCTCTATTGGGGATTGAACCTAGGATTCCTGGCAGTGCAAGCGTTCGCTCCACATACCCCGAGATGCGTTAACGGCTGGCTCGTACACTTCCAACTGCTTACAACCGAGTTCTTGTGATCTCTTAGAAGACACCGGCGCCATCTATTGGGCAGCCGTACTTGGGACATCCATATGAAGACAATAATCCCTGGAGAAGGGGAACAAAGGACAAACACAAATCTCGAAACACAGCTAGGTGACTGGTGTGCGACCGAAAAAATCCGCCTGGTCGGGGCATCGAACCCGGGACCCCTCCATTTCCAGTGGAGCGCTCTACCAACTGAGCTAACCAGGGGTTAGACGTCAGTACAGCAAACAGGTTTTATCAGCTGGTGGCAGCTAATAAAACCTGTTTCTGGGGCCGCCTCATAGACGACACCAGCGGGTTCTCTCGTTGCAGGAGATCGCGAGAGAACTCGGGTGCAAGCAGATGCAAGTGCGCAAACGAGCCCTTGCACGCTCGACTGCCGAACCCCCGACCGGACTGAGACTGCGTGTCCGAAGACAAGGGTGGCGGTACCCACTTCCAGCGGGTGGTGAAGGGCTTGTAGGAAGTCTGGACGGGTAGGGCCAGGGGCTTGCCCCCGGAGAACACCTGGCACGAGACTACCAGGTCCGAGCAGTGGTCGTCGTACAGCCCGGAGTGCTTCAGCATCGGATCATTCATGAGCGCCCGGTAGCTCGGCTTGTCCCGTTTGCCCTCCAGGGTGCCACTGAAACGTGGACGCGCGTTCGCAGAAATTCATCGGGTAGGGTTCGCGAGCACGCACCAGACCCTAATCTTTCATGGTCGCTGAAGAGGAGAGGACGCGAGGGAGGAGCTTCGGTCGTGCCGCCTCCGGCACGAGCTCCAACCTTCAGCGACGTTCCAACGTCCGGCGCACGTCGAACGAGAGCGAGCGTGGTAAAAATGCGGCGGAAGGCACGAAGCGTGGGACAGAGGCCGGGTGTTCAAGAAGTGCCCTCCCATTCTCACTCCGCTAGCGACCACATATACGGATAGAAACCAAGAAAAAGGAAGAGACGACGGCACGCGGGAACGTCGGAGTGTTGAGCTCCGATAGACCTTAAAAAAAGAAGCGCCGTCTAGCATACTTACGATCGATCGTCGAGTTTCCGCCATATTGGGCAGTTCTTGTGTCGACGGTTTCGGCCGAGAGACGTTAGCCCCGCAGAGTGGGAGTTGGAGATTTAAAACATGATCACACGTGGTCGGTGCAGTCCGGACCAATCGTGTGGCGTCTTTGATGAAGGCTATTCGCTTACCTGGACGGCCCAGTTCGTCGCCTTATTGACGAGTCTTGTAACCTCGTTGCTGACAATGCCTTTTCCACAATCTCGTAGCCATCTTTTTTTTTTTTTTTCTCTTCATTGTACCAAAACTAGACAGTGACCCACTGAATGTACATATACATTGTCGTAATATGTCGAAAACCGAGTTGAATGCAGATGCGCGTTGTCCACAGGCGGAGGATGGCGGAAACCCTCCAAAATGGCGTTTGAACAGCCAGTAAAGAAAAAAGGCAGCTAGTTTTTGTGTCTACCTGCTAGTCATACCAATCGGTAGGATTAGTGGGTAGGCCAGTACACTCTCCATCTACCGTAGAATACCGCGCATCCACCCACTCCACACTAAGCGCCCATTCCCAAACTTGTGGGATCTGGGGAGATATGCACAGTACATTTATATTAAAATTGATGACCAGACAAGCGACCATCTCCAATTTTTTCGCGATTATCTCCAAATTTTCAGCGGGCGCTTGCCCGGTATTTTACGGTAGTCGGTTTTCCTTTTATTTAATTTTGAGAACTGTGTAAAAGATGAGTTTTCAAACAATGCCCCGAAGGTTCACGGCTTCTTGTGGTGAGTGGCATAAATGAAGGGCTGGAAATACCCTGTTTAGCTCTCCAAATATTAAACTGGGATTTGGGAGTGATTAGGATGACAACCCCATAACAACCCCATTGTCCATTACGTGCACGTACTGCACAAATCGCGGCACTGAAGTGAGCAGTTCAAAAGTGGCAAGAGAGGCTCCCTTGTCTAGATATATGCAATAAGCTGATTGTATTGGATTGGGATGCAATATCCAACCACACTCCAATAATTTCTTACTTATGAACATCTATGTCATTAATTTGACCAAGCTCCCAGTGCAGTCTGGTGGTAACCACGAGGAAGAAATTGGACACAGAATGCCGCGATGAAGAGGACAAATAATATAGCAAAAGAAAGAAGGATCCTCATTTTTTTTTATGTACACAAAGAACTTTGGGCACTACACAGCGTGTAATTCATATAAAAACAAAGGTATGGACAGCAGTAAACAACATACCGTAACATTCCGAAAGCTGCCTCAACCCCGAAAGATAACCCACCCCTATTTTTGGCACGATTTGCTATTCTTTCAAAAACGCAGAAAGATAGCCCAGCCCTCCTCTAGTAATTGGAGGGCTCTGGCCTATGGTGACCTCCGCAGAATTGGTGTTACTCAGCCATAGTAGCGTTCTTAAAAATTTTCTTTATTGCACACCAAAAGTTAGCGAGTCCTCATTTTCACCACACTTGCTCTTGCTTTTAGGTCGGCTATCTCTCGGGATATAACGGTACGCAAAATACTGCTTAGCTAAAATATTCTTTTCTTGAAAGAAAATATTATTGGATAACAGGTTGCGTAAGTTTAATCACAATTAAGTAAATCTTTCTAGACGGGAAAAAAGGGCTTTATGCTGAGAAATGCGGGCCAGAATCAAGACCTTTTAGATTTGTGCTGTGCGACTGAAATTGTAAATAACACTTGTTTACCGACTGAGCCACATATTTTTGAAGGTCTGTATGCTCACTTCAGTGACTTAAATGATGATATGAGGCAGCATCAAATAACAGAACTCATTCACAGAGCAGGAGTCGAAATATATTTGTCTATGGTGCTAGAATTCTGTATGAATGCCAAGAAAATATTACTGGATGAGAGGTTGCGTACGTTTAATGGCATGTAAGTAAAGCTTTTCTGATGGGAAAAGGAGCCTTCTGCTGGGAAACGTGAGTCGATACCAAGACCTTCTACATTTGTACTGTGCAACTCAAATTGTAAATAACACTTGTTTACCAACTGAGTGACATATTCTTAAAGGTCAGTGAATTAGGTGATATGAGGAAGCGTCAGATATCAAAACTTATTCGTAGCACAGGAGTCAAATGTATTTATTTGTGCATACTGCTAATAATTCTGTATGAATGCCAAGGTAGGAAATACCTACACATATTAACAGTAGATCAAAAACGAAGCATAAAAGTGCAATGGAGGCAACTACACAACAAAGAAATACTTAGTAGTGCATCATTTAAAGCACCCAGTGATACCAAACTACCAAAACTTTTAAGGAGCTTGTTTCATCTCCTCATAGTATTAGGGAAGAAGGAAACAAAGTAGCTCTATCCCATGACAAGTTCATTAAACATCAAATACTATATCTCTCAAATATCATTCATAGACCCTGTTTCTTCCGTTAATTTAATAAGGTCTTTGAAATAGCTTTGAATGTTACTTCTGCAGCCTACATCGACCATTTAAGTCTACACATAGAGGGTATTGAAGCCAATGAAATGATAAAAAGAGCCAATGATGCATCGAGAGATTTTTTTTGTAATGGAGTGAACAGATAATAACTTGTGAAAATTTTAAGGTAACAAAACAAAGTTAGTGTTCCACAAACAAAAGGAAGAACAAATTGAGAAGTCTACTAAACTTTAAAGAAACACTAAACTCGCAGAACAAATATTTTTTTGATTCACGCATGTCACAAAATAAATTTTTCTCGAATCGGTATGGTATATTGGTGGTGCCTCAGCCTTGAGTCAGATTTGTTTCAGGGTTAGTGCTGGCACAAAAAGCATTTGAATGTGAAGTGCACCCAGGTGCACAGTAAGTGCACTGTGATATGCATTGTTTGTGTCGTTTACAAAATACCTTTGTCATTTAAAAAGTGCTATGTAGGCCAGACAGGGAGGTGTCTGAATGAGAGACTAAGGAAGCATTCCTTTTCACGACGGGGCACAATTGTTCAGATTCTTCCTTTGCACTGCAGGGGCTGTTAGTGTACTGTCGAGACCGGTTATAACAAAGTCAACGGGAATCGGAAATCACTTCGCTATATCCGCTATTTCGTTATAACCGACTTCGGTTATAACGAAGTGCAAAAGGGAATGGGAAATCGTGATCGCTTTGCTGTTGCCGCTATTTCGTTATAACCGATTTCGTTAAAACCGGTCTTGACAGTAGGCCTAACTTTGGCAAGGTCACTCTCCTCGAAGCACACAGGGAAAGGGTGACAAGGAAAATTATTGTGGCAACCTTTATTGCAAGCTTGGGGGAGAGGTGCGTCAGCAAACTTTTTGTGGCTCTATCAGAAAAAAGATGGTGTTCCCGAGGCCAGGAATGAATTGCATCGCGTACGGTTATTATCTCTATGATAATGTGGTACTTGGTTGGAAAGTCTATTTATTTGTTTATAACCCGATTAACTTACGTCGCTTTCTTTCTAAATGCCTTTTCGTCTATTAAATTTCGGTTGCGAGTACACCGGTGTCCTGTCGTGGTTGCGTCTTTTCTTCGTCTGCATCTACTGAGCTGTTCATCTTCATCATGTATGTTTACAAACTGGCCAATTCGCTACCTTAGTAATTCATTACTCGCAGCTGAAGGTGTAAGGTATTTCCTCTATTTGGCTCTCTGCCAGTGCTTGAGACACTCTCTTTCGCTGAATTTCACAATGAGATTGCCGTGATAAGAGGCAATGCCCTAACAATCTTAGTGATGTAGCAAAATAATAATTTCGCTTCTATAGCACTCAGAGCCAAAGTTCAGCTCCCTATGACACCCTGACCTATGACATATAAAATGTATAAAACAAATGCACAGAACACGATGAATGTAAAACGCTGTGCAGTGAACCCTCAAACGATGGGGTGTAGAGCAAACAAATACACTTAAAAGCGTCAAAATGCTGCTTAAACAATGTAATTCAAACCAGGGAGCAAAAAATATGCATTAATTTGAATGGGATTACCTGTTCTTGGACCTAGGTAATTTAATTAAATTACATTTCATACATATGTTACCCTTGTATATATGTGACAATTAAAGACTAGCATCAGTGAAGCTTTCAAGTGTGCTAATCAAGTTTAACGTTCACTTAGAGCATTGGTTTTCAAAGGGGGTCAGCGAAGGCATTCTAAAGGCCGGTTCAGACACTTGCGTTTGACTGCGTCGCGGCGAGAACCGAAAGCGAGTCACCGGCACATCTGTGCTTCGTATGAAGCGTGGAATCCAATTCAAGGAATCTTCTTGGCATGCGATATAAGCAGCTCGGATGTCCTGGTGTCTCGCTGCCACTATGCAGTCAAACACAGTCAAACGCAACTGTGTGAACCGGGCTTAAAGGTCCGCAAAGCAATGCCTGATCAGTCAAGTCAGGCAATAAGAGTTGCATTTTTTTTCAGACTGAGAAGAAACGTTCAAATTTTCGGGTGAGCTTTCTTGTGTATATATCAATGAGAGAAGTATACTTTACACTAGAACTTAGTTACATTCATTTATTAAATCATTATCATAATTAACCTATAACTTTCCCTTCCCCTCACCACAAACGGCACCCTCCATCATCTCCACCAATCCACAAGGGGCCCACGAAACAGCAATGGCTGAGAACCGCTGACTTAGAACATGGTCCACTCAGGTTGGACGGCACCTCAAGTAGCTAACATCTGACCTTCAAACCGCAATTCTTTGTACATAGTTGAACCGGTTGGAAGTTTTCAAGGTCTAACCGGTTCAACAAACACATATTTATCAACTCATCAATTCCACGTGGAATTTGAGCTGGGAACGACCTTCCCCAATCTAGTTCTTATCATGGAAGAACCATTGTACTGCGAAAATCTTGTGTCATTGTTTAACATGAAACATTCTTTGGCTAGCTGTTCGGCATCTTGTGAAGCCTGTATAAAGGAGAAGCCTGGTTAAAGCGTGGCTTTTCGAGTAAGGGGGTAAAGGCCATCGCAATAAAAAAAGTGTTTGCACCAGGTGGTGATCAAACCCAGACCCTATAGTTAAGTGAGTGTTTTTGTTTTTTTTTCGGCATGTCCCGACACATCACCATGAGCTGAGATGCCATTTGGCGGGAAAGCCCCATGGGCATCCACAATGCGTCTCGCAGATAGCAAGTTGACACCCTGTCACATTTTAATCTGAAACATTCTTTGGCTAGGTGTTAGGCATTTCGTGAAGCCCAGATAAAAGTGAATGCTGGATAAAAAGCGTGGCCGCGAGGCACGACACTGATTATCATCGCTATCGTGTGGGAGACGAGAAGTGAGCTGCTCAACGCTGATTGGTTAATAGGGAGGTCATCTGACGAAAGAGGTAGGCGAGGAGGAGCTCGACCACCTGTGTGCACTGAGGAAGAGGAGCTGGAGAGTATAGAAGGATCCGGAAGATCCCTTGGTTTATCAGCGATTAGCGGTGGTATCGCTTCACTCTGGGAGCAAATATAAAGTGTACACATGCCATGCGTTAAACTATCTGATGAAGAGCGCCGTGAACGCAAGCGTCTGGAAACCCAGAGTATCGCTAAAGGTTTCACGCATGCAACACTATTGCCTAGTGATTCGCCATACAATTTTTATCTACTCTATTCCCATCCTGAGGTATATTGAAGATGTTTAATCTACCTCAGGTTGGAAATGTATATTGAATCCATTTGCTTCTCTTGTTGCATTTGAAGTGTAACCACATGTATTTATTTTGTTGCATAGACATATTATTCTTGTTTAGTTATTTTCTCTGCTAAATTCTGAGCATTACTTTTTTCAATTGATTTTGTGCTTTCTTGTCTTGTGCACTGCTTAGTTTAAATCTTGAATTTCTGTGGTTTCTTAGCCTCCCCTTACCTTAACGTTTCCTTACTGTGCTTCATTATATAAAAGTCGTAGATAAACACACCAAGAGGGCTAGAATGGACATCTACATGTACGTTTTAAAAGGTCACGCAAGTGACGTATTGGAGTTTGATTAGTGGGGGCAATAACGTGGACACCCCCATTCTTTTTCATTAACGCGCTTCAACTAGGAGGAGTAGCCAACGCCAACGACAGGGCCCACACACGGATCTACAATAGCGGTCAGTGGGTAATAGTTAGCTATCGCTTACTGATACACCAACGGGTCACGAGATATCGCGGATGTGGGTCAGCACTCGTCGCTGCAGGACGGAGCACATTTCAGAAAGCAGGGCATCAAAAATATGCGTAAGATCCATCATCTTACGTGACATAAAAAAGAAGAAAAAAAAACTGCTAAAATGTTTTTTGTATCGTATTTCACCACTTTAGGAAGGGCCTTTTATTTTTCCGTTATTTAAGTGTTTGTGCCGCATATGCCGAGAAGCCGTGACTGTTTTCTTTAACAAATACCGGCCACTAACACAACGCAAGCGTCCGTTAACAAGTTGACAACCGTCGCGTAAAAAAAATCAAAAATCAAATAAGAATAATAAGACTTTAAAAGAGCCGTCCGCGCGCTCGAACATGAAAACTTGTAGAACGCTGAATTCTGAAGTAATCGCTTAAATATTGCTGCAGAATAAAAAAATAAAAAGCTGTAGGAATAAACAAAGCGACGAGGAGTCTCAAAGGATAAATAGGTACTAAGATCAAAAAAATAAAAAAAAAAGCTTTCAGAGCACAACGGCCTCTTCAGAACGAAAACAGAGAGAACAGCTGATAGCAATTCCGTTCAGAACACCCCCTTCTCTTGGCGCACTGTATGGGCTTACGGTTCCGGCTTTAGATCGAGGTATCCAGAACGGGGGATGGATGGGAAAGAACTCGAAGATACTCACACTTTAATTTTGAAATTGGTGTCCAAGTCACAGCTATAAATATGACGAAACGTTTGGAGCGACTCCGAATCGTCCGAGTACGCCGCCATTTTGTAATGCTTCCGTCACGCGGAGAATAGCCATAACGTCACGAACGCCACAAAAATAAGAAATAAAACAAAAACAAATTAGAGGGTGCAACTAGTACCATAAAATTCTTAGCAATTTATTATTGTAATTTCATTGAAACTTGAGCATTAAAGTGATTAAAAGCGTTTAGTAAACACGCCCGGCTGTCTGCGGAGCTATTATCCCGTACAAAAGCGCAGACGACGTAGACGGTAAAACAGGCAGAGCGTTGAACGCGAGGAACGAACAAAAACGCCGCCGAGTTTGCAGTGGGGCGGCGACATTTCCTCTTAGGAGCTTCTTTTTCCATTATTATTTTGCATTCCTCAAGGCTGACAAGTAATCAGCTCCACAAAAATTCCTTCAGAACGGGGCCGCGCTAACGCGGTTGAATCCTCTCAGAACTGCGTGATGGCATTAAAAGGGATCAAAGTGTTGGAGATGGCCGGCTTGGCACCGGGCCCCTTCTGTGGCATGGTCCTGCGGGACTTCGGAGCCACTGTCATCCGTGTGGACAGGGTAAGTCCGTCTGCAACGGACCTCAAATATCGTTCACGACTCACTCAACCGTGAGTCACGATACAGAAGTTTGCGAAACGGGTCTGTCACGCGTGCGCAGAAGGCTTCTTTGAAACTGCGCCTGCGTGAAGGCATCTTCCCCATCGGAGCTGTACCGATCGTTCGGGAAACGACTCCCTAAAGTACTGATTTTATAGCCCAGGACTCAACTAGACGCAGACCGGCTCTGTCGAGGGAAACAATCGATTGTGATCAACATGAAGAACAAGGAGGGCATCTCTCTGATCAAGCGCATGGCAGGTGCATCGGATGTCTTGATCGAGCCTTTTAGGCCGGGTAAGGACATCTTTACTTCGTCTGGAAACCACAGGTTTCAAAACCTCGATTTACAGCACCTTTCTCAGAACCTCATTGCGTGCGTGCGTGCGTGCGTGTGTGACATTGATAGCAACATCTTTTGTGTTAGCTGCACAGCCAAATGGTATCTCACTTTTTAGTTCAACCACAAGTGATTAAAAATATATACTATCCACGAATTATTATACCTTGAAAGTGAAGCTTGTATGTTCGTAGACAGTGAGCAAAACCTTGCTTGCTACATGCCATTTGGCAGTTCATTGATCATATATAGCAGAATTTTCTCCGGTGAAATGGTGCCTGTAATAATAATCTAGAAACATGTGTATTAGCACTTATGACTACCGACACATTTAGTAAATTTCACATGTGTCTACCTCTTGTAATAGGACAAGTAAAAGCCACACATTTATTCCCCGTTTACCCGATTAGGAACTTATCAAACAACATTCCAACATGTCTCGGCAAGGGTCGAGATAAAGGAGGCACTTATCGGGTGTGGTGCCGTCACCGAGGTAAGACTGCAGTTGACAATGTCTGGTGAATGCAGGAGTGATGGAACGGGTTGGCCTTGGCCCCGACGTCCTGCTCCAGACGAACCCTCGCCTGGTCTACGCTCGGATAACGGGGTTTGGGCAGACGGGACCCTTCTCCATGATGGCCGGACACGACATCAACTACCTTGCCCTCTCTGGTACCCGTCGTTGTCCTCGAACCGAAACACAAACTGCTTTTATCATAAAGAAACTCAGAACTCGATTCCTAAAAGCATTCTTTTTTTCAATCTGTTCTGAATGAATGTCGTTTGTCATAGAATGAACTTTCTCCTAACAAACCCCAACCATTGTGAAACAAACTTTCCCTGAGAAAAAGTTTACCGCAATACTTACGTTACGAGGCACTTTTGAGTGTGTTGAGCGAAATAGAAACACGTTTAGGAATCGCT
Organism: Ixodes persulcatus; assembly: GCA_013358835.2. Classification (NCBI taxonomy): domain Eukaryota; kingdom Metazoa; phylum Arthropoda; class Arachnida; order Ixodida; family Ixodidae; genus Ixodes; species Ixodes persulcatus. The sequence goes on along the minus strand of JABSTQ010011435.1, from coordinate 402,764 downwards.
CCCAACTCAAGGTGTGTTTTTCTCAACCTACACACTGACTATGAAGAATTTTTTGGTGTGTGTGAAAAGTTTGTTTTGTGACATATCTGTCCTATCCAGGCAATTAAACAAAATTGGGAAGGTTCAGTGCCTTTTCAATAATGATTATATTATTATTAATAATGATAATTTTAGTTAAAAGTGCGTCAATCGGCTGGTTGCTGCTCTATCCAAGGGTCAGTGCAGAAATGCTCCGCGTTTACAGGTGTGCTCTCCATGCTGGGCGAGCACGGCCGCAAACCCGTACCTCCTGTGAACGTGATAGCCGATTTCGGGGGCGGCGGACTACTCGCTGCTCTCGGAATATGCATGGCTCTCCTGGAACGAGCAAGGTCTGGCAGAGGTCAAGTGGTTGACACCAGCATGGCAAGCACCCGTTTCTGTCCCAGGTAGAGCGTTGTACGGAAGCCTCGGTAGATGGCACGAGCTACCGCCCAATTTAGAGGGTTCAGCCGTACGCATCCATCCATTGATCCGTCCATGTGGGGGTGGGGAGGCTGGATCATTTTGGGAGAGTTTCTAGCCCCCCTCCCCGCCCCTCTGCCATTTCTGGCAAGCGCTCTACTGTGTGTGTGTCTTCTTTTACTCGTCCTCGTTTTTTAGCGCTTTTAATCCTGAAATGTACCACCAACTAGCCCAAGTGAATACCTTTTTAACGTTCTGGCAAAAAATTTTATTTTCAGCCGAGAAATGCAACCTCGTCCTTTTGTCGCGTGCAGGTAGAAGGAAGCGCCTACCTCAGCAGTTTCCTGTGGAGAACCCGGAGTTCCAATATGGCGGTGCCCATCTGGATCGACGAGAGGGGAAAGAACATCCTGGACGGAGGAACCCACTTCTACAATGTCTACGAGACCAAGGACCGCAAGTACATGTCCGTCGGAGCCCTCGAACCGAATTTCTACAAGGAGCTCCTCCTGGGTTGGTGGAGAAACCATTCTTTAACTGCCAATTTTTTCGCAAAAAGTATTGTTATGTACTTCGGGGTTGGGGTGTTAACATAATGTTTTATTAACTAACAACAAGTAGCTGGAATGACAGCAGCCCTCCATCCTCGCAGTTTCAGAGTCGGCTCGCTCTGATGAGATTTTCTTAGCCATTCTCGGCGCAGTCGTTACGGAGCAGGTCAATGGCGCCATCTAGTGAGCTTTTAATTGCACGTCAAAAGTTCCTCAGGTGGTTGAAATTAGTCCTCAGTCCTCCGCTGGGGCGTGCCAGCTGCCCGTCGTTGGTTTGGCACGTGAAACGTGAAAACCAGTCAAAGTTAGGTAGGACTCCTCTCTTCTGCACTGCGACAAGTTCATGGGTGTAGAAGAGAAGAAGCAGGAGCCAGCACACGGTGATTGATGGCACCCAGTTTATCTACACCAACCATAAGGCGGCCTCGACAGACTCCCTTTATAGCAGACAGATGTGTCGCTTGGTATTGGCTCAAAGTCAGTGTCAAGGGTGCAAAAAGGAGACCCAATTGTTACACGAATGCCTCTTATCTCAGCCTCTCCTCCACCCTCCAGCGCTTGGTAAACAGTGTTTGATTGCAACCTTTTATATTTAATCGAAACCAGTAATTTCAAATCATGATAATCTTCATTTTTCATGATCTTGGGAGACCCAGCCTTTCAATTAACCCTTTTTAAAAGTAGTCAGAGTCACCTAGTGGCAATTCAAAAAGCTCCAATGCTGCTGCTCTAGTGGCGGTGGTAGAACAGGCTTCTACTTGGTGAATCGAATCGATCTTCCACTTTCTGCTCTATACTTTCCGAGTCATTCCTTTTTTTCTTGGGGTTGAGAAGCAATGTAATGCCGCCAGTAGAGCGTCGGGTTTGGCTCTGGACGGAGTGGACAGACTGACTTTTGAAAAGGGTCTGCATTGGAATTAAAAGCCTAAAAGTGGTTCTTTCAACACTCGTTGCTGACGAGGCATTCAAATTATTTAATGAGAAATTTCCGCAGGCCTCGGATTGGAGCCAGACACGGTACCTCAAATGGGCGACTGGGAGGAATCGAAGCGGGTCTTTGCCGAAATCTTCGCAAGCAAGACGCAGGACGAGTGGTGCCGCATCTTCGACCAGAAGGACGCATGCGTCGTGCCGGTCCTCGATCACGACACGGCGCACAAGCATCCGCACAACGCGAGCCGCGAGGCCTTCCATGAGTGCAGCGACGGTCCTCCGATACCGCAACCAGGCTCCACGCCTAGACCGCACGCCCGCCGAACCGGACTACAAGGAACCCCTGGTCGGAGAGCATTCCGTAGAGGTCTTGAAGGAGGCCGGACTGTCCGACGGCGAAATTAGGGCGCTCTTGCAGAGTGGCGCCGTGGAGGCACCCTTCTTTGACCCGAACTCGAAGCTATGAGAATGTTGCAGGCATTACCGTAAAATACCAGGGGAGTGCCCAGGATACTTTTACTGGAAACTGGGTTAATCTAGATGTGGGTGCTTGTCTGGTCCAATCGGGCGCCTAACGTATAATTTCCAGAATTCCCAAGTTGGGGAAATGTTACTAGTGGGTCCTTAAATAAAACAAATGCTTCTCCACATTTTTTTTTTTTTTTTTGTAGGTTAGTTGAGGGTACCCGTCTGGCTGTGTGACCTATAATCTGCTGCTGCAGGCTAAAAACAGCAGGACAAGCTCTTCTCATGAATCCCCACACTCTTTCCCCTTTAACAGTGCAAAGGCTAGAGAGCAGGGAGCTTTGTAAGAGGAACTTGCCTTTCTTAACCTTCAACAAACTAGTGTCAATCTAGAAATTATGGTGCTCCTAGGGCATCGCAAATGGCCATGCGTTCTGTGGTGCTCCCAGGTTTGTCCTCCCAGCACAAAAGTATAATGACAACGCGTATGGTCGCATTGAGCGGGACGTAAGCCCGTGCGGCAGGTAACACCCAAAGCTCCAGGACGTTATACATGAGTCCGCAAACGAGGAATGCGGTCTACATACTACTGGGTTTGTCGGTTCGCCTAGTGGAGGGTTCAATGCTAAGCAGGCTTTTAAAGTGGCAGCTTTATAGGCCCAACCATGCTCAAGGTCATGTCCTGGTTCGCAAGGTCACGTACCGTGGCCATGTCCCTGTGGCCGAAGTGCAAGGTCGCGTAAGCAGTGGTGCGATTGTTGCGCCAAACTTTGCCGAAGGGCTTACCCCGCTACATTAGCCCAAATGTGAGGAGCTTGTGCCAACATTGCACCAAAGCTTGATTTAACTTTATTAAATACTGAATATATAATGGCTCAGGACCCACTGCACATCCAAACCATTATGGTAGGCTTGTGTGAATTTTCAGAACTTGTGATTTTAGCTGCAAATAAATTATACTATCCTATTTGATCTCTCTATCAGTGTCGAACACAGAGTACTCGGAATTTTTGCGATATCTCTTATGTTAATTCCGAAAACCGCCGATCGAGAACTGGCCGGTTTGAGTCGCGCTCACACTTTTCCGTGGTCACGTGCCATTTTCTATGGTTTAGACACAACCACCAAATATAAACAGTTGTGGGTCATTGAAGGCACACACTCAATACTAGAAATGAACAAAAAATATGATATCCATTTTTTATGGCTTCTAAGGAATTGCAAATACGTTGATTAAAAAAAAAAAAGTGTTGCACAGCCACGTGACTTCCGGTGTCTTTCTCCTCCTCTATATAGGGTGAGCCAAGTCACCATGCTCGATCTAAAATGGACCGTAAAAATCAGCTTCTGCAAGTAGCAATCTAAACTTTTCGTCACGGGTGTATTTTGTGGGTAGGTTTTTTATTGTAAAATTGCAAAGCGTAGCTCTTTTTCTGTAAAAAAATAGGGCCGAGAAACTTGCCAGGGTCTACGGTGGGCGGCGACGCAGACGACCAAGCCCAGTAGCGGGGTGTGTTTGGCGTTCGTATTGGTAGATGGCGCTACCTCCTTATGGCAACCACCGTAGTTGCTACCATGGTTGCCATAAGTGACCACCGTAGTTTATTAAAATGAACGTAATCTTTTTGAAATATACCTTTGGTTAAAAAGTAACTGCGGACAATAAAAGCAAAACTTAAAGTAGACATAACGACGGTGCTTTTGCTGCCAACAGATCTCGTCTGCATGTCGTCTGCTTTCTTTCGCTGATCGGCTGCGTCTTCGGACGCTGCTCCCGACACCATCTATCACTACGAACTCCAAACACCCTGGTACTCAACTTGGTTGTTTGCGTCGCCGCCCACCGTAGACCCTGGCAAGTTTCTTGGCCCTATTTTTTTTACAGGAAGAGAGCTACACCTTGCAATTTTACGAGAAAAAACCGACCCGTGAAATACACCTTTGACGAAAAGTTTTGATTGCTACGTGCAGGCGTCGATTTTTACGGTCCATTTCAGATCGAGTCTGGTGACTTGGGTCACCCTATATTTTGGTTGGTTGGTAAAAACTTTATTGAATGCCTGCAGAGCTTTCGCTGACCGGGCCTAAGTCACCCGCTTGGGGGCGTTGCCGCTGGTCCTCTTCGCCCGTCTAGGGGCGTCGAAGTCCTGCCGCTTCACCGCCTCACAGGCCTGCTGGACGGCCCAGAGTTGATCGTCAAGGCTGGGGCTGCACAGGGCAGCGGACAGCCGCGGCGGAAGGGTTCCGGAGTTAGCACCGTGCGGGTCTTTGGTGCAGTCCCAGAGCATGTGGGTTAACGTGGCTACCTCTTTGCGGCAGACCTTACACGTGTTCGTCGTGTATATTTCGGGAAACATTCTGTGGTACTGTGCCGGGTTAGGGTACGTGCGCGTCTGCAGTTGTCTGAGTGCAACCGCCTGTACCCTGTCCAGCTTGTCGCTGGGCGGAGGGAGTGTCCGTCGGGCCAGGCGGAAGGCCTTGGTGATTTCGTTGTAGCTCGTCATACAGTCCTTGCTGCTGTACCACGGACGACCGTCGCCGGTGCGGTTTGTTAGCTCGTGCACCCTGGCATGTGCCGTCTCGTTGCCGTTACGATGCTCCTCGGAGACTTCCCCCACGTGTGCGGGGAACCACAGGAGTCGGGTTGGGGGTTCTGGTTTCGGTTTCGGTTTCGAGCAGGTGCGTTTTTTTACTTTATTAAAAATATATGTGACACGGTAGCAGAATATTTATTGGGTAGTTTTCTAACATCATGATAAATCAACAACCAAGAAAATAAAAAAAAAAATATTTTTGGAGGGTGTCAGTGTCTCTTTAAAAGACCCCTGAAAAGAAAAAAGTTTTTTTTAAACAGTGTGGTTGGGACACGCGTGTCAAAACATTAATTTTACAAAAAAAAAAAAAAATTTTAGAGCAATATTGATGGCACGAGACACGATTTAGTTGGTAGTCACGTCCTTTCCACTTGTTTTCTCTCTGCATTTTGGGTGCGTGGAAGAGACGTAAATTGGCTTCACCTTTACGTCGAGGAGGAAAGATAGGAATGACCATCTCGTTGAGCGAAAGGCCATTCCGTGACGTCATGGACTTTGCGCGCAGAATTTCAAATAAATCTCTCGCCGTCAATATTGCTCTAAATTTTTTTTTCGCATAAAATTTCTTTTTTTGACGCGGGTGTCCCAACCAGACTTTACAGGTCTTTTTTTTTTTTCTTTTCAGGGGCCCTTTAAAGGACACATGCAAAGAAAAAAAACATTTTTTTTTAAACAGCTTAGATGGAAAGAGGATATCATAAAACGATTTTACAACGAAGAAAAAAAATTTTTAGAGCTATATTTACGGCGCTATACGAATTTGTAGTTGGCGCCCGCGGGCGCCGCAGAAAAGTGGCCCTTATTTATCACGTGACGGGCCCATATTTGTCACGTGGTGCTCGCGCTCTTTCGGAAGCTTCCTATGGCCTCTAAAAGTAACTTATTCATCTTTGTTTGAAGTATAACAAAAAACTAAGATGAATAAGTAACTTTTAGAGCCCAAAGGAAACTCCTGAAAAAGCGCAAGCAGACGTGATTGACGTGATCGACCTGTGCGCCGGTCAGATGACGGCGGCGGCGCCCCGAACCAGACGAACTTGTGCGGCGGCGGCGACGGCGGCGTGGAGAAACGCGTTGAAGCGGCGTTCGCACAACGCTCAGCGTGCGGCGGCGGCGTCGCTTTACGGCTCCGGTGACGCAGGGCGGCGGCGCGCGGGCCTACCACGTGACCAGCGGCGGCGACGGCGGCGCCGACTACAAATTCGTATAGCGCCGTAAATATAGCTCTAAAATTTTTCTTCTTAGTTGTAAAATCGTTTTATAATATCCTTTTTCCATCTAAGTTGTTTAAAAAAAATGTTTTTTTTCTTTGCATGTGTCCTTTAAGCACCGGTAGCTCTAGAGCACTATATAGCTCCTTCGGAGCAGAGTAGCGCAATCCTGAACGCCATCTCTTGGCGACTAGCGGCGAACGCCCGGAGGTTCCAACTCCGGTCAGAAATGCATGGGAAACGTGAGAAAATCGTTGTTTCTTCAATATTGTGGAGATGTACGGAATGACAATAGTTTTTGACATAATAAAGGAACATTTTAGAATCATTTGCGCTGAGTTTTGTGCCAAGTAAGGACGTAATTTGTTTTTAAAAATTGCACGAGCGGCATCATGCAGCAGACGACGCGGCAACGTCACAGCGTCCACGTGACCCGCTCCGGCCAACCCAAAGAGCCCATCTCCGCTGCGTGCAAAAATCGTCTGCTTCAAACGCCATTGCCTTGTAAATTGCCTTCTCAAAATTTGCACACGCATCCGATATTATTAAAACTTTGATAAAGTGTTTAGTGCATTACCAACTTCACGACAGACTAGTTTTGAAAAGTGTGAACTCGCCGTTTATTTTTTAATTAGCCGTATTGCGTCGATCACCATGTATTCTCCCATAGGGCGGGCCGCCTCCTGGAACCCTGAGTACCACGTGACTCGCGCCGAGCTGCTCTGTCGGCCATGTTGTCGGCAAAACACGCGAATCAAAGGATTGCGCTACTCTGCTCCGTAGGAGCTATATAGTGCTCTAGCTCAAGCCCCGTTCGCGTAAGCACTGGTAGCTGAAGCCAACGTTATTAGAACAACTCAGTTCTGGAACTCCGCTCCGGAGGGGTACCTTTGCGTGGCGCCTGTTAGAGGGCGCGCGCTCCGCATTAATACTCGCTATCATCATCATTGACGGCGCGGTTCTGGCCTTTCTTACGGATAACAGCAGCAGACAACTTTCAAATTGTTTCTGCTGCTGTTGGTAGTCACATTTTTACTTTTTACTGGCGAAAGGGCAAAAACTAACCCACACCCATCCTGAACCTCGAGAGGAGTCGGGACTCAAAAGCAGCCGCGGAGCAGTAGCAGACGAAAACGCGTGGATTAATGCGCCGGCAGCGCCACCTAGCTGCAAAAAAATCGGACACGGTTTCGGACCCCCTCCAATGTACAGCGTCTATGGGAAGTTCCATAACTGAGTTGATCTAGTAACGGTGGCTGAAGCTGACTTACCGCCGAATTCAGAAACCTCACTCAAACTACACTCACACTTAAGGGCCCCTCCACTTCCTCGAGGAAGGCGCGAGGGCCGGCGCTGGCCAATCGCGACGGCGGGTCCGTCCTCGCGATTGGCCAGCGCCGGCCCTCGCGCCTTCCTCGAGGAAGTGGAGCGGCCCTTAAAGGGACACTGACAGGGCATTTATGCTCGCCGAGATTTTTAGTCGTACATGACATATGAGGGCCCAACTACCCAGAACAAAATTTGCGGCTCGAAATTCGGTTTCTTTCCGCCCGAAAACCGCCGATCAAGAACTAGCCGGTTCGAGTCTCGCTCACTCTCTTTTCCTAAGGTATCGATGCGATTACCAAATTTAATCGAAGTCGTGGGTCATTGAAGGCACACAGTCAATATTAAAAATAGAAATAAATATGAAACCCATTTTTTCTGGCTTCTAAAAAGCTGCAATAACGTTGATTAAAAAAAAAGGTGCACACACAACCGGAAGCCTCTGTGCGTTCACTGCATAGATAGTTCTCAACATGGCGTCGTCAGCGTCGTATCGCGTATCGTGGGACTGGGACTAGCGTGCTGGACGGCGATGGCAGGGGACGACGGGCGTGGGACCTCTACTTCGTTCGCGGTACCGGCGAATCTTTCTTCCTTCGAAAGAGAAATCTTGGATAGAACAAAACAATTAGGATTCGTTCCATACGACACGCCCGACCGGCAAGCCGATCTGGACGAAGACGTCGCCGAATCGCTACTCATTTCACAACTCGTAGAAGTGGAGAACAGCGAGCGGAACACATAAATGCAAAGCAATCGCACGGGAAACTAACCGCAACTCTGTGGACGACGTCGTCAACGTCGTCTGCTGCGCGGCAGGAGAAAAAAAAAAAAAGGAGGAAAAAAAAAAAAAAGCGCGTTCGGGTGTAGCCACGTGACTTCCGCCACTCCCGCTATCCTCTCCACTTCTCCGTTTCGGTTTCGGTTTCGCGCAGTTGCGTTTTTTGGCTTTATTAAAAAAATAGTGTAGTTTGAGTGAGGTTTCTGAATTCGGCGGTTAGTGACTCTAAAGCTGACGTGACCTGTTGTCCTAGAGGTTGTCCTAGACGTGTGCATGGCATTTTACAACCACTTTCCTAGTTGTTTTCGCTAACGATATTCCTGTGAAGCTACTGCATTTGATCGCGTTTGGTCAAATGAACGTGCGTGTGATTTTCCTTTGACAGAAGGTCGAGCATTTCTAAAAATCTGCACTCTATTTTACTAGAACTTATCATGGTGCCTGGAACGTGTTTCCGACTGGTGTGTTTGCCGCATCCAAAAAAGCGGTCCCTACACTCATTGTCATGCAAGTCTTCACAACCCTATGCAAGCTCGCAACACCACCACCTTGCACTTCTCAAAGCGAGACGCCTTTCCCCATACGTGGGCTGCATTTCCCTGCGGACTTCGATGAGCGTTTGTCCCTTGCTCCATAGAGAAGGAATCACACTTAGTTGCTCGTACGCCGTGGACGTGTGAAGCACAACCGCCATCTTCAACAACTTACCGCACCGCCGTGCCGCGGAGCTACCGGCAGATAGGGCCTGGAGTTCCTGTGTATAGACCTTTTTCGTGTACCCTTGTCCCCAGCCACCTAATAGGCGTATCCGGTATGGGCGACGAAAAAATATCAAAACGTTTCAACCTGCAAACAGTAAAGAAATAGAGGGGAGGCAAAACGAGAATGTGTGACGGTTAAGGCCCGTTCACACTCTTGCGACCTCTTAAACCTGGGTTCCTTAAAACTTCTTAAACCGGAGGACACACTGGCGCCATCTATTGGGTAGCAGTGTAAACTCGGCGGTCCGGCATCTTTTTTTTATTTCTCTCGCGCATTATCCTTTCTTTCTTGGCTCGAAAAACTTTTGTCAATGTTATAAACGAGCCTTTCTATGGGTATTACGCACATTTGACCTCGGAAATCCCGCAAAACCTTCGCTCTTGTGAAATGCAGTTCCAGGGTCACCGCATAGATGGCGCCACAATGTCCGTGTGTCCTCTGGTTTAAGAAGTTTTAAGGAACCCAGGTTTAAGAGGTCGCAAGAGTGTGAACGGGCCTTTACGTTCATGTCCTAAATGCCTTGTATTGGCGTGGCGACGGCAAAACAATGTTTTCGCCCATACTGGAAGTGACGACAATTCAAGATGGCGGCGCCTTTGCGGAAAAGGTCTATAGCTACCTACGGTAACAGAGTTGCGCATTCAGCCTCAGCGGGTGGCCGTAGCGCCGGCTTTCCTGCACGCCCTGGATGCTTTGCTCGTCACGTGACTAAATTCGGCGAATAGCGACGCCGCGCGCGCCGTCGCACATGGAAAACAGGAGAGGAGGAGAAGGAGGCGAAAGCAGGGGAACATACGCCGGGGCGCGAGCAACTTTCTTGCGTGGCGCCGGATGCTTTGCTCCTCACGTGATGGATCTCGGCGAATAGCGGCGTGGCGGCGCGGGGAAAACGAATGCGCAACTCTGCTCCCCCTTGGGGGGAGGTCCAAGAAAGGTCCACCGCTGGGAATGGAATGGATTTTCTGACTTGCCCTCGCATACAGGGTGTTTTCACATGATGTCAATCTGCCATTTTGTTGCTTGTTTTTTCAAACAAATTTACTAATTTACCGGATTACATTGCAATCTGTTGAGGAGATGTGAGCATATGGTAAGATTTATAAGCTTCTGTGCCCTACGCATTTGAGCGGTCATGTAAATCCTTGGAATGCTCACCTTGGGCACATGCCAGACAGCTCACAACAAAGTGGTGGACGAATTACGTCAGTGAAAACACCCTATATTATGTTGGAGGTAAAGAAGGTAGGGCGAGGGAAATGAAGGTGGGAGAGGAGGAAGCAGACGCAACGCTGGCGAGAGGATTTCTTCTCCCCCTCGCCAGCGTTGCGTCCATTTCCACCATTAAAATCTAAATGGTATTGCTAAACTCGAGCAGAAAAATTGGTGATCCTTTCCTGTGAAAAATTAGACCAGGATTTGCAATTTTCAATGGTTGACGCCAACGTTGTTGACACCAGACGAGAATTGCGCTTGTGGCACCATCTCTCGATACGCACAGTAAGCAGACGACGGCGCTTAGCTGAAAGCAAAACGGCCGCTGTGTGCTGTGTATCTGAAGATGACGCCACAAGCAACCCTCAGTTGGGAAACTCGCCCTTGAAACCTGGGCCGCTGGCGTCCACCGAGACCGAGCTAAATACGATAACTGCGCCACCCTTTAGCGATGAGTTGAAGTATGAAAGTTGCTTTGCATAGCTACTGCGTGATGGCCCTGCGAGATGGCGCCACCGGCCCTTGCCAGACTCGACGTGCAGCTGAGCAGTTCCCGGAGTGGACGCTGCGGGGGAAATGGCGGCGTTGCGATCGCCATTAGCTCGGTTCTCGAGCACGGATCGGAGCCACTTTTTTAAAGCAGGCTCTATGGCAGTTTCCCAACTGAGTGGTTCTAGTAACGTTGCCACAAGCTTATCCGGCAAACCCAAACTCATCGGCGTCTGGCCAGTCCGCCGTTGAAATTCTCAGGGGTGTTGGGAGTTACGCTTTGACATTTGAAACTACAATTTTGCTGAAAGTTTTAGCTTGTTATGTATGTACAGCCGCAGAGCTTTGCGGCAAATTACACACACTGGAAGGTGGCGCAAGCTGCCGCCCGATTCAATAATTTAGTTATAAGTGTCTACTTATTTGCAAACACTGGTTTTGGTTTCGGAAGTGCCGTCTTTGTCGTTCTTTTTTTACACTTTACGGCACCGCGCGTATCATGGATGAACGGGGCGGCCAACGTCAAGTGGATGAAGAAGATGAGGGAGGGGCGCGCGGTACCAACAGCATCGAGCGCCCAAAAGATGCGTAAGTACGTTTCATATCGTCTTCGGAACACGACAGTTACCCGCCGGTGTCGAAGAGGCCGTGCTTTCGCGCTGTCATAGCTAAAAAACACAAAACTCCAAATAAACTCAGCCAATCCGCACGTCAGATACAACTACACACACAACTCGCAGCTCACAATGATCTTCACTCATTACGATTCATATATATAACTTAAAATTTCCGTAGAAGTGCAAGTAGCTTGTATGGCAATTGCGTGATGCTTCTCGGTCCAAGGAGCAGCAAATGCTTCAACAGCTATGCAAGGAGACAGATGACACACAGAAAAGGAAGAGAAGAACAAGTAATCCCTGACAATGTATGTAATTTGTTGCTAGTCTACAAGGTAAATTCACGTCGCACGAAATGCAGAACCATGCCAGAGAAGGGAGGGGATGCTTCCTGCTTGCTTTACATACAAGGTTGGCGCTCTTGTCCTGCAGACAGTAAACAGTCGGTCCAGAATGCCTCGCGCAGGGATAAGCAAGACCTCGACGAGCCGGTCATCCCGGACCTTGCCGTGTACGCCATCGGTGGATTCGTCATGACCCTGGTCATTGCAAGCTTGCTTTTCATGGCCTACGTCATGATCTCGGAAGGAAGTGAGCCCAGGCAGCCCAGGCGTGATTGAGAACATTAACAGTTCGTTGTCGGACCAGGATTAAAAAAAAAAAAAAAAGCGTTCTTTTTTTTTTTTTTATTTCGGGGGTCAAGCTAGTAACCATAGCAACCTCTAAAAAAATGGCAAAATTGGTTAATTATTTACTTAACTAAAAAGTCTTCAATGACTTGCGCCAATTATGTTGATCCCTCCGCCGATTCCGCAACCAAAGCCGGCTGCGATAGCGCCGCTCTGCTTGCTTAGTTTCGGTATGCTAACACAATAAAATCAGTAATGCAATAGAGCCTGTCGCCTACAAAGAGCTTTGTCAGTACTAGCATGATATTACTGCAAGATTACTGTAAATGAAAGTTATGCTGTTTCTACTAGTCGTAGACAAATTGTCTACGAGTACAAGTAGCACCTACGCAACATTTTTCGTTTGATAAGATTTAGAATGATTGAAAAGCAGACATTAAATGAAGACTTGCCAGTATTTGTTATGCATGCATAAAAATATAACCTTAGGATTGATGGACACAATTATTTAACTAACTATTTTTTTTTCTGCATTGCACCAACAGTGGGAAGTAATGTCAAGTGAATCGTCATCCAAGTACAGAAAAGTTCCATGATCAAAACTCATCTCATCATCTATGCTACGAAACCAAAGCGTAGAAAAATAAATCTGGGCATCCTGACAGAGTGTTCTTTAATTGCTCCAAGCCAAATGCACAAGATTGATGATCACGATATATTGGCACATCAAGCTTGGCATTCTTCAGCCTCCTTTCACAGCTTCAAGTTTCAGCCACCCCTGAAGTAAATCCCAGCGCGATAAGTCAAGAAACCGAACTATGCGGTCCCCTTGACTCGCGCGGTAGTATGCAAATTTTAACCTCGGCGAGGTTCAAAATCCTCAAATTTGGCATAATCTGTTTTGAAAATATATGCTCCTTCTCACCAAAACCATGCAGTACAGCCAAAGCTACAAGGGAGAAAGTGTATCCCAACCTGTTCAAGAGGAGGGAAAGGAGGAACGGGTGAGAGGGCTGGGATTCCCCAGTTTCCCCTTTCCCTCCTCTTGAACAGGTCGGCATACGCTCTCCCCTGTAGCTTTGGCTGCGCTGCACAGTATTAGTGAGACATAGTATAGCAACCTTGGGCGACTCGAGACATTTCAGGGTGAGAACAAGCGTTGGCGAGTGATTTCACAGCTGCCTGCTTGAGCACAAATTTTGTGGCAGTGACCAACGTCCAAAGCATAGAGCTGTCAAAAAGTTGGCACGGCCCCCTCAATACAGACCCCGTTAATACAGATGCCCCTCTATATAAATGAAACGTATGAACTGGGTACATGCATTTTTGTCTCATTATAACTCGGATTATGGACGGTTTTTGGTGGAAACGAAGGCGTCCATATTAACGAGACGCCACTCGTACATTAGTGCCAACAGCCCGATTTTAACTGTGTATCTCTTTCTGCAAGTTAAACATGCTTGACGTTAGGCCATGGAGTATAAGGCCCTATAGTATCGTAGATAAGCAACATTTATTCAAGCATTCAGGTACTCTGTACACAAGAAAGAAATAGGTGAGAGTTAAATACGGAACTTTTTTTATTTTCACGATTCGGCCAACGTCTTTTTATTGGGACATCTTGAAAGCGCAGCGAGACCGTCTTTATTTAGATTCTTTTGTGAGGGGGAAGGGGGTGTACCATAAATTAACTTTTGTCTTTACAAGGGTATTTACACTAGCTACTGCGTAAACTACATCTGAATGAAAAGTTTCCACAACATACACGGCACGAGAAAATATAGCGTGTAGTATAAATTAGAGGCGCACACGAGAGTTTGGAAAGGGGTCAAAAAGAAAATGTTAGAGGAAAAGAAGATCTGTGCTGCTATATATATATATATATATATATATTTATATAAAAAAAAGGCATTTGTTCCTTCCACTTTGATGATTCTAAGCCAGACATTGGTGACTAGAGTCGGACAAACTAGAGACAAAAAAAAATCCAAAAGGAAGTTGGTTTCGTCGACTGGACGAAACCGAACCATACACGTTTCTTCCCGACTGCTCTGCGTTTGTTTGTTCACTTTGTTCTTTGTTTCCTTGGCCGTAGCTTCCTCGGAAGTTTGGGACGGCACACTTTGACCTTGAACTGTCCTTGAAGTTCGAAGCACACCGAATTCTCGAGGGCCACGAACCGCCTCCTGAGGACACCACAACTCGGCGGTTTTTGCAAGTCCGAACCATGTCCACGAGGATTGTGGTGGCTACGTTGGAGCACTTGGTGGAGATGGCGACATCACAGTGACGCGGCGTTTTTGCCACTGACTCGGCACGTTTCCTGGCACCGAGCACACCTGCCTCGCCATTCGCCCACGGCGGTGACATATTTTCTTTTTTCCCCGGAGCTGAATTGCCCCCTTTCGCACCCCTTTCCCGCGAGCACTTTTGGCAGACACGGCATATCTTTATGTGGGGCTTGAAGCGGGCCTCAGTTTTTTCCAGCCACTTCTGCTACGATGACACAGCACATTCCGGTGTAGACTTTAGCTGTGGTGAGGTGCAGAAGTTCTTGGTGACACCGCACAGCACTTTTTCTGCGGTGATGGTGACACTTACTCCCCTTGCACTTCCGGGTGTGAAGGGTTTGGATCTTTGCGTCGAACGTGTCCACGTGAAGCTCATTTGGCGGGCGGTGGGCCAGGGTTCCGTTCAGCGCGGTCGAGGCACGGGGTTTTTGAGTACGAGGGCGCTCTCGGCCGAAATAATGGGCAGCGCATTGTCCCTGTGGTAGTTCACCAGATGGCTCACGCTGTCGAAAGTTCTGTCTTTGGTGCGAACCTGGGGAAGGAATCCGCAAGATTTAGACGGCGTAGAAAAAAAAAAAACGGCTCAATTCAATGCTGGAAAAAGTGAGCAGCTTCTGCTAGGGAGGATGCAAGGTAGAGAAAAACACCTTTTTCTCCAATGTTTCTTTTTTTCTAATTATCATTAAAACTGCCATTCAACTCTTTACTGCAAGGTTGTTGAGAGAGAGGAGGGTCAGCTCTGAAAGCGGATCAACTGTTGCACCTCCCGCGAACCCCAAACCCAGATTAGGAGGAAAACACATTTCGACAACCAGATAAAACTTACCTAAAAAAAATTAGAATAAAAGCTCAAAGCAGAAGTAAAAAATTATATATATATTTTTTTTTGGGGGGGGGAGGAAGGGTTGCATGTGTTTGTCCATCGTAGAGTTTTCAACCCGTTCACCGTGAAGACATTAACGGCGAAAAATATAGGGTAGGCGATCCCTCGGGCGCGACAGAAAAAGGTTGCACGAAAGCGACACGCGGGCCTCGCTACGAACTCGCACGACAAGGGAACCGATGCAGCAAATGGCAGTCATGGTAAACTCGAGTAAGCTCATCTTTCTAGTAGAAGGACGACTCACCACGCCGGCGGGGTCAACCAGTAGCAGGTGCCTGCGTGCGCTGCCCTGCATCCCCGTCAGAACAAACTGTCCCGGGTTCCCCTGCGACTCGCGCACGAGAAAGTCCCCGTCTTCCACCAGCCGCCCTTCGCTCTCCTTGCGGCTGATGGCACCGTGGAACCACGCCTCTTTCTCCAAAGTCGCTCGATGCCGGGCTTCGGGTGTCGTCGTCGTCGTGGCAACCGTCGCCTGCGGCGACGGCCGTCGTTGGAGCGGGGGCGACGGCCGGCGCGGTCGCAGAGGCGGCTGCCGTCGTTTCAGTGAATGGGGACAGGTTCCGCGGAGGAGGGAGGGGCAGACCGCTCACAAACGGATCTGCAGAAAAAGAATTTCGGGCTCAGCTGCGTGACAATCTAGTCGCGTGATTAGGCAAGAGGGGACGCAGTCACGCGACCGCTTACTTCGTTTTTAAATCACGTGTGCAATGTGGAAAAAAAACCAATGTGGATGTTAAAGCAAGCGTTACCTCCATCCTGTTAGTGCCTGAACAACCTAGAGACACTCAGCGGCTGTACGTCTCACTATCTAAAAGACCCATTCGTTGAGCCAATTTAGGAAGAGAATAGAACAAAGTTTGGATTTAAGGCTAGTTGGTTCGACATCATGAGGTGTGGAAAATCATACGTCGGGCAGACGGAAAGGTATCTAAACGAGAGACTAGGAGAGTACAGAGACGCATGCAGGCAGCGGCAAGCACCTGGTAACCTTGCAGCACACTGTACAAGAGCAGCTGCGAAGCTCTACTTGGGACTACCACCATCTTAGATATATCACGAGACAGGACCAGGCACAAAATCGTGGAGGCTTCTCACGCGGCTTCAGGAAGGCACGGCATGCGCGTCAGTAAACTCTCAATAGCTTTGAACCAAAAATAAACAGAATTACTTAGAAAGGCCCCGCAGCACAACAGGGCAAACATCAGCTCCAGGGTGCCCACAGCATGGATACACACACACACCATAGAGATCAAATGTCTACAAATGCCAGCAAAGACATTCATCCTCCCGGTCATTTTTACCACTTCTCAGGAACATGCTCGTCTTCCGAAACTCCGGCATTTTCCCACTATCTAAAACACTGGTGTCTACAATTGCCCGCGACAACATTAACCATCCGGTCAAATCTTCCGTCTTTCAAAACTCGTGTATAAAGGAGGAAGGAGAAACGTAAAAAAAAACAGTTGTTAGTCTGCACTTTCACATGTATGCAGTGTTCTTTTCTGTCGACTATATCGTCTTATACTTTACGTGTTCTTTGAGTGAAACTTCGCAGTGCAGTATACCTGATAATAGAGCAAAGGTTCATATTTATTTTCTCACAGCTAATCCAGTACAGCTGTGTAGAACTTCCTCATCGAATGGGTCTTTGATATCATTGGAAGCTGTTGTCCAAGTGCATTGCCAAGCACTTGTGAACATAACCTTCAAGACCGACGAGCTAATTCCCGCAGAAAGGATGAAATATTCCTTCCTCCTTTCTTAGTGTGCTTTTAATGGCAATGCTCGCAACTTTTGAAACACCAGGGAAGGGGTCTACGACAGAGCGACTTCGCAGAACCGCGAGGCAAATCTTTCCGTTATGCTGACTCCCGGCCATTTCAACGGTAGTATTGCCAGACGCCCCTTTCTACCAGCCACAAGATGGCATTTTTGAGCGATGTGGTGCCCACCCCCAAAGCGACCACAAAACGCCTCGACCCAAAAACCTTCAATGGTAAACACGTCGAAACCTCCATTTCAATGCAAAGTTCTATGTCGGAGAAATGTCCCACAAAATTTTGCGGACTGGCCAAAACATGGAACGTGATGTTTCCTAGGTCTACAAATCGGTCCGCAAAAGACAAGTTCGGCCGGCAGAAAAAATCGGTAAATCTGCGATCGTGGATGGCTCGCCACTTCACGAGTTAGCCTTTTATCTTTTTGAGAAGGACGTGGTGAAATTCTGAATGACACTTACGCATGTCAAAGGGATCCAGCACTCCATTTCTGGTTCGTCCAGACTCTTGCCCCATGTTCACATACTCTGAAAAAAAAAAAAAAAGAGGCAAAATTGATGAGCAAAATTGTTTTCACCTATCCTAAACATGTTCCCCAGTCTATCTTAATCACCCAATTTCGCGCATACAAATACATCAAGATTTTCCCATCTTTCCCAAACAATAAGCCAGTGGAATTCATTATCAAAAATTGTTTTCTCCTTGAGATTGCACATCATATATTCTAAGAAAGTTTTATTTAACATTTTGCTTCTAATATCTTAAAGGAAGTTTTGCTGATGTTCAGGCTTTGTTTTGCTCACTATGCTCGCTGCAATTATTGTTCTTCAGTAAATAAGCAGGTCCGATTATAATAACATACTTTCTTTTCACTTTTGCGGATAGGAAGCAGTCTACTAGATGCTGATGTATATTTGTGTTCCCGTGCAACCAGTTTTGTAGCATTATTTCTTCTAAATAAAAATATAAATAAAACAAAGTCCTCTTGTACTCCGAGGCAGAAGAACGAAAGCCGAGCATTCCCACCTGTCAAATAATCTGTTGCAAAGGAAGCGCAGTTCAGCTCACCGTGGCGCGGTGTCAATGCCGCTGGGGGCAGCTCCTCTCCGCTCAGGTCGATGAGGTTGGTGTCGCGGGACACCCTGCGAGCGTTGGGCTGCGGGGCCGTTCCCGGGACGACCTCCTTGACACCGGTCATCCCCAACGGTGCCACCACGTCCTTCGATAGCTGTAAAAACGTGAAACCGAAGGACCCTCAGCAGGAGCCCCAGCACCCACAATGATCAAACCACCTTAAAGCGGTTGTGCACTGTTCCTACAGAACGCTGGAACCGTACGACAAAGCAGCAGACTCAGTGAAGATGTACCATGGTCCACAGATGACCGTTATCTCGAAAATTCTGACAGTTTCTGCCCTGGTAACTCATCGATGACGGGTGTCACCGGTCCTCGAAGAGGGGCCAGAAAACTTTCAAAATATAAATAATTCTAGATTTAAAAGTCTCGTCGATCCATTTTTAAGATACATTTATAACAATATTTCGGACACTATTTAATAACTACAGGTTCCTACGATAGACAATACTGCCAGTCCATCATTTGCACTGACTCTCGTTTTCGGCATAATGTTTCTGAAAAAATTCATGTTTCAATTTTGAGGTTTTCGGTTTTAGAAATTATTATACACCCTTACACTAAATTTGATAACCATACGCCAAATAGTTACATTGATATAAAATATTCTCAACACATTGCGAGGCAGTAACAAAGTAAACGAGTTCAATGTTTGAATGCATTTTTCTCAGTTCCCCTTTTTGCTGCAAATTTCATACGAAGGAACCTTTTGTTCGAAGGTAAACATATTCTGATACCACAATCAAGATGTTTCTGAACTGAAATTTACTGGGGAATCGGGCTATCTACTTTATTTTGTTTTAAGTTAAAGTCCTCATTGAAAACAAACCATGTTTTCAGAAATTGACATAGGACAGATATGCATCTCATATTTTGAGGTAATGACTTTTCCTGAAATATTTACATTTGAGTTATAAAAACTAGATAGCCCGAAGTCCCACATCCCCCACTTTACACGCAAGCAGTCAGAATGGTGCTTAATAGTTTCATTTGCATATCACAGGTTTCTTAACTAAGAGTGAAACATCTCTTTATACAGGTATGTAAAGTTGTCCTAGAGAGCTGAAAGTTTGCACAGGGCGCGGGTGCCAGGTGTTGGCGGCATCTCTTGAAATGCTAGGAAAGCTACGAAGCCTCTGTGAATGCTCGGCAAGATTTTGAGCAGGGTACGCAAAGCCTTCTAGTCCCCGACGGCTCATTGTTTGTTCAGCTTATCCCCGGGAAAAGCTCGATCACCAACTGACTCAGTTTCCAGGCCAGAAACGTCTTTGCGACCGCAATTGTTGCCACTTCGGAACCATTTTCGATGCATGGGCGGAATGGGACGCCAAACACACCAGTCGGAGACGCGCAGCGCACCAGGTGTCATAGTTGTACCAAAGGAAGCGTACCTCCTCGGGAACTTCGTTCCGGTAGTCTGGGAGAGGGGGGACAGGTGGCGGGGGCGCTTCGGGAGGCATTTTCCCGGGGAGGTCGTTGTAGTACTCCGGGTCATCCCTAGGAGGCGCCGCCGCACTTTCCGCCGGCCTGCCATGAAACGAGAAACAGCAGTGGCACCGTCTTTACTGACTGCACGGTTATTCTCGGGCTGGTGGCTTTTTAACGTAGAATAAGACGTGTCGAGATGTGCGACGGCGAGTCTTTTCATACGTTACTAGTGTCTGTGACCAGACGATTAAGGCATGAAGTGTTGACACAGAAAGTCATTGTCTTCCTCGAGCATTTGGTCCCAGATTCCTCGGGAGTTTAGTTAGGACAAAGTATAATATTGATAGCCAGGCTAACTAAACCAGACATCTGGCAATTAAGAAATCACGGAGTCACAAGCTTTCTTTCCGCATCGCTAACCTGCTTTGTGGGTACATACACGTGCCACACATTATTTACATATAGCTGTAAGCCCAATGGAAGCAAATTGCAATAAAACTGCACGCTGTATGCCTAGAAGCATTATTTCTATAGAGTTGGAAGCATAACCTTGGCTCTCGTATATTTAAACGCCACAATACGAAGCAGTCTGCGCAAATAACTTTTTTAGCAGTTTTCGCTCGTGCCCATCCTGACAAGGAACCACCAGCCATATCTGCGAGAGGTTACACGACTCTACAACGCACAAAAACTATGCAAGCTCGATCCTGCCGACAAAGTCCATGGAGCACAAAACTTGTTGGGCGCAAACTACCACTCCGCAGAACCCCTTCCAAAAAAAATTGACGTCGCACGACATGGGCATGTCAAGTTCCCGGCCAAATTTAGTGGCGAAATTAACATCACACGATGCGGACAAGCGACTTCAACTGCCCACTCGTTCGTGACAATCTTGTCGTAGAAAACGACCCGTGAAACGTCGAAATATTTGTCGCTTACGAGCGGCTACCGACGTCTGGGGATTTGCGGGAGGCCGCCCCGCACTCTTGCAGACGGCAAGCCGTCGCAGAAATACGAGCGACCTGTGCACGGTGGGCCGCTGCCAACGCACCTCCTGGGTACCAGGCTGGGCAGGGGGGGCGGCGCTGGCACCCCGCGCATGAACTCCCGGAAGCGCAGCTCGAAGGCCTGACCGATGGTCGTGATGACATCTTGTGCCAGGCCTCCCCCACACTCCAGGACGAGGCACGCCCGGGCTCCCTGGCCGTCCTTCGCCACGTACGCCACGAAGTCCAACGTCTCCTGAAAGAAGTCAGACGAGTGCCGCACGTCCAATCGAGGCTCGTCTCGAAGCGCCGGTTTGCCTAAAGGCGCACTTAATTGCATTCTGAGATCATCCTTTTATGGGGCAAACTCGATCTGCGTGCTCAGAGCGTCCTTGAAAGCTTAAAGTTACAATCACGTGGGGGCTTTTATTAACCCTTTCGAGGCCGAGCTTTTTATTTTTTGATGCGTTTTAGCGGTTGGGTTTTCCCGACGATGAGACAGTACAAAACAATTGACGCACAGTTTCTTTTTGTTTTGCTTGTTATGTAATGGGGTTACATACAATGCCTGCAGGCTGACCAGGTTGAGAAGCATAGAACAGAAATATTGAGGGTGAAAAGTTGTCATGCAAAGCGGCCACCTCCAGACTATCGCTTGTGCGGAGCCTCGCATTTCTAAACTATGTACCGCCCCACTAAAGCAAGACACTGTGAAAATAACACAACTACAGACCCCCAAAACATGTAACAGATAGCATAACCTCACGGGGTGTGCATGCTTTTGTGTTTAGCCGCCACACATGTACGGCAGCAACCTTCGAAGTGCTAAAAACGCAGCCAGACGTCGCGAGAAGCATCTTTTTCTGCGATACATCTCGAAAAAGGGGCGTAACGCTTCGCTGCATTCTGAAATGAGCACGCAACAAAACGGCGGTCACGGGACAGGGGATACACTGACCGCATCTCCTCCCGAAGCGAACGAAATGTTGGGCATGTTGTGGTCGGCGATGGCTTGGCCCGTCTCCAGGATGGAGAGCTTGAGGCTCGAGCTGGTCACGCACAGGTTCACGTTCGAGCCCGCATAGTCCATGTTGGGGCGCTCCGCCAGCATCCGCTGGAGCCTCCGATCCACCTGCGGAAGCGCCGGACACGCCACTCTCATTCCTCGCGCCCGTTTCAGTCCCTTTCCCCAAAAACTATGCAACAGGATGCCTTAGGATGCCGCATACTGGATTCCGAGTTTTTGGAGTTCATTTTCGAGCAAATTCAGAGGGTGTTTATCAGAGTGTATTCCGAGTTTTTGGAGTTCATTTTCGAGCAAATTCAGAGGGTGTTTATCAGAGTGTATTTTTAACCAAAAATTCAGAGTCTTTTTGGAGGACTGCACGCAGCAAAACTTGTCGTGATAATCAAAGCCACTCTAGAAAAAGCGTATTGGATTATTCAGCGAGTGGTCAGTGGTTCGATTCCCGCCGACTTTGTGACGCTCTTGGCTTCGAAAACACGCTCCATGTTAGAAGAGCAGCAAAGTACCGCACAAGCAACGTGCTACGACTAAAAACAGCATCCAAAGTCGCTGGCAGAAATGAGATGATGCAAGCGAAGGCCAAAACGCGCAAAATCTTTTTTCATGCCTAGTGCGGCCGCGCTCGCGCACCGCGTCCACAGCTGCATTTCTTGCGTCCGCACCGAATGGAGTTGTAATTCCTGTCCGACTGAGCGCACCTGCGCGGCGGCCCCGGATGATTCAACGTTTTACTCCGCCGCGCAACAGCTGCGGCAGCTATGCGGTAAATCAAATACCGCTCCGCAGCTTTACCGCTTCCCCGACTAAACCGGCTCCGCCTCATTAAAAGACGTTCAATCGTGCCCGCAACGCACACATACCCGCTCTAATTCCACCCACGCTCACGCGTCCTGCGCTTAGTTATTTCTGTCGCCCACACGCTCTTCCGACAGGTGCCGGCGTAAACTAAGGAAGACGAATGTCCCTGCCGCGTCGCCGATAACGACCAAGTCGCAACATTGCCGTTGGCGCGCCGAGGCGGCGGGCGGTGACGCATTCCAGGCACGCACCCTACGACGGAGAGAATGTTGTGTACGACATCTTACCTTCCGCTTCTTGTCGACAGCTTTCAATCCGGCAGGCTTCGCAAACCCGCGTGATGCACTCCCTGGGGAAGGAAGAAAAAGAGGAGTTACATGTTTGCGCCCTGTTTGAGTCGCGCAATTTCGCTCCGCGGTTTTGCTGTAAATTCTGCGAACGTTGGGCCTGTTCTGAGCTTGAAAGATGGCTTATAGATTTACATTTGAGCGTGGCCGACTGCGCTGTGACCGCTTACGACAGTCTGCGTATAACTAGACCGAAGGTCTGGCGGTATTTGCGAGATCAAACCTATAAGCTATCCGTGAGAAGTGGTTGCTCACAGCACACAACTCTGAGCATGAGGGCACGTGCCCTTACATACATGCAACTTGATTCCAGTAGAGATTTCGCCGGACGTATGGCGGGCGGATAGATGTGGACTTACTTTGCGATGAGGGATCTTGTATCGAAGTCTAGGCACTTCATGGACATCTTGACATCCAGGCAACCGATATACTGCAAGAGTGATGAAAGAAGAGAAAAATGTGACAAGGGGCTCCGACCACAGACATTTTGTTTCATGGCCCCTTAAAAGAGACAATGAAACTGTATCAAGTTCAAATCTTCTTAACTGCATGCCACTTAGTGGAACACAACAGAGCCAGTACATCAGGGTAGGGACCCAGCCCAAAGGAGAATTTTCAGCCATGACATTTCTAAAGTGAGGGCAGACTAATTTTGTCTTTGTCTCGTTCAAAAAGCTTTGACATTTTACTGCGATCCGCCCAATTCCAAATGGCGCTCACAAATTCAAATCAAACAATGCGTCGCATCACGTCGCCAGGTGGCTTGCACCCGGCAGCTATCAATTCGTTAGCGAGTATTCGGATTTGCGTTCATGGCCAATACGTGCAGTGACGGTAATTGCCGAACTCAGACAATGTCTGGAACACGCGTGTTGCTGCAACAGTGCAAACCGAGGTGTGCGACTCTGATGAATGAAAGAACATCTGGCAGCTTGTTCTCGAGTTGAGGAAATTAATGCTCTTCAATTTTCTTGTGTTTTCGTAACAGAGAGTGTGTACTACTGAAAAGAAATGCATGCCATATATTATGAACAC
The DNA here is from genome assembly GCA_013358835.2 of Ixodes persulcatus. Classification (NCBI taxonomy): domain Eukaryota; kingdom Metazoa; phylum Arthropoda; class Arachnida; order Ixodida; family Ixodidae; genus Ixodes; species Ixodes persulcatus. Next base: position 379,043 of record JABSTQ010011435.1, on the reverse strand, counting down.
CAACAGGGTGTCTAGCAAAATATTATCTTGAAATTCCCTGACTTTTCCAGGTTTTCCCTGACAATTTCAGGTGAAATTCCCTGACAATTTCAGGTGAAATCTCTGACCACCGTAGAGGCGTCCGCGCCCGCACAGGTGTGGCCCAGGAAGCATGAAGGGAGGTACTGCGCCTTCAACAGTGCCATTGGTAGTGTCGTCCCAATATTCGACAAGCACATCCATCTGTTGCTTCTGAGTCACTTTGTTGAGAGACTCGTCAAACGAAACAACAACAAAACGCGCACTGGCGAGGCTTGATAGCAGCTTATTCCGAAAGTAGGGCACAATACCATGGCAGACGGTATATCCTACCTTGTCCTTCGCTAACTGAAAGGGGCACTGACACGTCAAAATCATATTTTTTTTTATTATCCGAAACGATCGAAAACGATGCCGGGACATTACCCTCAAAATTCAAAACTTGAAAATTCAGTATTTGTGAATTAAAAAAACAATTTCCAAATGCCGAATTTGAAGTTCCCGCGCGATCCGCGCCAGTGCAGCGAGTCAAATTTTGCGGTCTCCTGCGACTCGACTTTTTTTCAGACCTCCGCTCCACGCTATGAAGCAAAGCGCCGTTCCCACGGCGACCCCAAGCGAGGAGGAGGTGATAACACGCCGACGCGGGAAAAAACCGGTTACTTCCAGACTCGCCGTGTTGCTCGCCGACGAGCACCGCCAAGTTTTCCGAGGGAGGGTACAAATCTAGGAAGCAACATCACACCGAACTCTGATTTCTGGTATTTCAAAAAGAGGGGCCGTAGTGCGTTCGCAGTTGCGTTAAAAAACATGTTTTACGATTGCTGTTATTATATGTTATAGAAATGTCACCTACAAAGCTTCTAAATTTCCTGATTTTTGACGTCACCGATCAAAAGAAGCGAGGAGGAGAGTGCGGGAAATTTAAACGCCAAAAATAAAAAGGCGCGCGCGGGAAACTTTTTTTTCGCGATGCGTTTTTTTTTGCGTGTCTATACTACAACTTGCATCGTTTTAGACAATAAAAAAAATATGACCTTTGGGTTGTCAGTGCCCCTTGAAGTTTTGCAGCGACTTCCCACGCGGGAAACATGAGAGGGACGACTGAGGCCGATGCTGCTGTAGAACAAAGGGATCCGTGAATCGCTATAGAGTTTTAAGCACCAAATTATTTCGGCCTTTGTCACAGCGCTCTTCAGTAGAAAGCCGCTCATCAACGTCTTCACACTTGTTGTGGTGGCTGCAGGCTCCTCAGGGGCACATGTGCGATCTCCGCAACATCCGACCGAAACGTTCGTTGCTGCCGCAAAAAATTACAGATGTCCAGATTGGGAACGGATTGACTGCGACTTCAAAGCAGCAAGGTGCTTTTTGCTCGATGCGTCGTGTTTCCCATGTTGCTCAAAGAAAACATTTTGCGGCACATTGAGCACTGAGCACTGTGAGGATCACTTTGCACGGGCTTAATCCAGCTTGCATATTCCGATATATTCGGATTCGTCCAGTCCGGATTAAACGAGCACTTTCTTGCCGCCGACATCGTCAACGAAGAGGCCACTTGCGGAAACACGACGCTCAACGACACACGTCAATAACCGAATGTATGGCAGCATGGCCGCCAGATGCGCACCACTGTGACGCACACTTTCGGATCGGATTGGATTAAATTGCGGTCTGCGGCTTTCCCATTTGTTACTAAATCTAGTGGCTTTAACTGGATTTAGCCTAGCTTGGACTGAATTTGTCGGCTGTTCCCTGTGGATCGGGTAGCACACTACATCGGGTGAGCAGAGCCCGCGTTCCGCTCTCAGCAGTATTGCCTATTTTTCTGCCCCCCAGTCGTCGAGCCTTTGCTCAGAGAAGTCGATGGCGTTTCCGGCTCATTTTCCCTGACCGGGCTCGCTTTTTGACAATTTCCCTGATTTTTCCCGGACAATTAAAATTTCCCTGACAATTCCCGGTTTTCCCGGATTTCCCGGTCGCTAGACACCCTGACCAAGGACTATGTCAATACAACATTGAATCAAAGTGAGAAAATTTGTTTGGCCTCTTTAATCTTACATGGCGTTACTGAGCAGAAGTTCCAGTGTCATCTACACTATGACCTTGCTTAAAAACACTCTTGCAAGCTCCAACAAGCATCTGTGGTTGTGTAATTCTTTCTTTTACATTGCAATTAAAAAATTATGCTCACATCACTTATCACAACATGCTTGCTAAAGGGAATTTTTCTTTCCTTCGAAACGATGAGCAAGTGGGAGTTCGACAGACATAATCGCCACAGAACTGAACTTAACACAAAAAATAAACTCGCAATCACAATGCCTCCTTCAATGAGAAATAAACTCGGAAAACCAGATTCCCTCTTACAATCCAAGGAGGTGCTAAGAGCAAATAATACGCCAGAAAGAAAGGATGGGTCAGTGGCAATCTGCATGTCATGTGTTTGCAGTTGCTTATTTTCTGCTGGAGAACTGCTGAAGAGCTCAAAGCATGTGGCGTGAAAGCTCGCGCTACAGAACAGAACCCAGGGATCCTGGGTTTAATCCTCACCCCTGCCAGTTTTGATCTGGATCAGCATCGTACTGGAATGCACTCATGTACCCCTACTGCATGATGCCCACAATAAAAACATTTTTTTTTCTCATCTACAGCCGCGATTCCAGATGCCCATTTAGGCAGATTAGCTTCCTCTGTCTAAACCTACACATAACAAGATTTTATGAAACAGGAATAATTTGAGGGCTATATTCCAAAGGCAACAAACAAATTCATTGAAAAAGACTCTCTTCAAGTCACTGTGGATACCACCCCCTCCCCTTTAAAGAGGGTGCAGCCATTGACAAAAGCCTATTCGCCCCCCAGCCCCCCCCCCCCCCCCCCCCCACACACACACACACACACACACACACATTTTCTCTGAAAATGAGGGGGAATAGAGACTAGGAGAGAAGCAAAAAAAACCTAAAATAAACGTCTCTCCTCCCTCATTGAAAGAGCGAGAAAAAAAAAAAGAGGCAAAAGCGAGCTTAGGCACTAATAAAACTCACAGGTGGGATTTTGCAAGGATAAAAACCTGTAGGCCTGCACCCTCTCCCCTTTTCCAAAGGAAAAAAAAAAAAAAAAACGATTGAAAGACCGACGAACAAGGGCAGGGGGCGACAGCTGTCCCTCTCATCCCCTTCCCCCGAAAATCCCCGTCATCTTGTGTGTCCTCAGCGTAAACCTAAAACGGAAACCGGAAGCCGAGCTCCGGGAGGAGGGGGGGCCGCACGCGCGGCGCGTCCGCTTCCGGCCTTAGAACATCCGCAGCGCGGCAGCAGTTTCCGAAAAACTGCTAAGCCAAAAGACGTTGGGTTTGAGTAGTAAAGAGATGCCCTCGCTGCACGAGACTTTGACGCCATAAATGCGTACAAATGCAAAAAAATAAAAGAAATAAAAAAAAAAAAAACATTGCGTAAGCGCGTGTGTGGACGCCTTTCTTTTTTTCTTTTTGCTCTTCGTTCTATCGGGGATTACTTCATCACGGCGAAGTAAACGCTACTTACACACACAAACAACCAAAAAAAAAAGCAGAAAAACCGTAAAAACATTATAAGGTACCATTCAAGAGCGTTTCCCACTAACTTAAACTTCGCTTACAGTCGTGTTCGAGGTTAATGTCGTCTTTTCTTTGTTTCTTTTATTCGGGTTGTTTCAAAATGGTAAACTTACACCAGCTCGCCTGCGCCGTCACTGCATTATCTTAAATGATAGCCTACTTAGTTGTGAAGCAAATACGCAAGTATTGCTCGACAAAGCAACCTAACGTTCCTAAATAAAAAAAAAAAAAGTTTTCGGTCGATACGTTTATTGATATTGGGGTGGCCGAAATGGCACACATCACATAGTGGACAGCTACGACTGAAAGCAGACGACGAAGGGTCAAGCGTAGCAGACGACAACGAACTGCGCAGGCCAGCAGGAGGAAGTCAAAATAAACAAACACGCGGCAGCGAAGGACTCGAGACGCCAAAAAGGGAAAGATAAGAAAGCGGAGGTTCGGATGATAAGGCAGGGTAAACAGGAAAGTGGAAACAAGAACTATGAAACACGGACAGATGGACGACGGATAGAAGAGGCCCGGTTATTTGAAACCAGAGAACGAGCGGGGACCGGAGTGACAAACGACAGTGGTTATACTAAAACGTTGAAGAACTGCGCGGACGATTGTAACGTCTGATAGGCAGTGTGACAAGTGTAATGGCTTATTAGTTAACAGACAAAGTGTAATTCCTTCGAATTCATCACACTTATCACACAAAGTGTAATTCTTTAGAATTCATTACACTTATCGCACAAAAAACTCGAGTTCATTACACTTGTCGCACAGAGAATTCGAGTTAAATACACTTATCACTCAGAGAATCCGAATTCATTAGACTTATCACACAGAAAACTCGATTACATCATCACTGTGATTATAAGGTACATATTTATATTCTTGTTTTTTTCCCACATTAAAGTTCAGTTGATAGTAGTACTTTGTTTATTGCATTTCTTGTCCTGTTCTCTAGCGCTTTTATATTTGAAAAAAATAAAAAATAAATAAAACTCAAGAGGAAAAAAAAAAAAAAAGAAGGAAAGAACAGGTTTTGCTGGCAAGGTTGGACGAACGGAGGAAACGGATGATTTTAGACACAAAGAGGCGGTTATAGAAGATCTGTGGAAAAGGACTACAAGCGTTTTCACCTCAAGGATCTTAGTGTAAAAAGTCCGGCTCCTTGTGGAGCATTACCAATTCCCCTCTTTATGTAGATAATATCAGATTATTTTTTTTTTTACCCAAAATTGGTGGGGTAGGCGACTTAACGAGAGACGAAATTGAGAGCAAACTTTAAATGCCACCCATACAAAGAGTATGTGAATACCATCCATCCATCCGGAGAGAAGGAGGGGTGGAAGGGGGTAGGACGGTGATGAACGGAAAAAAGGAAGTGGAAAAGCCTTGGGCAGGGAGGGGGCAGAGCCGAAAAGATGAGTCAGCAGCAGCGACTGGGAACACGTAGGCGCGGCCCTCGGCCGCCCGTCCGGTCTGGAAAAAGCCGAAAACCGCTCCCTTTTTCGTGTGAATTCCCCGAACCGTGCATCTGCCGTGCTTGGGTCCTTCCTACCTCTCCCACCAGGGGTCGCAGCGAACGCGGGATGGATCCCTGTGGGTGGATGGATACGGATCTCAACCCTTTCACCATCATGTTGCGCAAGCCGCCGCTCGACTGAACGGGTTCAGCCGTTTTTATTCACTCATCCATTCATCCATCCACCAAGACACTTCCGTCGCACGGATGGCAAGTTTTAAGAGTTCATCATTAAAATGCTTAATCTACACTGTTTTGTGTATTATGAAGAGGTGAAATGTTATTAAAACCCCTAGCTAGGTGGCGCAAGCCGCCAGAGCCTGCGAAGTAAGAATGAGCTGGGATGACCTTGACGGATTCGCGTAACGCGGCACAGGTTGTTTTTTTTTTTGTTTTTTTTTTTGATGAAGCTTAAAGTACATGAATGTACAATTGTAAGAGATTGGCGGAAAGAGAGAGTTTCAAGTTGCTGAGTTCATTTACTGAGCCAGGAAAGGGGGACATTGACGAGAAACATTTCCTGAAACATGAGGCGACACTGCAGAAGTGGGGTGCGCGTTCGGGGTGCGTAGGATCCAAACTCCCACGGCACCGAATCCGCAATTTTTATCGACCACTCCTTCGTGGCCGCGGCCGCGAGTGCAATCTAAAGAAAGATTAAGTGGATTCTGAATGTCGCCGTGACGACAACGTGACGTGCGTTGCCCTTTCAGTTATGAAGAGTCGCAAGTTCAACTCTAGCGTACTGAAATTAAGTCATGATAAAAACAAAACAGCGCAAAGACAAGGACGAAGTAGAAGGAACAACAGGACACAGCGCTGTGTCCTGTTGTTCCTTCTACTTCGTCCTTGTCTTTGCGCTGTTTTGTTTTTATCATGTCTTACCAACTAGCCCAAACTTCTACGTTAATCAACTATGAAATTAAGGACTTGAATAGATCCTTAAATAGAAATTGCGACTGGAGCGTATTTGTTAAGCTCGTTGACTCCGCCAGGGGAATATTTCTGGCTAGTGTTGGTCACAGAGAGCTGTCAATCATCGCGCCCAATGTTTTACAGCGGAGCTGTTAAGGGCTAGTTTCCCCAGTTTCGTGTCCGGTACCAAACAAATGTCGACACAAAACTACACAAAACTCTGGGCAGCTACCGCCATCTATGAGCGATGGCGGCAACGGCGGCAACCTTTCTAGCTATCATAGAAGAATGGATAGTTGGGCGAGTTGGTGGGAATTCATCGTAGGAAACAGCGCGGAAAACAGACGAGGATGAAGAAGAAACACACGGGACGAGCGCATAAATAATCAGCCCGGATCGTTATATATATGTCTGATTCTTTAATCGTTCAAATAACCAATTACCCCAATCACACCTAAATACCTCATTGCCACAGTTTCGCTGGTCTTCCTTCTTCACCAAAGTAAAAAGGCTAAACGATTTTTTTTTTAAATTTTGATATCTAGTTTTTGTTTTACATTTTTTTAACAACAAAATTAAGTATAGGCTTTTCTAGGATGCTGGAATACCCTCAACTTAATCTTCGGAACGCGCGCTTAGCAACGTCCAGGCGACGACGTAACAACCGTCAGGATGAGTAAATTCCAACTCGAATAACCCCGAAAAAAAAAAAAAAAAAAAAAAACACGAGTGGGAAAGGTTGAGTAACCCACCGCCCACGTGGAAATAGTCACCCACTTCCACGCCTCACGCAGCAACGTTCACTAGAAAAACGTTGGAACAACACCCGTCCCTCTTTGTGAGGCACGTCTTGACGTCATCACGTGCACCCGTAACTCATTTAAAGCCACGTCCACGCGCCACACGGAGTCACGCCACGCTGCTCCTCGGACGCCGAGGGTGGGGTATTTTTGGCACCACGTGCTTCGACAAGAGGCGGCAATGCGCGAGGTTCCTGGATCCGATTACATCGAATGCCGCTTCATCTAAAAAGTGGAGGTCTCATAGCACGCCGCTTCATCGAACTGATGACGGCCGTTTGATCGAGTGGAGTGTTTTTATCGCTCTTTCCATGTTCGAAGACACATCTATGGCGTAAAATAAAAACGTGTAAAATTGAATAAAAAAAAAAAAAAAAAAAAAAAAAAAAAAAACAGGCCGTTTTTATTTTGGTGCAGGGTGCCACGGGTTTGTTTTAATAAGGTGATAACTACCCTCATTTTATCGCCCATCGTTTTTCTATGTTTTTTTTTTTTTTTTTTTTTTTTTAAGTACACGCGTACTGGCTCTTCCTGGAGTGAGTGCATGGCTTAGACTTAAGCCACCAGAGGCCACACTGGCGCCATCTATTGGGTAGCAGTGTAAACTCGGCGGTCCGGCATATTTTTTTATTTCTCTCGCGCATTATCCTTTCTTTCTTGGCTCGAAAAACTTTTGTCAATGTTATAAACGAGCCTTTCTATGGGTGTTACGCACATTTGACCTCGGAAATCCCGCAAAACCTTCGCTCTTGTGAAATGCAGTTCCAGGGTCACCGCACAGATGGCGCCACAATGCCAGTGTGTTCCCTCGTTTTAAAAAAAAAATTTAAGAAGTTTTAAGAGATCTCGTCTCTCTCAGTCGTACTCGGTCGCAAGAGTGTGAACGGGCCTTTATTCAGTAATACATACACACATACCCAACAAGGTCTCAAACACAGTTTCGGTCTTCGAGATCAAGTTTTCAAATACTTTTGTACAAGCCTGGCGACGCTCGGTCTCAGATAAGCTTTGGGCGTCCTATTAATATCATTGTCGTAATTTATGAGAACATTTCTACCGCAATCAAATATGAGAGCATTGGAGATTTCGTCACGTCGCAGTACAGTATCAAAAGGTTAAAAGTCAGGGGCATTTTTTTCTTTTCCCAACTGCGTTTCGTGAACATAAAACAGCGTGACCTTTCAATGGCCAATGATTCTCTCATGTAGTTTAAATGCCACCCTATGACTGTTGTGATTGTGGCATCACTTCATCTTCTAATTCATTCCCCCACTAAAGTGCAGTACATTCAGTTCTTATATTTGTCCCTAAATTAATATTTCTTTTACACTGGTAGCATAACACCGTGTAACTATTGGCAATAATCAAATAACTACCAGGCCCAGGCTGACAATATTCCAAAAAATTCTACATGTTGATTTACGCTGAGCCACCTCGACCCCTGCACCTATCCCCAATCTGCGACAACCAAGTCCCCTCTCCCGCTTATCAACTGCCTACATTCAAAATGCCTGCAACAAAATTTGCAATTGAATGAGTGCCAGTTCAATAATTGTCAAAGGTACAACCACAAACGTGTCCTTGAGCGACGCTGAAGTAGCTCAGCTACGCCAATCAGCGGAGGCCCTCCTAATATGGTTTGAACTGTCCCCAAGTCCATCTTGCCCGTGGCATGCTAAAGAACTTCTCATGCAAGAGATTAAACCTCCTCAAACATTTACACCTCGCACTTCTCCAAAAGCTACGACCGTAAACTTGAGCCTTTCGAAGGTTTTCTGCTCCAACAGAACACGCCTGGTGAAACCCTACCGCAGGAGCCTGTACCCACAGCTTTCAATGACAGCGGAATGGAATACAGACCAGAAAAGAACACAAAAACGCAGACTTACCCTAACCCTGTAGGTGACTCCTGACCCCAGCACTTCCTGGTCTGTATGTAACCATCCCCTCGGAGGTCTGCTGACAAATCCCTGAGGCAGCTGGTGGTGACACGGTTCCTGCTGCTGCTGCGCTTGCTGGTGATGCTGGTGCCTTGGAGCTGGGGTTGCCACCTGTCCCCACGACGCGGCTGTGGCCATTCTCCTCACCGGCGGTGTCCTGACGGCGGGTGGTTCGGACGACAGTAAGACAGACGCCGGGACGCTCGAAGGAACTGGGGGCGGCGGTGCTGGCGGTAGGGAAGAAGGCGATATCCTCGCAGACGCGTTGGACGTTGCGGACACCGGGGTTGGCACGGGTGGTGCGACGGTGCTCGAACTCCTGCGAAAGAGAGCGAGGAGGAACTCGTTTGAGCCATTTCGACTTTTTTGCAGCCCTTGGGTCAGAAGGCTCGAAGATATTGCTCGTTGTGGCTATTCGCACCTTTCGGAGATTGTGGCACAGCGGTGTGAGAATCGCGCTCCCTAGCTCCTGAATGATTGGCTCCACAATGAAGGTGCTTGGTTACACCTTCCTGACGTGCAAGTCTTAAGTGCTCGTATTTCATAAAATTATAATCATTTGCACGTCACCGACCCAGCATCCTACTGCTGCTTTACAATGAACATCCAGATGACTGCCATTTTGATAGGAACCAGTGTGCACCCTACAGGACGTGAAAGTTGCGAATTGTGGCGAGCCAAACCAATCTACATACTGTATGCAATGTATCCACTACAGCATATTTTGCCCGATGTACCTCTCGGTACTCCTCTCCTTGCCACAAACAGCAGTAAACAGATATGGGAATTGTCGAAACTGCCATCATTATTTACCAAATGTTTTCTCTATACATCTGCATAGATAGCTTCTTCTGCATTCTGGCTTCCTATCTTTCCCCTTTCAGCTTCATACACTATCTTTTCCATCCACGCTTGATCCGGTCCGTTTTTCCACAATCTGGTTGACAGCCACCAAGCCTGCTTTCTACATCTATCCACCTACCTCATGTAGAAGTACCTGGACATTTCACTTGTCCTATGCCCTTCCTCCGTTGCCCCGAAGCAAAGAAATGAAGAAACCTCCTGGGGACGTTACTTCAATGCGAACTGTGCTGCGGTGGTGACCACTGGTAACACTAACACTGAAGCTACAAATGCCCCACCTGTGCCCATAAGTGTTCCATTCCACTGCTGGAAACTGAAAAGCAGCACACGCAATACCAATGTGCGTGGAAGGTACATGTATGTTTGGCAGCAACACATGTGTGCTCGGGACATGGGTGACAGCTACACATGTGGTTGCAGCACCAGCGCAAGTTACGCGGGGTAAGTGTCACAAGAGTGACAGTGACGTATTTGAAAGCAATATACCTGGCGGCAACATGTGCTGTTGCAGCATTTGGCATCCGTAAAAATGGCAGCATACGAGACAGAGAAAAAGGTGAACAGAGTACAGCAACATGCAAGAAAGGGCACGAAAACAAGAATTACAAATGGGTGAATGGATGGATGGACACTGCTAAACTCTTCAAATTGGGTGGCGGCTTGCACCACCTATGCAGTGTGGCAAGTAACATGCAGGAAAGAACAGATAAGCAAGCATTAGATGTGCGTGGATGTATGAAGGCGGCTGGATTCCTCTAATCGAGCCACAGCTTGCACCACCTAGCCAGAGTTCGAGCAACACTGGCTAGTAACACGCAAAAAATAAAAGGACAAAGTAACAAGTTTAACTGAATCCTCGAATTGGGCGGCGACTAGCGCCACATAGCGAGTATGGCAAGCAACACTGGTTAGTAGCGTGCAAGGATTGGATTGATGGATGGATGCATACAGCTGGACCCTTTGGATTAGGTGGCGGCTTGCGCCACCTATCCAGTGTGGCAAGCTTCGGTGATCATAGCAACACGCACCCTTGGGGCAGGCGGGTGTAGCGCTCAGATCCGGCAGGGCCCGTGGCCGCGTCGTCGTCTGCGCCGGCCCTGCTGTGCTGGCTGGGATCCTCCTTCCTCCTGAGGTTGGCCTCCAGGTGCCTGACAAAGGCCGGCGCCCTGGCGTCCGCGTGGTCCCGCGGCGCCGCGGTGGCGCGAGCCGAGGTCGAGCTGGCGCCTCCGCCCGTGGTCGCGGGCGCCGAGGCTGGGGCCGGCACAGAGCCCCGGGGTGGGCTGGAGCTGTGCAGGCGGGGCTTCTCGGCGGGGACGATCAGGCGGGACGCCGCCGACGGCTTGCGGAAGGTGCGGCTGGCCGCGGACGTTGGGGGGCCGCAGCAGTCAGCCAGGGCGGCCGGCGCAGCGCCTGTCACAGACCATAGAGAGATGGCACAAGTCAGCAACCCGGTGGTTTCACTCTCTCCCTACCTGGTGGCTACATATGCGTGACTCTCGCCGAGTACCTTGGCAAACATGCCCGACAAACAGACCCTCTTACAAAGATGACCGCGATGCCGAAAGGAATGCTGAGAGGGGGGGGGGGGGGGGGGGGCACCACAGGTTTGTACATTTAGTGACGCCAAAAATATTCACATACAATAACATGTAATGTGCCATTAATAATAATAATAATAATAGATTGCTTATTTAATGTGCCTTAAAAACAACCACGTGGGTCTTCACATTGGCGCACACAAGACAGAAAGAAGAAACACAGCACACGAACAGCTTAAAATGTACAAATTAGCATGACTACAAATACTGTAAAACCCTTTATTTTCGCTGCCCCTATATTTCGCGAATCGGTCACAGAGGACATAATCGCAGCCATTAAATTTCGCGAATTCCAGACGCCTGCATTGAAACTCTTAAGGACCGAAATTTTTGCGTGCCCTTAAATTTCGCTAATTTTTCAATTCGCGATATTCGCGAAAATTAAGGGCTCGCGAACAATGAGGGTTTTACAGTAGGTCGCACACTTCACACAAAATGTAACAGAGTTTCAACTTTCAACTAGACTTGCCAAGTTCCGGCGAAAAACTGGGAGATCTGTGAAGATGTCCAAGCTAGACGATGCGATTGTATTCAATGAAATTTGCATACGGGACAGTGGTGAGAGTTTAGTCATGAATTGAACATAAAAGACAGTAAAATTTCTGGTAACGCGACAAGGAACATGAAAATCGACAGAATTCAGAAGTTGATTAGCATCAGTCCAACCATTTACCACCCTGTGCAAAAAAATCAGATCACGCTCGAATCTTCTATTTGACAAAGACTTAAGTAAAACGCTCTTAAGAAGAAATTCATAATCATAATAAAAGCGACGCTGAAAGTGTCTATCATATAAAATGCGTATCATTCTTTTTTGCACTGATTCAATACTTGTTAGAGAATTCCAAACAACAGAAGCAAATTCAAGCCGTGAACGAACTAAAGCACAAAATAAACGAATCATACAAGCAGGGCGTCTGAACTTTTTAGTTATACGAGATATGATACCAAGAGTTTTCATCGCACGGCCAACAATAAAAGAAACATGAGCATTGAATGACAACGCGCTATCAAGGCACACACAGAGATCTTTCATTACAGTCACGCGTTCGATTGGGGTTCCTCCCAAAGAGTAAGTAAAATGCATAACAGTGTGTCGTCTGCTCAAAGAAAGAACCTTAGTTTTGATAGGATTTAGGAGCAAATTATTCGCCAAAGACCATTGCAGTATGTTGTTCACTTCGTGCTGAAGAGCATTACAATCCAGAGGAGAAGCAACGCGCATAAAAATCTTAATGTCATCCGCAAAGAGTAGCAGCTCAGCTTTTTTTACACATGAGGCTATATCATTAACAAATATCAGAAACAGAAGAGGCCCAAAATAGACCCCTGTGGGACACCTGAAGTTGAGTAAAATAGTTTAGAAGGGACACTAGAAATTCGAACATGATTCATACGACATGACAAGTAGCTTTGAAACCAGTTAAGTAGTTCAGAACAACAACCGTATAACGATAATTTATGGAGCAATAGCTCATGATCAACTTTATCGAATGCTTTAGACATATCAAAATAAATAGCATCTACCTGTCCCCTGTTGGTAACAATTGGTGCTGCGAAATGTAAAAAGGAGCACAAGTTGGTTTCAACTGACCGTCCCGTAATGAACCCGTGCTGCGAAGTCGTTAATTTTTGACGAAAGTAATGAGTTATTCATTTATAAATAACTTTCTCAAACACCTTAGAAAAGCCGCACAATAAAGAAACAGGCCGATAATTACTGACAACCGATGAATCGCCCCCCTTTAATATTGGCACGACAACCGCTTTCTTCCATAACGATGGGAACAAACCAGAGCGAAGTGACAAGCTGAAAATGTGTTTTAAAATCGGTGCGAACAAGTCACCACAACCTTTGATTATAAAGCTCGGAATACAATCTACTCCAGTAGATAACCTCGGTTTAAGGTTTCTGATACCTTCCTCAATTTCATCCGTATCTACTCTGAAGCCCGATAAAACATCCTGGCATTTTACTTCCATGTCAATAGGCTGAAGAGTTGGCTGACTAACTGCGTAGAATTGACTAAAATAGTCTGCAAAACGGTCTGCCACCTCTGGTGGGGACGCAAAATACTTAGTGTTTCCAGTAGAACAATCCCGCAGTGAAATTTCATGTGCATTGTTACGAGTGTGCTGCTTTGCAAACTTCCAGAAAATTTCGGGGCGGCGGTTCAGACTGCGCTCGACATCATCAAGATGTAACTGTTTATCGCGCGAATACAATTTTTTGACGAGAGAACGATAAATACTAAATTGAGTGTACCAGAAGCTAGAGCCTGTTTTTTTGAAAATTCTATGAAAATGATATTTTTTCTTAAGGTACATTTTTAAATCATTGGAAAACCAGTCCGGGTAATTGGAAAGTGGAGAATTGCGTTTTGGAAGAAAAATGCTAATTCGCGTCTGCACAACCGACGTAAACGCTTCTGTTGCGAGATTGGTGTCATCCATAGCAAGAACAGCACTCCAGTTATAATTATGAAGGTATTTATACATTCCTAAATAATCTCCTTTGGGGTAACAGTAGGCGGAGGGTCTGTTCAATGCTTGCAACTTTCTTGGCAGCCGTATTTGAACATTGAGAGCTGGATGATATACATCCATTTGTACTAGACGGATCGAAACAGTACTAATTGATTCAATTGGAATATTTGATAACACTAGGTCAAGAACATTACCAGCAGAGTTTTTGACACTGTTAAGCTGATTCAGCCCGCAAAAATGTATAAAAGATAACAACAACCCAGCTGCCTTATTTGACGTGATTAAGTCGCCACCGTTTATAACGTCCAATGACCAATCTATTTCCTGAAGGTTAAAGTCCCCGTACATTTGAACTCTGTACCTATCGAAGTTTACTTGTTGTTCCAGCGTTTCAAGATGTTCGATAAAAATTGAAGGATCGCATAGTGGTGGAAAATAGTTGTTTCCAATAAGGTAATTAAAACCATCGGCAGTTTTAATTTCTACCCATAAGTATTCTGAATACGATTCTAGGTCGAACCTTCGATGTGACTCAAGCGAAGACTGAAGCGCAATCAATACGCCACCACCTAGCTTTTGCCCCGTGCTTATGTAGTCTCTGTCGCGGCGGTAGACATTATAGTTAGGTGTGAAGTAATTCGAATTCGGAATGCCATCGCAGAGCCACGTTTCTGATAAGCAAATAACGTCAAAGTCGGCAGTAATAAGATTAGACATAAACTCATCAGCCTTTGTGCGCAGTCCTCCTCGAACATTTTGATAAAAAATGCTAAGCACTTCCGACATTTACATCTGATGTCGTTGAGCTGATTTGAGCAACTTCCCGTTTGGCAACACCGAAATTGCGTGGCTCATGAACTGCTTTTTTTTTCACTGCTGGATGCGCTGCGCTGACTTGGTTTTGCCTGGCGCGGAGGGCCAGTTATGTTCATCAAATATGTCTGTATAATTGTTGCTTATTTGTTTTGTCTGTTATAATTACAAAAAAAATGTTTATTGTATTTTATATTTTGAGACTCGAAACCCCGTCCCACCACACCTTCCAAGACAACGTTAGTAGTATCTGTAGATAAATAAATAAATAAAAATACATGCACTACCTATAGTTTTCATTGTGGTTTTAGGTTACTAGTATGAATTGTATGCTTGTGTATAAAAACCTTCATTCACACCAGTTGTCATTATATGAAATGAAACGGTATAATACACACATAAATTCGCAATAATCCACTAAAAGGCAATATTTTTCCTTTCAACCACTTTGCGATACAAGACAGAACCAAACTCAAACAACGTGGTTGCGGATCTATGAAACAGGCCCATTAAATATCCCTCGGTAAGGGGGGGGGGTGGGGGGCTCCCTTTAGGTTCTGAGCTGATTTGAGCAACTTCCCGTTTGGCGACACCGAAATTTCCATTAAGGAAGGAGGCGTGGCTCATACACCATGGGTGGAGGACAAACGACACACAAACACAAAAAAAAAAAAAAAAAAATCTAGTCCAGAAACCTAATACAAGAGAACAGGAAGGGCTTTTGGACACCGTTAAAGGCACACTCCCACAATCAAATAAGAAGCAATAAAAAAAAAAAAAAAAATTAAAGGAGGGGGGATGTCCCGGTGCCGGTTTTGTCGGTGACGAGCTAGAAAAGAATGGAAGAGACTAAAAACGAAAACGAGAGAAAAAAAAAGAGTAAAATAAAAAAGAAGGTGGGAGAGGAAGCTAGGTAGGTAGGTACTTCCCGGAAACAGAAAACCAACTTCCGGCCCGTAGCCGACACTCGTACACGCGCGCACACATACACACACGCACGCAGCTTTCTGGGGGCACGGCAGGCAGGCAGAAGGGGGACAAGGGAGGGTGGGGGGCTCATAAAGAGGGGGAAACGGAAAGAGGAAACGGCTGCGCTGGTCCCCCATCCTCCCCAGTTCGGACGTCGGTCCCCCCCCTCAACGTCCCGTCGGCTGCGTCGCTGCTGGGCGACCGTGAACGAAACAAATAAATGAAAATAAAACAGGTTTAGTAAGTGCGCGATGAAAATTAGAGAGGCGTCAGAATGAGAGGAAATCAAACAACGATGTGGGCGAACAGATAGAATTTGTGGTATGGCTGTCTAGGAGGAAAGTTGTGACGATTTATCGGGAGAGAGCGGTCGCGCGATTCAAGCCTACAGCGTGGTCCGTACGCGAGAAGAAGCGCCAAGTTGCACTCCTAGGGCTAGAAGGGAACATGCTAACAAAAACGGCCGGATTGAGCACTTTCTTACACCCTGTGGAGGTGTTCTTTGACCGCAAATGGGAACGCGACCCCTTGTATGTGTCTGAAATACCCAGGCTCGATCTAAAATGAGCCGTAACTGCACGTAGCAATCTACACTTTTCGTCAAAAGTATTGTCGCCTTTATCATGCAAAATCCCAAAGCGTAGCTCCCTTTCTATAAAATATATCTATATCTGTATATATATATATATATATATATATATATATATATATATATATATATATATATATATATATATACAGGGTGTTTTTTTTTTTTAAGCTTAACAGATTTGTTTAAAAAAAAAGCCGTGAAAGTTACACTTATGCCGCTTGTGGAGGTGAGTTATACGGCCAGGGGGACAGATTATAGGGGGCTAATCGTAACGATCAGTCGGCTAATTAATTAAAATTTGTTAATTAACTTTTTAATTAATGGAAATAGACATATGGTTCCAATTAGAAACTTGCTCAGCGTCATCGAAAACCCCTAAATCAGTCTTTTTGAGAAAGACTTTGAGCGCGTGAGAAGAGTAATACTGCACTAAAGTTACCACTCGTGAAGCAGGTACAAGGCTGGGGCTAGATAAGATACGGAAAAATCGCGCGGGCGCCTTATCGCAACCTCTAGCTTTGTACCTGCTCCACGAGCGGTAACTTCAGTTCACTACTACGCTTCTCACGCGCTCAGTCTTTCTGAAAATGACTGATTTAGGGATTTTCGATGACGCTGAGCAAATTTCTAATTGGAACCATATGTCTATTTTCATTAATTAAAAAGTTAATTAACGAATTTTAAGTAATTAGCCAACTGATCGTTACGATTAGCCCCCTATAATGTGTCCCCCTGGCCGTATAACTCACCTCCACAAGGGCATAAGTGTACCTTTCACGGCTTTTTTTAAACAAATCTGTTAAGCTTAAAAAAAAAAAAAAAACACCCTGTATGTATATATATATATATATATATATATATATATATATATATATATATATATATATATATATATATATATATATATATATATATAGCCAGGGTCTGACATGGTAAACCCTGGAGCCGGGGAAAAGAAGGGATGTATGTAGGACAGACACAAAAAGGGGAGAAGCGTCGGAAGGTGTAGCCGACCAGCGAAAGAAAGCAGACGACACGCAGACGAAATTCGTTGGCAGGAAGAGCGCCGCTGTTATGCAACCGCGTTTTTTTTTACTTGGAAATTTGTTATTATTGTTTGCGTTTATTTTAAACCAAAAGTACGTTACAAAAATATTATGTTCATTTTTAGACCACGGTCGTCGCGAGCAGTCTCAATTAGAGTAACTGTATAGGAGGAGTGGCCCAATACGGAGGAGTGGCCCACGTGACCACTCCTCCGTATTGGCGGAGGAGTGGTCACGTGGGCAGAAGTGGAGCCGACCTTCGTGCGGGAAAGCGGCCTTCCAGAGCGCCGAGTTTCGGGGGAACATATTTTCCGCTTTGCGTTCGAAAAATATAGATCCTAGACTAAAATTGAACAAGCCGAAGGCTTCCAAGTCATTGAACATTATGTGCGTCAACTGGGTACAGTAGAATCCTGTTTTTTATAACGCGAGCGATGTTTTAGGACATCCGTTTCCAAGGTATGTGAAGCAGACGACACGGACGACGATTGCGTTGCTCGCGTCTGCGGCTCTCGCGGAGTGATACGCGATACGCGACCGGCACATCCGGCCTATCTTGGCGAGTGGGCGAGCTCTCGTTCGAAAGCGAGGGGACGGCTTTTTCGTTAGCCGCTGCGTCATTTACCGCAATGAATTTTGCATGCGCGTAAAAGAGCCCCGTGAAAATGACAGGCTGCTGTGTTACGAAGTGCACGAATCGGGCGGACAGCGACAAGAGCTTGTACCGGATTCCGACGGCGAGACACTCGAATTCGCAAAATGGCAAGAGCTTTAGATAAAAAAGAAAAAAAAGTTGTGCACAATTTTAGCATGAAAGTGCGGGTGCTCGACTTTACTCAGATTCGCATATATTTGGGACGCACGACGGTAAAGCACTGCTCAGTCTACCAAAAACCAAATAAACTGTCTGCTAAAAAAAAAGAAAAAGTCACAGGTTGAGCAGCGGCAGCCGCTCTTCGATTAAACACAAGGGGAAAATAAGGAGGCCTGCGTTCTTTTGCCTCTTGCGATCGCTCGAGGGAAAAGGTCCTCCAAAAGTTGGGCAGACAGCGGGCTCACGATGCTATATGCGCCCCGGCAACCACGACTTGACGACTTCACTTCACACGCGACCCGCGGGACCCGCGGGTGCGATTTCTGCGATCGAGAGGGAAACAGGAAACGACGGGACAACGATCACGCGCATGCACGGCTCGTCGTCGCACGCCGCACTATTTTCCTTCCGCAGCGCGCCGCAGTACGCCACAGCACGCAGCCTCGCGTCTGCGCCTTCGTGCCCCTGCAAAAACCGACCGTGGCTTTCCGCAGTGCTTGGCTCCAGAATGGCACCATTGCGGTACTCTGCTCCGCAAGCGGAGCATATACAGTTACTCTAGTCTCAATTAGAGTAACTGTATATGCTCCGCTTGCGGAGCAGAGTACCGCAATGGTGCCATTCTGGAGCCAAGCACTGCGGGAAGCCAGGTCGGTTTTTGCAGGGGCACGAAGGCGCAGACGCGAGGCGGCGTGCTGCGGCCTGCTGCTTAGCGCTGCGGAAGGAAAATAGTGCAGCGTGCGGTGACGAGCCGCGCATGCGCCGTGATCGTTGTCCCGTCGTTTCCTGTCTCCCTCTCGCAAAAAGCGCACCCGCGTACGCACCCGCGGGTCCCGCGGGCCGCGTGTGAAGTGAAGTCGTCAAGTCGCTGTTGCTGGGACGCAGATAGCGTCGTGAGCCCGCTGTCTGGCCAACTTTTGGAGGACCTTTCCCCTCGAGCGATCTCAAGAAGCAAAAGAACGCAGGCCTGCTCATTTTTCCCTTGTATTGAATCGAAGAGCAAGTGCCGCTGCTCAGCATGTGACTTTTTTTTTTTTCAGCAGACAGTTTACTTGATATTATGTAGACGGAACAGTGCTTTACCTTCGTGCGTTTCAATTATATGCAAATCTGAGTAATGTCGAGCACCCCACTTTCATGCTAAAATTGTGTACCACTTCTTTTTTTTTCTTTTTTTTATCCGACGTTTTTGCCATTTCACGAATTCGAGACGCCCTAATTGAGAGCTCTTGGAGACAGAATTTTTTCGCATGGTTTCAAGTTGGGCTATATTTTGAATTCGCTTGAATCGCAAACCTTTGGGGCTCGCGAATAATAGATGTTAGACGGTGCTCCAAACTTTGGGAGATGCCGCAAGGTGCAAACTGCCTAATATAAAAAAAAAAGTTCACCGACGTTCCACTTTCATTGCGGATACGTCTTTGAAAATGCAGTCGAATTCGTTGCAGGGACCAGAATGATGCCGAGATTGACTGTTTTCCTATTGACCAGTATATTCCGCCCGAGAATAGGGTGATAGAGCTCTGTCTACTTTCAGTGCGTGACACCAACCTACATCTCGCTTTCTCTTCTATTTTGAATATTCTGCTGAACCTATTAAACTGTTTTACTACCACCGACATGGTCCCTCGAAGAAATTGCGAACAGGCACAGCACTAACAGTCTCTAAAACATGTTTATCCACACAACTGCCTGCAGAAATCTTTTGGCGTATTGTAAAAGGGCAGACAATGGACCTTTTCCGAGAAGCGTTCTGCGCAAGCGCGAGCGCGCGATGCCAAGCGGCGGAAGTCGGTACCAGAAATCGAGGAAATTCGGAAGGACGCTGTGAATCAACGGGTCGAACGCGTAATTTCAGCATACATATAATTGCGTTACACAAAAAAATAAAGTGGACGGAAAGCAAAACACGACGTCTGGATGGACGCCACGGATGCCCCTCTTTAAAGTCGCGTTGGGCACTCGCCGCTGCTCAGAGAGCGAAGAAACTGGTAGCGTAGCTTCCATTATCGATTGGTAGCGCAGGTAGGTCACTTCCTCGATTTTTAGTTCGTGCAGCCACCGCCTGGTGCCGTCGGTATGTGGAAAAGGTCCATTATTAAAAATGATCTCCTTCCCATACGAAAAAGCCAGACAAGGCGGCGTCTCACATCGTGTCCCGCCGTCGGAATCCGGTACAAGCTCTTGCCGCTGTCCGCTCGATTTTTTCACTTCGTAACACTACAGCCTGCCATTTTCACGGGGCTCTTTCTAAGCGCATGCAAAATTCATTGCAGTAAACGACGCAGCGGCTGATGAAAACGCCATCCCCTCGCTTTCGAACGAGAGCTCGCCGACTCGCCGAGATGGCCGGATGTGCCGGTCGCGTATCGCATATCACTCCGCGAGAGCCGCAGATGCGAGCAACGCGATCGTCGTCCGTGTCGTCTGCTTCACATACCTTGGAAACAGATGTCCTAAAACACCGCTCGCGTTAGAACAAAACAGGATTGTACTGTACCCAGTTGACGCACATAATGTTCAGTGACTTAGGAAGCTTTCGGCTCGTTCGAGTTTAGTCTAGGATCTATATTTTTCGAACGCAAAGCGGAAAATAAGTTCCCCCGAAACTCGGCCCTCTGGAAGGCCGCTTTCCCGCACGAAGGTCGGCTCCAGTTCTGCCCACGTGACCATTCCTCCGCCAATACGGAGATGGCGGCGAAAGGAAAAGAAACGCGGTACTCTGGCTCTGCAAGCAGAGCCTATACAGTTACTCTAGTCTCAATGAGGAGGTAGCGCCATCTATCGATACGTGTACTCCAAACGCGCCCCGCCACTTGACTCGGTCGTCTGGGTCGCCGTCCGCCGGTGACCCTGGTACGTTCTTTTGGCCCTAGTTTTCGCAGAAAGGGAGCTGCGCTTTCTAATTTCACAAGATAAATCCGACCTGTGAAATGCACCTTTGACCAAAAGGTTAGACTGCTACGTGAAGGCGCCGATTTTTACGGCCCGTTTTAGATCGAGCCTGGATATCTCAGACACCCTATACTTCTGTATTTCTGGGGAATGGTTGAGCGTTTCAGTCAGAAGTTGGAACACAACTTCCGAGGAATAATAGACCGATCTCACCAGTCAGTTTCGTAGAGTGACCGCTGCCGGCAAACTCCGCTCAGGGTTTGCGCGAGCAGAGCACGAGCTGTCTCGTGCAGCGGCACCTGCTTCCTGTGAACTACAGTTATGGCGGAGTCACGCATGCGTGGAACGCTTGATGAAATCGGTCTCTAGGGAGTATTCACTGGCAGCCATAGCTGTGCGCGCGACTGCTGAGTACAGATCACGGATTCCCCAGTTCTTTCACCGCGTGCATTCCGCACCACCAAGATTGCCGCTCTTAGCAGCCTATTAGTGTGAGCTCGTTCTGAGCATGCGCTCTAAACATCGCCCCCAGCGTGCGCGTGAACATTGCTTTGAGAAGCTTGTATACCTTTTACGCACGAGCAGACACATATGGCGGCGGCCAATCGCTTTGCCGCTGTGGCGACCGGCTTACAGATGGTACCACGGTGATAGTGACACACGAGGCACGACTAGCGGCATCTCTCTCGGCCGATGGGAGAGGCAGCGATCAGTACACCTTCGATTCTAGCCCACCGTACTTGTGGTTCACACGGCGAAGAAGCCCCTCAGACTATCATCCATGCGCATCAACCGGCACTGCATAAGGGACGGTCCAACTTGATCTTGGACTCGGCGTGCGACGACATAACCCCCGAAAGGGGGCAAACGCACACAGGGTTCGGACTCGGTGAACGGAACAGCGCACAATAAGACGAGCACAGAGAAAAGGAACATGCACGACACACAAGCGCTTGTGTGTCGCGCATGTTCCTTTTCTCTGTCCTCGTCTTATTGTGCGCTGTTCTGTTCATCATGTCTTCATACCAACTCGCCCAACTTACAACAGTTCGGACTCGGGTTTTCTTCTCATGTTACGAGCAGTAACCAGCTATAGGTTGTATTTTTTAATGATCATTACAGAAACAACGATCGAGCATCGTTACAGAAAACGTCCACACCAAATGAATTAGGCGTGTGGAGTAATAAGGTACGTTTCACGAAGTTGTAACTTTTACTTCTTTTTTTTTTTTTCAGGTGAAAAAAAGGACCTGTGGAGATTTGGGGGTGGGGTCTTCTGCAGCCACTAGCTAGCCAAGGCGATTCCGCAAAGTCCTTCGGAGCGCCAATCGCCGTATCCTATGCCGAGAGGTTCGGCCAATCACGAGGCTGGTAATACGTCCATAAGTAAAAATACTGCACGAGCTGTGACACTGAGCATAGTGACACGTCATGCTCAATACCAAAACGAGCGCTTTTTTTTTTAGGTTTTGTTATAGTTTTAGTATCTTATGTATTACCTAAGTGATTTTCTTCTTTCTCTATTAGAGAGAGAAAGAAAGAGGCGAGAGGGAGGGGGTGCGTGGAAGACTACTCGAGCGGAACGGTGTGACACGCAGGCGCGGATCAAAAGAAACAGGAAAGCGGCGGCCTCGGCTGCTGCTGCTACTACTACTACTACCCCGGTCACACGCTATCGAGCACACACGACGTGGCGGGGAGCGCAGCCGCCGAGGAAACGCTGCTGGCACGCGGGACGAGGAGAGAGCAAAATAATAGGACCGTAACGAGAGCCAGGACCGAAAGTCGGGCACGCACAACACACGTGCCGACCTGGACAGAAGCTACGCACCATTCGAGAGAGCCACCGAAGCCGCGCGAGACAGTCCGACCATCTTCCTCGTACGACTGATCACACAAAAAAACGTCTCGAGACGCGTTCGATGCACGCAAATCTTACAGGAGGAACAAATTGGCAGCCGCCAATTTGTTTCTTGGTGAAACCTCGTTCCAGGCGGATGGTGAGCGGGCGCATGCTAAAAAAAACGTTGGAGCACCGAATACCATCGTCGAACCCCGAGACATTTGAGACGAAACCCGAGAATTCCCGCCGCCTATTGCGGACCCAGCCTCGAGTTGCACGATGATTAGGTCGTCGTCGAGCAACGAACTTGCAACGATGAAAAAACGATTTTATACGTTCAGTTCTGTAGGAATTGGCGCTGCTGTTTCCCGACCAGCTAGCGCTACACTCGGATCAGGGGTGCAAACGACGTCGCGACGTCACATCCGAAACAAGCTCGCGCTTGTTTGTGTGCAGGAAAATGGCGGGATTCCACCACCGCGACACGCTTTATGGTCACTCGCGTTTCGCCCCTTCTAGAGTTTTAACTGCTTTCGCTTCTAAGTAACCCCCTTATAAATCTCTGCTTTTGTTTCAACGCCCTCCTTTTTCTTTTTTACGCACAATATTTTTGCGAAATACCTGACCCCCCTCATTATCCAGAATGGACCCTTCCCCTTTCGTCCAGCAACCTTCGACCCCCTCCCCTTTGCCCTTTCTCACGTACACGCACAAATAAATAAGCAAAAATAAACGTCGCTACTTCAGCGAGACGAAAACTACCACCACGCGAGCTAGCCCGTCGGCCTCGCAGAGCTCTCCAGCTACGTTCCTTTATTTTTTTATTCCTCCCCCCCTCGCACCCTTCTTCCTCTCTCCCCCCATTTATTAGTTTATTTCCTTCCCTCCTCCTCCCGACAGTTTCATTCACCAGACCCGCGATCCTCCTCGCCCTCTATCCATTCATAAAAATAAAGCGAGCCAAGCCAAGCCAGCCGCGCCTTCGGCAAGCCCTTCTCTGCAGCGGCGGCGAGCCAGCAGCAGGAGAAAAGACCGCGTAGCAAACGACCTTGGACGAAGGAGGGAAAGGACGGGCTGCTGCAGCTCTTTTCTGTCCTTTTTTCTTTCTCGCCCCTCCTCTTCACGTGCAACGCAACGCTCATACGGTCCCGTACTATGTGTAAACGAAACAAAGGGGAAAAAAAAAAAAAAAAGATCTTTCGAAAGTTTGCGACGCACACGTACGACGAAAGGGACACAGACGGACAGGCATGCACGACTGCCTAAAAACAAAGCGACGGCATTCGTCCTTGCTCTTAGGAGCTCTTTTTTTGTTTTAGTTTGTGAGGGACTATCTTCGGTCTGGATGAGCATCGTACCGGCGTGCGGTCGTGTGTATCACCACTGAGTGATGAACGTTCAACGTCTCCAGGCTGGCACTGCACTGGCCAAATTCCTCACGCCGAATGGGGCTGACAAAAAGAACTTGCCGCCGTTCCAAACAAACGGATTACAGGTAATTCCTGGGACCCAGTACCAGCGTTCCACCTGTGCCTCGCGCTGGCCTTCGATATGTGACGTAGAAGAATCCAGCATTACGGCCTGGTTAGCTACGAGGAAGTGTTGTTTCGCGAAGGATTTAAACCAAACACACCCCTTTCAAAGACACGCACAACAACAAACACGCCGTATTTTCCCAGTGCACAAGCTCCTGCCACTAAAACATTTCACCTGCGAAGGTAGCTGCGTGTAATCGTACCTTTCATAACATTACCTGGAAATAAGTATCTCGGGGATCTGTTTGTAATAAAGAATCGGTCAATAGATAACCGCTTTATGAGTGGTTAAAACAAATTACTGAAATAACTCGCGAGGACCGCACCATTGGCCATCCGCGGCGGTGCGCAACTAAGTTGGGTATTATTTCCCTCGATCTTGCGTAGAGTACATGTAGACTAACCTAGATTAGGTGGGCGCAAGGATACGTGTAGACTAACATGAATTAAGTTTTTTTTTTTTTTCTTCTCTTTTGTAAAATAACATTTGTGTTGTATGTAAAGAGCGGGTTGGTGAAAATACAGGAATCAAAGAAAGAATAAAAACACTCAGGGACAAGGACAGGCAGTACAGTTCTTTCTTGAAAGAACTGTACAGTCTGTCATTGTTTCCTAAATGTTTTTATTCTTTCTTTGATTCTTGCACAAAAGAAAACGTGTCATTTTTGCCGCACCTATTCTAACACGTCGCGTTCGAGGTAACTTTGTCCGAGACTGCGTTCGAGCACGAGTTGCGCATGTTGTAGCGTACAAAATCGCCATTTTTTTCTACACCAGTAAACTGTCCCTATAACTCTTTATGGATAGGAAGAAAGCCATATAGTTGTTCATTTCGTAGCGCGGATGTTACTATTTTTTTTTTAATGCGGTGAATTAAGGTAACTGCACGAGCATTTAAGACCGGAAGTTAACAATTCTATTATTCAATGCAAAAAGAGTGTCATATCTGTCTTTGACAACCAAATCGCGAGGGAACCCTTTCGCGAAGCGTATCCACCAAACGCTTTCTTGTTTTTTGACGTGTAGGACCGACGCACTCGCTAGGCGGCGCCCCCGACAACGTCGCACGTCAGAGCCAGCTGAAGTCGCATTCCGGCACTTTTTGGGGTGGTACAGATTTTCGGAGAGGTGTGCCGCAGGATGAGGTGATTTCGCCTTTCCGAGGGCGTTACCCAGGAAGTTCGAACACCCAAGAAGACACACGCCACGTTCCAGGAATCCGAGTGGGCGAGTCGAAAAAAAAAAAAAAAAAAAAAGACATACAACCAGAAACAGCGAACTTGTCAGTATAAAGTAGAACGCTACAACTTCACCAGAAAAATAAAAAATAAACATATAGACTCACGTTCGAATTTCGTTACCGTTGAGATGAATGGTAAGATTAAATGCACCGATTAAAAAAAAAAAAAAAAATTGCCCGACTTAAACATTCCGTCAGGGTTGGTAACCAGCATCATTTTATATCGCAATTTAGCGGATACATTCCCCCGCTAAATTTAGGGGAAGAGGAAATTGTGACGTCACGTGACGGCACGCGACGTCCTGCGGTCAGACCTACTGCGCCTAGAGTATCGGCACTCCGTTCCCCGACATTTTGGTGCTTGTGCAGAGCAGACGCAACTGCCGATCGTCATGATTCTAAAGTGCGACTTCCTCAGCATTAGATTCGGTGTTAGGAAGCTCATGTAATATTGCTTTGCTTTGACGCGAACTGTTTCAACATTTCTGCAGGACGGAAAAGCGTTTGATTGCAGGTAGAGCTTCAGATACTTGGCAACCATGATTTTAAGCCATAATATGGCCAAGTGTCGTTAGTCTCGGCTTCGGCGTTCTGGCGTCTCCTCTCCCTCAGTACCTCAGGATAGATGTGCAACCAAACAAATATCCCACAAATCCAAAAAAAAAAGAAGAAAACGCTTACGTTTGTTAATTTTCTTTTTTTTTTTTTTGCTTTTTGCGAGGTAGTGTTGTTTATTTAGGAATCTCGCAATGTGACGAAATCTCGAAATATCACGCAAGGTCATTTCAAAATTCCAATTTATCTTTTTTTTTACGCGCTTGTTACGTGACATTTTTGCGAGAGCCGTAAACTAAATACAACTATATAAAAAAAAATTAAAAAAGTGCCGAGTTTTGTAGATTAAAAGCGGGTTTGTTTGGCAACGTACCAGTCGAAAGAAAATTTCAAGGCGGAAAGTGAGTCGACGCGAACGCTATTTGTCCCCGCGTAATCCCCCCCTCCCCCTCCTTCTCCCCCTCCCTCCCTCCCTCCCTCCCTCCCCTCCCCTCCCCCCCCCCCCCCCCCCCCCAGCTTGAACTGTAGCCACCGGCAGTCGGAGAAACACGGGGCGGGGTTTATCGCGCAGACAGCCTCGTGATTGGTTCTTATCGCCCGACGGCGCAATCTCATTGGCCGTGGAGCGCTATAGATCTACACACGCCCGGAACTCGAGCGGCTTTTCTTAAGCTGTAACGTCACGCCGTTACTTGTAACGCTGTACACATGTAACGGCGTTGCCGGTAACACGTGCTTTTTTTTTTTCTTTTTCCGTGACGTGTAACGTACTCGTTAGCTTCTTTCAAAACACTCGCCGACTCGAAGGTGCGAATAAATAACGACTGTACTAGTCAAATTGATCGTCTACAGCGGACAGAAAGTCGTAGCCATTTACGTGACTCACCCTTTACCAAGTTTCATTCTTGTTGGGTAATAATAATAAGAATGGACCTTTTCCGAGAAGCGTTCTGCGCACGCGCGAGCACTCGATGCCAAGCGGTGGAAGTCGGCACTAGAAATCGAGGAAATTCGGAAGGAGGCTGTGGATCAGCGAGTAGAACACGTAATTGCAACATATATATAATTGTGTTACACAAAAAAAGAAAGTGGACGGAAAGAAAAACATGACGTTTGGGTGGGCGCCACAGATCCCCATCTTTAGAGTCGTGTTGGGCACGCGCCGCTGCTCGGAGAGCGAAGAAACTGGTAGCGTAGCTCCCATTATCGATTGGTAGCGCAGGTAGGTCACTTCCTCGATTTTTAGTTCGTGCAGCCACCGCCTGGTGCCGTCGGTATGTGAAAAAGGTCCATTATTATATTATTATTATTACTTATTAAGGGGGCTTCCAGTTAAGCAAAGTACCACTTCGCGACCGTCAAAGCCCCACAAACTTCTAGGACTGATCCACAAAAAAAAAAAAAAAAAAAAAACTGCAATAACAAGCATTTCATTTTTTTTTAAAAAGTCATTTGAATACAGAAAAAAGAATCATCCTTTTGTCAAAAACCGGTGCTGTGCATCGGCGTGCGACAAAGCTGCGGGCACTACTTGTGCGATTGCACACGGCTCCCGTATTAGCGCACTCCTCACGCAACACAAAACACGTAAAAACAAAACAAAAAAAACCTTGCGTTGCTTTGTTTTTGGTTCATAGCATGCTCCAGTTCCGTAAAGGCATGCGGACGTGTCGTCATTTCTACGCGAGGCACATTACGTGGAGTATTTCTTCGCTGTCACATCGCTGGTACACCGTACAAAAAAAAAAAAAAAAGAAAAAAGAAGAGCAGTAGGCAGCTTTAGGGAACCGTTTTTGCACACGGTACGATCGATGGCCCCTCCGGTACGCAGTGCGCCTGTGCGCTAGCACAGAAGACTCGCACACGCCCAGTTCGTATACCGGAGAGCCCCCGTCATAGCGTATCGGAAGTGCAAAAACGGTTTCCTGGAACTCCCTAATCTCTGGACACGCTTCAACCATCTTTGCCTCACACACATGCCTCGATCATCGTGTCTGTAGGCACTGTTAAAGCATAAAATAATGTTTTTAACACCCCCCCCCCCCAATCCCCAAAATGTTTTCCGTCCGATCGTGACCCATACACCACTTCAGTTTTCCCGCTATATTTAGTGGGAAAATGACGTCACGGGACCAAACGGACAATTCCGCTTCCCCGCTAAATTTAGCAAAAAAAAAAAAAAGAAAAAAAGTCGACGTCACGTGATCCATACATTGAATCAGTTTTCCCGCTAAATGTGGGGGGATTTATGTCACGGGATCTGACGTCGCGCCACGTATTACTGAAACGTAGTTTCCCGCTAAGTTTAGCGGGAGAACTGACGTCACGCAACCTTTGTACCGAGGCAGTTTCCCCGCTAAAATTAGGAGGGAAATTAAGAAAAATACAGGTTCTTCGATCACTCCCCTAAACGACTGTTTAATGCCTCCTAAAGAAATGTAAACGACCGCTGTAACTTTTTTCTCTGACTAATGTGACCCTCGTGCAAGGAGGAAACACGTGCACACTTGTCTTCTGCACTATGTATAATAGACCAGCGTTAAATGCGTGAAACTCCATCGGAGGTTAGAACCAACTTTCGCCACGACGTCCCTATGGCTCGCCATGGCCTCCAACACGTGACGTAGGAAACCCGAGCGCTACGGCCTCGCCACCTCGGAGGTGTCGGCAGAAGCGACCCCAAGAAGCGGCGAGTAAAGCGAGGGCGAGAAGGGGCCCAAGGACGGAAGGTGCCGTTGCATACCTGTCTCACCAGACGAGACGCCAACACCGTATACAGAGTTGCGCCGAGAACGTCGACAGCATCGCGGCGTATATAAACATCGTCGACAAATCCATCCGTCATGCCTGGGACTGCCGCTTTTCCGCCCAATCCACGTTTTTACGCCACCTGGCAACGTTGAACGTACGCGCTAAACGTTTCCCGCACCCTCGGGGGTGTAAATCAGTCTGTGCCACAGGTGGGTGAACACCCTTCAAAAATGGTGTTCGCCTAACCTTCCCTAGCACCTATTTCCACACCCTTCAAAAATAAAAGGGCGCTGTATGGAACAGCGCCATATTTTAAGACTAAATGGGTGTATTGCTCGAAAGGGTGCTCAAATGATTTAGCATTGGGTGCAAGTCTCAAACTGTATTTTTACACTATTAATGGTGTAAAATTTCCTATTGTGTATAGTGCGCTTCCCACACTCACCGTAACCTCCATCCACCACAAGGTTCCAATCAACACCGTTTGACACAGCACAAACATATGTTTCTTTAATAGTTTTTAGCATGGATTGTTTTTAACCTTTTGCAGAGAAATTGCCGTCACGTGACCTAGGACCAATTCAGTTGCTGCCCTAAATTTAGCAGTGAAACTGACGTCATTCAAGTGATGACCTATACAGCAATCTAGTTTCTCCGTTAAAATATAGTCGGGAAACGGATGTCCGCGACTCGTTCAATAATCCAATATCCCCGTTAAATTCAGCGGGGACATTGATAAAAATGTAGGCTCTCTTTCCACTCCCGAAACGTCTGTTGAATGCGTACCAAACGAATTTCGAACGATCGTTCGTTAATACTGCACGTTCTCTGCATTATACTATAGGACTTTGGAGATAAAGGTTGATACCAATTCTCTCTCTCTCTGTCTTAGACATAAAATCTTATCAAAACTGTTAACACGGTGGAAAGCGTACGTTTGTCGAACCAACCGAAAAGGCAACAAAGGTGACGCTTTGAAGTGCGAAAAAGCACCGACGTTCTCTTCGCATTTACTGTGCCGCGTAGTGTTGATCACGCGTCCGGAGGATGACCCAAGTGCAATCTGTCATCATTACCTAACCAATTATGACAAAAAAAAAAAAAAAGAGAGAAAAAAGATTGCAACAGCGCCGCGTGCAAAACTGCGAGGCCACCGACGCAATCATGCACGTCGGTGACGAGATACCTCGCACATGACGTCTTCATCCTATTCAATAAAACCCGTTGCGAGAGACGCGGGTGTCACACTTCTACAAACACTACAACTGTAAAAAAAAAAAAAAAAAAAACTTGGAGCGTCAACTTTCCCCGAAAAGCACTCCACGGTGGCAGATCGGCGAATGGTAAAACTTAAAATATCTTAAAAACAAAAAAAATACTCTCAAAGCTACTATAGGGTGCGCGTGGCTTTATCAATGGCCGCCTCGTTTGCGCGGAAGCGCGTACAAACAAATCGCGAGATAAAGTCGCGAGATTGCATCAGTACCTCAAACAGTGTGAACCCGCGGTGCGTCGCTCTAGGCGAGGTGCGGCTATATTTTTCCCAGTTCCTTATTGACACATATATATATATATGCCGCTGATATTACAAACGACCACCAGCTGGAGCAAGCTACCATCTGATTCAAAGGGCTCGGCCGTACTCTTGCACGTGCTTTCACGCGCACATTTCAGTTGGAGTACGCCCTCGGATGATACGAACTGAAACGTTCGATCGAAACTCTCGTTACGCCTACAGTTCCCAACGTGGTTCCCACGAGCTCAATTGATGCCCCAAGGGCTCAAAGATTGAGACCAAACCTTTAACTCTAGTGCTATTTGTAGAAGCTCGATTTTGATGGCACATTGTTCGTTGGGCTTTACTCAATAGAAATGACCACTTAGATGGCAAGACGCACTAGTAAACTCGCATTAGTAGAAATACACGGACACTATTTTCTCTTGGGGGGGGGGGGGGGCATTCTCGGGTCTCTACCACCTCCATAAAATTGACAAATTAAAATACTTAAAGTTACCGTTAGAACTTTGGGTGTAGGACACGTAACAGAGCAATTATCGGTCGAAAACTCCGTTTGACGGCGCCCCTTCGTGTGCGCTCCAAGGCGCAGAGAGAGAGAGGCGTGTCACGATCTTGGATTACATTTTGGAAGGGGTAAATCGCCCATCCACGAGTGTAATTTCGGGATTTTCAGGATGCTCAGAGCCCGTGGATTGAGTTGTCGCTATAAATAGACGACCTGGTTCACACTAAATTCCCTGGATGCTGGCAAAAGTAGCGCCGTTGCCTTCCCTGCCTGCTAGCCGGACAGAAACAGACACTAACATACAGACGACCAAAACCTCGCAATGCTATTGGCTGATCGCTGTCGGCTGCCATGGCAATCGCCATTTCGGCCCCTTCGTATCTTCGATGCTTCGAGAGGGTCGTTCTAATCCAGTCGCGCTAAGATCGCCATGGAGCATCTTCGAATACTGATGGCGTTCCTCGCCAATCTAAACTCCTTTGGCACTGTGTATGCAATCGACTTATCAATCACGCCCATCTCCACGGATCTTTTAGAATGACATTGTTCTTCCTGCGCACTGGAAGACAAGAACATGATTTTTCAACGCGGGATGGATGGATGGATGAATGAATCCGGCTGAGCCCTTTGGATCGGGCGGTAGCTTACGCCACCTAGCCATTTAGCCTTACCATTTAAGCTTAGAATATTTAAATGTGAAAACTTTATTCACTCCGCACTGAAAAGAAAGTGAGGCTATAAAACCCCCTTGCCATCAGTTAATAAGAAAATACCTAGTTTTCTCTCGCTTTCTGCCACCATTCACTTAATCTTTGCTTGGTAATCTCTACTGTCTTGAAATCCACTTTTCCTTCGCTGTCTCGAAAACCCAATGACTTTATTAAATCTATGTTATCTTCGCTAGGCATAGGGTGAAGCCCTTTACAGTAGAGTATCAAGTGCTCAGCCGTCTCGTCCTCCTCTCCACAAGCAGCGCACACTGTATCCATTTCCTGGTACTTCGCTCTGTATGTTCTGGTTCGCAAAACACCTGTCCTTGCCTCAAACAACAATGAGCCTCCCCTAGAATTGTCATAAATGCGTTCTTTGGCAATAACTGTTTTGTTTAATCTATAGCTTTCCAGAGCCGCCTTTGTCTGCATTCCCTCTAGCCACCGATCTCTTTCTGAGGCCTTAACTTTCTTCTTAACTGATACCTGCTCTTCCGTAACTCCACTATAGCCTAAAAACCTTCCTCTTAATTTCCTAATGCGCTGTCTCCACTTTGTGTCTATACTCCTCAGGTATAAATAGCTGAAAACCTTTCGTGCCCATTGCTCCCCATCCATTTGCCTCAACCGATCCTCAAATTCTGTCTTGCTCACAGCTTCCCTGCCCTCAAATGACGCCCATCCCATGTCTCCTTGTACTCCCTGGTTTGGCATTTGGCAATGTGCCCCCAAAGCCAGCCTACCTACTCCGCGCTGTTTTATTTCTAGTCTTGCATGCACTACGGATTTCATGCAAAGCACTTCGTTTCCAAAAGTCAAGCCAGGCACCATGACCCCTAGAACGGAGAGGTCAAGTAGAAATTGCTCATTTCACGAGCCAAAATGGCGACCATATGCTACTTTCCCAGGATCCAATGACTGTAGTTCATATAGCCCCGCTTTCTTAAGTTTTCTTGCGTTACGTATAAGCCCACCGAAACATTCGAATGTCGCGTGCCAGGCGACTTGCGGCGGAAACAGACGCAAGCATTTCGTAACGTAGAAAAAAACCCGAGACAAGGAGCCAAAAAGGACAAGAACAATCTGAGACGGTGTTGTTCTTGTCCTTCTTAGCTCCTTGCCTCTGGGTTCTTCTACTATGATACTTTACGTTCCAACGCATGTTTAGACCAAAGTTTATTAAAAAAAAATTGTCAGGTAAGCCAAATAAGCATGAAGGGCTGTTTCAGCTTATACTGTCCGCGGTACTGCAGCCAGAGATTCCACAAAATTCCACCGGACGACGACTCTTACGGCATTTCTTGCTTCACCGTCGAAGCGGTTCAGCGGAGCCCATCGAAGATCTTCGTCTCATTAATGGCCCGGACAATTACCGCCGTATTCCTTTTAGCCACCTTCATGCCTCAACGAAACGTAATGTTCTGTTAAAAGCCGAAAGCTGCGGTGCCGTCTGTGTCGCTCTTCTGCGCATTTTCTTTTAATCGTTTATCTATACAGCTCAATAACATCCGTTTCCCATAAACGACAGCGTTCAAAGCTGCGTGGTTATCTTTATATATATATATATATTTTTTTTTTCCGCCTAAACAAAATATGTGAACCATATCGCGCTCAGATATTCGAAAGAAGTTCTAACATCCAAATTAAGATTAATAATTGTACTGCGCGTGCTTTTAGACGGGAGGCAGTTAGTGAGGCTGTCTCCGCTGTTGGCGAGGAGATCGAACTATCCTTGCACGCCAGCCAGGACGAAATTATTTGCAAATAAATATCATTATTATTATTAGAACCAACCGCAGCAAAAACAGAACGGGGGCAAGGGACCCTCACGTAACCGCATTGTTGCTTGAAAGACTCTGAAGACGACTTCAAAAGACGGCCACACAACGCGAAGACCTATAACATTATCCTTCTTTTGTGGGGGAAAAAAAGAAAAAGAAACATGCGGGACCCCCCGCGTAAAACAAGCCCAGATTCGTGTCACCAGTACGCTGAACTTCCCTTGTACACGCTTCACACGATTCGCCCACTTTCTTCGGAAACCACAAAAGGCGGCTGCCTATCGCGCAGGCCGCTTAATGACGCCATTCGTGCACCTTTAAGTGGAGTAGGCTTCGCGTAATCAAACGACATTCAACCGCACTGCCAGTCTACGCGTTTGGCAGGTACGAAAACGCCGCACAGCCTGGGCCACGTTAAACGCAGTGTTTCGCCATCATTACATCGTGTAATCATGACCGACGGTGCACCAAGGACTATTCTGCAACCCGGGAAGATTAACTACTCTGTGAAAATCGTCACGATTTTTTGCATTTCAAAACACCGAAACATTGCACGGTCGCCCTTCTGCAGATACTTTCGCGATATCTAATAGGCTGCCATTCATCCTCAAACTCCACCTTGCGGCAAGTTCCCCCGTCTTCGAATTGTGTCCATTTGATGTTACCCCTGTACACCCTCACTCGGTGTTTTATCACGTGCCTTCGAGACTATAGTCTATACCCACACCACGTTGAATATTCCTAACCTTGTTGGGACTTTCGGTGACGCGCATCTGGTCGTAAAATAACTTATATTGGTTCTTCTGCTTGTCCACATTTTGCACGCTAAAAACAGTGATCTTAAGCACCCCCACAAGGGGTCTTCGTGAAAGGAGCATACGGGGGTTTTTTTAGGCCCTTTTTTAATTTTTTGACGCGAAAGAGTTCTGAATCGCCCAGTTGCCTTTCTAGTGCGCCAGGGGGCGTAGTGCCTGAGGCGATACCGTTCTTCACGAACCGGAAGAGTTCTTGGGGCGTCGAAGAACCTTTCAAGAACGAATTTGCTTTTTAGAGTGCACCTTTTTTAAAAGCCAGCCAGGCTTTGTGACCCTTCACGACTCTTGTACTTCGCCTTCATGTTTCCTTCACCAGCTGCATACTATTTCTCGCGCTCATACTAGACACTCTGTAACTTCAGCAATCCGTACCCGACCGGATGCTTGTACCGTGTGTCCACTGTATCAAACAGTGAATTCACGTACGCCGTTACCATTCAGTCACGGTTGCCAACGTGTCACTGCCTGACCTGTCCTACCCTATACCACGTATGCGAATCAATCCTTCAACTTCACACGATAAACCTCGTCACTCTATCATCTAGGTCCCGCTAGTGTCAAGTTCTTTGACCTTGCCTGCTCGTAACCGTACATCCACAATATGTAGAGACAAAGGGAACCTCATTCGAGAGCCACTACCAACGTATGACCTATTTCCTACCACACGGGTCGCTTGTTCGTGCTACCTGGCGGTTCGGGGAAGAACCACTCGCGTATACACGCGCGTTCGAGTACATTGTGTCCGCGACTGTAGCATCGAACAGTATAAGCGGAAAGAACATCTCCCTCTTTTCCTGGACTACCTTCCAACTTCTCAAGTCGCTCATTTTAAGGCACGTAAACGTAAGGCCAGGTTTAGGACTCAGAACTCTCGCAGATAACGGACGTGCGCACTAAATGTGCGCAGAAACCAGACTAGCTTGAGATGAAGGGCATGCGCCGACAGCAGCGCAGCGGCGTGACCGCAGAGGGACGCGTGCTGGTCTACAAAGTGGCTATTTACACTTCTCAGCTCATTCCCTAAGCTACGCCGACGTCGGCATAAGGTCTATTCAAAGACTCATTCGTGTGCATCTCGTATGCTGCAGAACGTACAGTCGCGGGCAATATAAACTGGAACACTTGATCCGGCCGTTTTCTCCATCTGCGGCCCCCACAAGCTCCCCTATCTCTCAATTTAGCAGACGGTCCCAACAATGGGACCTCAACATCCCAATTCATAAAACAGCTCTCTAGTAAAAAAAAAAAAAAAAAGAAACTGGCACGTGCGTTAAAGCTTCAATGGTTGTTTCAGCTCATATTGATTGCGGTAGTACGCGCTCAGCAGCGGCGTCATTACGATGGCGGGTGACGGGACAACAAGTGCGAGCAATTTTATACGTGGCTTTCACGTGACCTCCTCAAACTGCGCTAATAAACCATTCCTGTCGAGAAAAAAAAAATAAATACAGGTGGTGCAAAGTTTGAACCGAGAACGCACGTGCTCAGCAGGGAAACCACCAGAATGGCGGCCGACGAGAGCGACGTCAGTGCAAGCGTCAACTCTTCACTCGGGTGTACTCGCGTGTTACTCACGCGTGTAGCGACGAGCGAACAAGGGAGGGAGGGAGGGTTACGCTGCCCAAAATAAACGGGCAGCGAGGGTAAGAGAGCCACTGACCCTGGTCGTCGCCAGGCTCGTCTTCCTTGAGACAGCGATAGGCGGGGAGCGACAGACAGCGCAGCATCTTGCCTCATCCAACGCACCCGACGACGGTCCGGCATGGAACGTCAGATGACACACGCCACGCCAACACAACTCCGCAGACGACGGTGTCAGGAGAACCTCGCTACAGCCCACATCAAAAGCTTCCAACCCGCTGACCAGAAACACTTGCGAAGAACCGATGCAAGCTGTCCGTTCAGACTCGAGGAAGGTTGGGTTCTTGGCGCATCCAAGTCGGCGGCACACAGCTTGACTATAGGCAAAGCAGGCAAAAACTCCACACGCTTCGAAGTTGTGGTTAGCACCGACGAATACGGGCTCGAGATACGTGCGGACTTGAAAACGCAGCTTTTCTCCCGAGTCGAACGCTATCGACTCAGCACGTTCTCGCGAAGGACGAAGAGTGTCGCAGTTCCAACATCGGGTAGAGAGAGAGAGAACCTAGGATCCTTCGCAGACAACAACCAACACAGAGTCTTAGTCCTAGGCGCTCGGGGCGTGCCGGCGGCAGGCGGTGGTCCGCCAACGCCGAGATCTCAACCTCCGCCTCGTCATGTCGGCCACAGAAAAATAAGAAAAAAAATAAGAGTAAATAAATAAAATTAAAAAAAGCCGGCCGGGCTGCGGCGAACTAAAGGCCAAAACAACTTCGCCGGTTCTCTCCCCAGCACCGACCCGAAGCTACGACGCAACACCGCAGCACTCCGTCGTCGCCTCGAATAACCGGAGCAGATCGTAGTCAGACATCCCAAAGCAGGCTCAGTATCCACGGGCTGCAGGTAGTACGCACATTCGCGGCGAAAAAAAAAAAGAAAAGAAATATGCCTACACCACACACACACACAGGGGCACACACGGGAGTATTTCTGGCAGAAAACGCGGTCGCAGACGAAGCGACTACCAACACACTTCCCTACGCCGTCGCACCCGCAGCAAAGCTGGCGAAGGCGCCTTCTCAGCAAGCAACAGCGTACGGCGGTGGAAAGGAGAACATCGCGGAGGAGTGGAAGGGGGAAAAAACAGCGTAGCGAAGCAGCAACAGGGTTGGGGGAAGAGAGAGGGTAGAGGAACGAACCACGCCACGATAACAGCAGCGGCACAAAGTTAAAAAAATAAAAATAATCAAAAAAAGAGAAAGGCCCAGCTTGGCTTACTACGTGAATGGCGGCGGCCAGCCAGCCAAAGCCAGCCCGTGGGAGGCGAAAGAAGGAAGGAGAGGAGGCCGTGGCGAATGAGGGAGAGAGAGAAAGCGCGCCGTAAAAGCGGAGGAAAGGGAGAGAGAGAGACGCCGCGGATGAATGAACCAACCAGCCGGGAGAACGAAAAAACATGAAAAGAGAGCAAGGGAGAGAGAAAAGCGGACGTGACGTCACGGAGCGCGCCGTGTGTGTGTGTGTGTGTGTGTGTCGCCGTGGGACGAGGCCGCCGCCGCTGCGTGCAAGGGGCGGCATGAATGAAAAATCCGCGAGACGCGGAAAAGAAGAGGAGGGGAAGGAGGAGGTAGGGAAGGGTGAGAGGAGGACGCGGTGGGAAGTGACGTAGCGGATGTGACGCGTTCGCTGGCTCGCACGGCGCCAGGCAGTCACGCGCGACTCATTGGTAGGCATGCGAGCACACTGGCAAAACTAATTCCGCTTTGGACGAGAGGGGGCATGAAAAAACAGCGATGTGCACGTACAGCCAGTGTTTTTTTACGAAACGCACAACAGCGACTTTAAAACAGGAAATACAGATATGTTGTGCGGTTTCGCGAAGGTGATTTCCAGAGTAAAGGTGCTGGTGTAGTGCAAGTCGTAAAACGAATTCATACATATTGTTCGCTAAAACGTCCCTTATGTGTCTCCACTTTCTAAATGTTTAAAAAGCAAGGAGAGTTGCCGTGTCGTTCTGATGGAACCGCAAACCTGAGGGGTAAAAAAGCAACCGCAGTTGCAGAGTTGCTTTGATGGAAAGATGCACATCGACTTACCCCAATGTAAACACGTATATAAAAAAAAAAATCTGTTAGATGCATTCTGTTGGCTCGGCAACTAAACCTCCCAAAATTTACAAACTAAAATAAAAATAAAAAAAAAAATCGACACCTAAAATCGCATAAATCTTAAATTCTGTTCCCTCATCATCACCTTGAAATCACGGGACATTCCGAAAAAAGAAAAAAAAAAAAAAGAAACAAAAACGATAGAGAAGTTGATAAGCTTTTCATAATCGTGAACCTACACACTTAAAACAGACCATAACACTTGGAGGATATTGGAGCTAAGATGCGTGTACACCGAAAGCTTGCGTTCCGGTCTTCTAAAAGCACATGCTCACCACGAGCAAGAATCAAAGTAATAATCGTATCCCCGCCACGAATTTCCCTGGCTCTCTCGATTCTTTTGGACACACTTTCGGAAATCCTCCGACAGCTCCGGGTCCTAACTATTGGCGGAAACCACACCAAATCACCGGAACCTGCAACAAATCCCGGTACGTATTCGTGACACCCGCAAAGAAACTCTCTTCTCGTTACGCAAAGCATCCATGTACAGCTGCGAACACTCGCCCATTATAAAAAAAAAAAAGTTCGCGCTGGATGCGGTACAACTAAAAGTTCCCGCCCCATCGCCGTTCTCATCCTTTCAGTGACAGAGTTTCCACGTTATTCCGTCCCAAAATCACCGAAAAACACCTGGAAATCTCAATCCCCGTTTAAAATGAAAAACAAAAAGGATTTTTTTTTTTCAAGTACTGCGTTTAAAAATGACTCAAAAAAATTAGTAAAGAAAAAAGCTTAAAAAAGTGCAAAATTCAAACGAAAAAGTATATAGAGAGTTTTAGTAGACCGTTCACATACCTCGGATACCCTCTATAACGATACGCTGCATGCGTTATCAGTCATCGTTCCGATTACTGATAACGATCGTTACGTGTGGCGATAGTGATACGTGTCATGGGAGGCTTTGCAGATCGTTCCGATCTGCAAATCCCTCTAATAACGCCTAATTTCTGCGCTAAATTTAGCGTGAAACCCTAAATTTAGAGGTACGATGAATCACCGATTCGATTTCCCCGCCAAGTTTAGCGCGGACCGCTTCCCGCTAAATTTCGGGCCTATATATGATAAAATAAGGCAAACGCACCGAGCGAAACAAGGTATCCATCTCGTATTCTTTGCACCTTAGCTTTATCATAAAAGATAACGCAACCGTCGTTTTTTTTTTTTGTATGTGTGTTTGTGTGCAGTTAGGAGGACAACGTTTATCCGCGTTCATTCCGTTCGCAAGTCATATTATATACTGGAGATCTCACTTGCACGACAAACGCCATAATTTCGTCCCTTCACAAATCAATACGCGGGGGGGTCGGTGGATGACATTCATGCCCCTTGCTTTCTTCTTCGGTGCCCTTATTGGCTTACTTGTATCATACAGAAGTCACCATTAACGTAATCGGTTTTTAGATATTACGTCACGTCTGGTGATAAACAATATTTGAGAAAAAAAAAAGTATATATTGATAGTCCACGCCTGTAAATAATTCGCACAGCGAAAGAAAAAAAAAAATCTGCTTTTACACATGTGTAGTCCGCGGTCTGTAGTGCGCGAAGTACGCTACTTTAGCGAAATGCGCAACGCTGCAGCTGCGCCAAAAAGTAACGGTTTGTGGTAGTACCACGTAACATCGCATGACGACGTCGCGAAAGCATGCGTTCAAACGTACGTGTTCATTTTTCTTTTATTTTTTTTTAATATTTTTATAGCTAACGTATTCCACCGGAAACAATAAAAGCTGTAGCGGATAGAAGCGGAGGTGATGAAATAAAAATCACTTCCCAACCACCTAAAAAAAAAGAATGTCACAAAGAAAACGTTATTTTGGACGAACGTAATTATTTTTTCTTTAAACTCGATACTGATACTTCGATTTCAGAGTCCTACTAAGCCCTCAAAAACAAAAACGAACTTTCCATACTCCACCAACTGCAATGTTCACTTCAGAAGCGCACGGAAACATCGGCTCTTCGCAAAAGGTCAGAAGAGAATCGACACGTTGCTCCGAGGAAATATGACGTTTGTGGTTAGAAAGTGTTATTTATTTATTTTATTACTCGCCTAGCACATTTAAAAACTTTTAAAAACTTCGAGCGATTCAAACAATCCCAAGATGTTTTGAATCGTTCTCCTCTCCCCCTTCCCCCCTCTCCCCCCCCCCCCCCCCACACACACACACACACACAAACGCGAGAGTTTAATTTTACTGCTGAATATCTGAAGGGCCCTACGTACACGTAAAATGAGATTATGCAAATGAGACGTTAGGTGTTGAGACGGTGGGAATGCGAATACGACATGGCGTAATGGAAGAAAACATTGGACAAACCAAATCGAACATATAATAATAATAAAAAAAAGAAGATTGCTAGTCGTGTCAACGAGAGACATCCAAGCGAATCAAGGGGAAATGTGAGCCGCCAAGTACTGTGATGCTGATCTGGGGGAATAACGTGCATCAGGCAGCGGTGATTTCACGATCATCCACATGCGGAGGTAAAGGTCGCTAAGGTAACCATGAGGGGTAAGCAATGCGTAACAAATTAGACGAGTGCTTAGCAGACGGAGTAAGGTCGGTTTGCCATTGAGGCACGGCGGCACCGGTTCAAGCTCTGGGTGATAAATTGAACCAGTGTGCCACGACTGCTAGCCTCGGGTCGTGCTCCAGGAAGTAAAAATAATAAAAATAATAATAAGAAAAATAATGATAATTTTTTGAAAGAAAATTGAAGGAAGGGAGATGGAGCTATAAAAAGCGCTTTTTCTAGCTTGTTTTTTTTTTTTTTTTTTTTAACACATCATGTTTACAGATACTTTGCATCATCTTCCTCGGTCGATCGCGTGGTACGGATTAAACACGAGCGCTGCGTCAAAAAAAGGCATACAAGTTGTCGTCTCCGTAGGTTTAGTTTTCAACCTAGCCGCTAGGGGCAGATGCAAGCGGAACTTCTATCTATCCCCCCAAAGAAACCAATTTAAAAATAGGCCTCCGGGAATCCACGACGCGTAGAAATGGCAAAACTCCAGAGTTTTTGGATGTCCGGACCCTTTCGACGCGGCATCGAATGTCAGCTACTTCCACCGAACTTCTTTTTATTTTTTTTTTCCCCTGGTACGGAAATTTTACTTTTAAAAAGAGGTGTGTATGTTCGAACTGAGCAAGCAAAAGCAGACCGACCGACCGACCGACCGGACGGGCATTGAGCGATCGCTAGCGTATTGAGACGAGGGCTACTTCCGGTCCCGCGCTGGTGTGCCAACCCGCGTCACTTCCGGCGGCGTGGCAGCACCCGTACACGGACGACGGAATCGAGCATGCGCAGCACCGCTCCGATTTCAACAGACCCCCAACTCCCACCTATTTCCTCCAACGGATAGTTTTTCGTCCGGTACGCGCGGAACACAAAATAAATAATAATAATAAAAAAAAAAAAACGAATAACATAATCACTCACGCGCGGCAGACAAACACACCCGTAAAAAAAAAAAATATATAATAAAAGGAAAGCGCGGGGTATGTACTGCGTTCACCCCTAAGCTGACGATGGAGTAGGAGCTACACGTTCGCCTGACCAATAAGAGGCCTCCCTTTGATCACGTGACCTCTCTCTCGGTTCGTTCATGGGTATGGACGGGAGAGGAGCGTATCACGTGGCAAAAGAGAGGCGTGCGATTGGTCTCGCCGGCGAGTAGCTTCCACCATGCTGTCAGGTTAGGGGTGAGCGGAGCGGTGCTAAAACGGGCACCCTGGGCGGAGCTTGGGGTATGTTTCGGAGAAGTGCCGAAAATAAGAAAGCGCAAATATATATATACATATATAAATATATATATAAAAAAAAAAAAAACAGAAATAGCTGACTGTCCCGAATTCGCGGGCGGATGTTGTGAGAGATCCGGCGGAGAGAGGAGGGTGAGGGGGAACCCCTCGCCCTCTGCGCCGATGGAATCGGGTATTTTGCCAAACCCGCTACTCCGATTCAGAAACTCGCGACAACCATTTGGCATCTTGGAAACCCTGAGATGGGTTTCCAAGATGTCGAATAAGTACCAGCTCGCCTGCACTTTATCACTGCTTACGACCATTTGTGTTTGTGTGTGCGTACGTGCATGCTTTTAAGCTGCTACAGCCGTGCCTACGCACATGTAATGAAACGGCGCTTGACGCTTGTTATCTCCGACCGTTTTTGGTTCATATATCAAACAATACCAGGGAAAAAAAAAAGAAAAAGAAAAACAGCAAACGAATTCGCCGCCAACGTTTGGCAGTCCTAAAGATCGTCAGCGCACTATGCTGCTTCGCTGACTTCAGTTGCCCTCTCCATTTTGCTGATGGATGGATGGATAGATCGATGATGATAGTTAATTCTTTCGAATCAGGCGGCGGCTTCCATGTTCCGTCATTCTGATTGGCTCGCGGAGGACAGCTTCCGCCCCTTGTCAAGTAACGCCGAAACTGAGTGCTGTAGTCCTGGTAACA
Organism: Ixodes persulcatus; assembly: GCA_013358835.2. Taxonomy (NCBI): domain Eukaryota; kingdom Metazoa; phylum Arthropoda; class Arachnida; order Ixodida; family Ixodidae; genus Ixodes; species Ixodes persulcatus. The sequence continues at coordinate 336,703 of JABSTQ010011435.1, read as the reverse complement.
CTATTTACTGTTCATTTAGGAATACTGCCATCGTTCACCTTGGAACCTACCTTCACGGCTTTGTCCTTAGACCGCCAGGTGCTGTGAATATCTGATCCACATAACCTCGGCAAACGTCACTCATGCGAGCCCTCGATCACCTTCATCTTCACAGGCGAGGTGAGGGTGAATGAGTTTCTGAACCCCGAAAATTCACGAGTGTGCGGGTGAGCGAGGACCGTGAGTGGTGTGAGGGCCGCGAGCTTTAGTGGGGGTGACTGTGAGGGTGAGTGAGGGGCTGAGGGTGATTGAGGGGATGAGGTGAGTGTGGCAGTGAGGGTAAGGGTGAGTGAGGGCGACATCAAATGCCGACCTCTGCTGATTCACATGAAACTGTTGGCGAGCGAACCTGCTGTCACGGCTTTCTGCTTTTACGCCGTTAGGCACCGCCAATTTCGCCGGAGTCATCAACACAAAAAACAGTCACTACCACTTCAAACGAAAACGTTAAAGTGACCCTCAGGTATAAAATATATTTTTCAACTAATTTAATTAGCACCAAACTAGCACTTCTGTAAGGCAATAAAACAAACAAATAAATGACCTGAAATTGAACGTAACATAGAGCAACGCACAACACGGAAAACACATAAAACAGATCGAACGTAACTAATTTACAGAACGCTGTTAATCTCACAGAGGAAATAATCGAAACCAATTTTATCCAAACCAAACTAAACCAAAACCACACACGAAAGATACGTCTATTTGGATATATATATTTTTTTTAATTACAGTGAACAACTGGCTCCCACATCCCACGGGCCACATCAATAGCGCCCACTTATTCGATTCCAACCGCCGAAGAAAAAAAAAAAAAAAAAAAAAAAACGGATATTAAAAAAAAAAAAACACGAACACGCTTCCTTTATTTTTTTTTTTTTTTGATAATTACACTGAGCACGCCACTGCCACAATAATGAAAAAAAAAAAAAAAAAACCCGGCAGGTTGTAGTAGTATAGTAGTAAGTAGCAGTACCGCTTGATTCTCCATAGTAGCTGATAAATGGATCGCCAAATGGACTGAGGCACGCGCGTTTCCTGCCCACATTCATTCATCTATTCGTTCATTCATCCATTCATTCATTCAGTCGACGGAAATGGGTCTTTCATCATCCTAACGCAGAACGCGAAAAAAAAAAAAAAAAAAAAAAAACACAGCAGCAGGAAAGCAGCAGGCGCGTGCGTATACGCAACGGAGGCGACGACGACGACGATGCCGGGGGAGTTTCGAAATTCAGAATTTGTGTTTCTGGATATGCAGATAGTTTACTGCTTTCGTAACGTCCCTCGTCACGAGTTATAAGGACGCAAGGGTGAGAAGTTTACTACGAGCGCGCCCGCACGTATACGCGCACGACAAACACGCGAGCATGCGTCGTAAAACACCGCCTGATTCCACCGTGATCTTCCACCATTTTTTTATTATTTTGTTTATAAATTATAACTAGCCCATACGCTTTCTGGCGTATATTCCTCTTTTCTCTCTCTCTCTCTCTCTTTCAAATATCGGTGTATTTTGGGGATCTGTCTCAGACAGACGCCCAAAACGATGATTATCGTTAAATCTCACTATACGGAGAGCAAGTTTGTCTGCTTCTTTGGCGGGGGTTGTGCTGTCGTCAGAAGGCCGAGTTCTGATTGGCTCTGGTTGAAGGATAGTGGGTACACCTGAAGGCGGCTTGCTTTGAGGTCTACCCACTATCCTTCAACCAGAGCCAATCAGAGCTCGGCGTCTTCCTGACGTCACCGCAACTCCTGCAAAAAGAAGCAGACGAACTTGCGCTTCGCATACGACGTAATGGGACCTGCAGGGCAACAGCGTCGAAAACGCGACCTTTATTTTTTCTTTTTGTTTATGATTGGTCCAGCGATGATAGCACACGTATACAGAAACACGACGGACGCCATGACGGTGCCCTTTTTGACGCTGTCCCATTGGTGGTCCCATCAACTGGAGGAAAAATTCCGGAGAGCGGCGTTTTGCGGAACTGTAACCGTGTCGCAATTTCCGACACCAACGGTTGTTGATCGGTGTTTTTTTGTTCGGTTCTAACCGATTCTGTGTTTTTGACACCGACGAACGTTCATCGGTGTTTTTCGACGAAAACCCAGACAGTCTAATACGGCGTAATTTTAGCTTACATCGTAACGGGTATGAGCGGAAACATTCGATCGCTTTATGTAGAGTAGAGCTATATAAAGCGATCGAGAGAAAGCTTTTTTCTAAACCTTTTTTTTTTTTCGCGATTGATTAGTGCTAAATGTGCAAAACAAAATGTCCGAAATGTACGCCCGTTCTTTCAAATGAACGAGAACAAGCCCGTTAAAAAATCGGAAACCAGAACGATTGGACAAACGCACAGCAATGCGATTGTTGAGTACTACCTGTTTCATAAAAAAAAATCAGTTGTAGGTGTTCTCCAGTACACTCCTCATGCCCTACCATAATAATTACGTTTATGCCATTGTGTTACCATCACTAACGAAAGAATTCTCTCTCATATATATATATATATATATGCGTGTGTGTGTGTGTGTGTGTGTTTAAAATATATTTGTTTTTTCTTGAATCTTCATATGTCTCGATGGGGACGGCCAATCGGCAGTATACTGAAGCACGTAATAAAGCATTGCCAAGTCACGGAAACGACGAGCACGTTGGCGCACAAAAACAACTTCGCTTACAAAGAAAAATGAATCTCGCCTAACCACGGCAGTGGGAGTGAAGCGAGCGGAAAATCTGCGTTCAAACGCAGCTGCGTTTAAAAACGCACGCAAGTTTTTCTTTAACGAAAGGCTATTCAAACAAGAACATAACGGACGAGGGCTGCAAGCTACTGTGATGCAAAACGATCGATAAATTGACTATCGATTCTATCGATAGTTTTTCCAAAACTATCGATAGTGTCGCAAAACTATCGATAGAACTATCGACAGTTTTTCGATCGATAGTCGACTATCGATAGTACTCGAGCGAACACAGCTGCCGAACCGCCGCTCGCCTTCTTAAAGGGGTACTCCGGCGATTTTTTCATGGCCACCGATTTGCTTGAAATTTTGCTAAACTCGCCAAACAACATTGCTAAAATAGTATGCTAAATATAAGGTCAAAATAATTTTTTTTTCACAAATTTATTGAATTTACAATTTTGGTCCTCACCGTGTTTTTCAAACTGAAAGTCTCTACTGGTAAACACGAAAAAGTGACGTCAGTGGAAGGCAGGAATTCACTCTTTGGACTGTAGAATTTGTTCCCAACTGATTCCAAGCAGTTTCGTGGTGTCAAATGAATGCTTTGGAAGCTCGCTCCAGTACCCGCGCTCCAGCACGGAACCAATGATTGGCATATTCTATTTTTTAGACTGCTTGCTCGACTGGCAAGCCTGCCCGCCACTGACGTCACGGAACTGAAAAGTGCGGGTATATTTGAATGTTGGTTTTTGCATCATTTTCATTTGCCGATTTCCCAATAACTAATATGAATTTCGCGATACTAAATAGCATACCGTAAAGGGTAAAGGCCGGGGAGTCAGAAAATATAGTTAGTTGAGGTAGCTCAACAAATCGCCGGAGTATACCCCTTTAACCCCCTCTTCGTCATCACTGAAAGCTAAACCAAAGTTGGGATGGTAAGTGCTTGGGCTAGTTGGTGTCCCATTTCAAAAAAAAAAAAATAAATAAAGCGAGAAAAAGAGAAGATGGAGCGACGCAAACCGAAAAACTATCGATAGTAAACCGTCGACAGTACTATCGATAGTCTACTTTCGTAGTCTACTATCGAGAGGTTTACGATAGTAGACTATCGATAGTTTTCCGACAGTTGATTAATTTCCGATAGTCGACTATCGATAGTACTATCCATAGATTTTCGATAGTCGACTATCGACAGTTTTGCATCACTACTGGAAGCTCCAATCCACAGAAAGACCGAGCCACAGCCTACTCAATGTACCGCTAAGATAACAGACATTTACCGCTAAGATAAGGGACGGAAAAGTTTCGGAAGTACCCCGTTACAGGTGCGTTACTTGTAACACCCTTGTTCAGTAACACGCTAACGTACCCGTTACTTTGCTAAATTACTAACGACTATTTAGGTTACAACATTATCGTTTATCAAATTACTCGCTACTTGACAATAATAGTTTTAGTTTTAGCTTAAAAACGTCAAAATTTCGAATTTTTTTCGGAACGCCGTAAAATGCTGCGCGTGCCTTATTTCATTGTAGCCTGGTTGTATTTATCAGTTTTCGATGATGGTCAGCAAGATTCCAATTCAAACCATGCGTTTAAAATCGATAATTAAAAATGTAATGACTCAAAATTTATTAATATTTAATTATATTGAACGCTAATAATTGTCCTTAATGGGCCTTATGACGGAGACCACTACGGCATCAACCTTTTTTTTCTTTTTCTGTGCGATGTGTAGTTCTCGCAGGTGCGATATATAATCGAAAATATTCGGATGAATGAACCGTGATTGATCGAATGAATCACTGCTTTACGAAACCGCTGAAATGCTAACATAAACGGCGGCGCCAGGATCTGAACTCTGGGCCACACAATGTCCGGTCGGGTGAGCTAACCACTCCACCACCCCACCTCGACTCTCTGGCGTTTCATGTCTGTTTAATGATTGCGCAAGAAACGAAATGCATCCAATCGGAAGTGTTCTGGAAGCACACGCCGCCGCGTAAGTACACTTCCAAAACACCTCCGATTGAACACGCAGCAAATCGTACAGGCGTGCGGTCGTGTATCACTACTGCTGCGTGGTGACCCCATGTCAGCGGTTGTACTGCACTGGCAAAATTTCTCATCTACAGCTGAGACACCGCTTGCTAGAACAGCGTCTGAGCCGAGACGGGGTGAAAGAAAGCAGAGCAAAAGCTCAAGCCACGTCTTGAGCTTTTGCTGTGCTTTCTTTCACCCGCGCACGAGCTGAGTGGGACTCAAACCGCTTCTTGAGACGCGGCTTGAGTCCCACTCAGCTCGTGCGCTGGCTTTGGTAGTGCCATAGCCTCCTCTTCACAAAGCCTGGCAGTTCGACGACGGAGCCATATAGAGTGCCCCGTCGCAGATTTGGAGCGCGAGGATCTGGTAGCACAGAGCATCAAAGAGCCATTTGTCGTGAAACAAGCCAGAGTTGCGCGTTCATCCCCGTAGCGCCGTCTTTCCTGCACGGCATGTTGATCCTGCTCGTCACGTGACTCACGTGATCGGATCTCGGCAAATAGCGGCGCGGCGGCACGTGGAAAACAGACGCGCAACTCTGGCTCCCGTAGGGAGCCTATACAGGAACTCTATAGTGGAACCTAGAGTTCCTGTATAGGCTCCCTACGGGAACCAGAGTTGCGCGTTCATGCATGGCATGTGGATTCAGCTCCTCACGTGACTGAATTCGGCGAATAGCAGCACCGCGCGTTCGAGGCGCGCGGCGCACTCAAAAGCCGGGGAACGTACGCCGGGGCGCGTGCAACGTCTACTTTGCTGCACGACACTTGATACGGCTCCTCACGTGATCGGATCTCGGCGAATAGCGGCGAAAGCGGCACGCGGCACGTGGAATCAAACGCGCAACTCTGGCTCCCGTAGGGAGCCTATAGACCTTTCCAATGTTTACAAAATCACAGTCCAGCGTGCGATCTTCACAGCCCAGCACGTGCGTGTTCGTCGCTTTTGAAAGCGAGCAAAGCACGCGCCATACGCACGAACACTCAACATGGCACCGGCCACACGTTCTTTTTTGGAAAGGTCTATAGACCTTTCCAAAAACGAGCTTGTGGCCGGTGCCATTTTGAGCGTTCGTGCGTATGGCGCGTGCTTTGCTCGCTTTCCGAAGCGACGAACACGCACGTGCTGGGCTGTGAAGATCGCACGCTGGACTGTGATTTTGTAAACATTGGAAAGGTCTATACAGGAACTCTAGTGGAACCTAGTGGAACCTGCACGTCAGCGCATAGCTTTTGCAGCGGTGAGGACCCGAAACACACTTATTCGCTCGGGAAAAGTGTGTTTCGGCGTCTCGCCGCAGCGGGGTGCAAGTCACGTGGCTCTCCTCTCTTCCGTTGTCTGCCGCTCCACCTTTTCCATTTCGGCGGCCGTTTCTCGTGGCGATATGCCAGGCTTTGTCAGTATATAGGAGGCTGTGGTCTGACAAACTTTCGGCTGTCTAAACATTCACGCAACACAATCATTATCAACAACACTGCCTAGAACCTACGCGCACGCCGGACCAATTAGTGCCCGGCCCTTCATCACGTGAACATCGCCTTCTGAGCGTCACTACACGCACGAATTGCGATCACGTGACGCAAGACCGACGGATCGACTCGTCCAGAGAGCACGCATACCTCCCACCGCGCTGTCAGCTTAGCGGTCGAGGGAGAGACCGATATTCGGCCCTTCTTCTCAGAGATCTCAATACCCCGGATTCTATTAACGCGTAACAAGGCCGTCCTGCTCAATTTTCCACGTCATCAACCGAAGGCCAGTGGAGGCCACATATTGATATTGGTCACGACCGCCGCGTCAACGTTCGGTTAGGACTCGTGTTCATTTAGCAAGAACACGATTCCCAGCCCAACGCTGACGCTCCGCTCGTGTTCCATCTCTGCGCCGACCTGGCCTTCGATAGTTGACGTCAGAAAACCAGCACAACGGTCTTGCTATCCGGAAGATGTTCCGCGTTGAGAAAGGCCGACGGAAGAAGACGGTACTCGTGTACTCGACACACCGATGAACCGGCGCACGTCGCGGAAGGGCCCGAGGCCTCACGATGTTGTCCGGATGTCGCGTCGACGTCCACCCCCCCCCCCCCCCCCCCCCCCGACGACATCGCGTCCCGATTTCGCGGACGGGGTTATCCGGCCTTGGTCTCATCGCATCCGGCCAATATTATGGTCAGACAACGACACAGATACGCCGGATGCTTTCTGCGAGGCATAGTGTACTTTCCCATTCATGAATATATATAGACCTTTTTCTCAAGGGCGCCGCCATCTTGAATTCTCGTAACTTCCAGTATGGGCGAAAACATTGTTTTGCCGTCACCAGGCCAATAGAAGACATTTAGGTTATAAGCGTAACCGTTACCCATTTCCGATTTTCCTCCCCTCTCTTTTTTTACTATTTGCAGGTTGAAATGTTTTATTATTTTTTCGTCGCCCATACCGGATACGCCTCTCAGGGGGAAAGGTCTATATATGGTAAAAATATGACGCCGTTATTTTTTTTTTTTTTTTGAGGCGAATGAGTTTAGGTTTATGGGGCTTCATAAAAAACAAATGTCCCCAAAAAAGTGATAGAAAAAAAAATAAAAATAAAAAAAAACGAAATTCGAAGTGTCGATCGTGGTGGACGCAATCAGCCTGACACAATAACTAGCTAAAAATTTACCTAAAATTCACCGATTAACCTATAAAATATTAGCCTTAGCTGCCACATTCCGATCAAAGATTTTCAGCCCGTCGTCAAAACAAGCCACATCAGATGACTTTCAGAAAATAAATTTCCACGCGTGCTCTTCAGTCGCAAGTTATATTAACGTACAGAGCGCGACACTGTTAGCGCGAACAAGCGATCGCCGGTTTTTTCAGTTTTTCTCTTTGAAACCAAAGGATGCCATCCAAGTTATTATTGCTATGGAAAGAGCTCATTTAGTTCTATAATGTAAGCGATACAATTTCGTGCTCGCTTATACTATTTAGGAGTAAAATGCGAAAATGCGCCGATGTCGTGTTCGCGCTAACAGTGTCGCGATGTGTACTATATAACGTTTTTTTCTTTAGTTGATAAACCGGTTGAACAGTTCAAACGTAAGAATCTCGCCTGCGTGGCAAATGCGGATGCGTGCATAAAAAAAAGGGGGGGGGGGGGAATGAATAAAAAAAAAACTGCATTGACAATTTGATAAATTAAAAGAATGAACTGATCAGCCGATAAAGCTATCACGAATTGATAAAAACTTCGATTGATAAGCCGATAAGCTTGAGTTGATAACTGATAAACCTTGAGTAGATTAACTGAAAGAAAGATAGGGTGCCTCAATGTCCTTCTGTTTAGGGTGATGCCATCGTTTGTAGTACCATAGCCTCCTCTATACCCACAAATCCTGGCAGTTGGACGACGGAGCCATAGAGTGCCCGGTCGCAGGTTTGGAGCGCGAGGATCTGGTAGCACAGAGCATTTCTCGAGGAACCTGGACGTCAGCGCATAGCTTTTGCAGCGGCGAGGACCCGAAACATGGCTTTCAAACCCGACGAGAAAAGAAGCGGTAGCGCGAGGAACGCGAGGAGCACGAGCGGACATTCCATTCCTCGGGAGAAGTGTCTTTCGGCGTCTCGCCGCAGCGGGGCGCCCGTCACCCGGCTCTCCAGGCTCTCCTCTCATCCGTTGTCTGCCGCTCTACCTTTTCAATTTCGGTGGCCGCGTCTCGTGGTGATCTGCCAGGCTTTGTCAGTATTAGCGGCGAGAAGTTTTGGTGGCGCCCTCCTGTGGTTCCCCCTTGTGACGTCATTACCTTGCAAACAACAAGTTCGATGGTGTTTGTTATTAGCATGGTGGAAGCTTGAAATCATTGCGCTCTCAAAGGAACACTGCCAACACCGTCAAAATTAAAGTTCTTTCATTCCTCTTATTTCCGTCGATGAAAATCCCCTTTCCGACGTCATAGTCAGCGTTCGGCCAATCGTGGAAGGCCGACCACAGCGACGCTTTCGGTCGCGCACGGGGCTAATAGAGGAGGCTATGGCAGCACCCGTTGCCGGTAGCACGCGGTCACACACAAAAAAAAAAAAAAAGAAATCGCGGAAAACAAAATGTCGCAGTAGCACAGGCAGCGAAACGAGCGCGTGCAGAGACAATAAACTCTTTCACGCGCTTCAAAAAAAAAAAAAAAAAGCGTTTGGAACAAAATGGTTGATGTCATCACCCTAAGCAGAGCGCACATGAAGGCAGCCTAATAAAAAAAAAAACAGTGATCATACATCATACAAATGAGTGGGAACACGAGTCAAACAAAGCACGGATTTCGCGGTGACTCCCGTTCGAATCTGTATGAAAACTGTCTCTTGCATGATGTACCCCGGCTTCAAGGGGTCATGAAACGATATCGGGTGTTAAGCCTGGTTCACATGCAGCGATTTTGGCCCTAGAGCGGCGCGATTTCTGCCGTCGCGGCGCTCGTGCCGCTCAACCGCTAGTGCTGGCCAGAGCGCCGCGACGGCAGAAATCGCGCCGCTCTAGGGCCAAAACCGCTGCATGTGAAACACGCTTTAAGGTGAACTTAGCGTATTTTCATCCCGTGAATCTGAATATCACGTTCGCTTTTCCCGAAGATGTAACCAAACGCGAGAAAACACGAAAAACCTCCGAGCAGTCGTTACATCACAAAAAGGATCTTTCGATCGCCAAGCGCGTGCCACTCGTGTGGGCAGCTTGTGCAATTGCGAGCTTGCCATCCCCCGCACTGACACCAGTCGTGACGTCTTTTTCTGGCCTTTTTGAAAATAGCGAGAGTGCGCGTGCATAGCTTTGATAGGCGCTGAAGATGCGCGAGGGCGGAGACTCGAAAAAGATTCTTTTATGACGTAACGCTTCGGGAAGGAGGGGCTTCGGCGGAACTTTGAAAATAATTTTCAGCAACCTCCGTGCACCAAATTGAAAAAAAAAAAAAAAAAAAAAAAAAACAACCTCGATATTTGTGATGCTGGAGGCCAAATAAAGACGATTTAAGTGTTTTTACTCAAATACATGACCGTTTCAGCTTCCCTTTAAGGCGTCAGAATGATTAAAGCTTGGTATGTTAAACCGATGTAAGCTTGAGTTAATAAGCTGATCATGGGTTGTTATACTTTGATTAAGATTAATAAAAAAAATTTCATATATTGATAAAAACCTGCATACGGATAACATCTTGATTATATCGATAAAAACTAGAATGTTATAAAAACTTAAATACATAAAAAACTTTAAAATATGATTTAAAACTTTTATGCATTAATAAAATATTTGATATCCTGATAAAAACTCGAATTGATAAATTGGTAAAACTCTATATGATAAAACCTCAACAAAAGCGTCAAGGGGAAAAAAAAAAAGGCCGTTCGAATGGCGCACATTTAAGGAGTGCCAATAGCATTTGCCAGGAGATATAACGGGAAGGACGGCACCCTATTCATTAAATAGCTAATCGTGCAATCGCACGTCATCCGAACAGCTATGCGGTTTACATGCAATTTCCGCCTCGCTATTTCCTCGTAATGGGCACGTTAATTATGGTGATTTCAGTCACGGACTAAATGGTGTTTTGGCCAGACCGGCTGGCACGTGCCCAGGCTACGAATAATTAGCCAGCGATTTAACCCGAGACTTCCGACGACAAAAGTTAGCCTTTCCCACATAAATACTCCGAGATTACGCAAAACGAACGTTCAGCATATTCTTCGATTTCACAACACAAGCAACAACAAACATGAAATTCTTGGGAAAATGTATGCAACATTCCTACTACTACTACTACTACTACTACTACTAATAATAATAATAATAAAAATAATAATAATAATAAAATAATAATAATATCATTGGCTGTCAATCTTTTTAAACTCCGACATGTCACATAACTGACACCGACACGGTTTGCTAGTTATCATGCTTATCTATCGTATACTAAAAGCTTGCTAAACGATGGAACTTGTGGGGATCGGAGGAGATACCGTGCCACATACATGGATAAATTACTTTCAAAATGTAATTTAATTACAATTACAATTACTTTGCTTCAAAAGTAGTTTAACTACAATTATAATTACTACTACGTGAAAAGTAATTATTACAATTACAAATTACCTTTAAAAAGTAATGCAATTACTTTACAGTTACTTATTTCTGAGAGCGACCCGACTTCGGCCATATAACTTTAAACGGGTTGCATAAGAATGCAACGTATTTGTTCATTCTTTGCCCAAATGTTTGATAAGGCTTAAGCATCGCTGCAAAAATGCCGCGTATTGTACTTTCTTTTTATGAATTTTGTTAAATTTATGATGGAACTTGACAGTTTGAGGCAATGAAGTACTACGTTCTTATATTTTTTTATAAATAATAATAAATTAGTTCATATGCTCGAAGACACCAGATTGCAAAAGAAAAAAAAATGGGTTAACAGAGTTTTGTTAGCCCAGGAAATAAAAATGCGACAATTAGTCAGATATGAATATTTTACCAAGTGGTAATATAAAACTAAACTCCACACGCGCTAATACGACCGCATTCACATACGAACATCATGTTATTATAAATTATTTACATTGAGTTGAAATTATAATGGATCAGGAATATATAAGAACCGAATCGGGGCTCCCGAATCAATTGGTAACTATATTCACAGGTGCGAGGTCAGTGTCCAAGATGCTTATGCAAAAACTATACCAAGTAAAACCAACAGGAAATAAATTTGAAAATAATACAAATATACAATTATTTGACAGTACTGGATAGAAACGTAAAAAGTTTGGCAAAAAAAAAAAAGAACTTTTAGAAAATTAAAATTCCCTGGCTCAACTGAAAGCTGAAACTCTATTTTTTCAATATTTTGGCATGTCTACAATATTGTTTTCTGCTCTCGCAGCAGACGGCGCTACACGGCGCCGTTGAGGTAGGCTCCAAAGAGGATTGTCTCTCAGTCCGAAATGTAAGCAACAAAACAACAAACAATGCGACGCTATTTATGTTGTGCGTGTGTGTGAGTACGTGTCTTTCTGCGAGTGTTTCACCGATAGCTAGGCCGCTTGTGCGAGCACTGAGGCTTTCAGAGAGGTTCTGTCGGCACCGCAAAGTTTTGCAAAAGTAATTGTAATTGTGCCTGAAATTTTGCAATTACTGAGGCTAGAAAGTAATTAAATTACAATTCCTTTTGGCCGAAAGTAATTAATTACAATAACAAATTACCAAGAAAAGTAATTAAATTACAGTAATTCAATTATTGTAATTGAATTACTACCGAAGGATGCCGTGCCACGTTATATATGCAACGTTGGACGGATGGATGTACAGTGAGCACGGAATGAAACCCGAACGCCGGAACGCGTGGCCATCGACACGGGCTGCTCCACCTGGAGGGCCCCTGAGAACTAATGAAAATGCGCCGGGTTGACGAGGGTCCGTGTGCTCGACCCTCGCGCGGCGCGTTTGGGACTTCCGCGTTTCGCCGATGGCGCGCTGTAAGCGCCGTCAAGGGGTGTCCAAACAGGACACTAGAAAACGCACGACTCCGACAAATCGTGAAAATTGAAGCGTGAGGCGTCCGCTTCAATTTTCACGATTTGTCGGAGTCGTGCGTTTTGTAGTGTCCTGTTTGGACACCCCTTCACTCGGGGTGCTTTTGTGTCGCCGCACTGTCGACACCGGGCGGCCGCTTAACCTGGCTATAGCTCTTTGCGATAGGCCCTGCTCAGACAGGGTGATGCATTTATTCCGCTCCGGAATTGGTACGCCTGGCATATCGGTGGTAACCAAAGAGAGCACCAGCGAGCAATTCCTCACTTTTTATAAGCATCGACTGATAACCTTGCACGAAAAAATGCGCATTGCTTATAAAAACCGAGGCATCCGGTCGGTCTGTTGCAGCATTTTTTTTTTTTCATATAGAGTATGGTTGTGCCAATAAACGAATGTTATTTTGCGTCTATGACGTTTTACTATTTCTCAGAAACCGCGTATGCCACGTTGTTCACCGGAGCCTCCGCGTGGTTCCGATGACACGTCATCAAGCACTACGGGTCTTTTGTGCACGAAATGTTTCAACTTTCATTTCGCCCTTGCGATACACAAAGCGATAATTAATGACAGCACTGAAGAGATATCGCTGGGCATCCGATACACAAAGCGATAAATAATGGGTGCGCCGGACAGACCGGACCAAAATCTGCACAGAGTGACGTTTTGTTCCACGCCCAAGTCACTACAATTAAGGAAAATGTTTGCTGACTGCGCGAGTTAGTAGACCTGCATTATGGCATTCGCAGCGAGGCATACGAGCCTGAAGAAGGAGATAGGTGAATGGACGAGCTCTGGGAGTGGACGTATGGATGTGCTCATAAATTATATACTAGATATTTGTAGTAGCAACCTTCAGTTGGGTGTCAGCACTCGTCATGTGTCCCAACTTGTTCTTCTGTCACGCTATGTTGCGCTGTTTTGCTATGAGTACTGCTAATTATAAAATTACGATACGTATCACAAACAATAAAAACTGCGCACAACAGGAGGAGAAGACACCACGGGTGTGCCCCACTGGCGCGCGTGCAAGCAGCTTGCTGCACCTAGCGTCGACCTTCTCGCACCGCGCGCAAACCGCAGGTGTCGACCGGGCGACAGTGCGGTCGACCGGTCGACAGCACTGGACACACGGACCCCCGCACCCTCGCACCCCGGAGCATTTTCATTAGTTCTCAGGGGCCCTCCAGGTGGAGCAGCCTGTGTCGATGGCCACGCGTTGCGGCGTTCGGGTTCATTCCGTGCTGACTGTACAGGGCTGAACCTTTAAAGTCTCGTGGCGACGACTTCCGCCACCTGGCGGTGTCACGCGCGACTTTGGCGGTTAAATTGGTTAAATGTATCGGAAAGAAGGATCCAACCGTCGCGCCCCTACTGGCTAAATTGAGAACTACAACGATGGGTTGTGTTCTGAGGCAGTGCACGACCCAGGTAGGCGAACGTCCCGTCAGAGTTCGGTTGTAGCTGGTGTTCAATCAGGGAAGCCCAACCCCAAACGCAATACTCAGAAAATGTTTCTTTTTCCTCTTTTTTTTTTGAGCGCTTAAAAATGGGCACAAGTTCAATCTTTGGCGCCGCACTCAATTGAAGAAGATGAAGTAAAGAATCCAGTGCACGTGCCTTGTGTTGGTAAAAACAGAACTCCGGAGAAAACAAACTCGACGTAGCACCCCGTATAGTTCAATCCCCTGGCCAATAAACGCCCCTCCCCCCCCCCCCCTCCCCTCCCCCTCTCCCGCCGCGCCAGAAAAAAAAAAAAAAAACAAGGGATGCAAGCGCGGCAGTCGTCGCGGCGTTCGTTCTCATTGGGTTAAAATCTTAGCTATTATAAGGTGAACTGTTGATACTAACACCACTGGCTAGGTGGCGCAAGTCACCG